>CM048916.1:8511918-9711918 GCA_026686955.1 Epinephelus cyanopodus | reverse complement strand
TGACCAGTAATTACTGACAACCACTGTTAATTTAGGGAGATTTAACCCACATTCGCTCAGAGGGGAAAAACACACATCTGATAATGACTCAGACGTTATACATTTTACTTATCTCTTCATATCCTTCATTGCTTTTTTCATCTTCTGCTCAATTCCCTGCCAGATTCAAAAGAAAGCATAAAATGCTCCCATGTCATCATCCACTTCTATTCCATTTCTTCCTCCTGACCTGGCTACCCTGCAGACCTTTTCATCACGTCGCCGGCTTGCTGGCGCCCACGGCTCCATTAAACAAGACAGGTCAATTTAATCAGGCAGTGACATGGTCAGTCCCAGACTACATCTGGTCCTGTTTAAAACCATGGGGCATCAATGCACCTCGAGGCCCCATTCAGAGGCTTATTAGTGGCACTTTTTGTGAGGGTAATCAAACACAGGTGCTCGCCAGCAGCACCGGAGGACTCCCCCAGGACACGTTTACATTACTGAGGGACTGTGGGTAAGATGGCTAGACGCTTGCTAATAAAGACACACTGTAGAGTGAGCAAGATGCATCAAACCAGACTTAAAAGACTAGTTTGACATTTTGGGAAATGTGCTTATGCAAAGAGTCACATGAGGAGATCAATACCACTTTAGGTCTGTAGAATAAATATGAAGCCAGCAGCTGCTTAGCTTAGCTTAGCATAAAGAGTGGAAACAAGAAGGAAGCAGCTAGCCTGTCCTAGCCTTTGAAATTATAACTTCCAAACAGCAACTTTCTCCTTGCAGATGAAACAGGAAGTAGTATTTAATTCCATGTTCATGAAAAGAAGATAAATACAAAAACTGTCCTCAAACTGTCTGTGCTCCAAATCAACCTTTCTTTAGACTCAGAAGAAGACATTTGTGTGTCAGGTGCATCATGTTTACAGCATAAAATTGTACATTGAGGCTCTGCCTGATAAATAAATAAACATGTAAAATGGAAATTTTATTTTAAGGCTCCAACTCTGCAGATTTATTAGTAAGTTAAATGATTACTTCATTACATATCTGACTGGATCAGGCCCCTGGGATGATTTACAGTGTATGACTTTTGTGTACAGGGTGGACAAAATTACAGGAACAACACAATAGTGCTGTTATACCTTTTTAAAAGCTCATACTGTTATTTTTTTGAGACTTGTCAGACAAATGTTTAGAGCTGCAACTAACAGTTATTTTTATTATTGATTAATCTGCCCATTATTTTCTTAATTAATTGGTCAAAAAATGTCAGAAGTCATTGAAATATGTACAGTGATTTTTTTTCCAGAACTCAAGGTGAATGGTATGTTTTGTCCAAGTAAGAAAAGCCAGTGCAGTAGTGCCAAAAACTGCCGTTCCTCAAATGACCACTTGAGGCTGGCTCCAGAAGCGAGTCAATCCCCACAGACCCTCATGTTAAAGTGCCTGCTGTTATAACAGAAAAATCATGTTTACAGGTGGTAACAAAAAACATGTTTTGGTTTCTATAGCTAATTTCCATAGTGAAACCCCAGATTTGCAGAGTATAGGCGTAGCCATAGCTGTCACTTGGCTGCCTTAAAAAGACTTGTTCAGTGTTTGGTTGTATTAAAAGACCTTCTACGATACAGAGTTGACATTCAGTTTTTCCATTAAGTACATTTTCTTTTGATGGTTTAATTGCCAAAAAACAGTATCAGCATAACTGTAAGTGCACCACCAAGCTAGCAGCTAGCGTCAGGATAATCTCCACATTCAAGTCCAATTATGGTCACTTCTGGCTCCAAAAATCCAAGACAGCAACAGCCAAAATGCCAAACTCAAGGCTTCAAAATGGGAGTCCATAAACCAAAAGGTGATGTCACTGTAGCCTCGCTCATTATTTTATACAGTCTACAGTTTTATACAACCAGCAGTACAAAAATGCTATTTAGTTAATTATCATGTATGACAAAAAAAAAACACCCAAGAAATGTGAAACCTGCAAATGTTTGTTTTATTCTAATAAATTACTAAAACAACTATTTAATTATCAAAATTGTTCCTAATTAATTTTCTGTCGATCCTCTACTCAATTAATTGACTAATCATTGCAGCTCTACAAATGTTGATTCCAGTCTTTTATAATCTTCCAAACTGTAAGCTGCTGCAACGATTACATCATAATGTGTTGCTGTCATTTTGTCAGCCCATCTATCCTCTAGCACAATATGCATGTGCACATACATTGTGGAAGAACAAGGACTAAAGCATCAGTCAAAGTCTGTCAGTCTGCTGTAAAAGATTTGTCCAACAAAGAGTAATATACCTCTCAATGTCAAATCTGACTTGAGGTGAAATACTAATTTTAACTGTGTGGGCTGTACGTAGTCCTGCACTAAATCATGCTGTAAAAAGGCCTATAAAGGCAGCTGGGAGGCGGCAGTAGAGGAGTGAAAAGAAAGACATATCTGTCTTCCTTTATATCTAAAGGAGGACAGGGAACACATTGTTAAGCCAACCATATGGTTTATCTAGCAAACTCGGGCATATAGCTTTAGTATAATGGGTCATATCTGCTACGTTGACAAAAAGCGCAGAGTTACTGCCGCGACGCCGTGCTGTCTTATTCAAGCTCTTTCTGCTCGCGTTATGAATGACAGATGGACAAACTGACTGACTGACAGCCACTGCACAGTGCCAGACTGTGAATGCTTTCTCAGCCTGAGCGTACAGATAAAAGCCACAGCCCACATCACTTCTCTGTCACTCACGGTTTCATAGGCTAGACACACATACAGGGCTTAGTGAGAGGGACCTGCATGGTGACTGGCCGTCTGGATCACTCTCAGTTAGAGCTCTGATCCTACATGAACACGCACAGTTTCTGTCCAAGCCCTAACCGAGTCCAAACCACAGCAGCAGTTTTGGGCCGGGGCCCGGTTAAAAACCTGAATCTGTACTGAAAAAAAACTGTATTATATTAAATTTTATGTATTTTTTAATGTTAAAACATTTATTACAAGTTTAGGGCTGACGTGTGTCCTGGCACCACTTTTCTTTTTCTTCCTTATGCAGACTGGTTCAAGTTATCATATGCTTCAAGTTATCATGTAGACAGGACTACACTATTTTTGTTCTTCTTCTTATCATACTATTATTGTTACTCTTATCAATTACAATTACCTTTAAAGGAATTAAAACAGAAGGGTTTATAAAAAACTTCCAGTAGCATATTTTTCAGTGCTATAGACAAGCAAATGTACACCGTCAATGATCATATCATGACAAACCCTGAAACCAGTCTACCCCTCCTTATAGAATCCATCCTGTACATGTGCTGGAATGCATCGTCAGTGATGTATCCTGGGGTCATCGGGTGTTTTGGATCTTTCCAAACATCAGACACCCTCACCCAGGCGACCCAGCCAGGGGTGATCAGTCCCCGGCTTGCATCCCAGCGGCAGTTAACCACAGTGCTGCCCTCCTCAGCTGGAGCCACCTAGTGACTCTCTTCGCGGCACTGATGATATTCTCGATGGCCCTCTTCTTAGCCAGCCCCATTATTGCGAGGACCCTACTGAGAAACCGCACTGCAAAGCCCAGATATCCCACCTCTACAGGCTCACAGTAGGTGTTCCAACCCTGCCTCCTGCTCTGCTCCGTCAGCTCAGGTACCTGGCAAACCTATCAGTGCATCGAGTGTGCAAAGGGATCCATGGCGATGCGGCTTGCAGGCGGTGATCACCGCTCTTTGCTGCATGTTACCACGTCCCTCCCATTACTTTCCCTCTCTCGGTCGCAGTGTCCTCTCTTTCTCTCTCTTTCCCTTTTGATTCAGTCCATTAAAAATCCTGCCATTTACACACAAGAACTGCCAGATTCATTAAAAAAACACCAACAGTAAATTGGTGGGAACCCGGCCCGATTCAAGCCCGGGGAATGATGAGAAATTACAGCCCGACCCGGCCCGAACCCTGCAGGCTGGATCCAGCAGAGAATCAGAGCTCTACTGTGAGTTAACGCTGGGACTAGCACAAGAGGTAAAACAGGGTGAAGGTGTGTCCAGGTGTACAAGTGCGGTCTGCCGGCGCAAACACAGCAAACAAATTCATTTACAAGTTTGTTGACATTTCTGCTTCCCATAAAGCTGTGCATGATAAACCAGAGAGAAAAGGTCAATTTACATTCACTCAGTTAATTTTGGCCTTTTTAAAACGACGCTCTGTGGCTGTCACATCACAGCCGAGCTGCTGTATCCTAAACAGGCGTTGTGGTAAACAGAAACACAGATTAACATAACAAGACAATCAAGGGAAGCATTCCAGTGTGAAGGTGAGAAGAAGTTCTATTAGGAGGCAACAAATAAGCAGCACATGAAGCGCTCATCCCTATAAACTTGGATGAATTCAATCAATTTACATTTTACAAGGCCATTACAGGCGCCGGTTTAATTGTGTGGAGATGCGCAGCTATGAGCCTTGGCAAGGTCGCCATAGCAATGAATATAAGGCCACCACGGCAATGAGCTGTATGTCTCACCTCTAATTATATGCTGAAGAGCTGTGTTATTCCTATGTGGTGGTGCTTAGAGTTTTAATAGAAGTCATTTCCTGACACTGGCAATGGCTGACTGATTGTTTTTTGACTCGTGCCAAACAAATGACTTCAATGTAAATTAAAAATAAACGCTACGCCACTCAGGCCAATAGAATGACTCACCTCTGCAAACTGCAGCCTGCTGAATGTGCTGCTGGGAGGGGTGGTTAGCTTGAAGTTCTTCTTGGGTGCCACCCAGGTCTCCATGGTCTCCAGCTTGCTCGTTGCCAGATTGGTGGCATGGTGTTTGACCAGGTAGCCCTGGAACTGGTCTGACTGGAAGTAGAGATGCACTGACACTGGGTGGCCCATGGGGAAGTACCTGGCAGAACACGGAGAGAGAGAGGATCCATTAGCAAACCTGATAAGTGCTGACCTACCCGCTGTGCCACCTCTCGGGGCCAGCAGTGTAAGAGGAGGAGGATATCTAGATTCATCTGGATAACGTCTGGAAGGAACCGGCCTTGGACATGCTAATGTGGCTGGATGCTAATGCGTGCTTGCAGTGAAGGTTAGTAGGGAGTCAATGTGCTCTGTGTGATTGTGTGACATGGTGGACATTAATTCAATGACCTTTAGCAGAAAACCAATTGGTCAAAGACGTGTCGACCATGCTGATAATTCTCATTAAGCACTGCTTGTTGGTTATGAAGCCAATAACTACTGATAACTACTTGATTTTTAAATCTGCCTACGTACAGAATACATGGATAATTATTACAATTTTAGCATCTAATTATTAAAAATGCTGGAGTGAAACAGTGAGGAAGTAACAACAGATCTATATCAGCAAAGGAAACCAAGAAAAAAAATAGAAACTCTTCTGTTTTAAACAACCTTCATAGCCATTTGAGTAAAGATTACTGCATTTACAAGTAAATGGTAAATGGAAACTGCACTCAAAGCACTTTTAACACTGCATGTCACATTTACCCATTTACACACACACTCACACAGTGATGAACAAGGCTGCCGCTCAATGTGCCACCTGCTACTCAGCTTAAACACACTCATACATAGATGGAACAGCCTTGGAGAGCAATTTGGGGGTTAGTATCTTGATCAAGGAATCTTTGATATGCAGACTCGAGGAGCGGGTGATTGAACCGCAGATTTTTTTGATTAGATCCTGAGCTAGGTCCAGTGTAGATTTCAGAGTTTAGAAGGTGCACTCGAATGCAGAATGATGTCCCTTTTGCTGTGTGCGTGTCAAATACGTCTCCAACACAGACAGATAGTAGAGGACAAAAGCAGTATGACCGTAGATGACACCACAACGCGGTGAAGACTCAGAGCATAGTTTGTCTATTTTGGTACAAACATTTACCCCCCAGTGTGACAGATAGCTTTATGATCACACCTACAAGGAGCACTAGAAATGAGACGCTAGTAAAACAATTGATTCCGTATGGTACGGGGCGTCTGACTGGTTTTCAAGCATTTTTTATGATGAGCGTCTTTCTGGCATCTTTTTAGACGCACGTTCTTTTTCTGGCATCTTTTTAGACGTGCGTTTGTAGATGCTGAAAGTTGAAATAATCTCAACTTTTGGGCGTCAGGCGCCAGTAGCACTATAGCTCCGTCTTGGGTCCATTTTCAATGTTTTGATAGCCCGGTTGCACATGCATGGATAAGGCGTTTCAGGCATTTCAAGCGTGTTTTAAGCGTCCGCGTTTCTAGCGCCACCTGTAGGTGTGATCGGCCCCTTCCTCGCTGTACAGAAAATCTGCCCACATTTAACGCTTGGTGGGTGTTAATTTCAGTCCCTGTTCAGCCTCCATTTTTACAATACAGGGAACAGTATGGTGCCCACTTCCTGTTCACAAATTCTTGGTTTACAGCCAAACAGTGCACTAAAACAGGGGTTCCCAACTGGTGGGTTGCGGGTCCATTCTTAATGGACCACTGTCAAGTTTGTAAAAAACACACTTTATTTTTGAAGGGCAGTGAATTTCCAGTACAAGCTTTTATTTTAAAGTGTCGTGTCCTGTTGTAGAGTGAGTAAATGACAGACAGCTACGTAACAGAGAGAGCAAACTAGCTCGACGACATGACCAACCACAAGTATGATGCTTAATACATTTAACTTTATGGACCTTGAACTAATGACTCATGAGAAATCTGGACCCTGTGGCTGCACCAGTTGGGAACCACTGCACTTAAATATGTTTCCGAAGACAATAAAGGAAAAGAAAAACAGGCGGTATAGTAACAATTTTGGTTTAATTTGATCAGCACTGCCTTGTTTCACCGAAGTTCGGTCTGAGTTTGAGAGAGAGGGTTAGCACTCTCTCTCAGTCCGCCTCTATACCCTTTGAGTCTGTCAATTTGAGATAAGAGATGATCACGCAGATCTGTATAACATGGAGAGAAATTTACCACAGTTCATTTACACATACAACCCATTTTGTTATGATACAAAACTGATGGACATCAGCAAAGTATCCCTTTAATAAACTGTTTTTATGGTTGTACATAGCTGTTGCAGTAGATCAAAGATAAATAATGGACAAGTGAACACTTTATTAAAGCCTGAGTACCTCTAACTAAGTTAATAACAAGCTCCTTCTCTGCTAATTATTGCTTTGCTGTGTGCTGGATGTTTCGACATGTGCTCCGGTTCTGAAGTGGAAATGATGGTTAAAGAAGACATGTGACAGTCGAGACCGCAGCGTTCTGCTTGCTACAGAAAATTACAGAATAGTCATGGGCTGTATTGGCAGCAGATTCAGATTACTCAGAGCTCTGAACACTCAGTCTGTGTAAAACAAAGTTGAACTGGGTCATCGAGTCAGCTGAAGCCGAGCGAAGGTCTTGCCCCTCTGATTAGTCTGTTGTTTGTTTGTGCGTCGCCTCATACGTGGCAGAGGGCCGGGGCCCTCGGGGGCAGCCAGCCCGAGTGACTTCTGGAAAAACTAAAAAGGGGCCAGGGTGGGCACTGCTGGGGAACGCTCCACAGCTGCTCTCTGACTCCTTCGCGCCCAGATTTCTCATCCTTCGTCTCTTCTGCTTCCTTGAGTTTGTCTTTATTCTCCCTCTTTTGCACACACAGATTAACACACACACTGTCCCTCCCTGCTCCCCAGTGCCCGTGGCCTCATCAGTATTCCACTAAAGGACCAGGAGTCAACCCGTCCCGGTAAATGCTACCCTGACAAGCAGAACAGCAAATATTTACACCCACAAGGATAGCAGAGCACACTCCCTCCCCTCCTGCTCCCTTTTCCCTCTGTCTTTCTCCCTTTTCTCCTCGTCTCTGTTCTCCCATCTGCCATCCCCTCCACACTCCTCTCCTCTCCTCTCCTCCTTTCATCCCGCTTTCTGTCGTCGTCTCTCGGTTCTCGTTCCCTCTGCCCCTGTCTTTCCCCAAAAGAGATGTGGCTGCCAGTGTGAGAGGCGGTGAGAAGGGGTCGGGGCGTAGCCTGGCCTGCACAGAAGCTCCATTCAGGCTTTTACTCCACAGTCTCTCCAATCCAGTCACAGCGGGCTGCTAAAAGAGCCAAATCCGTCTCTGTGGCTGTTTCCTCTCTCCTGCTGCAGTCTCAATCTGAGGCTGACCCATCCGTTTGTTTGGAGCACGTTTTTACATGCATGCAAAATATGTGGCCACACCCAAGCCATAATTCTCACATATATTGGAGGGGAAACAATCAATAACAAGTGTAATCTTAATAATATATGAACTTAAACTACTTAATTACTATTACTATCAACACTATTATTAAACTCATTATTACTACCCATTCTAGTATTATGGTGTACTTCAGTTCTGCCTGTAGTTTGTCCACGTGGTGTTGCCGTACCACAGCAAAGGCTTTTGCTCAGCTGTTGTGGGTACGCTCAAACATTTTCTACAACAAAAGATGATGCATCACAAGCTGCGCCAATGTTATGAAATGGTGTATACTTAAGGTCTCCTTTGCTGCTTGTTTTTATCTCCTAGCTTAATATCTGATATCAACCCAGTGCAAGACCATATCAGTCTTATAATGTTGTCTTTGCCTCCTCTAAAAACAGCTAAATATTAATGGTTATAGTATTATTACCTAAAGAAACACAGGTTTTATTTCAGTTTTAACTTTTAATTCATGGTTTTACGAATACGTCTGTGTAGGATTTCTGTTTATGCAGTTGGGAAGTGACGTCAGCAACACTGCAGTGACCGACTCCCAATGCAGAGAAGAGATTCTGTGTTGCCAGATCTTGCAAAAAGACAGGACTTGAACATAGTTAATTTTCTCCTGCTTTGTCTGTCCTAAAAAAACTGCTATTTCAGTATCATAACCATATGTGATAGTCAATATGTGGCTTGTAAAAAGTGTAAAGATTTAATTTGGTGACTATGGGGCAAAGGAACTAGTCATAATCTGTGTTCGTATTTACTTTCCTCATTGGAATGAACAGACTCCGGACTGCCATTTGTCTTCTAAAGGGGCGGGGCATTGGCGAAACCCATGTGACACAGATACAGGAAATGAGCCATCTCGGTTTATCGGTGTTTTCTGGTACAATAACTGTCAACCACTGTGTTGTCTCTGTATTTTATTACTTTAACATGGATCAAAAGTGGAAAATATGTAATATGTGCATGACAGTATGCAGGCTATATTGCTGTCGACTGCGAGCATGTCATAAAAATATCATAAAAAGTCACAGTACAACACATCATTAAAGATGGCATATAATATATCATAAAATGTCATTAAAAGGTCATTTAAAAAAGTCATGGTATAGTATGTCATAATAACGTCATAATGTGTACACCCTTGTGTGACGCTTGCCGGCTCCCTAACACGGCGCTCGTAAAAACTTTGAGAACCCCGATCTGTGATTTATGTTTTAAAAGGCCCTAAAATGGTCAGTTCAGCTGTTGAGTTTCTATAAGCGTCTCCTGGGGGGAATTCCAACCCCGGCACCCCTGAAGTGTTGGGTCGCAGAAAGTGTACATTAAAAATGGTCCCCCTTTACATTAATAGGTGATTACAGCCCTTGGCCACACACACACTATGTAGAGCTGTACTTAAGACTTCAGACCAGGACTTGGTCATCATCATCTGCTGCAACGTCGTACCTTGATCGGTTTAATTACCTGACTTAATCAGTAAAATTACAGATCGATAAAACACACATAATTCCACACCAGACAGGCCTTGTATGAGCATGCCACACACACACACACACACACACACACACACACACACACACTGTGTATTTAATGATTAGACCTATAAACCAGAGTGTGGCTGAATTAAAAGAAAATCACGAGGCTCATTTTACCTTTTATTTCTCCTTTTTTTTTTTCCCAGCGAGATTTTAACGATGCCTCACTGCAGCTGTGACTCATCTCACATTATTTAGTTGCAAGTTCTTGATTTTTGCTCATAAACTTCATCATCTAGTATCACACACTTATCTTGCAACATATTAGCAATGCCCTTTTGTCTGTATGTCACACCCAGGATCATGAGAAATACTGTATTATTAATGTCTTCTGCCCAGTTGTGCTGCAGTGATTAATTTATGACAGAACACGTCATCGAGCAGGCGGGACCGGTGCGGCCGTCTGGCACTGTGTTAAATAATGACATCCAATTAAACATTGGAAAATGTGTATGACAACATTATATGTAATACATAGCATGGACATGTTGGTTTAGTTTGTGCTTTTCATGGCATCTGACTTTAGGAAAAATAAAAAGTTGAACTTCATTTGCAGTTGCCCTGATGGTATTCTCAGAACTCTTGAAGTCGGGGGAAAGTAAAATCTGAGGTTTACATCGTAACACATTATGTTGTTGAAAACACTGGGAACTACACAGAACTTGTAGACTATTAAACTGTTTTTCACCATTTTTGTGTCCAGGATTATTTGGGCAGGGCAAAAAACCTTGTTGATGACAAATGAAGCTACACTATTCATGAACCAAAGTAAATAAAGTTACCATTCTTTAAAGTCAAGAAAAATAAGGTTGACTGGTCAGTGTCCTCTGACTCTGAATTTGATTCTGGCTTTCCTACAGGTGGGCGTGGCTTCAGCACATTCAGCAGACACACACCCAGCATCTCAGAGCAAAGAATCCTGCCTATTTTTTCATTACTTTGAAACATAATTTTATATACATGGCGGCTTTCTTAATCATTCCAATTTGGCTGGGTGCTTAATAACACATTTTTCTGTGGTGTGACAAACATTTATTTTTGGTTTATCTGTACTTTAAAGACTCTTTTAAACCCTTATCAAATTACGACTGTATTTCCTTACCCTTAGATAACATATGTAGAATATTGGAAAGAAGCGTTGATGTTTACCAACATAACTCTTAATAATCATTTCTATCATAATGTACCAATTTAAGAGACAGCACAACCTCAAGAATGGGTTAAAAATCGTTTGTAACTGTGCAGCACATGGAATATTTTTTGGATGCAGGTATTAGTCCTGCTGTGCTACTGGTCATTTCCAAAAAGCTGGCACATGGCACGCAAATCATTCCTTTTATCATGAACACGCCTTTTCATCTGTGTTCACTTAGCATCATCCCAAATAAAATGCAATAAAAGAATTTGGACTCAGCTCCATAAAAAAAACACCTGTTCAACAGCGTTGCCAGCACTCCGACACCTCATAGACTTTATCCTGACTTGCAGTTTGCATACGAGGACTTGAGACTTAAAGTCTCTCCGCTCAAAGACGTGTTTTTCTTCTGTTTATGTTTTCCTAAAATGTCTGACCTTGACTACACTGACTTGTATCTGTGCAAAGTTTGTCAGCAGAGAAGTGTTTTCACATTCCTTTACTGACGGGGAGGATGTCTGTGCACTGCACTAAAAACTAAGATTCAAACGTATGCTGAGTAGAGACAGTTTAGAGACAAGACGGCGTCTCCTCCTGGCTGTCCCACACCTACTGCACAATGCAAGAGGAGAGATGGCAGGAGACCCCTCGCTGATGGGCACCAGGCATGAGAATGAATTACAGTATAATATTTTCCCATTTCTCCCTAATGGTTTGAATAAGTCACTGCATTTGTCGCTAGTTATTAGAGATAAAGTCGCTAAAAGGGTCTGAAAAGTTGCTAAATCCCATGAGAAAGTCATCAAGTTCTCATTTTCTCACAGGCTCATCTGCAGAGATAAATTTGGAGACCCGCCTTCAAAGACAAAAACACACACACACATGCATGTATGTGACCACCTTCGTCTGCTCTCGCTCTGTCTTCTAACAGATGTGTGAGTAGAAACAGCTGTAACCGATAGATGGTTTTGCGGTTTAAACAGATGGAAACATGCTTCCTTTCTCTGCTCGGCATTACCCGCAGGACTTTACAGAACACCCACAATGCAGCGGGGTGGGAGGCATGCGGGTGGCACTGGAGCAAACCATCTCAGCTGACATGAGGCGATTGCTTTCGTGTTGCCTCGTAGATTTCCTCCACAGCAGTGAGAGACTTTGCACTCAAAGATCCCATCAGTCAGTTTCCCTGATGATTTCTAAAACTTTCCTGGTTGGAACAATATGAATCGGCAGCTTGGATGACTACCAACAAAAACAGCAGCAGATCCAATCACAGCGTGTCTCCATATCTTGTTGTAACAACTGCTTTGCTTCAAGCTGTGCCCCGTATATCTTCTGTTATCCTGTCTCATGTGAAGTCATCCTAATGTTTGCCGATGTCATTAAAATGAGCATAAAGATGTCATCTCGATGTTTGCTGCAATCGTAGGTGTTGCGTTTGTTGTTTTCCCTTTTGTTTCGAGGTAAGATGCTTTTTATGAGCGACACAGCGCTTTCTCTCACACGTACACAAATTAGCAATTTACACCTCTGCTTTCTGCTCTGAATCAGCATATTTAATTTGTCACTGTTTTTTAATCACTTTGCATCTGGGTTTCATCGCTGTGCAGAGAAACTAAAGGAAAGCTAACCTAAAATGCTCCTACACCAGATGCTGCTGAGAACATATGCTGCTGAAAACCCTGACTGAAGTGCACGAAGCTTAAATGTTCCATTTGGCCATTAAATATGAAAGCGCAGTGTGGTTTTCCCTCTTCACTTAAACCACATACTGTATGTTAACAGCACTGGAATTCATACATTTCCACTAATAATAAACTGGCCTAAAGGGACAGCTTTCAGTGCTGTGACCCATATAGCCTCATTATCTCTGGGATAAATTGACTCAGTGTCGTATCATGTTACACAATGAGCAGCATTACCCAGAGTTCCCAGTCGCTGATTGGAACTATTCATTGTTATCCTATTTCCATGAGGGAGACGATGCATCAACAGAAACACAAAAGCATTTTATGTGCAGCATGCTGTGGGTTTTCATACAAACACGGGTGTGGCTGGCTTTTAAGAGTAAAGTGCACCTGTGCATGTCGGCGCAGGTGTGTCATGATGTTGTGATAAGTGTTGATCTATTTGCATAGAGGCTGACCTGCAGCTGTGATCCTTTGGGTTCCCCTGCAGCGAGGCGGCGGCTCTGGCCAGGCCCAGCCGCGAGAAGGAGTGGAAGTACGTGAGCTGCGTGTCCGACAGACTGGCCACGCCGTCCGGCTCGTCGTACACGTTCTCCCAGTACGAGTTCAGGCCCGGCGTTCCCTGGGGCAACGGTCCAAACAGGTAGGCGTCCAGCTGGTTCACTATCTCCTGGTTCACGCTGGCTTCAAACTTCCTGGCAAAGAAGGTGGGCCGCACCGTTTGCTGCACAGGGAGAGGGGAGGGAGGAGGGAGGGGAACATAACAGCAAAGCAGGGAGGGAAGAGATAAAGAGAAGAAAAAAGGAGAAGATTAGGAAATGGTGGTGTGCCAGGATGGCAGGGGAACAAATACGATGTGTTAGATGTGTGTGGAAGTGTCGTGTGGGCAGAGAGAAGAAAGAGGAGATAGAGCAGAGGGTGCAGAAGGTAGCAGATAAAAAGGAGGTCAATATTTTCTGTTTGGAAATGTGAATGAATTATTACATATATTAAATTAAAATGACTCTCCTTAGTCTCTCTTTTTTATTCATTTGCAGAACAAATGGTCTGTATACATTAAAACTTCTGTCGTCTATGTCATTGGTTCCCAACCTGGGGGTCAGGACTGGGGCTGGGCAATATCTCAATAGATCAATCTGTGATATGAGGCTATATTTAATCTAGATGTCAATTTAGATTTTCGATATTGTAAGATAGTATTAGGTATTTTCCTGGTTTTAAAGGCTGTATTATATGAGATGAGGAGCGGGCTACTGAGGTCTTGTGAGGTAACTTCTGTCTAACTATAGTGACATCATTAGAGGTCATTTATCAGACTTTGTGCAGCTCCCTCTGGAGCCACAAAAGGCTTTATACAACTTAATTCACATAATAAGTTAGTTTGGACCCTCCGAGACCTGTTAAGGGAAAAATTGGGGCAGTTCCTGTTTAAAAGGTCAGTTCACCCCTAAATCAAAAATACAAATTGTTTTTCCTCTTTCCTGTAGTGCCATTTATAAACCTAGATTGTTTTTGGTGTGAGCTGCAGAGTGTTGGAGATATCAGCTGTAGATGTCTGCCTCTCCAATATAATGGGACTAGAAGACACAAAATAAAAATTAAAAAAAGCATTTGAAAAACTCAACAGATGTCGACGTGTCTTTCCAAAAATCATGACCTGGTTACTCAGATAATTCACAGACTTTGTTGTGAGCTAAAACACAACTAATCTGATAAAACATCAATCAGTCTGGGTTATTTTTTGACAAAAAAAGTCAAATTTCTCTGATCCCAGCTTCTTAAATGTGAATATTCTCTGCTTTCTTTACACCTCTACAACAGTAATCTGACTATCTTTGGGTTGAGGATGTCGTCTTGGGCTTTGAGAAACAGTGATTGATATTTTTCACCATTTTATGACATTTTATAGACCAAAAAACGAATGTATTGGAAAGTTGGGAACGTTATTTGTCGAAACAGTGCACTCACTATAATATTTGAATCAACAAGGCAGCTACCCATCTTAAATACCCTGCACACTGGATAGGGAAACATACTGTACTACAGTTTACACTTTATGAACTAAATCGTTAAAAAACACACAACAAAACAAGACCTTTATTGATTAAGAAAGACTTGATGCTATCCCAGATGTCATAGGAAGAACAAGAAGAGAAAATAAGTTACCTACTGACAGAGGTCTAAATGCAGCTATTGATGAAAGGATTCTGGGTGCTTTGATGGAGCAACTGTGTCAGAAAGCCTCGTTACAGGAATTATTATTAAGAGAGATAAGGAGACAGCTCACACGTCTCATAAGCATCTGTGTGTAAATCGATACAGCAGCTGTACGACTCTCTCAGTACGGTCCATTTCTGTATTTGTCCATCCATTCATCACCTCTTTTCTCAACACTTCTTTGTATTTGTCACTGTCTGGCCTCCTCCACTCCACCCATGTCTTTCTCACCCTCGCTGTTACTTGTGTGGTTGATGGTGCATCATGAAATGTGCCGCCTCCACAGCTTGGCCTACACACAAAGACATCTTTTCAGCCCCAGACACAAAACTATTTGCTGATACCCAGCACCGAACACCTCGGTGCAACCTGCTAAAAAAAAGTAGGAGACCTAATCAAGAAAACTCTTTCTCACGCCGGAGTGACGGCTGTGGGATGTCGGTGCGGCTTCACACTGCACCAGATGATGCATTAACCCTCTGTGATCGGCTGCAGATATCAAATGAAACACCAAGGGAGGGAGGCTTTTACACATATCCGGATTTTGTGCGTTGTGACATGCCCTCAGTGCAGCCGGCTGAAAGTACAAACCTGTCACAGCCTGTCTTTCCAACACACTTCCCAAATGCACCTCATTCTCAAACACATTACTAAACAATGATGCACTAAGACAAAAGGCACATCACCACTCTCCCTCTTCAGGACAGCCCCCTCCCCTGGCGAGTGCACTTCAAAATCACTGTGCGGGGGAACTCGACAGTTCTACCTTGAATTACTCGTCTCATCTGCAAACCAAATTGAAGCCTACTTCAGTTGTCTGTATCTTCCCCAGTGCCAAGGTTCAAAGGGAAACTCGGATCGTGCGCTCAATGGGATATTAAGTCCTATTAATACCGGGGGCCTGGCTGGCTTTTGGAAAGGCTGCTTTGTTCCCAAGGTTGGACTTCACTGATACCAGGGTGCCAACCAGACCCAGCGGCAGTGCCAAGGACCCGCGGTAATGTGTTGGCACTGAACTGCCAGAGACTGAGGCGAGACAGACGGCAGACGGGGTCTGGCGAAGGGAGAAGTGAGGTCAGCTTTGACTGGTGTGTGAAGGACAGGAGAGACAAAGTGAGTCACGGCACTTAAAGGATATGACTCAAAGTGATATTTAACTGTGGCAGAACGTTTTCACTTTGTACCGCAGCTTTTACTTTTTCGGAGCACATTAAAAGTCAAACTGCGATGCTGATTTTCTCTGGGGTCCTGGAGTCACTGCCACTCATTCACTTTCATTTTGAAAAGCTAACTAACCCCCCTCTCCCCTTCATACTCAAGGCAAAGAGGATCTAATTACTATTAAATTTTTTCCCCCCTCTCAGGGTCACACTAATCGAGACATAATTTTGCACATATTGATTGTGAAAGCTGTGGGAATGGACTAGATGCGAAGAGTGGGAGGACAAACCTTGAGGCCACAGAATGTAGAGATTGACTGCTGCTGATTTCCCATGACAAGCTGAGGTGTGAGCGCTGCAAACATCCGCTGAAAGTGATGTAATCTTTTCATTTAAATGTTTGCATGTTTACAAGTTTATCTGGTGTCTCTGATTGCTTGAGGATACAGCCTTTCATCTGAGATAAAGGCACACTATGTTCTGCTGTTAGGATTCTCTCAATCAAAACAACAACAAAAAATGGAGCAATGCCGTCATTGCAGTCAGTTTCTCAAAGCAAGGATTCCTTCAGTGCTGATCGTTTGGGAGGTTTTTACCAGGAGAATTATCTGCAGAGGTCTCTGTCGCTCTAAAACAAACCAGGTCATTTTAAACCAGTATAAACACTGAATAAAGCAGATTTATGCTGAAAATCAGTGTTTCTCCGATGCTGTCTGGCTGCTAGCCCGGCTCCTGCTAATGTGTGCTCACCTTTTTTCTCTCTGGTAAATTAAAATCCAGATGTTCAGAAGGTTTTTAATGGGAGCCGAATTATCCGCAGAGATCTATTTCTCTCCAAAACAAACAGACCCGGTGATTCAAAATACTACAAACAATGAATAAAGCCGTTTCATTTTAAAAATCACTGTTTCTCTAATGTTGTTCTGCACAGCACAGGCTGGAGCCAAGTTGCCACTGACGTTTGCTCAGCTTGTTTCTCTGATAACTGAAAATCCAGACATCTGATGATTTAAAATTCTTCACCTGGTTAAAATATATTACTAAAAACGATATGAAATGAAAAATGAAAATAACATTTATGACCCTGACGCATGTGCAAAGGGGATATGACACCACGGACAGCAGACAGAGACCATGGCCTTGATTAAAATGACAGATTTCTCTGGGTGGAAACATTGTTGGAAACATTTGGGATAATGTAAGCAACCACACATTGGTGTGGTTGTTTTTAGACATATTAAATGCAGAAAAGTTACTTAGTGAATCTTTAAGCCCGGGGCCTGTTTTTATCAAACTACTAACAGAGAAATTTAGGATTTTAAAGACTGAAGAAAGTAAAAAATGGTTTACTTTTACGGATACTCACAGATGTCAGAATAAAGGCTATTGATTTAATTTATTTTGACATAAAAATGCTGTTTAATCTACCTTGAATGTTTATCCGTAGTTCTCCAAAGTAAATCTTAAATCAGATTCTCCTTTCACCAGTCTTTCAGCACATCCTTCAAAGCACGCCACATCGTATTTCATTCATTATATTAGACTCCTTTTTTGCATTCCTAAGGGGCTCAAATAACACGACTATCATATGTTGCTTTGCATTTGTCTGTCACACTATTTTTTCTAATATACATGCATCATACTCTTTTCAAAGTTCTGTTCAAATTCCCTGTAGTTTCATCCCTACAATTCGGAGGCTATGTGTTGCTGCCATCACGTGCTGAAAGCTACAATATACAATATACAGTAGCACATGTCGGGCAAACACATGTGTCTGCCTTGAACATACATGTGATTAATCATGTGATCACTTAAGAGTTCCTCTTAAAGGTTCCTCCTGCACTGTCTGTACAAGTTACTCAATAAATGTCTTTGTCTCCACTTTATTGAAGATAAGTGAAGAGCATATGTCGGCTGTTTGAAACATTCCTCTATTGCAACCTTATATCCTATATGCACATATGTCCAGTCCATTTTCCTAGTATTTAACATAATGTTCTTATGTAGTCCTGAGAAAAAAAACAATTTCTTAATTTCACTGAAAACTGCAGTCCAGTCGTCCTTGGTTGGAGGGTTTGCCAGCAGCTTTTCCTGTGCGATGACTTTCTTGCTCATATTTCAGGGAGATATTTAACCTGCACCATAAGTTTATCATGTATTTTGCTCCTGGTGTTATTCAACAGAAGAGCAATTAACTTCGATTCTAAAAATGTAAAGCACCCACAAAAAATCTGAAGATACCCGACACTGCCTTCAGCATTCATTTGTTCCTCCAAACCCTTTGTATTAATTTCAATTTTAGAGTTCTTAGATAATTCAGAGGTGTGATTCTTGATAAATATGGGCCCTGCCCTACCAGTGCCTCAGGCTCTGCTTTGGGCCACTTGATTAATCAATGACGGTTGCCAAACAAAAAGACATTTCCTCCTAATTATTGTTGTGTGTTAGAGACCTGCATGGGGCTGGTTTCTTAAGGCTTAGACACATCAAACATCTAGTGTTGACAAAGGCCAACTGTTGCCTGTGTCTGGGCCAACAAGTTGCACTCCAACACACTGCAAAGACCGTTGCAAATGGCCAACTAGCACATATGCTCTGCGCCTGCGTGAGAGGAAATAACTCTCCACACCAGCAGGTGGCAGTAGTCTGTAGTCGTCACTCAAAAAGGGAAACCTGAAGTCCAACAGGACGGATTCAAGACACTAGTTAGGACATTAACAAGACAACCCGATGCGAACAATTACACAAACAACTTTGAGCGAATCGTTTCTGCTAAAGAGCTCAATGGCGAAAAAAATTTCACGACCTCATGCCCTATTGACTTTACGCATTTGTTTACTTTCCTCATTTACATTTCTTTTCTCATGAACTGAGCTGAACACTTCAGTAATTTCTGTCATCGCTAGCCTCCTCCCGGTCCACTGGGTCCACCGCCAAGGGTGCTGAACACATCACAAAAAGTAGGGCGACAAACACTCGACAATGGTCCAACACTGGCTGATGGATGGATCGTCGGCCTGGTGTGTCAAGTCCCTTAATTCCACTCCTGCGTGTGTGGTCTACACCCACCCGTACCCACAAATATTCTGACTGTGCAGACACAATAGCAAGATGGTCAATAAATTAACCATTGATTTTATCTTTTTGTCTTGAAATTCTAGAAAACACCTACAAAGTGAACATAACTTTAGACTAATAGTTATATTTGATTACGTCTTTCAAGACAATCGGTTTCCTTTTTTTAAGTACGATTGTCAGATTTTAATGTCAGAATTACCTTGCATTGCTTTTGTATTGTAATGATGCTTTAATCTTATTTTATTAACTTCATTTTTTGATTCCATCCTTTTGGTAAGCAGCAGCTAAATCCCCAGACCCACTCTTTATTTTTTTGACTGCCTGCTCCTGTGAGATTTGTGTTGGATCCTGCGGGACTCCAGTCCCAGGGCAGTGCTCTACTGTGTGTTACTGTTACCTGGAAGCGGTGGAAGTCTGCAGGCTTGAAGTCATTCGGCGAGCATCCACACCAGTCGACGATGTGCTTGTACTGGCACTTGCAGCCCAGTTTGCGATTCCAGTTGGTGATGCGCAGGTTGTTATCCACCATACTCTCACAGTGGGCACTGTTCTCCAGCACCGTGTGGAAGAACGACTGGAGGAACAGGAAAGGGTGACGAGAGGCAGAGGGGGTGGAGGACGGAGCGGAGACAGAGAGACAAAATTTGAAGATTGTATATGTTTTATTTTTTACACCATTTAATTCACAGAGAGGAAAGCGAGTCGCAGCAGAGATTGGAGATTCACAGTAGCTCATGATAAACATCCAATTTCCCCACAGAGATCATTCAGTTCTCATCCAATCCTTGTATACGGTTGGAAAGTCAGCCTTTACATCTCGCCTTCACTTTATGATTATATGTCTGCCTCCAATAT
Source organism: Epinephelus cyanopodus (assembly GCA_026686955.1). Lineage (NCBI taxonomy): Eukaryota > Metazoa > Chordata > Actinopteri > Perciformes > Serranidae > Epinephelus > Epinephelus cyanopodus. The sequence continues at coordinate 9,692,059 of CM048916.1, read as the reverse complement.
CTTTTCTTCCTGCACATCTAACACAGAGATGAAAAGGAAACGGTGTAAACTTTCTATATGCGATGCAGAGTAAGTATAAAAAGCTCAACTGTCAGTCAAAGCTTAACAAACACTTGAACGTGTGAAAGAGGTGTCTGTTCATGTGTGTGTGTGTGTTACCTCGGCTGGCAGCAGAGTGTAGGCGTAGAAGCGCTTCATGTTGGTGACCAGGTCGTCCTTGGAGTTGATGACATATTCAATGAACAAGCGGTTAAGCAGGAACCAGTCGGAGCCGCCGTCCACCGAGATGCCTTCAGGGATCTTACGGTCGCCCAGCCTCCACATGTGGGTGTCACACTCAAAGAACAGGCGGTCTAGACCCTGCTTACGGATAAACCTGGCGAGCACACATGAAGATATGGTGACACCACTGACTGCGGAATATGATGAAACAGCAAGGGCTGTTTATTTTTTGTGTGTTTACATGGCAGAAAATTAAAACTATAATACATGCACGTGAAAATTAGACTTTTAAAAACAACATTTACATAAAAACAAGCAATCTGTAGATTTTGTTTTACATTTAAAGGGTTTATAATCAGCAGCTCATTTGTATTTTCTTCCAGTTTTCTATTTACTTTCCGGTAAAATGGAAGTACGTTGGACGTTTTTTAATCAATCTCACGCCTGATTTTCAGACAAATCTTTTACTTTCTTAAGAATTGCAGGTAAATATAAGGTAGGTTTTATAACAGAATATGATTGTAAGTATCCTGTATGTGACCTTTTCATTGGCATCTTCTTTACAAAGCTATTCTTCGCCCACTTCCAGCACACTTATGTGTATACATTAAGCAAACAACTGACAATGGCTATGCTCTCTGTTCAAAAAACAGGTTTTTATTGCCTGTACAGTAGGCGAGCATGTATGTATGCAGCTCCTTATATGTGCAATCTTCTGCAGAAGGACATGAAGTTGCACTCATTTGTTCCTCTCGGCCATTTCAAAGCACCATTGCAGGATTTTTGTACACAATCTTCTATATGCCGATGTCACGGTGTGTCTTAGCTGGTCGTTGTAATCATGTGTAGTTGCCATTATTTGCGTTTTTATGGTTCATTTCTAGTATATATTAACATGCTTTTTGGCTTTTCTTTGTGGTAATCTTATTTTGGGTTTTATATTGCTTGTTTTAGGGCTGCGCATTTTTATTCTGTATTTTTGTTCTATGTTGTGTGTCTATAACTTATATCTCGGGCCAGGACACTCTTGAAATGGGGAGTTTTTTTTTTGGTTAAAAAGAGTGAGCTATGTTCATATATATTTTGCCAACAGGCCAGTGCAAGTATAAAGTATAAAGACACTATTAGGTTCAGTGGTAGGTTTTAAGTTTTGTAACATCAGAAATGTGGATTTTCAACATCATTTCGACAAAAAAGATGAATAAATGAAATTAGAAATTACACCTAAATGGCAATTTATACCCTTTAAATTCAAATTTCAGACTATTAAATGACTTTCAAGCCCTAATATTTTAAAAGTTGCTTTAAGGAGCTGCAGACACACTGTCCGAAGAGATGAGCTGAAAAAGAGTAGAGTGAAAATATACTCAGGCGGACACAGCTGAACTGCTACAACAATAATCAATCAATAAAGTATGTCTTATCATATCTTTATTACAATAGTTGTGTGTCCAAACATCACTTTCCCCTGGAATAATTTGCCTCTCATCCTTTGCCTTCAACGACTTGAGAAATGTGTCGTTTGCACTTGTCACTCCGCACTTTTATCAGCAACAAGAAGAGTGACACCCTGCATACATAATGGATGGTGTTACTCCTGTGAAGGTATCGAGTGTTAGATAGAGGGAGTCAAATTCAGGTCGACCAGGTCGGATTGCTCCCTCTGTTACCTGAACAGTGTTGATGTATTGACCTTGTGCCTCGCAGGCACAGATGACATTTTAAAAATGCACTCATGCATTTTTCAATTAGTTTCAAGCCATCCACACATATGCATATAGCGCTGGATTACCGAGATCGTTATTGTTGCTAAAAACTGAAGTAAATCAGGAACAAAACAGCTTCACTCTCATCAAACAGCACTGGATAAAATACTGTGACTGCAAATAGAAAAAGGTACTGCTGAGTCACGCTGACTCATGCATACATGCTGGCTGTTTTTTATTTTTTACGTGTTTCGGGGGTATTTTTGCCCACAGTGTCGAGCGATGACTGGTTTGTCGCGGGGGTGTGATGAGGCAGAAAGTAGAGGGCGGCAGCAGAAAAGGGCGTTCTGGCAGCGACCTCGCTAGCTCACCCCACCAAGAAGGTTAATTAATGAAGCCGCAGATGGGAGCTAATTGTATTATGATTCAGTGACCACGCCGTGCTGGCAGGAGTGCACTGCGTGTGCGCTTAGGTGCTGCTGTGTGAGTAAGAGAGACAAACACAGAGAGCCGGCATGTGAACAGGAGAAGGGTTGGGAGTGTTGTGGGGAGATTAAAATGAAGTTTGAAAATTTGCATCTCACCTGGCGTTGTCCCTGCCGTGGGACTTGATGAAGTTCATGTCTCTGTATTTGGACAGGAAGGCCACCAGCTGGTTGTTGGTCCTGAAATAGAAGAAGATGACTTACTCTTGACTGGGAAACATATGGAGAGAGCAGGGTGGAACATTGGTTTTGACGAACAGCACACGTCAGAGTTACAGTGTGAGTTTTGGAGGACGGTTATGCAAATGAGTCCATTTCTTACTGATTGCTTTAATAAAAAAGTTCTAACCCTCTGCCCTTATGGTCCAATTTTTTTATATGCTAAATACACGTAAAAATAAATAAAATATAACATGAAATTTCTTCTACTTTTGATGACTCATCCTGAACTCCAGGGTGTGCACACAAATGTATCTTATCAAATGTGATTTAGGGGCCACTAGCTTATATTGCCCATCACATAAACCCACCCTTGACTGTTAACTCAGGGTGAGAAGCAGAGCAATAACGTGGGTAGGAGGTGTGTGTTTGGATCTCAGTCCACAAACTGTCTAAAACCTCTTTCCCACTGGACAAAAAACTCCACCAACATCTGACTTTTGTCTTTGGTAACAATCTGAATTCACTCCCTGGACAAATTACTCTGCAGTAGTAATGTGTGTTTATCGGCTCCAGCTCTGATCGGCAGAGATAGCAATAGGAGACCCAGGTGGACACACTAATTTTCGCCCCTTTCGCTGCTGTCAATAAAATGTGATCAAACCAAACCCAGAGAGTCCTTAGGAATTAGATTAGCTGAGTTTTTGAGCGTGACAGTCTTGATACAGAATAATTAAGAACTGCTCCAAACTCTGTCTGAACATATAAAATACTCTGCTTGGATATCACATGTGTCTGACATAGTTTTTCCGCAACACAGTTCAATCAAAACTGGGGTAGTTTTATTATGGCGTCATTGAGCAAAAATCCCCAAATAAACTTTGATAATTCAAATGGTCTGAGAGACAACTACGCTTCTGCACCTCCTCTCATTTCTGGTTTCAGGCTTTAGAAAATCTAGCCTGTGACGGGAGACTTTGACCACTCACAGATCAATTTAGAGAAAGGCTGTTCCTATTGGCTGGTCTAAAAAAGCAGAAGCGCAAACTCATCCCACTGGTGAAAGCCTGATTCAGTGGCAGAAAGTCTTGCAAAGAAAGTTGCTATTCCAGTATTGGCAACAACTGTCTACACTGCAGAACAGAGAAAATGTTGCTGATAGTTCGCATTCTGCTAACAGGAGTCAAAGCTTTGTGCCTACAACTTCAAGTTCATGTTTATGTGACTAATATTAACTAAAGCCCAGAATCAAAGTGTGTCCTCCGCCTACAGACCACCTCTTCAGGAGGAGAGGCAGCAGCTCCAGAGACAAACTTCAAGTCAGCCTCAGCAGAAACCTGAGTCCAACCAGCGCGAACCCCAGCTCTGAGAGACCAGACATCCCCGACTTCCCGCTGGATCAGAAAACTTTCTGCTGCTGCTGTTACACAGGTTAGACCCAGCACTGCAGTTGGCCACCAGCCCACTGTGACACCTGGTCCTGAGGGAGTTTGGGCTGGCTAAATCTGAGCTGCTACAGCCACTGACTGAAGGTCGATCTCAAGAGCTAATGCCCACTCTCCTCCCAGTGAAGCAGTCCACAGGGTTGGAGAGCGAGGCTTTCACTATCAAAAAATCTCTTTAAACTACATTCCATCTCTCTCAACAGATAATTCAAAAATCTATGAATATGCAAATAGTTTTTGCTTCAAAAGTTAACTACCAGACACAGGACGTCTTCCACTTCACTATTATGTCTTTTCTCAGAGTGGATACACTGGAGCCTTCAAGTTCCCACATCACACTTCACATACAGTTGCACACTGACCGGGATTGCCTCCAAACAAGTAGTGATGTAACAAATGATGCTGTGCATCTGCTTATTAAAGTCAGATTTTCTGTGAGCATAGAGAAACTCTCCTCCTGCAGCAGGTGAATGTGAAAACAAACTCAGCACATACATCACTCTGCACACTGAAGCTTAAACATCACAGTGATGCAACAATAAGAAAAGCACATTTTTGAGGGAAGACGGGGCTTTAATGTTACAGAGGAGTGCTTCAGTTTGGGGCTTTAAGTCACAATTAAAGTCCTCGGCTGTTGTCAGTGTCAGCACCTCAGTCCTTTCACGCCGCTAAAACTATTTAGGATTATACAAAAGATTGTGCTATCCATGATTTTGATGAATGACTTCCTGCTGCTCTTACATTATAGCGCAGTCTACTCCTTCATACACAGGCCAGACAGGCTAAAAGCTTTGCTCTGCAGGCTATGCCACAGTCAATGGCTCTAACATTTCATCTGTGGTGGAGCTTTTCATGATGGCTTGGCTTGCCTTTCTAAAAGAGCAGCGAGGCTCTGGTAAAAAGCTCAAGGATCATTGGGGGGAGGGACAAGCGCATATTAATGTCATTTTCTCTTCAAGGAGCAATTTCACAGCCTGGGGGGCTTATCTTAGGAGGTCCTGAGCCATAAAGCCTAACTGATGATGTGCTGCACAGACACATGCACCCTTCTCTGTCTCTACTTCCCACACACACACACATACACGCTGTGTATCTGCTAGTATGCACACCGACAATGCGATATACATGCACAGGGACACACAAATGCTTGTAGGCACGCAGCCACGCACACACACAGAGCGAGGGGAATTCATGTCAAGCTCCAGATTTGCCACCTGAGTGGTCACCCCGTCCACTGGGTCTAGTTTGCTTACTGTCAGCCCTGTGGCTGCTCTGTCTCACAGTAGGTATTCACACGCACACATTACTGTGGTTTCAGCCCCACCTGGTACTGACAAAATGTGCACATTTCTAATATCATAGCCAAATTAACTTCATCATCATGCCACTGTTTTACTTCCATGGTCTTTCTGTTGAATTAATAATGTTTGCCTTGGTATAACAAAGACTTTTCATGCATATATAATGCCAGAGGGGAATAGTTGCAGGTTACAACTTTTAACAACACTTACAGGTCCAGTGTGTAGGAGTTAGGCGGAAATATTTGCAGACTTGTAATATAATATAATAAGTAGCCTTTGCTTTCTTTAGTGTATAATATGGCTGCCCCCTAATAGTCGACTGAACGTTAGTTGAGCAGAACAGTCATTATTCAGCAAGATTTCACGTCATTTATAAAAACCATGAAACTCCACTCTGCTGAGAGGCCACGCTCAGCAGTTAGACAGGAGTCAGGTTAATTTCCAGGGCTGGTACCTGCGGTTATTCCACAGGCTAGTTAATAACATGTCGGGCAGGAAATCCAAAGTGTGGGATCATTTTGAGAAGGTGAAGGACGAACCCAAGGTGATATGTAAACTCATCTTCATTGGTCGACTACAAACATGACGTATCATCTGAAACATGGAAGTAGCTACATGCCCATTAGCCCACAGCGTCATTAACAGGCGGCTCGCTCAGTGTGTGACGTGCACTTGTAGATAAAATATAGGCCTATATTAATGAAGGTTCATTAGTACGGTTTTGTATTTCTCTGTAATGTAGCACAGTGTTAACAATGTTACTGATACTATTCTTTCTCACACCTTCAACTCAAACCATTGTGTTGCCCCGCCCAAAACATGTAATTTAATAATGAAATCATTATCGTAAACACGTGGGCGACTAGTCGGCTAATGGCCCTAAATGACGGCTTTTAGTTGACTAGGAAAATTCTTGAACATTGAACACCGAAGGAATCCAAACCAGGAGAAGTTGGTCTGGTTGCAATCTGCAATCATCAGCGCTACATGACACTAAATGCCTCTAAATCTTACACACTGTTCCTTAATGAGAGATGAATCATATATCCACCTTTGTCCCAGAAACACCCACGAAAAGTTCTGTAACTTAATTTCATTCTGATAGGTTTTCAAAAAGTCTTTAAAATTACATTTTCAAGCAAGTTGTCTTACTTCTAATGGGTTATGAAGGTTGTTTGCTACAACAGAAAACAACACTTATGGCACAAAGCTTAAATGTGAAATACAACTTTTCCCCGAGATGACAAAGTGAAAGAGATTAGAAGACACGACGCCTGCAGCCAGTCATTGTCTCACAAAGCTCAGACTTCTTAAAAGCTGCTGTAAACTCTATGAAAGGGGCTTTAAAGAAAAAAAAAGAGGTAAAGGCAAGGAGACTGTGTAGATAAAAGCTGGGAAAGAGGGTTGCACTCTGACAAAGCAAGCGTGTAACTCATCCTCTGGCCTCTCTGGACACACACACACACACACACACACACACACACACACACACACACACACACACACATGCACACATAGTATATCTCCCCCTGGACACACAGCCCCTCTGCTGGTGTGAGGGGCTTGGGTTTGCCTTTGAGAGCCATCCATGCGGCAGGACAGACATTATCAGGGAATTAGAGGGGAAATAATGCTTGTCTCCAGTCCTACTGATAACAACAGCAGCAGTCAGGGCAGCGCGGGGCAGGGGTTTACCCCCCTCTGCTTTAGTGCCTGCACCTGCGCAGTTTGGACAGAATGGAAATACGAGTGCCGTTTGGAAAGTCCGTGAGCAAAATACTATAAAATAAAGGGACAGTTTACTCAAAATAAAAAAAAAAAAGAAAAAGTATTTTCCTCTTACCTGTAGTGCTATCTCAATCTGAATTGTTTTGGTGTGAGCTGTTGAGTGTTGGAAATATCGGCTGATGGCTGCCCTTTCTCCAATAAATGGAACTCGACGGCACTCGGCTTGTGGTGCTCAAAGTGCCAAAAAAATACATTTGAAAAACTCAACAGCAATGTCTCTTTCCAGAAATCATGACCAGGTTACAACAAGGTCTGTGAATGATCCCACAGACCTTGTTGTGAGCAGTTTTATGTAGGAACTATTTTCTTTCTACCAGGATTCCCACACATTTTTACCAAAAAAAAAAAAAGATATAAAACATTTCCATAATAATTTGACTCCATTTCCATGACGTTATTTAAGTGGTTTAAAATGGGTATGCCTTTAAAGTGATACAGTCATACATTATTAAACACGCCCTTCCCATGCATTTATGGATAAGAAAACTGCTAGCACCAGCTAATTTTACTCACTTGTTCCCCACAAGCGAGTAAAGTCCCCACTGCTAACTAGCTGCATATGTCGATGGACCATACAGGCACATACTGGCCGCACTTTTTGGGGGATAGAAAACGTAGATCTCAAAACAATTTTACGTGCGTTTGGATTATTATTTGATAAGTCTGTAAGCATTTATTTCTTGTTAAGCAAATATTTGCTATATGGACATGTCTTATAGTTGATTTGAGACCTTGTCTGAACTTGACTGTATGTGCTACCTTAACAAATTAAGGTTGACTGCATTCAAGTAGATAAAAGACCCACTATGGTGACTTGATATTGCTTATCCAGACTTCAATATATGTATAGAAGTCCACATCATGATACCTGGTGATTCAATCAAATATGTCGTTTTGACTCAATCACCAGGTATTGTAAGGCTACGTGTTGTCAGTAGACCACCAGCCAGTTTGATCTATGGGCTGAGAATGAGTTTGAGACAATGCTGATTACATCACTGTACTGCAGCAGCCTCCTACACAAGCTTACATTAGCTATCCATCAGCAGCCCAGTAACTGTCACCAGCATCATTTTGAGATTTACCACACTGAGAGTGAATATTCACGGGTCTAATGAGCCTCAGATCTCAGTGTTAGCTTTGGTTATCCTGCTACGCAACAGCTTTTCTGTTTTTTCGTGCAGAAGATAATCTTATCGTGGACAAGAGGCTCGTGCTCATGATAGCCGAGATGTAAACATTAACGTCGCCCTCCACAGCTAGCTGTAACGTGAGCTAGTTCAGCGGTGCTAGGTCAGCTAGCAGTAGATGCACGCTTACTTCCGCACGGTGATACGGTTGGCGGGTGTAGTTTGGCAGAAAGAAAATAGTTCCTACATGAAACTGCTCACAGCAAGGTCTGTGGATTATCTTGAGTAACCGAGTCATGATTTCTGGGAAGAAACATTGCTGTTGAGTTTTCAAATGTACTTTGTGGCATTTTGAGCACCACAAGCTGAGTGCCATCTAGTTACATTGTACAGCAGAGAAGGCAGACATCTCTAAGGCTGATATCTCCAACACTTAAATAAACTAGAATGATAAATAGCTCTACAGGTAAGAGGACAAATGGACACAGGTCCCCAATCTGGTGACAGGACGGTGTGGGGACAGTGGGTTCCATTCCATCCAACACGCAGTTGTGATGAAGCACGCTGGCAGCTTAACACATGGTTGCATTTGCAGTCTGGCAGGAGTGAGGCATCTGCTTATACCAACTTGTTTTTCTGCGCTGTAGTGTGCTATAGTAAGTCCATAATGATAATGTAATGCTGAGGTGTTTATTTCGGAGGGAGAATGTCTCTTTCCGACTGATCCCGCTCCCAAAGAAATCAGAAAGGATTATCAGCGACAAACCAGCTGAATGGGTTTCAGTTTCTTGCTTGAGGACACTCGAGTTTGCACAGATGCTCCCTCTCTCAGGGGTCTGAACCCAGGCCTGCCACTCAAAAGGCCATTTGCAAGTTCAACTCAGTAAATATGCAGTGCGCAGACTTGGTCAAATCCAAGCTGTGGTTACAAATGCACTTGCTGTGCAAAGATACAAGTGTGCCATTTCCATATTTCCATATTGCATTGGATCCAAAACATGCAGTTCCCTCTTGTTCCCCTAGCCTAACTGCTTATTCTCGCTCCCTCGCCTCTCCCTGTCATTTCTGCCTCTCGGCTCCCTCTTTCGCTCCATCAATCGTTTCGTTTCCCAACAGATGGGACTTAAAACCTCCACTGTCAGCCCTTTTCTCAACAACATCGCCCTCATGCAAATGAGGAGGCAAAAGACGGGAAGAAAACAGTGTCCCGGTGCACGCACTCGCAAATACCTTTAATCATGCACTTGAAGACAGACAGACAGGAGCACAGACAGGATGAATATGCACACAAGTGCACAGACACATTGAACTATGCGGATGGCAAGACATAAACTCAGGCATGCACACACTAGTGCAGAAACACAGACACCCATACAGGGACAAACAGACAGCATGTCAGCAGCGTTCACGGATATATTAAAAAAAGCTCAACCACAACAAGACTGAAGCCGTCAACGTACAAAACGCACATTTGCCTCTGCATATTGGCTCCAGCTGTGAAGACATCAGATCCAGCTTCTTTTTACCCAGTGGCCATTAAAGCTTGTCTAAATTCAACTGGTGGACATCTGGCTGCGCACAGGAGATAACTCTCTCCTTAATAGGAGGATTTTAATTGGCTGCTGCAGAGCTACATCAAAAACCCAGCAGACCCTGAACTCCCAGAAGGACTATAAACTCACATAAAAAGTACAAGTCACAAAATTTCTCCTCCAATAGGCTATTTCCATGACTTCATGTCCAGTTCACGTTCACTCTGTGGCTTTAATTACCTTTTACAGCCTCTTAGAAGGGATGTGTTGGAGTGGAGAGATGACTTTCGGACCGTACAGTACACAACAGGCCTGGAAAAGTCAATAGGTATTGACCCTGGGCAATTAAATCGTAATCAGTTCACCATGTAACCCACTCAACGGAGTGCAAGCAAGGAAGCGTGGACTTGGAGGAGAAGGTGTGAAGGAAAAGCAGAGGTTCTACTTCATTGATCTGTTTGGTTTGGAGTGAGTCTTTACTTAAAGCTCACAGTTAACCGCAGGAGCCCAGACTAGTGTGTATTGAATTTCTTCCATATTGGCTGAGTGGTCCACTATTGTTGTGCGCGCCTGGTGACCACCTTTGTCACCTGCATTACTGTAAAAGCTTGCTGCTACACCTTGCTTCATTTCCTTACCGGACAACTCTTAAAGAAATTACCTGACTGCCTCCCCCTCAGGCCTCCACTTCTCACCTTTACTGAACTGCTCTAGCTGAGAGATCCATCTTTGTTACCTGATGGGGTAGTCGGCAGCACTGAGGTTGATGAAGAAATCCCAGCTCCAGTCCCTCATGGCCAGCAGGTCGGTCATACTGCGAAGATACATGGTCAGCAGACTGGCACCACCCCAGATGGTGGCCATGCGCCAGGGTGTGACCCTCACATTCGGATACTGGGCAGCCAAGGCGTGCACCTGCCTGTGCAGGTAGTTAGAGCGCTGAAACAAAGGAAACACACTGATTAATATTGTGTGTGATTAAATTTCACAAGCTCCCTCCTGTGAAACCAAGTTTTTAACACTGCGAACATTGCCATATGGTTATCTGGTCTGTGCACACGGCATCTATTGCAGGTCTGTCCATCCTGAAAGAGGGATCCCTCCTCAGTAACTCTTCTGTGGTTTTTTAAAGGGGGATTTTTTCCTTATCCGCTGTGAGAGTTCAAAGGACAGAGGGATGTCGTATGCTATAAAGTCCTCTGAGGCAAACTGTGATCCGTGATATTGGGCTTTATAAATAAAACTGAATTGAATTGAAATTAAATATGGTGTTTTTTAAATGCTACAAGACATATTAGCAAAGTTAGCAGCGCCATGGCGGAGCATTTCCACCATGAAAATGCAGTGCAACACTGAGTGCGGATACATGATGGCTTCTCATTTGGAATTAAATAAATCTGAATGAAATCATTCGGAATTAAAGTTTTTCCAGGTAGTTTACATGAGAAATATTCATTCTGAATGAGGGTTTACACGGTAGATCAGTTTAATCGCCTTTATTCAGGTCCGCGCAAGGTTTGGGGCAGGGAAGGTTTCTGATTGGATAGGGGACGGGGTGGATGTTGCGTGTTTACGTTTACCGGAAGAAAACACTGTAGTCCTTTTCCGGATAACAAGATGTTTAACGACGCCGTTCTTAGTGCCTTTTTCTGGCTTGTTTTACTTATATTCTTGAAGCAGCAGTACGACAACAACCTTGTTCTGCTAATGCTTCGTCTGTTGAGGAGGAGAAAGTCGAAGAAGGGAGATAGAAGACCATGCTTCAGCGAATGGAAACCGCTTAATGCAACGAGTCGCACGCGCCCTATATACGTCATCGCGCCAGAAGGGCAAGGAAACGAGCATGCGCAGAAAGACCAGAATGAACTTAAAGAGGAATGAGTGTATACAAGTGCGAGAAATTCTTTCATTCAGAATTCAAAACGGAATATTTCAGCCCCTTACATCGGATTGAATTTTCAATCACATTGGCCATTTCATTTGGAATTAGGTGTTTACAAGATCACTTTTAATAGGAATGAACTTTCATTCCGAATGAAAAGGGAATTAAACTGTCCATGTAAACGCACTCACTGACAATCTAAAAAAACACAGTTCAGATGGCCAGGGTTTCATACATGACATACCTAAGGAACCAATCCCGTCAAGTTGCGGGATGGGGCATTCCATATGATTAGCATGATGCTACAGCGAAATGAGGGGTATCAGAGGCGAAGCCAGGATACATATCGGTATTTCACTTTCACTTCAATCAGAAACAAGGTTTATCCAACATTAGCACAAACCAACCTAATAAATGCTAGCATTGTAAGTTTCTGCAAACCATGGTTCAGTACATTTGTTATTTGTTGTACTTATCATTTCCTATTTTTTAGGAAAAGATCAAGTTTTGGCCTGAAATACCAGCTTTTGGTGGCACTAGCCCGGCAGGAAATACAGCGACAGGTTGCTAAAAAACCCATGTTTGGTTGTCAAAAAGACACTCTGGAAACACAGCGATGACTGACTGAAAAACAACTGGTTTTGATGTTTGTTTGTCTTGAACAGTGGACTGCAGCTTGGCAGGCATTTCACCTGGATGACATGCCAACCACTGTCCCCTTCACGTCTCGAGGACAAAGTCAGCTCACACTGCATCACTTTAGAAATGAAATAATATGTATATAATGTACAAATGTTTCCGTGGTTTGCACAAACTGCAGTACAATGCCAACATTTTCTTCTGATGACTGGGCTCCACATTATTAGCTGTTGGGTGGTGTAGTCAAGCTGAAAGCCGTTACATTCCTAATGTTGTAGAGAACGATGAGCAGAGTTGAAGATGAGTGGGTATGCTCGAGCTGCTGAGGGGTGGGTGGAAATGGAGGTGGGGACCAATATGAATATTCATAGATCGTGTCATACTAAATGTGGCAGAGGTGTAGAGTTACATCAAAGCCATTTTAAGGAATGAAAGTTTTTTCTTTTGGAAAAACCCTTCTAAATGTTCAATTTGATGATCAGAGATGAGTTTTCAGGGGTTTAATTGATGCCAGGAGAGGAACTTTAATGTCATTTCATTTTAACCATCTCCCATTGATAAAACTGAGTTTAAAAGACCCTGACTGCTTTCATCACATGAAAGGCACATCCTGTTTGTAGACTCTCTGTGGCTCACCTGATCGACGTGTATGTAGTAGTAGTGCGAGGTGTGGTAGATGGCTTTGAAGAGTCGATGAAACTGGCGGGAGGCTCGTCCATGGACCACCAGGACAAACGCTATTCTGACCGGCTTTGATGGAAAGCTCTCCGCAGAGTCCTCATCCCACTGGATGTTAGCGTTGGCTTTACCTGTGAGATAGACAGGCAACATTTAGTGATACCAGTGAATACACATCGTGTATTAACCACACTTTATCTACACAACATGGCATGGATTCTTCATCAGTAATATAATCAGGGATTGTTTGCCAAATCAAATCTGTTATTTATTTGCTAATCTATGAGTGGCTGCAGAAACGGCACTAATAGTCAATATATGATAGTGAGCACCAATAAACACCCTCAAGGGCCAAGGAAAGCAACTGCATAATGAGTTTAGCTATTAATGATAATTAAATGTTTTTCTTTCATTAAACAATAAATGGATAAAGCTAAACAACGAGGTTGCCAGGCAACACTGTAAGCAGCAGTTGGAGTGGTATGATTAGTATATTCATAATAATTAGCTGCTATGTCGCCAGTCAACATTCAGTAGGTTCATTTTCTTTTATATTGTCTCTAAGCGTGCAACGGTCTGAACGAAGGAGGTACCTTTCAAGGGTAAGCGCAAACAGTCTAATGTTTCAACACCACCGTGTCCTCATCAGAGTCAAAGAGAGCAAAGACAAACAGGCACACGCATGCTGTATGTAGTCTACAACAGGTGATCAGTTTCAGTGGATAATTGGTTGATGAGGATTTCAAATCTTTTGGGTGGTGAATACACAAGTGAGAGTTGCAATTGTTTGTGCACCACAATCACATAAATAACACAAGAACACAATAATCTCTTTACGTTACAAATAGAAAACGTATAAAATAGACAAAACAAAAGTATTGCATCCATCATGTGTAACAAATCAATGCCCTTATAAACAGGAGTGTAGTGCTGGTGCGGCACTCTGGAACAAAATGATGCTTCACCACCTTTTTCCTCTAAGTAAGTAAATAAAAGTTTAGATTCATATACATTTTTTAAGCACTTGAACATCCAATCATTTCGAAATCGTACATAATGCAAGAGAGCCAATAAAAACAAGCAGGGTGGTCAAAGGTGTTATATTGAGATTTAAGGTGTTGCTTCACGATGTCAGCTCATGCACTGAGTAACATGCAAGGAAGTGAGCAGCACAGTGAATTAAATTATTTTTTTTCTCAGTCTATAGCTGCTTGCTATTTACGAGTAAAGATAAAAAGGCAGCAAAACATCCTGTCAATTTATAGTTATAGATGACTAATGTATGTACACTTGCCACTGTAGGAACGGTAGTTATATAACCTTTCAAACAAACCACAACTTAACCATGCACGTAAGTCCATAATATATAAGCTTCTTCTTTATGTTAATTAAAAAACAAGCAAATGAAAATTAAATGCTATTATATATGTGTTATTATCATAAAAGAATGACAATTAAAATGAAAGGTAATAATAGATTATAATAGAATTTTTATGACCCCAGTCTAATGAAGCCTCGGCTCTGATGTGAGTCTTTAAAGATCTTATAGTCTGTCCATAATAAACTGGACCAAAGGGACATGTCAGCATGTAGACAACACGTGTGCCGCAGTAGTTCATGAAAGATTTTATGGAGCATTTTCTACCAGCGCATGGATATTTAAAGTACTTGGTATCTGACGAGTTAGAACATTGTGCACAGTGGCTGCACTGAAAAAAAGTGTTGGTTGATTATGCAGCCAGAACACAGTGTCAGGTGGTTTTCTAGCATCCGAATGAACCAGTCTGTCTCTCAGACTGCATTTAAACAGGATCAAGAAAGGCACTGAGCTGAAGCTATGTAGAGATGCCTCACTTTTGAGGACATTCCAGTGTTTAAGGATAATGTTTTTGACCCTGTCAGGCAGAGGAGAGTGTTCAGTGAAGTAAGTAACCCCTGAGGTGGTAGCTCTTGTTTTCTTCTCTAACTTATCTCCCAGAGGAAGTACCTGTTTTATAACTACTGATCAATATTCTCTATGAAGATATACAGTTAGATAATAATGCTGCCACTGAGCCTTGAAAAACACTGCCTGTAGCAAGCCTCCATTGTTTAATTTAAAGGGATACTTTGCCAATTTTCAACCAACTTTGTATCATAACAATGTGGGTAGTATGTGTAAATGAACTGTCCGTCCATCTTACCAGCTCCCAGATCTCCTTGCTCATCTGTCTGTTTGCGAAACGCATCATCCAGTGGATTTTTGCTAGCTATAGGGCTGTTGCTCGATTGTACTGTATCGTCTATGCACAGTATACACTCTGCTGTAGTGTGGTGCTCTGAATAACGCCAAACGCACCCAAAGAGTATTGAAGCAGATTAAGACACACTATCTCTTTCTCACACTCTCTCAAACTCAGAGACGAAACAAAGATTAAATGGTGAAAGTAGGCAGTGCTTTTCACAAATTAAACAAGATTGAGATACTGTTTTTCACATATTTCTTGTCCAAAATGCCTTGAGGAACATACTTTAGTGCAGTGTTTGGGTATTATACGAGACATTGTGAACAAGAAATGGGCACCGCACTGTTTCCTGTATTGTAAAAATGGAGGCTGAAAAATCTGGATCTGAAACACATTTTAGTTTATCGTTTTACTGTAATAAGAGATTGTTTCATACCAGCTGGCTGCCATAATGTTTCCTGTGTCAAGCTTTTCATCACCCACCAGCAGGAACACTTATTGGTCTGCTGTGGCACAATGCATTCTGGAAGTTGTAGGTTTTCTACCACTTGAACAAATGCAAATGGTACAGCTCTTTTCCTGAATTCAGAAATTGGTGCTTTTTATGAAGAGACCCTCTTTCCAGCAGTGAAATACGTCTTTAGATACAACAGATGTTCTCAGGAGGTCAGGATTATGCAGAAAAAAAGAAAGCCGTGCATCAACTGAGACATTAATAAATAAATACATGAATAAATAAGAACAAAAAACTCATAAAGCTATTGCAGCCCTGCCGAGGAAGAAAAAAAGCACAACCACAAAACCATGACTCGCTCATCCATTTTTTTATGTGATTGAATTGGAACTATGACAATTTCAACCAGACACTACACACACTGTAACTACTATCCTCATTCAGACAGGAATCCTATAAGCAATTCCTCTGGGGCTTTCAGGGTGGAGCAAGGTTTGACAATGTGCCATCATTCCTCTCAGGCAAAACTCCCTGAAGATGCCTTGGATTTCACACAATGACAACAATAAGCATGCAGGCAAACACCCACCCCGGTCGCGGCCTGCCAAGCCACTATCAAATTAAACAATTCCAACCATCTCCAGAGCGTCACTGGTAACCTCGCATAGCTCCATTGTGTGGTTTTGTACCACCCTTAACCGCTCAAAAACAAACACTTGCACTTCAAAACCTGAGAATAAAAAAACCTCGAAGCAGTTCTGCACCATCAAGTCCCACAACATTATGGCAGGCATTGTTTGTTTTCAAATCTTCAGTTATTACAGCAAATGTGCAGCTTATACGACATGTTTGTTCACAGAATGTGCCTTAAGGAGATTAATGATTATAATTTGGGACTTCAGTTCCCAAGAGCCCGTCTGTGCTGAAGATGTAGAGGAAGCTGAGGGAGGTGGGAGCCGTTTGTTCCCCTGAGGTTACGTTTCCTCAAAAATGCCCCTCCCGGCTCCTTTTCCCGTCTGGCCCGAAGCTTCCTGCAATTACTCAAAATTTAAAGGCAAGTGTCCGACATGTCTTCTCTTTATGAGTAGACAGGGATTGGCAAAAAAGGCCTGGTCCCAGTTCAACTGATGTCATTCATACAAATTTAAGGGCAGGTGTCCAACATGGCTTTGTTTAAAGTTTGACCACAAGGTTGGGGTTAATGACACGCTCCCTTGGCTCCAATTGGCCCCAATTGGCCGTGGCTTCTGTCAGTCACTCATACTTATTTCTTGCTTCCCTCTCTCTCTTACTCTGCATGTACGTGTGTGTATGAGTGTGTGTGACAGCTCAGGGGGGAAATCTGCTGTGGGCCGTATCAGATTGAACGGTAATTGGTGGCCAGCTAAGAAGGTTCACTGGTTTGCTTTGCACACGGATAATTGGCCAGTCGCTTCACAAAGCACTTTGAGAGTGTGTGCTATGCTAGCTAGCTGAACTAATGAGCACTGCTCTGTGTGTGTGTGTGTGTGTGTGTGTGTGTGTGTGTGTGTGTGTGTGAGAAGTCAAATTTTACTGTCAGTTTTGTCGAGCATGTGTGTTTATCTGCAGAAAAGCTTCACGCGTAATATTTTTTGAACAGACTGCACCTGAAGACACCGCAGGCATTTTTTTTTCTGAAAGAAAAAAAAGAGAAGCCCTGCTCTTGAACTCATCACTCTTCATCATCCTTCCCATCGCCATCAATCTTTTAAACTGCCTCTCCCTCATCTGCTATCACCCTACTCTCTTCCTCCATCATCTTGTGTAACTTCAGGCTCTTACCCACCCTCCATCTTAACTGCTCATATGAGAGGTTAGAACAAGAGCTGAGCTATATCCCAAAGGGCTTGTACCAAATTGCATTTGAAAATGTCTCGGGATGGCGTCTGCTCCTTCAAACCATTCACAGAGCCAGGTTTGCAGACTTATAAATCATATCCATGGCTTTGATTTATATGAATACAATAACAAATGTCATTTCCTTTCCCTTAAACCTGTAATGACAGATTTTTTTGGTCACTTGGGGTCAGAGCAAACACAACACTGAACGCAACACTGACACGTTATCACCTCTGAACATTGCGTCCTCTTTTTATCCTGAAAACTGGGAATCTTTGCACATTCCTGCCTCGCTCTTTCATTTTAAACAGTTACAGCATACATCTTTTTTAAGTAGTATCTTTAATATCTTTATTGTAATGTTTTCTATCCTATTTTTAGTCAAAATGACCAAGCCCAGAATCGTCCCGAACTCAGCATGCCAGATGAAATTAGCCAGGCCTGGTCCCGTTGCCCGACTCAGCTGACACTCTGCATGAAAGACGCCCCAGGATCCTGCCAGATCAGCTGGCCTGATTCTGGCTGCTAACACTGCCATCACTTGGCTGTTATCAAAAATGACCTGGCCCGGCATCAGCCCAAACTTGGCATACCAGATAAAATTAGCCGGGCCGCATGCATTTGCCCGACTTGACTGAGACTTGGTATGAATGACGCCCCAGAATCTATGCACCGAAACACCAAATTCCTTGTATGCAAAAACCTACTTGGCAGTAAAGCAGATTCTGATCTGATCTGATTCTTGAGAATATGTAAAAAAAAAACAAACACGAAAGTAACAGATGGTTGACAAAATTACAGACATTTCAACCTTAAATTGGTGCATAAAAATTCACCAGAATATAGGAAATTAAAAGTTTGACACTCAAAAGAGTTTCATATGTATCATGTCTAATGAAACAATGAAACAAAACACCCCTGAAACAAGCTACCCAACTAACAGCATGTTAAGCAAACTAGCATGTTTCTATCACGCTGCGCAACCCACCAAGTAACAACCACACAAGCTTCCTCGTCCATTTCCCCTTTTTAGCAGCTACAAAGCGCACACTTCTGTCTGTCATATCACCAACTAACACCACAGCTAAGAAGATGCTAGTCGACAACAACCTGCTGAGTGAAGTATCTGGCTCTTTACTCAATAAATTCTTCACTAGGTTCACAAAAAAATCACTAAGTCTCTGCTGAAAACAGCTGTCTGCTGTGGCCACGAAATAACGGTGTAAGAGCATTGAAAGCAAACACAAACAGTTGCAGGAAAGAATACCAAGAGCTTAAAAAAGCTATAAAACTCATAGAGCTGAGGGCAACTTCAGATTGTGGTGCTACTTCTCTCTGAGTTTGTCACTACTGTGCGACTGGGTTCGTATAACACATATTGTTATGATATATATATCGATTATAGCAGCTTTAGAGGAGTACTTCACCCACAAACTGACCAACTGTAATTACTCCCTGTATGTTACCTTAAATTTGTGATGAGAACTTTGTTTTTCTTGTGTGCCTCTGTGGTGAAACGAGAATCCAAAAAGGGATTAACATTCTTCATAAACTGAAGTGAACAGGGACTACGTTTAACAACAGCAAAACTATATCAGACAACTTGTGTAGTATAGCAAGTATCAATTATCCAGTCGTATGCTCAGTACTTCCCGAACACATGCATTTTCACTAAAACACTACAATTTAAAACACATCAGTACAAACTGTCTCACACACAGAAGAGTAGTGTGCCTGGGCGCACAGGGCTCACTACTCGTAGACGAAGGTGTTGTATATTATAGTGTTTAAGCAAAAATACATGGTTTAGCAAAGTACTGGGCATATGACTGGATAAATGAGACTTGGGTTATGCTGCAGATATATGTGGGAGTTTCTAAATGGAGGTTCAGTCAGAAACACTTTAGTCAAAGAAAACTTCATTTCCATTTGCAGTATTATATTTGGCGGTATGTCTCTGTTCTGGGGCCTCTCTGCCTTTCCTTGGGCCTACGCAGAAAGCCTCTTCCACACGCCTACATGGAAAGCCTAAAGTGGAGAGAGCACAACTAGCTGCCCTTCCACATGCTTATCTCGAAAGCCTTAAGGCAGATAGAGCACACTTGTCTGCCCTTCAACATGTGAACAAGAAAAGCCTTGAGGCTGAGAGAGCAACCCCCCCCTACCCTTCCATGCGCATACATGGAAAGCCTAAGGCAGGGAGAGCAACAGAAATATATATTCTTTAAAGTATGATTTGTACAAAATAAAGCCATTTGGTTAAAGCTACGTGGGTCCAAGGTCACTGCCAGCTACAGTAGTGTCTCTGCTGGAGCAATGCAGCCCAGTTATATCGTTATAAGTCAAGTTAGCATATGCGAGGCAAAGAAATTAAACATGTTCCCCCTGTATTCAATGATGCTAATAACAAAGCTATCACAATTGCTAATCTAGCCGAGGCCTCAAGGACAGCATACCGATCAAATCAAATTGGACAATTTTCTGCTAACAAGGTTAGGACTTGAATTGGGAAGGGGAACAGAGGAGGAAAGAGAGAGAAGGAGAGAGAGAGACAGAGAGAGAGAGAGAGAGAGAGAGAGAGAGAGAGAGAGAGAGAGAGAGATAACACATTGGCAGGCAGCAGGCAGGCAGACTGAGAGTAAGAAAGAAAAGTGATTTAATTTAGCTGTCGTGTTGTTACAGCCCAGCCACCAGGGGAAAGCCCTTTTCAATTTCTTTGTCTCCTTTGATCAAACTGTCAGTTTGAGTGGGATGGTGAGTTGCTGTGTGAGATGACAGGAGCTTAGGCACAGACAAACGATACTCCTGCTCTTGGGAAAGGGAATGTACAAAAGTTGCTAAGTCATGGTGCCTACTCGAGTTCTAATAACACGAGCGAGGGCCAGGAAGGTATCTGACTAGAACAGGCAGGATGTATAATAGCTTTCTCCTCCTCCCCTGCTGTCCACACACCCTGCATTCAGTCCACTCCCATGTGTGTAAATGCATGTGTGTGTACGTGCTGTTCGATTCAACACGGTTGCTGATGCGTGCTGCCCACCGATGGCGGCAGCCGCAACAGATTATGTTTACAGAATCCACAACCAGACTGCAGATGTCCATAAATTCTTCGAGAAGAAAAAGCGTGTGTGTTTGTGTGCGTCTGTTTGAGAGAAAGAAAGGAGAACCTGTGTTCTGTGGCCAGCTTGACAAAACAAATGAAAATTGAAAACCAATTTGGAGAGAATACGAGCAGCATCCCCATTTTCTCCAACAATTTACTTCACCAATTATGTATCGGCAAAAAAAGGAAATTTCTTGCCTTTGACGAGAATTGCAATTATGAGAACAGGAAATATTTGACCATGTAGTAAAGCCTGACAGGTCAAACCACACGCTTTGTACTTAGCTTTGCAGATATTATGTTTCTTTTTTGCTACAAAAAAGCTTGTACAACAGAGAGGAGGAGGAAACATGTAAAAGCAAGGAAATAGTAAACTATACGAGGAAAGGACAACCTGTCGGCACTGTTTTCAGGAAGTTTTCTATGTATCTTAAACTTAAGTAAATCTGCTAGAATAATCAACTCAAGTGACAGAATATAATATAATAAGTATATTTTCTTTAGTGTATAATCACCTTACAGGAGAATCAGTGTGTTTTTGGTGCCTTAAAATGAGCCGGTTACTTCTGAGCTACTCATCAGCTCTGTGTACAGATTTGGGTGGTGTACTCCAGTCTGCAAGTTAGCTTAACACAGTAGCTTTCGTGCAGCATGCATTGGCATGAATCAAAACTTTTGAGAACGAGAATGGGTTGCCAACTCTGACAATAGTCAGGTACTGGCTGTGCACGCATGACGTGAACCAACCTGCAGCACAGTATCAGCTATATCTATATCAAGCTCAAAACAGGCAGATTCCGGTCCCAATGTGTACCAATGTGTGCCGTGTGTGCAATGTGGACAGATATCGGTGTCTGTAAAACCCATTTCAATCATCCTTTTCCCTGTGTAGCGCACTCTATAAATAATCAAATAATCAATCAAATCAATTACAATGATGAACTCACCCTCAATGGGGCAGAAGCGAGTGACCTTCTCAGGCATTAAATGCCCTTCCCTGTGTCTGCAGTACACCTCAGCAATCTGTTGCCGGCACTCCTTGCTCTTGGCTCTGGATAGAGCTGAAATGGCTTCCTTCCCACTGATCTCGCACTTGGGTGGCTGGTCGTAGGTCACCTCCAGCGGCGCTGCAGTCACCTGCCTCCTGTGCGGGTGCTGATGTCTGTGCTGTGACTGGGCCTGCTGAGCCTGTGAGGCACGGTAGTGTTGCCGCGACAGTCCCGCGACGCCCTGACCGCCCGGGTGGGAGGCGTTGTTACCGACCGCCAGTGGCTGGTGGCCTACAGGCAGCACCTCGTTTGAGCTGCGGCCCAGACTCGGGGAGTTGTCCCGCCAGGTCTGCTGCTGGGCGTGGGCCTTCTCCTGCAGATGCTCCCGCTGCTGCTTGCTGCTGGTGGCCCCAACAGACTGCCGGTGTGGCTGTGAGCGCGCACCGAAATTACTATTGTCTATGTTCTCAAAGTCTTTGGGCACAGAGTTCTCGTTGTTGCTGTCCACTCTGCTTTTCTCCTTCGGCCGGTGGGAGTAATATCCATCCTGGGTGAAGAGACAGGGAGCAGGAGGAGGGAGACAAGGGAAGCGTTGGGTAAGTGGTGGGGAGTGAGAAAAGAGGAGGGGGGAGGACACAAACAAGAAAAACAAGATCAGAATTGAGTGAGCGCGGTGCATATCAAATGTCGGATTAACAATCAATGTTGAATGTATGAGTGGGCAGCGCGGCATTGAACCGTGAGGCATGAAATGAAGTAGCAAGGTATTGAGTGTGAGGACTACAAGGTGCAACCTAACTGGAGGTGATGCAGGGCCGAGGGCTCCGCTGCTCCGTGCCATCATCAGATTAGCCCCGGTTTCAATTAAATTCTCCCTCAAATGGGCCCAGCACTCCGTAAACAGATTACCAAGAAGGGATAAAGGGCCAGCATATGACTGTGAGGATGTGTGGGTGTTTGTGTTTATGTGCGTGTGTGCATGCATGTGTGCGACTCCTTTTTCAGCCGAGCCACATGAGGATGTGAAGAAATTGTAGTGGTGTGGCGTGTGACTGGAAAAGGCTGCACTTGTCAGCGCCGTGTGTCTGCATATGTGAGATAGTGTGTGCGTGTGTGTGTGAACGTCTGAATGTACAATTTCCCTATCTTTCCAGCAGAATAGGCTGAAAGCGAACGAAGGGGCACAGGGGAGAGCAAAAAGAGGGAAAAGGGTAATGAGTGAAAGTGGGGAGTGCAAGGCGACGGAGCGCTGACACGAGGCATGAGTTCTGCTCCCAGGAAGCGCTGGCGTGTTCCAGTGAAATGTGCCACGATGCATCAAACGGAAAACTAAGAAAGCTGACTGGCTGCCACACCACTGTTGCACACCTTGCTAGACACACAAGAGAAGAGGCGAAGGGGGGAGAAAGTACGGGAGGGGAAGGAGAACGGAATGACAAACAGCAGTCGGGGAAAGATAGAGCTCATAACAACGGGGATCCCTGATGTGTTTCTCCATTTACAAGACACGGGAAGAGAAGAGGAAGGGAATAGGGGGAGGGAGAGTGTGATGTGAGGTGTGTGAGACAGAATGGAAGCAGGAGAGGTGAGGGAAATAGGGAGGCAAGTGAGATGCTATTGTGAGGCAGACGCGGCAGCATGGAAATGTCTTTCCACCCCTAAAGCCAGGCCTGTTATCAGCCCATCAACCTTCCCTCGCTGCAAACACCTTGTACCAGCACAATTACAAAAGGTGGCTGGATGACACACTTTCACACTCACAGAGACAGGAGGGGGATGATATTATAGAAGTGAAACAAGGAACAAAAACGGGATGAAAAACAGAGGAGGACACAAAACACTATTGTCATTGTCAGCTCCTTTAAAGCTGCTTCCTTGGCAGAGGTCTGATTCTCACAACACCGGATACCTTTAAGCTTCTGCCTTTCCTCTCCATCCGTCCTCTCCTCTCTTCTCCTGTCCTCTCCTCTCACCTGCTCTGCTCTGTTCACCCCTGATCCCCTCTGCTCCACACCTTGTTCCCTTTTCCCTGGTTCACATCTCTCGCACCTCCTTTTCTCCCTCCTCCCTTTATTCTTCACCTCCATCTCCGCTCCCGCCTGTCATAACCTCTCCCTTCCTTGTCTTTCTCTACTTCCTTCACCCCGCCAGTTTAAACAGACCATGTTGTCTGAATGGCAGAACCTGCTAATCCTGCGTGTAACAGCTGCTTAGGCCAGTGATCACCTAAAAAGAAATCCCTACTTGCCGAGTTTCAAAGGGAATGCTTTAGGGGGCTAATCCATGCAGTGCAAGTCACTGGATGTTTGCAGAGGTGAAATGAGTCTGTGTGCATTCACGATTATGTGTGTACAGTGAATGCTTCTCGTGGCTTTTTTTTTCTTCTTCAAGTGTGTGTGTATTTAAGGGAGGAAGAGAGCGAGTAAAGTAGAAGCAGCATGTGTTTGCCCTAGAGAAACGGATACTCTCGCTTTGAGTCCCACTGTGAGAGGCATTAGGAGATGAGGGACACAGTTAAATTGGAAAAATGTCCAAGTGAGCAAATGTTAAAAACAACAGCACCTGAATGCTCCTCAACCGTCCCGGTGGAACAAATCTACTGTTCTTACAGCAAGCTGATAAAGCATTCTCCATATTCTCTCATCACACTGTGAAGTCTGTTTACAAAAGCATGCCAAGCCCCTCTTTACACACACTCTTCAGCATGTCTGTCTGGACTGTATTTAATAAAGGAATGATGTAAGGCTGCAACAAATTGGTATTTTAGTATCAATTCGTCTTTTTTTTTTTCCAGTAATCATCATTTAGTCAAAATGAGATGAGAAAACCTGGAGCTGCCGATAGATCACATGATTCCTTTCTATGCAACCAATTGGCAGATTTCATTCAGGGCACCCTATTTAAACCGCTCTGGCCTGCCTACTGTTGCTGCTCCCTCTGCAAGCTGCTTTGCAACCCGCCTCCACCCCAGCTCCTCCTTTTCATGCTGTGCCTTGTTTGCACATGGAAGGGCAGTCAATTCACGAGAGAATCTTGACTCTTACCTTCTACGATTCTGAACTGATTCACAACTTCCAAATATCATTTTTCAAATTATTATCTTTTCTTTCTTCTGGTGATGTTGACTTGTTGCACACCCTTTTAGATAATGTAGCCATTAATTTCATAGATGCTAAAGAAGCTGGAGTTGCAGCAAGCAGTATGGCAACTGGCTGGTCAGTCCCTTGTAATGCTGAGCATCTGAAATGGATAAGGAAGCAGCAAGAAGCCCTGCAACTCATGTGTTCACTGAAGACAAGTGTTTGGGTGAAATTGGATTCTACAATCTTTGCCGAAGAAGGAGCAGGACTTATTTAATGTGGTTTGCAAATGCACAGGCTGACATCAAATGCCATCACCCAGAGTTTAAAGAAGTGGAACAAGTTTGAATCCTGAATCTTACGACACCAAAATATCAAAACCCCTATTAATCTTCTCATCCAGCTCTTGGCAAGACAGCAATACTTCCCAAAATGTCAAACTACTCCTCTAAGCTTCGGGGAAAACAAGCAAGCAGTGGCACTACATCACACACCAAAGACCACGTATCTAATAATGAAACGACTGATTTAATCTAGTAACTAAACTGATAATGAGACAAGATACCGGAGACATTGATTGATTGATCATATTACATGTTTGAATGCAGTAATTAATCAGAGCCGCACACTGCAATGTTGAGGAAAAAATAAAACCATATGAGTTTCTGTAAGTACAAAGAGCCCAGTCAGTCACAAACAGATGCTGTTGTGTCTTGTGTCCTACCAGCCCTCCAACCCCCCCAAAATATTTAATTCACAGTCATGTAAAACAGAAAAAAAAACAGCAAATTGTCACATTTGAGAAGCTGGAAGCAGCAAATGTTTGGTACTTTTGCTTGATAAATCAGCAATTACTTAACTGCTAAAATTATTCTAGAATCTGATCATGTGACTGATTAATCAGCTAATTGTTTTACCATGAAAGTGCTGTGTTTCAAACCACTTCTTTGAATGCATATCAGTCTGCTTTAATTGTTTTTTCAGGAGAATAAAAAAGCAAAAAGCTTCACAAATATGTTGATTTGTTGCAAATTAATTGACACGGATAAGAGTTGAGGTTTGGCCCCATGTGGCCCTGAAGTGGAAATGAGTAGAATTTGTAAAGCTGGCACTGAGGAGATTCCTCTGGATAAACAATCTTCACACTGTGCCCCCTCCTCCCTCCCTCTCCTCCCTCCTCCTGTGAGCAAAGGACTCCAGTAGCTGTGCTGCTCTTTAATCTCAGGGACCGGGCTCTAAGCAGGAAGCGGTGGGGCACAGAATTAATAGTAGTGGCGGCCATTGAAGATAGGAGCTGCGTTGGACTGCAGATGGGGCTGGGAGCTGGGGGTAGCTATCGATTGTTACAGGGGATATGTTTTCTACTCCCTGGGAGTGTCGAGGAGGCCAAGCCAGGATTGCCTGGCATGCGGTGTGCCGGTTGTGCACACTCACACACACACTGACACACAAACAGCCCTCCCTAAGCTGAAGAGTGAGGAAAAAGCAAAGGGGGTAAGCGTTCATATCATCCATCACTGGCAGGTACGTTTAGAGAGAGGCCTGTGGGGCTGGGACTTTCAGCACCCCCTCCGGGAATGGTTTAGTCCATTTCTCAACACAGAGCTGGCCCTTTCCACTTTTCCCCATTTCCTCTGCCACAGGGGGAAATATTTCACCTGTCCTTTTTTCTCTCTTTCCCTCTCTCTCCTTTTCTCTCCATTCCCCCGAATATCCTGTGCAGCAGAGAGAAAAAAAAGGCACATATCTCTCTCTCAGCACCTGTCCAGCTTCACCCCTCTCCTCCTCCCCTGGCCCACGAATCATCCCTCGCTCTAGGAAGGAAAGCAGTTCATCTGCTCCGCCCCCCTCCCCTCCTCCTTAATGCCATCATTTACTGTTGCAGTCCCATGGTAGATGTGAGGGAGAGCTAGGTAGCAGCACATATCAGTTTCACCCCACCCTCCCAGCCCGCTCCCTTTAAAAGACATCATTCCTATGGGGCCGAGCGGAGATAAGCTACCGTGTGTGCCAGCGGCCCGTCCTCTGTCAACACAAGCCGGTGACAGCCATGCAGACAACCACCATGTACATATTAAGTTTATTAGAAAATACAGTACTTCCTATGTGTGAGTGGGCGGGTGCTGAGACACCTCTGCAGCGTGCGGGCCAGCTTCTGCTACGACCTGGCTGCCATGTGGCTAACGAGCTCAGATTAATTACCTGGACTGAATCCCTGCGATACTCGGAGCAAGATGTGGCGTCTGGCATGACACGGGAGACTGATACACTGACAGACTTGGTTCACAGCTGCTCTAGTACCTCAGGACACCTCACGGAGAAATGAGCCAGGGTAGAGCGGGGACGACCTAAATGCTTAGTGACTTCTTAGAAGTCTTACTTATCGTAGCTTATCAGCTGGAGAGTTTGGGGGCGAGAGCAGCTGTTCTCTTCTGCTTTCTTAGATTCACAGTTAAGGTATCAAACGCAATCTGGAAAGATTTACAAAGTATGGCAAAGCAGACCGAGCTTTAATTCAGTTCAATGACAAATGGCCCACAGCAGGTCTATTCAACTGGCGGCTCACGGGTCAACTCCGGCCCTCGGATCAAGCCAGACCAGCCCGCTGAAGAGTTTTGTTTTCAAATTAATAAAATTTAAAACCTGAAGAAAAGAAATCATGCAAATAAGGGTGCTTTCACACCTGTCCTGTTTGGTTTGGTTCAATACAACTCAAGTTCATTTGTGCAGGTGTGAACACAGCAATTGCGCTGTTGTCTCAGATGTGTAGCAAAACAACCTACAGAGACCTTCTTGAAGAGGTGGTCTCGGTCCAGTTACAAATAAAAGTCGCTGTGGTTAATTTGTGGTGAGAACGTGTTCTGACCTCGATCCGAACCAACTGCAGTCACATGACACATTGTTTGGGTTAAACATGAGCATGTTACAGTTCTGGAGGATTATTAATGTGCACCTCTTCCTGTACTGCCTTAATATGCACATTCAGCACATCCAATGCATCAAAACATTGTTTTCTAGTTGGAGCCGCGGCTCGTTTTCAAACTGTATGACTAAAATGAACAACAGCAATATAGTCCACGATGAGCAGCGCTAAAATCAACCTGCGTAGTTGTCCCTTCACTGTGCCATTAAAACATGTCAAATTTATCTTTCAAGTGTTCTCTTCCTTAACATTTTGTCTTCTTCCTGGATTTTTCCCGCATGGAAATCCGGACCAATCAAGAGCAGCTTTCTTGAGCAATGTATTTTATTTGGTCCGCTTGTGAGAACATGAACCAACTCTAGGCAATTATTCAACTTTGAAACAAAATAAGTCCCTGAATCGGGCCTAAGCAAGCAAACTCTTGGTCTGAAAGCCACAACAAATCCTTCAAACCAGGCCTATTTGCCGCTGAGCCCCACAACGTGGGATTGAAAGGCATGGTTTCATTACAAAATCGACAAAATTACACCATTTATCATAGCTAGAAACTGTAAAAACAGAAATCATTGTGGCATTTTTAAATTTCTGATGGTCCTTGAATGCATCACGTGAGACGAACAGTCAGGAATGTAACAAAATCTAATCTCAATCTCTCAAAATGATGGTATGTCATTAAACTTCATTCTAAAATTTGCAAAAAACAAAGCATTTACATCAACAAGATCCTGTAACAAAAAACGGAGAGGACGAAAGCGTAGTAGTAGAGGTTTGAAAATGTAAGTAGTAGATGTAAATTTTTATGTTGAAAAATAAAGGTTTTGAAAATGTTGTGGTGTCAAGTGTGCATAGTGAGAATAATAGCTCAGGAAAATGTCTGGCCCCTGAACAACATAGTAAAATAGCAGTGGCCTACAGCGAAGGGTTTCAAAGGAGCTAAATTGAAGTTACCTGACAATAAAAACAACCAACTTGAAAACAGGTTTAAAGTATACAGATTTCATAAGGAGAGGTCTTGTGCTTGGGTTCACATTGTAGAGTTTTCACCGCACTCAGTCCCCTAGTTATGAGTGTTTCCTGAGCTGCTACCTCTCTCTTTCTTTTTCTCCTTTTTGGTCAATCCCTTCAATCCCCTTCTCCCCCAAGGGCTAAAACTTTAGGAATGCTGGTCACATGTAATGTAAGTGTGTATGTGTGTGTGCGCGCAAATGCACGATTAGCGGCAGCTCTGAATGAACAGTCTGGGTTTGGTATGCACAGAAGCCTCTTGTTGTGTGCCCTGCGACAAGCCCCGGAGCGAAAGTGGTGAAAAGGGATGTGTGTCTTTGTGTGTGCAAAATGTGCTACAAATACCTCAAGAAGACAGACAGCGAGAACCTCTGAAAACTACTTAAAGGCTTCACGTTAGGGAAATGAAATTTGGAGAAAGGATGCACTATCTGAAAAGAAAGCAAAAATATGATAAAAATGCTTCTCCTCTGGGAATCTCTTTATATGGATAAATGATTGCAATCGACTACTTACTGCTGAAACCACTGAACAAAGATCAAAGTCTTCCAGAGACAAAGATACTGGGGTTGAGACTCGTGGGTATTCCACAAGTCAGAGGTGACTTCCCAAGCTGCTGTTGAATTTCCACTTCTTTCAGATATTTTTGTGTTGTAATTATTTGGCTTCACTGACTGTATTAGCATGCGTGGATTTCAACTGGCCAGGGACGGGAAAAAAACAAGACTCCTGCCCTCCAGACCACAGAAACAAGACAGACAGACAGACAGACAGACAGAGTTCCTCTTCCTCAAACAAGTAGCCGTTTTAAATAGCCTACAGCAAAG
Organism: Epinephelus cyanopodus; assembly: GCA_026686955.1. Taxonomy (NCBI): domain Eukaryota; kingdom Metazoa; phylum Chordata; class Actinopteri; order Perciformes; family Serranidae; genus Epinephelus; species Epinephelus cyanopodus. The sequence continues at coordinate 9,662,626 of CM048916.1, read as the reverse complement.
CTGCTGAAAAACTCCACAAAAGACATGTCTGAAGAAATGTATTAACTGTGGGAGATTCTCTGAGGAGTTCCAACGAGACCATAGTGGAATTAAAAAATACTTGTGCTTTCCTCACAGTGTGTTTGCATGTCACTGGAATTCTTCAATCCAGTTGCCAGAAAAAATGCTGGCATTGAACTTTTTTGCAAACCACGGATATTAGTACATTATTATGTAGCAGATATGTTGAAACTTTGTATTCCAACAACACTGTGGTTAATGGTGGTTAGATTCAAGCACAAAAAACAATTGGTCATGATTAGGAAAAGATCATGTTTGGGCTTCAAAAACACAGTATGGGTGGTAAAATCCAACTGAGAAGCCACTGAAAACAACCACTTTCTCTGGCACTACCCCCACAGAAAACGCAGTGATGTCTCTCTATAAAAAAAAAACACTCTCTCGCCGCAGTCTCCAAAGGAAACACAGTCATAGATTGCTAAAAAAACACCTCACATTTGGTGACTAAAAAGCTCCTGGAAACACAATGATGACACACTAGAAACACCAGGTTTTGCTGATTAGTGAACAAAAAATTCTAAAACTATTGGCGCCATATTCCAGAAGATATAGTTAAATTAAACAGATTTGGGAGGTTTTACCAGATTGGTAGTTAGCCTAGTTAGTTTTCCTACCAAGTAGAGTCCATTTGATATATTTGGTAGTTTATTCTGTGACAGAAAGATGTTTAATGCAAGCGCCTGAAAGGAAAACAAAGTTAATTGAAGTGAAAGGACGCTGTCAATCAAGCATGATGTTACAACCATCCATCCATCCATCCATTTCCAACTTCCTATCCAAAGCCAGGTCACCGGGGCAGCAGGCTGAGCAAAGTATTCCAGACACCCAGGGATCCCAAGGCATTCCCAAGCCAGATGAGATATACAGTATAATCCCTCCAGCTTGCCCTGGGTCTACGCCGGGGCCTCCTACCAGTGGGACATGCCCGGAGCACCTCTACTGGGAGGCGCCCAGGAGGCATCCTGATCAGAAGCCCGAACCACCTCAACTGACCCCTTTTGACGCAAAGGACTAGATCTCGCCCCCGCAACACTAAGAAATGGTTTGAGCAGCCAGATGAGCTGTTTTCAAACTAGGCTTTCCAATATATATGAATGTTTAGCTTCACTCTGATTTTTGTGGATGCTTAATGAGACACTTCTCTTTGATATCATACATGCATTTTTACTATTCCAAGTTTCCAGCAGCTTTAAGAAAGTTCAAAGTATGTTTGTGTATGCTGTCAACTGTAGGACTACTTCTTAAAAAGAAACTCAAAGTCAGCCAAACTGGAAACAGCAGGTCAGGCTTTTATAAAAACAGAAATTGGCATTGGCTAAGAAAACTGCAATAAGTGCATCTCTACTTATTGACAGGGTCACGTTAAAGGAACGGAGCATCACACTCTCACTCTGAACTTGTCACATGTCAACGTTTGGTCATGGACCTTTCCTCGTCCAGATACGACGTGGAAGGTGCCCTGGGTGAATAAATAAATACACTTCTGTTTTTACAGGAAATTTATCATTTACATACAGTCTCTTTCAAAACAAACGCACTATGTCAGTACAACAATGCAAATTGACTTTCTTTTCTCCCTTCAACAATTAACGCACATGGTTGGGTTTAGGCATGTGGTTAGGTGTAGGAAAAAAAGAACAGGGTGTGGCTTTATAATCTTCACCATTAAATTTCTCACTCTTTTGAGAATCGTAAATCTGGGTTTTCTAGCTAATTTATTTATTGCACTTACTCCATTAGAGCATCGGATAAATGCTCGCTCACCTAATGGGCCATAATTTGATCTAGAATCTGCTCGCTGTTGTGGAAATGAACTGAAGGGGAACACTATGGTGGGAAAACAAGAAAATACCGTAAATGTGTTGATAACTTCTGGAACTTTCCCCATAAATTGGATTAAGAAGAACTGGAGTTGAGAGGTGACCTCGAATAACCTCAGAGATTTATTCTGAGTGTGTACTAACAACAAGGAAACTCACACTGAGAACAATGTTAGAGCTAAAATCCCCAAAGCATGTGGCAAAAGTGAAGCTGGGCTGCCTGAGACTCACAAGGTTTGGTTCGCCTTCTCCCTTTAAAAAATCTTTACTCGGCATCCCAGCAGCTTACATAGATGGATTACCACACACACACACACACACACACACACACACACACACACACACCATCTCCAGACTCACTTGTCCTCAAATACACACACCATACTATACCCACAAAAGTCTGCATACTTTTCCACACACACACCGACTAGTCCCTTGTGAGACTGGTTTAGTGCAAGTCACATTTATCCTGAGGCGTGTGTGTGTCTGTGTGATTGAGAGTGTGTTTGTGTGTAGTAATATACGATTTCTCTGCTGTGAAGGCAGCAGACGCCGGAACCCAGGGAGGGTATTGAGTGCCTCAGTGTTTATGTACAGTAGAGACGGTGCTGAGGTGTAAAAAAGATCAACTGTAAAAGTGAAATTTGCATATTCATGCCTGACATGCAAAAACAGGAGGGCATTCACAAGTATGTTAATGCTACTTGTTAATCCATCACATACAAACACACATTTAGAACGACATGAATTTAGTTTTCATGAATTTTCATTTCTATGGCCCCTTTTACACTTCCTGTTCAGGGCGGGAATTTCACAGTTATTCTGCCTCGCCGTTCTGCAGTCATGGAATTGGGGGGACAGAGTTGTCGACAGCTGTGTAGAAAGGACAGCCGGCAGCATGGGACCATGGATGAGACGGGTGTGAAGTTTTGATGATGTGTTATGTGTCCTACCTGCCACCAGAAGATTTAAAAAGCAGCTAGCAGCAGTTAGCAGCTAACTGAAAGAAGAAGAACAGCAGCAGAAAATGTCCACAAATTGGGGGAAAAATGAGGCCCGAGAGATGAGATCAGCAGCCGTGTAACAGGGACGGTAAATGATTGTTATTGCCATGTTGAGCCATTGTGATTTTTATGAAAGCACTGATGAAACATGTTATATGTCACACCAGAGGCCAATGCTGTTGTGTCAAATGTCACACCCATCACACCTCTTTTGCTCCTGGGATGCCGGCATGCTATCCTAAATCACACACTGGGGCACAATGATGCTTGTGTTGTTTGGTTCTGTGCAATACAAGCAAAGACAGCTTAATGAAGGGAGTGAAATACGCGAATTAAGCAGCGGAAATAAGGCAAATAGCATGATTTTGCGTCATATGCTTATTTGGAAGAGTTGAAAAATCATAGCTTCAGCGACAAAATCTCTCCGCGATAGCCAAGAGAGTCATTCCTGCTTATGAGGTGAGTCAACACAAAATATTCTAACATTCAAACTCGAGTAACGCAACACAAAAATTTGCATCACGTTTGGAAGGAACACAACACAGCTTAAAATAACATTGTGACATGTTTGTTTGACATGGTCAACATGTAATAGTGACATACAAATGCATCTAATTTGTGTTTAAAAACTGTGCATTGTTGTGCTTTGTCCGGGAATATTACAGATATAAAAATGATGCAAAGAGGAAGGCGATTTTTTTTTTTTTTTACATAAAGATGCAAATTTTACTGTTGTGCAACTTCACAGCTGTCAGTGACGGAGCAAAATGGTGATGAATCTTAAAGGCCATATAATAAAATAAGTGTTTTCTTTAGTGTGTAATCACCTAAAAATAAGAATCATAGTGTTTTCATTGTCTGAGAATGAGCCATTTATAACAACACAGGGAGCAGCCTGTATACAGAGCCTTCTGTCCATACTTTGCGTTCATTTTGTCCAAACTTGTGCACGTTTTCTGAAAACTTACAGATACGGATGAAAAGATGCAGTACCATTGGAACAAATCGGTAATATATGATAATATTCAAATGAATTCTCCAGCCAAATGTCGGGATGTGTTTAATGGCTGCACAGGCCAAAGCTCTCTACAACACTGCCTCCGATTAAAGGTACAATGTTACGACCTCCTCCACTGTTGCCTCGTTTATTGTTGCGTGAAACTGTTGACTCTGCCCTCTGGTGCTGTTTATTGGCTGTATGTATGCCATCATAAAGGATGCACGGAAATATGACAGCAGTGACGTTTACAACGTTTGTAATGGATGTTTTTATTTTCGTATGTAAAGGGAGCATAAATGAGCCTCCACTCTTCCTTAAAGTCTTGAAAATCACAGAGCCTGCTCAGACCTTGTATTAACATGTGTCTTGGGGGATCGGATCACAACTGGACAGTCCATCTGTTCACACCTGGCATTAGAATGCGTCCCAACACCAGACACAGTTTTAGCTTCAAAATGAAAGCATTTCAATCCAGTAACCTCACTGGGTACAGTCTGAGGTTTGCAACTCAATACACTCCCCACAATAGAGTGCTGAAATACTTCTTCTTCTAGTCAGTGTCCTTTTGTGGAGTTCAGTGGAATGATATGTGCCCACTCACTCCTTCAAAGAAAAACTCTTTCTATCTCTTCTGTTCTCAAAGACCACTTCCTGTTCTCTGCCCTCCTCTGCCTCCCCACTGGGTGAACCCTGAGAGTTTCCACATGACAACAGGAATCTAAATCATACGGCGTACATACAGTATATTAGGTCCATATCTCTCGAGGGCATGAAAGCCCTTTAACAAGCCATGAGAAGATACTGGCAATTCTCCTACTGTGTCCCTCTAACCCCCCTCCTCTCTCATATACCGGCCTCTTATTTTCCTCCGTGAATAAACCCCAGAACTTTACATCTCCAGCTTTGAATGGGGCCCATCAAGCGATTTCTGAGCCATATCTCACAAGGGCAGGAAAAAAGCCTCACCCTACCCCCCCGTCTCTCCGCACACCTCCCTGTTCAGCCATGAAATGACACCCCTATTTAATCAATTGTGAATCATGAAATTTTGCACAAGAGACCCCTTTTCTTTGCACTTGACAGTGATTGAACTGCACAGCCATGCAATTCCATTCACCACGGCGATGAGAAGAAAGGGGAGCGGGGGAGGGGCCTGCGCACTGTGTAGTGTGTGTGTTTGAGAGATGAAGGTGATTTCCCTGTGACATCATGGGCCCCCGCTCAATGGCACTGCAACAGAGGGTCCCTTCTGTGCATTGGAGGCCACGTGGTCGGGCAGCATAGTGGGATCCTACAGCTGATCTATAGGGGTGCAAAGGAGGTGTGTGTGTGTGTGTGTGTGTGTGTGTGTGTGCCACATCCCTTCACACAAACACTTTATATAGGCCCCTAAAAGACCAGGGGTCAAGAATAACAGAGAAAGAGGAGAAAAAAGAGGTTTTGAGAGAGAGAGAGATTACAAGTGGAGGAGGGTGGAGGAGACAGAGTGAGATCAAGCCTGAGGGAAAAAGTAGAAAAGTGGATAAGAGGAGGAAAGGGGGAGAACAAGGGAGAGACTGAGAGATGGGGTGTGAGACCCCAATCCCCTCTCTTTCTTCTGCATGAATGGGCCGGTGGGAACGACATGTGAATGTGTGATGTAAGGTCTGTAGCGAGTGTGTCAGGGAACATAGCTGAGATTCCAGGCATCCGTGTGACATTGCGGTGACACGGCGTGACCCCGGTGTGACCCCGGCATGACCCCGATGGCAGAGGTCAGAGTGAGTCAGCTCCTTCATGTCACCGCGAGACAGAAAATGACGAGCCCTGGTTTATGCGGGATCCATTCATTCGTTGTGTCATTCTTTTATGGGATGAGGTGGAAGTGTGTGTTTCTCTCGTGTCCATGTGTTTGAGTGCAGCATGCTAATGATGTGCAAATATATCACAGCGGCGAGAGCTTTGGTTTCACTTCCACAATGCAGGCACTAATTCTGCCGACATGACAAGCCCCCAGAAACACGTTATTGTGCAACACAAATAATATGGAGAAGTGAAGGATGATTCCCTGATGACCAGTTCCACCGAAAACAAAACAATTTGACGTAATCATCCTCCCTGATGTCTGAGTAGTTTCATCACAGTTATTAAGGTAATAGATGACAAAATGAATTAGGACTAGAGAGCACCCAGAGAGAATCACAGAGCTCTAGATTTGATGTTTATTTCAATCATAGAAAATACATTTCTAACACAACATGTTAAAAGGTGGTGGTGTGGCTGTATGGATGGCAATGTCACTTATGTCCAGACTGAAATGTCTCGACAAACATTTGATAGACTGCCATGTAATTTTGTGCAGATATTCATGGTACCCAGAGAATTTGCAATATAATAGTAGCCTACAGCCTCACAGAGCTGCTAGCAGGGCTGTGGGTGCTTAGTCATATTAAAGACCTTGACTCACCAAATTGACATCAAGGAACCAATGGAGACAAATTCCAACCTGATGTTCACAGTACAAAGAATATTTACCCTGCGCTCACGGACAGTAACACAAACAATTAGGAACTGTTTCTGCTAAAGAGCTCAATGGCTAAAAACATAATCTTACTTAATACAACACGTTTGCTTCAGCTTCACGCCCTTTTGACTTCAGCCGTTTGTTTACTTTCCTCACTATCGTTTATCTTCTCATGCACTGAGCTAAACTGCTTAACAGAGATTTTACTCACTGACGGGCTCGGCTGTCTGTGACGCTAGTCCAACATGCTGAATCTGCTGAAAATAAGCAGTGTGGAGCACCCTGCCAGTACGAGGGCAATAGGCACTCACTGACAGCTCGGTGGGTCAGAGCCTTTAATATGCATTGGGAGCTGCAACTGAATCTTAATAACACTAGGGATATAGATGCAAGATTTTGTATTCACATACATGCAGGGACTCCAAGCCGAAATAGCTCAGTTGGGAGAGCGTTAGACTGAAGATCTAAAGGTCCCTGGTTCGATCCCGGGTTTCGGCAGCACTTGGGAATACCTTTTAAACGGCTGCGGCTCAGGAAGTAGAGCGGATCGTCCACTAATCCCCGGCTCCTGCAGTCTGTATGTCGAAGTATCCTTGAGCAAGATACTGAACCCCAAATTGCTCCAAATGGCTGTTCCATCGGTGTGTGTGTGTGTTAAAAACCTGTGGCTCCATGCATGGTAGCCTCAGCTTATCAAAATTTCTTTTCATAAATTCTCTTTCACGTCTCCAATGTCACGGGAATGTAAGGCACCTGTTAATTATATTTATTAATTACGTTTTGGTTTCCTGGTTGGTCTGGTGACTCAGAGGCACAACATGCACCTCAGCAGGGGTTTCAATGAGGCGTATGCTTTGCCACACATCAGCTCCGTCTCTCTCTCATCTGTATGCAGAGTCAAGAAGAATTCAGCTCTGGAAAAGAACACCTGAATGCATCAGGCCCAGGCAATAACAAGAGGCATTTTTTCTGGGCTCACAGTTTTGCAAATGACATAAATTGTCAGTGACCTGTGTCGCTACAATACAAAGGGCACACGTAGTATGCGCTGAGGTTAGGACCCTATCTGCTCTGTTTACACTGCAGAGGAAATTAATTTCTGTGCACTGATAGACTGATGGTGGGGCGAAAAACAAGATGAAAAAGATGGGGAAGATGCACAATGTTCATCACCTGATGCTTTGTGTGTGAGCTTTTCCTATGTGCCCAACTGCACAGACAGCTGCAGGTTACTTAGAGAGCTACAGACTAGAAAGAGTAAGATTTACCCTAATTACAGTTCGGGTACACAGAAACATTGAGCTAAGATTAGATGAAATACTGATCGCCTGGGCAAAACAGGAGGAAAAGACGTCTGCGGAGAGCTCAGGACGGATGACTGAATCATCGAGACAGCTGATTTCACTGTACATACAGGCCTTAGTCTTAATGCTGAGGAAGCTAGGGGATTTATTTGGCTTGCTTCAGATGTCAGTCACAGACATTCTGGCTCCAGTTTCTAAAAAAAAACATCACGAAGGACACAAATTAATTAAAAGTACCTACATTTCTGGATTTCTATGTGAGCCAAGCACAAGGCTCAAGTCAGGCCTTAAAGCAGAGGTATGCTTATAAAGAACTAGCTCATATGAAAAGTCACCCGTCGACGTTAAGTGTTTATAGCTGGCCCAAATGGTGCCACTCAAATGCAAGGCGATAAGCCTGTCATCAGAAAGAGAGGTGATAATCATACAAACGGGGATAACGGCGCACAATTTCAGACAGTCTCGCCTTGAAGGCTTTCACGGTGTTGCAGGCAGTTGTACACACAAAAGGTGACGGAAGTAGTTATGTAAGAATATAAAAAGAGCTTTAGAGAGAAGTTCAAACCCTGCATACTTTCTATCCTGTGCACACCTGGCTGATTGCCCAATTGCAAAACCAAAGTGGTCGTGCTTGTCGGATTGTTGGTTTTGGAAAAGCAACAAAAATTGGCGACCACAGCCGCCTGAATTCGAGCGCTAAGGCTGCGTTCAGACTGCAGTTGCAAGTGACATGAATCCGATTTTTTCACTCAAATGTGACCCATATCTGATTTGCTTTTGACAGTGTGAACAGCACAAGTCACATTGAATCTGACATTTTCGAATCAGATTCAGGCCACTTTCAAATGTGGTACTGAATCCGATACATATCGGATTTTTTTGAATGCGACCGCAGTCTGAACAGCCAGGTCGCATTGAATGCGACTTTGACGCCATTATGACCCACACTGCCTGTTTTGTAAATAAAGTTGATTGAAAAAAAAGTGTCCTAGGCGGGGAGAGTAGGCGGGAGCGGAACAGAATGAAAACAAACATGGAGGACAGCATGGATGCAGGCGGCCAGTGGAGAGATAGCGAGGTTTTAGACCTCATAGGTATTTGGGGGGACACCTCGGTCCAAGTAAAACTTGAAGGTTCTTACCGTAACAGGTCTGTTTTGACAACACAGTTGTGCGCGTGATGTCATCAACTATGAACTGCGCATGCGGGTCAGTTCAGGAGCGTGAGCTGTTCACACATCAGTCCGTAGATAGGCCACATTTTAAAATGTAATGTGAACAGCCAAACAAAAAATCGGATTTGGGCAATAAATCGGAACTGGGCATTAAGGCCTGCAGTCTGAACGCAGCCTTAGACTGAAGCATATTGACGTTTTCCGTGAGTCAGTCATGGATGTGGGGAGGAGGGGCCAGGTGGAGGACTCTGGTCCTTATGTACCTGAAAGCACTTTGGGGACATGAGATAAGAAGGTATATCCTACTCAATATATTAACCAGTGAACCAGAGTTCAATGCAGCGTGCCACATACGTATCTCATCAACAGTGTTGGACAAGTTACTTGAAAACTGTACAAGCAAAGCACCCCAGACATCCCTCTCCCCAGTCACACTTTGCAGCTCCTCCGGGGGACCCCTGAATACTAAAGGAGACGTAGTGTTTGCTGTCAGGGCCCCGAGGCCGTGCAACAGTCTGCCTGAGGAAATCGGGTCAGCCGAGTCGGTGATCTCTTTTTGAGTAGCTTTTTAAAACAGACTTTTATGGGCGAGCCTTTGCTGATTTTACTTGAGCTTTAAGTTCAAGTAAGTTTATTTCCTCAGTTTACATATACTTAAGTTTTTTTATCAGATCTTTCAAAAGTTGTTTTCATGTCTTGTCTGTTTTAATTATTGACATGTAAAGCACTTTGTGACTCTGTTTTAAAAAGCGCTTTATAAATATCATTCTTATTATTATTATTATTACTACTACTGTTATCAAAGAAACGTGGCATTCAGCTAAATAGAACTGTATCGTGCACAGCCATCATTTCAAAAAGGGTGAAACCACGGTTCTTAGGCATATACAGAGGTGTCATGTATGCATAATGCATGATGCATTATGGTGTAAGTGAGGACCCCATAGGGATCCAATTACTTCCAGAGGGAACATTTTGAATTTGGTCACAGTCTCATGATCACATAGAGTCTGTCAGACAAAAACTATTGAGGCTGTGTTGCAGGAATCAGAAGTAGCCCATGGAGACAGTTGTTGCTCGGGTATTCGCCGAGAGAACTGGGGGCGAAAATCTGTCAGGGTGCAGCACAAATGTTTACTGAAGCAGAAATACACTAAAAATTACTTTTTCTAGAGTGTGAATGGTCCAGTTGTTGCATTTACATTTGCTTAATGCATTTCGCATGCCGAGCAGTTAAACATTTGTCTTGAATATAATTTACAAATGATTATAATCACTTCATTTGAAAGTCACATCATGTGGTCAGATTTGCATTTAAACAACAAATGCAAGCAACTAATGGCTTTTCTCCAAACAGCTGTGATACTCCAGTGAGGTTACACCGCGCAACACACTGCCAGTCATGCTTGGCTACCCCAAAATGAGAAAAAAAAGGTAAACTCCTATAACAAGCAGTGTTTTCAGAGGAATGTAGCTGACAACTTTCTGAAGTCACAAAAATCTGCAGAGCGCATCAGTGTGATGGAATGACAGGGAGATAAAGATCAGAGGAAAACAGGGGTGAGCGAGGGGAGGAGGAGGAGAAAGTGAAGGTGAGGAGTTTAGCACCTAAGCTAGCAATAACGAGTGGAGAGACAGCTGATATGATCTTTTGGACTGACACCACATCATTAAAACATCTAAATGATTGAAGACCCGACTTTCCTGTCCAGCACAGCACATCCAGAGGCAGACAGAAGACTCAAGGCTTGTTTACATGGTTTTAAGGACAAATGGATCCTAAAGAAGAATCAACAGTGTCATTATAATAGGCTGAAAATATTTTATGGTCATTTTACAACAAAACAAGTCTTAAAGAAATGCTTCACCTGTAACATGACCATTTGTATACTCACTAGGGATGCACCGATCCGACATCTGGATCGAATATCGGCCCCGATATCATCAAAGTAGATGGATCAGGTATCGGGAAATGCAACCTATACCTGAGGCGATTCTTTCCCTTTAAATCTACTGTGACGCGAGCTACGTCATACGTCATGGAGCGAAGGAGAGAATCTGCTGTGTGGAGGTATTTCACACTATTTCAACTGCTGTTACACAATTGTTTATTTTTGTTAAAAATAAATAGTTCATCATTGCATTAATCTGTTTCATCTTGTTTCATTTCATCTTGGGAAAGAACTGTGTAGTCATCAATGCCTGATGCCTCTAGTCTTTTCTGTTCTACATGTAAAGGTATATAGCTTTTTAGGTCAACCATGGTATCAGATAGGTATCAGGTATTGGCTGATACTCAAAGACACAGCATCGGGATCGGTATTGAAAAAGCTGGATCAGTGCATCTCTAATACTCACGGCATGTTACCTTAACTTTGTGAAGTAAACATTTTTTCACTGAGATCCAAAAAAAGACGAACATCATTCATAAATTGGAGTAAACGGGGACCATTTAACGACAGCAAAACTATATCAGAACATCCACTTACAAACTCTTACACAACTCCTGCAGTTTAAACAGACACCTTTTTGCAGAAGCTTTACAATATAAAACTCTACCACCTACAAGTTGTGTGCCCAGAGCATGCTTATGAGCTCTGAGTTCAAACGCACGCGTGTGCCCAGGAACGCTACTCGGCCTTGCACGAGACTGTTTACTGATGTGTTTTAAATCGGAAGGTTTTAGCAAGTATGCATGTGTAAAGTAAGTACTGAGCATACGACTGGATTACACTGCATGAGGTGTGTGTGGGAGTTTGTCCACTGATGTTTGCTATAGTTTTACTGTTGATCCCATTTACCTTAATTCATGAAGAATGTTTTTTCATCATGATTTTTCCATCATTATAGAGGCATTCGAGAAAAACAGTTTCCTTCACAAATCCGAGGTAACACGAGGTGAGTAATTGATATACAAATGGCCATTTTGCAGTTAAAGTATTCCTTTAAATCTCTGTCTGACAGAATGAGTTCCTCTGCTGCAATAACTACAGCGAGTGTGTTTATCAAAGGAGCTATTGATTCATTCTAATCCTGTTTGGAACGACACTGCCGGAGATTTTCCCTGCCTGACCCTGGTATTAATTTTGGCACCATTTACCTATAGTTTTCTATTTTCTTTTTAACAACACTGCTGTGATCAGTGTTTTCCCATCAAAGCAATGGACTTCTGGGGATCAGGTTAATTGCAGATGATCTGGACTCTGAACTACTAGATTCTCTACCACTGCACCACTTAATCTTTTGTTTGAAAGAGAATACAGGGGGAAAGCGATTTAATTGATTTGAATGGCTCTTAAATGTGATGCTTTTCTTCAGATTTAATGAAAATAATGCAGGTGAGTGATACCTCAAAAGCTTAAACCATCCAGTGACAGAAAGAGAAAAAGATAAAGAGGCGGAAAGCCCTTATTCAAACACAGATCTCTTTCTGAAACAGTTTCTTGCTGTGCCACGCTCACCAGCTTAGTTAAGCATGCAGGTATTTAATCATTAGCAATGAACACAAAGCAGAGGAAGGGCTGATACCTGCAAAACAAAACCAGAGAATAAAACACACCGAAAGTTTGACCTGATGATGGTGCTGAATGAAAAGTCGGGAGATTCCTGAAGTTCACCAAAGCAAATTTCATGTCATTCCATCCAATAGCTGTTGAGACATTTCACACTGTAGCAGGTGGCAGGTCGCTAACTGGACAAGCCACAGCATTAAAAAAATTGCTACAATATTCCACTTGCAGTACATTACAACATTAAAACAATTAGTTGACGGGCAATTTGGCTGTGAGAAATTGTATATAGATGCAGTACACATGCCGAAATAGCTCAGTTGGGAGAGCGTTAGACTGAAGATCTAAAGGTCCCTGGTTCGATCCCGGGTTTCGGCAGCAAGTGCGGGTGTTTTTCCAGGGTGCTCAATTGCAGAGACTACACTTGGACACCGCAAGGTCTGTCTAGATTATAAACTGCAGTAGTGTCACTGCACCAGCAGCACCCTCGAGCAATGCTCTGCACTCCTAACTGCTCAGTGCGCTTGACCGTGCAGCATTTTGTGTGTATAATAAAAATTAAACTATGCAATCGTAAAATCATATGGGTCTAAAACAAACACTATCAGATTATTTTCCTATATTGCTCTGCCTTGATCAGAGCTGCTTCTCCCCTCTCCTCTCTCACTCTATCATGACTCTTAATCTCCTGGCAGCCAACAAGAGGCTTCTTACAAATGCCAAACCCTGACTGGACAAAGTGGATTGTCTTCATTAACCAGTGGGTCAACATGTCATTAACTCCTTCTTAACCACGACAACGAGCCCAGTCATGTTGAATCTACAATACCAGCTTGGGGGAGACTTCACAGAGGTGGAGACAAGCCGTGACCCCCAGGGCTGAAAAAGATGAAGCCAGTGATGAAGCCATTCCCCATCGACCGCCATGTTAAAATGCCCAACTTTAAAGCAGAAATAAACCTGTTTATAGCCTGGTTCAAAAAACTGTTTTGATCTTCATGGCTATTTTCCTTCTTCATGACAACAGCATTGTTGTGCTGGCTCTGAAAAAACACAAAAACAAGATGGCGACGGCCAAAATGCCAAACTTGAGGCTTTAAAACGGGCGTTCACAAACCAATGTATGAGGTCATGATTGCTATGTCTATTATTTTTATACAGTCTATGGGTAGAGATCATGAAAGACAAGGATAAAGCATGGAAAATGTGCTGCTGTTGAGATAAAGAAGGACAGTTAAGGAAAGACATAAAATGTAGGCACGCCACCTTTTCACTGTCTCATGTGGTCTTGATTTTCATCACCACAGACCTACTTCAGGCTAACTTGGTGAATATAACACATTAATATGCCTTCACACAGTCATTCACGAGCAAACACACCATCCAGTTCTCTGGCAATTACAGCTAATCAACTGCTGAGGCACTGCAGAACAACACGCGTTTTCTTCTCACTGTTGACTTTCCAACACTAATCCCACCTCAGAACAGCATGAAGTCTCTCTAAAGTCCCACCAAACCTTTTAACCCCGACATCAAAAGCCATTTGTTGCCAGCAGGGCTGCCGGACCGGGCCACACCCAAAACAAGTCGCAGCACAATCTGGTCAAATTACAATGTTCACCTCCCCCATTTCTACTCTTAAAGGGCACCTTTAATATCTCCCCCCTCCACCACCTGGCTGGCATCAAAGCCCAGAAACCCAGTGCTGAGCGGGGAGACACATCAGCAACATTTTTGGCTTTCATTTCCTTCTCCGCAGCGGGGGTGCACAGGGACATGCCAGGGCCCCGGCTCAGAGTGAGAGAGAGAAAGACGGAGGTAGACAGGGAGTCTCTTTTGCAGCCAATAATGTCTGTAATTTGTCCACAGATTGAGGAGAGAGGAGACAAAGAAAGGCCCGCAGACACCACTCATTCAGCACATTTAGCACTTGCGTGTGTGTGTTTGTATTCATGTGTGTGTGTAATTAGCAGCGCTGCGTTACGGCTCCCTTCCTTGGCTGCAGGGTTGAGGCTGATTGAAGTTGTTCATAAGCTCTACACTGTACCCATACCGTATGACGTTTGTACTTTTGCAATGGTGTGTCTTTGCCGCTCTCCAGTTACAGCTCCACAATGTAGCTGAAGGAGGGGTTTCTCTACATATGTGCCATTTTGAAGCTACCTAGTGCAATGCTAATGTATAGCTGAGGGTTATGAGTTGCACCCATAGTTAGGAAGGTAATAAAACAATAACACGGAGGCTCTGTAGTCAGAACCAAGACAGCAGACTTTTTATTGCTTCCCAATGTCGCAGCGCAATACAACTCCACTCTTTCTGTTCTTACCTTTCACAATAAAAGCCCTTGACATGCATCACTGATTACTAGAAGAACCTCATTCATATGCTGAAGTTGTGGAGATGAGCTGTTTTATATGGTAAAATAACTTCGCTCCGGCCTCTGCTTTAAGTTTGTATTCAACACAACACCTTATTGTCTCAATGAAAGTAATGAAACAAATGTATATGTGATTAAAAAAAGGCAATTTATCATTTTATTCCATCCACCAGCCCCTTGGCTGGTCAGTCGAAAAGTTAATTTCGGATACTGCAAAAGGCATTTAACATTGCGGAAATTAGCCTAGCTGCTAATGGACTTTACCCAACCCATATAAAGTCAGAATAAATCACACATAAGAATTAAAACATTATTTCATGGAGGCTTTATTGTCTTCACAATTTATTGTTTCTTATCTGTGAAATAAACATTAATACAAGTTTTGTTTCCACTGAGGAAAACTGTCTTCAGCTTACTTATTATTAAAATAATGTGCAGTTACATTTCTGGTGAACTGGTGATGTAAGGCTATGGTGTAGGGTACACGTGTAAACAGAGCCTACACCATTCGTATGACATCCATTTGGTGCAGAGGTATAAACCCCGCTTTAGTGGACACCTGGACTCCTTCTCCTCCTCCTCCTCCTCCTCCTCCTTCTCCTCCTCCTCCTCCTCCATCGCCCCCCACCTTCCATCCCTCGGCTGCAGATGTTAGATTTGGCACGACAATGGGCCGACACTGAAGTGGACAGATGTTTCCGCACACACACATGCACACACAGGTCCACACAGATGGATATGTGATGTATAACTGCACTGAACATGATACACTGCTCACAGAATCACACACAGAAGAGAAACACGCATGCAATCTCTTTACTGTCTCTCCTCCAGCCTTGCCTGCTGGCCTTGTATGGCCTCTACGCACCCACCATATGCTAACTGCTGGAGGAGAGCTGCAATTTGTAAATGATTTAACCTTTTAATAGAGAAAAGATGAGGTTGGCTACAGTTGAGTCCCTCTGGATGTGAGGCCAGAGAAGAAAAATAAGGATTGGAGCTGTGATTTAGACATCATTTAATTGTACTGTCCAATTATCTATGTGGTTCATGTACTGAAGTGATTTGTCTACTGTTGTGTGCGTGTGTGTGTCTGCCTGAGTGTGCACTTGTTGGTGGATTCTTACTTGAGGATAAATGTGTGTGCATGCAAGTGTGTGTGTGGGGTTTTTCAAAACAAGCTGGTGCCAAGGCTTAGCTGATAGGCTAATTAAGCTCACCACAGGGAATAAATGTTTCCTCTCTGCCTGCCATTTGTCACACCTGGCACGGAAATGTCACTAGGAAAAGGAACACACACACACACACACACACACACACACACACTGGGCGCAGCAGACACACACGGTGGGAGAAATGCTGAGGCGACAGAGCTACTGTGTGAAAGTAAGTGGAAGCAGAAAGAACGAAGGGGGAAACAGAAAGAGGAAAAAGAGACGAATGAGACACAGACGTACAGCAGGGGAGAACGAGATGCAGGGTGTTGCGCAAATGAGGAAAAATGATTTTTAAAAAAATGCTTGAGAGAAAAGGAAGGGAAACCGAGGGGAGAGACAGAAAAGCTTTTTCGAGCTCTGTCAGACGACAGCATCCTGTTGAGCTTCACTAGTTATGTTTTCATTACAATAAAATTCCTGCAAAATAAAATGTGAATGAGCGTATGCTTCCTTCAGCTACTGTTGATTTTAATATATTCAGGAGGACATCACAAGATTACATAATTAACTGAGCACTGGTAACTAACAAATTCTGACATTTCATCACTGATTTTAATGAATGTGTTGTTTTTATCAGCTGCTATAGTAATAAGGGGGGTGGCTGGGCGATATGGCCTATAAATCATATTGCAATATTTTTAGGCTATATCACAATACACGATACGTATGTTGATATTTTGAAATCTCCTTTAAAGTAGACCACTAAAATTCTTATCTACAGAGAACGTGAAGATACAAATGTGAGTGGAAGCAGTGCATCAGGGTCTGTAATCCTCGAGGCTGCTGGGTCACATGAATATAGGTAATTTATCATGATTAGTCTGTCCAAAAATGTTTGACCACTGTAGCACACACAATAACACAGCACAATCCTCACAAGAAGGCGCCCCTGTCCAGAAAGATTAACATACCGTGACGTCAATTTCACATTCTCTATAAACTACTGTTAATAAACAGTAAAGTCAAAAAAGCAACTGTTATAATTAAGCTAAATAAAATCAATAATAAAGTGTGATAAAGTTAACGAAGTAGTGTTATAATAACACTGATAAGGTAGTGTTATAAATAAGTTAAAGTCCTTTTATAATAAAGTTAGATTAGTAGTGTTATAAATAAGTTAAATAAAGTTAAAGTAGTGTTATAGCAGTGTGATGAAGTTAAATAAAAATACTGTTGTAATGAAGTTAAATAAAATACTGTAATCAATTAATGAAGGGAGTCTAGAAGAAGTCTTAAGGCTGTATCTTACATCCGTCGCAAAGTGGCGCACAGCTTAAATGTCATTTCTAGCAGCAAAAGTACTTTAATCAGTAGTAGCCTTAATCATTGTGCAAATGCTATTTTGAGGCAGTGGAAAGTAATTGTGCCATTCTCCTACAAAAACCTGATCTGAAGTCAATGGTACATTATTCAGATAGTAAGATGGACCTACACATGTGTGTTTACAACACGCGTACACACTTGTTACGTGCAGGGACACGCAGATGGGTTGTATTTGGGTGAAATAATTTAGCATAAAGAGGAAAATATGTATTACATTCTGTAAAATGTGAGCTTAGCAGAGAGCACAGAAGAGCTGCTGTCCGGTTCCCCATTAAGAGAAACACTGTGCACATTTAGGTGTGAGGAGCAGTGTAACTTCATTATTTCTGAAGCTATAAGTTTAGTTCAGTTTCCTCTGTCAAGTTTATAACTACAGCTTTTTTGTTTTGCCACTTAAATGTCCCGCAATATTTGCTGCAGTGACATCACTGCTCTTACTGCATTACGCTCAGGAGAAAAATGGCTGACTCTCCAAGCTGCAGAATACGCCATGTAAATAGAAGTGTTTCACATGCAGGCACATCTGGCTTTCAATGGGAATGGGAGATGACACTGTGATTAGTTTTATTCATGTTACAATTACACACCTATGACCAGTTAGGAGATGAAATACAACCCGTTTGCCTCTTGCATATTACTTTGCAACCAGATTACACACCATTTAACTCGCATGCAATAGCACTAGCAACTGCACTTGCACCATGCATTATGAAGTCTTCAAAATCAGAGTTTAAAATTAAAATTTACATAAGCACGAATCAACAGGTGGCTGGAAACACACCAAGTGAAACTGCAGCAGTCAGTCAGACCTTCTCCCTTAAGCTACAATGTTTGCCGTGTTATGCTTCAGATTCCCCTCTTTTTCTCCCTTTCAAACACACACACACACACCAATAGATGAGCTGCTTCACACTGAAATCTGCTGTTCATTACAGGCGTGACAGCTTAAGTGGAGTGTAGCCCCACAGCCATTGTTACACTATCACCAATAACCACCAACACAGAGCCGCTGCTGCATGGCACCGCACAGGAGAGCAGTGCACCACACACCTGAGAGTCCACGGGAGATTTAAGGTTGGGATAAGGAATGATGACAGAAATTATGTAAAGTCTCCCCCGGCTGACGCAAAGGGTTTGGGAGGAAT
This sequence comes from Epinephelus cyanopodus, assembly GCA_026686955.1. NCBI lineage: Eukaryota > Metazoa > Chordata > Actinopteri > Perciformes > Serranidae > Epinephelus > Epinephelus cyanopodus. The sequence goes on along the minus strand of CM048916.1, from coordinate 9,644,190 downwards.
TGAGAGAGAGAAAAAATCATCCTCCTTTTGTTGCCACCATCTCTTGTTAGATTGAAACAAACGACCTGCTGTTGTTGTTGTGGAGCGCAGCGCTGAAATGGATGCCTTCTGAACAAACACTACACGCCTGGATTGCACAGTGTGCGTCTGGGTGCTGGAGTGTGGCACAAAAGTGTTGGGGGGGCAATTCACTTTCATTTCAGCTTGCCTGAAAATATAAACTGAAACTGCTGTTCATTTGCAAGCGATTATTGTCCAATAGATTTCATATAACATCCCTATCGGTGCAGAAGTTTTTCATTGTTAAAACTTTGATGGAATCCAACTTTGTGAATTGATTGCAATTGAAAGTAAAGTGAGGGCTTATTGCACCGACAGTGTGAGGTTTGCACACTGGTGTAATGTTGTCAAAGGAGGCCGTAAACGCTGCAGCTGTGCAAGTCAATGTGGACTGTGAAGGCTCAGCATTAGGGATGCTGCACCAGACTGTTTCATCCAATGCTGAAATTCATGCATGCCACATGGTGTTATTTCCATGGATCACTTCAAAGGGAAGTGGAATCAAAGATCTTGTACTATACTAAAGCACACTGGCATCAGAGGCTCACGGATACTTGCCTTTTTCATCTTTGTTCCACGGAGTCCTCTTATCTGTCTCTTGTCAACATGTCACTTAGTCATCCTTAACTAACACCAATCTCGGTACCAGCTGTCCTTTCTTCCTCCTTCCCCCTCCTGCTCTCCCCCCTCATTGTTCATCCCATCCCTCCCCTCCTCTGTGTTGACAATCGACACATTGCCATTGCTGTCATCTGCTCTAATGCACGCTACATGCAGTCCGACAGCATCCGTATGGTCCCTTCCTGCCCAGCACAGCAGAAACATGTCGGCCCCATATGGAGCTTCCCCACAGGGGGAATGTATCTGGGACGGCTGGTGGAAGTCAGCGAGGACGCTAGCTACATGATGCTAATAGACCGGTGGCTTTCATACTGCCACCGTACAGTAATGATTTGGAAACCTTAAGCTGCTTAAACTGCAAGGTGGGACTATTTTGACGAAGCTCTGTAGCTTCCTGTCTCTTTTTTTTTATTCTCAGATTTCCATTTTCATTTCAAAGTTTCCCCAGGAAGTCTGAAGGATAGAACATCAGCCGTGTCAGACCAGTTTCATCCTATTCAATTTTTTTTTTTTTTTTTTTTTTAACACGACACCTAAAGCTCAAAACTTTCTCAACTTGAAACACCTTTTCTTTTCACGTCATTGCAAACTCTCAAATAGTTAATATTAGGGCGACACCGACTCACTACGCTGTTGTTAAAGACCAATGTTCCATGCAGCAGTGATAAAAAGAGAGCAGAAATAAGACAGTATTCGAGCTTGCGCCTCTTAATCTCCCCTCCTCCGGCTCAGCCTAACTGACATTTTCTTAATTTATTCCTCTCAGGATTCCAACATTTTAATTAGGTCACTCCAAATCTCCTCCCACGCAGCGTTATTCCGAAAAACTTTTATTTCATCATGTTTGTCATTTGCCTCCTTCGTCTCTCATTCTCTCTCTTCCTTTCTTTTTTTTTCGCACTTGTCAGTTTTGCTCAGCGGGTTATCTTACTAATGATGTACGGTGTTTTTTCCGACCAAATCCTGCCGCTGCCACGGGTAAATACTGCAGAGGTAAATACATAATTGAATGGTGGAATTAAATAAATGGGCAGTTTAATGGAGGAACTCTCCTTTCAGTGTCTCTGTGATGAAAGAAAATTACAAGATTGGTTAAAAGGGGAACTGAGAAGTCAACTTTTAGATGTGTATATGTTGGGCCTCGTGCCAGCTGACTAGCTGCCTGTATTTGAGTGCACATGTATGTTAATGCAGGTCAGTGCGTACGCTAAATGTGGGTGTTAGTTCATATTTTGCAGAAGTGTGATCGTCAGACCTAATTTAAGGTTTGTGCTGTGTGAGTGCGTCTGTTCTCTACTATAACACAAAGTGTGTATATCTGTAAGTTGTTCCTCAGTGTGCCAGGAGTCCTGGCTTATCTCCAGCCTCAATAGAAACAAGAGGAAATTACTTTTCTACAAAGCGTCTGACAAGGCAAAAATCTTTTACACGTTTTCCATTGGCACAGCAGGACGTTTACTATGACTTAAATGTTTTGCTGAGGGGGTCAAACGCACAACTGTGGCACTACCTTTCTGGCTGCAATTCTCTTTTACGATCAGTCAGGAGGTGTAAGCGCCCCGACACATCAAGCTGGCTGTTGGCAGTCGTTGAAGCATGTCTGTGACCCACCACTGCCTGTAGTCAGTAGATTTCATGTGATGTCATGTGACAAAGCAATCGATTGATTGATTGTTAGCCTGGTAAGACAATCCTGATGAAATGAGCTCCACGTTCTGTTTCACTCTCTGTATCAGTCTGGACTCGTCACTGCTCCAAAGTACTCGCCTTCACAAACTCCTTTAGTCATTCAGTGTAAAAAAAACACTCGGGAAACAGTTCCTTTATCCCCAGTGGAGCCAGTTGGTAAATCAAGCTTTTGCCAAATCCACTTGGAAGAACAGCGAAAACATTGTTTCCTCCGAGAAACTCCACAAGTGCATACTGTTCTTGTTTAATTGTTGTATTGACTCTATTTCTGTAATGACTTATTGCTGTGTTTACTCTACTAACGTTAGAGTTGGCGCTTGTTGCCTTAACTGCAGTGCAGTCCCTGATTAGCTGCTTACATTGTCAAGTATGGTGCAGATCCCTGATTGGCCCCGACTGGATGTTAATGTCTGGGTACAAGGCGAGATGGCTCTGAGTCCGGACTGATACAGAGCTCATGTCATCAGGTCGATCTTATCAGGTGAACTAACTGTGCCTTCGGTTCGGATTTCCGTGGGTGTGTTTGCTCATAGGATGCTTTCACAACTGTACTTGGCCTCATTTGGTCCAGCCCTGGGGAAAAAAACAATACACTGTTGTATTTTATCAATCAATCAATCAATCAAACTTTATTTGTATAGCACTTTTCATACAATAAATTGCATCGCAAAGTGCTTTACATGAACATAAGATGTCACACACAACAGAAATTTAACAGCAACAACAACAGAGATTACATAATTAGCTCTGGTCCACTTCCTGGTCACTCATTCATTCTTATGTGCACGTTAATAAATATTCTTTTTAACATAAAAAGGAGTTTTGAGATTAAGTTATACCAACTCACAGGTAACTAACTACCTAAATGGACAGTTCTGTCCGCTGTCATCCAGCATCATCAGTACCCGAGTAGAGAAATCAAATTCCAGTGAAGTTCATGCAGGATGCAGCACTTTAATGCTTCTGAAGAGTAGTTATGCTCTCAAAGAGCTCACAAAGAAATGACTGGTTATAAGCATTATTAGACTGCAAATGGTCTGCATGTTATGAATAATGGCTGACAGGTAGAGGCAGGACAAAAAGGAATCATCTTGTACAGTAATGATTCTGGGCTTATTACTGTGATTACTGTCACACAGTTTTTACTGGACTTCATGAACTGACAAAGCACATGGAGACACGCAGTCGTTCAGCTTTTGAAATAATGCTAAAATCACATATCTGCCATCCTAAAATCCTGTAGTTGTTTCTTTTGCTTCGACACCACACACAACCAGCACCAGAGTCCACACCAGGGTTTAACTGACAGCTCTCATACCAGCCAAAACAAAGCTTGCTAACCAGGTCAACGCTCCACAGTTTGTTCAACTGAACCAAACGGGTCTGTCCATTCTTGATTAAAAGCTGTTTCCACTGTCTACTTTTCGACTCTTTATGACTCATTTCACCAACTGTTTTTTCTCATCTGGTTTCTCCCGTCTGTGTATCTCATTTCCTCAAGTTGCAGTGCTTATTGGAATGCACAGATCTGACTGACACTGCGATTGGTTTGTGCATTTCCTGGTTACGAAGCCAGTGCTACAGATGCTGCCCTGGTTATGACAGAAAACATTAATTCTCAATAATTTAGTGGTTATATGTGTAGGTCTTGATAGCATGGTATCTGGGTCTGAACTCGCTGGATGGAGAGGGATGGCAGGTTAACAAAAGGGATGCATTTTGGCTGTTTTGCTAACAATAGGAATAGCATAGTTTTCGTGGTGTGTACGACATGATTGGCTCTAGCTGGACCTTATCTATGATGGTGTTTTGCTAGGTTAAGAACACTGTCTACTGTTACTTGTGTATCAGTTGTGGTCGTTGTTGTGTGTTCAAGTGCGACTTGTGGCAAGAGATTCAAAGCATGTGATCACTTTGAATGTACTTCTTGAATGTGCCAGTTCTTTAATGTCAGTCTGTACAACATGCATGGCATAGATGTCGGTAATACAAATCAAACTAATGAGAAACTCAAAGGAAGAAGGTGAGTAAAGTTATCGTCACAGCAACGCACAGTTTTTCATATCGTGAATTTGCTTTGCCCAACCACAGAATAGGTTGATGGACAGAAGATGTATCTGCCCTAAATTTGCAACAAATGGATTAACTGTTTCTTTTAAGCAAAAATGACAAAAGTTTGCTGCTTCTAACTTGGTGAGTGTGAATATTTGCTTGCATATAAAACTGCTGAAACAGCTCAGCAGAAGATCTAAAGGTCCCTGGTTCGATCCCGGGTGTTGCCAGCGAATGTTAACTTGTCCTGGGAAATAGGGAGGAAAATCCACCACGGACCAGGGAATCAGGAGTGCGGAAAATCGATCTATGGAGTGTGGACTGGTAGCTTGAGAGGTGCCAGTTCACCTCCTGGGCACTGGCAAATTGCCCTTGAGCAAGGCGCCAAACCACATAGGTCCTGCGTGTGCATGTTTGTGTATTTCAGGCCTGTGTGTGTGTGTACGTGTGTATAAATGGAAAAGAAAAAATAGCAACAGAATGAAAAAGAGGAATTTCCCCAAGAGGATTAATACAGTAGTTCTTCTTCTTGCTGACGGACCCTGACAGACGGTTTGGACTGCTGTTCGGGCAAAACAAGCAATTGTTAACTTTGGCTCTGGAAAACTGTGAAGGACATTTTTCACTACTTTCTGACAATTTCTAGCACAAACGATTAATAAACTACTGAAGTGATACAAAAAAATAAAAGTCAGTTGCAGCCGGTGATGGTGGTGAAACTTTTCAGGAAGATTTATCCATATTCAAAAACAGCAAAAAAAATAATCAAATTAAAAAAAACTGAATCCTATAGTAATTCTATAACCATAGAATGATCCCTGAGTTACTGTAGAAACCTCTTATCTCAAAGCCAACAGTATCAGCTGGGGAGAAAGGTTGTTTCTTGTTCGGTGAGACACTGAGATCAAGCAGAGAGAGGCGTTTGAAATTACAGAAAAATAACAAATAATTTATTTAGCTGAGACACTAATCCAGTTCTTTTAGATCTTAACGGTCCTGACAGCTCCAGTGTTACTCTGACGTACAGTGCAGGAAAAAATATAAGGCTGAGGAAGTCCCCATGTTTCATGAATGACTGTGCAGAGAGACGTTCAATTTAAGTATTTCCTGGCTGGGTTTTGTCTACTTCTTTTCCTGTTATGGGACAGAATCAAGCCAGGGGAAATCCATGTCATCCATGTCCACTCATACATACGGTATATACTGTATACACAAAAAAGGTATGAAAAGGCACAGGCACTCAGGAACACAGGCAAGTGCATATATACCTGACATTTCCATGCACCCCAATAATTCATTCATCAAATTCCTCAGTCTGTCTGGCCCCCCTCTGCTGTGCTGGTCTAGCAGAGTGACTCTCCAGTCCTCCAGAGGAATGCCAGTAAGATCCAGTTCCACCACAGTCCGACCACCGCCAATCAGACTTTCCTACCACAACTCTGAGCAGTCCATACAGCGCTACTGGTTTGTTGACTGCACTCGATGCTGATCCATGAGAATGAGTCAGAACTACAAGGCCCGTGGATTGCTAATCCATGACCTTCTGAGAAAGATAAGCTGAGAAAGTCGGCTCTATCTTCACCACACTGCAGCGAGGGTTATGAGGGCTGAGCTCTAGCCTTGTAGTCTCGGGTGCTTGAGGGTTTGGCTAAAGCGGCTCTCTGCAACTGCAGGATCACGCTTATGTGCTGAATTGAGAAGAGATTCGGCCAGATGAGTGTAGTAATTATGTGGTTCACCTTGGCAAGTGGAGGAGGGTTAGCTGATTATTGGTACAGCTAAAGGCCCGGAAGCTGAGGGCACGGCTAGCCGGCTACAGTGGTGCACTGTGTGGCAAACCGAAAACCGGGCTGGAGCTAAAATCCCAGAGTCATACAGAGCCCCTTCTGTGTGTGTGTGTGTGTGTGTGTGTGTGTGTGTGTGATGCAACGAGGAGAACCTCTGCTGAGGAGTTGTGGGGATAGCTGAGGTTCACTGGGTTCATTCACTCTGTGAATGTTAAAACTGCTTTGTGTGTATGTGTTTGTGTGTGTGTGTACCAGTGTGGGGGAGTGTGTGAGATTAGACTCAATAGTGCAGCACTGTAGCTTCTAATCTATCACACATTTACCAAATCACAAGCCAGTGTCCCCCCAAACACACACCCACACATGCACTCAAACTCCATTTGGGTTAACTCTCTATACTTATGTCTGATGTCTTCTCTGAACCGTCTTTGACCCCCAAAACCACTCAGCCTCTTGGTTTAAAGGGACAGTTCACCCCAAAATCAAAATACTTATCAGTCTAGACTGTTTCGGTGTGAGTGACCAAGTGTCGGAGATATTGGCCGTAGAGACGGCTGCCTTCTCTTCAATAGAATGGAACTAGATGGCACTCGGCTTGTGGTGCTCCAAGAGCCAAAAAGACACATTTAAAACACCTCAACAGCAATGTCTCTTTCTAGAAATAACAACCCAGCTCCTCAAGATAATCCATAGACCTTGTACTGAGAATTTTCATGTCGGAACTACTTTCTTTCTACCAAAATACACCTGCCAGCACGGGCAGGTGTTGAGACAATGGGCCTTTTTAGTCGTTTTGTGTCTCTTTGTGGGTTGTTTTCCTCTTTGTGTTTTTATTTTTATGTGTCTTTGCAGTTCCTTTGCATATGTTTGTAGTCTTTTTTGTGTCTCTTCCTGGTTGGTATTATTAATTTGATTGACATTTTGAAGGTGAAGGCAAGAGGGTCCCTTGACACTTGAGGCCCCTGGGCCTGTGCCCTGTAGGCACCTTCAGTAATCCATCCATGCCCGTCCACTGATCATTACACCGAGGGAAGTGAGCATCTACTCATGTATAAGAGGCTTGAGTTCATGACGCTAGGTGAGCTAGCAGTAGATAAACACTTCCCTCAGCACAGTGATACGGTTGGGGGATGTAGTTTGGCAGAGAGAAAGTAGTTCCTACTGCACATAAAACCTTGCTGACAATAAGGTCTATGGATTATCTTGATTAACTGGGTCATGGTTTCTGGAAAGTGACATTGCTGCTGAGTGACATCTCCAACACTTGGCAACTTGCACCAAAATAATCTAGACTGATAAAGGTGAGAGGAAAAAATATGCAGTTTGGATTTCGGGGTGAACTGTCCCTTTAAGAGTCCACTCATCATGGTCCACTCATCATTTACAAGCTCGCGTACTTCAATGGAACACAAACTTTCCCTGTTCCCGCTGTATTGTAGGAAAGATTTAATGATTATATCACCATGTAAAACAAATTCTAATACAAAGTGACAGATCAACCCCACTGCTTACTAGTACATACGGAAACCATATGGGCTTGTCACCATAGTAAAGACAGCTTCTGCTGCGCTAATCACTCCGACAAAACAGATGCACAGACTGAGGCATTATTGGCAAAATTAAAGCTACTTTCCCCCCTTTTCACAGTGTGAAACAGCTGTCCAACATTTGAGAGAGCGGGCTGGGGAAAGGGAGAGAAAAGGGGAAAGAAGGGAGAGAATGAGAGGGCAATGAGGAATGGAGCGATGGCCAATAGCCAGACCCCGCAGCGACTCAGATCGGATCCCCCAGAGTTGAGGATTAGGTTTTTGATCCAGATTTTAGGCTGGATTTGGGGCTTTTTCCCTCAAGCTGGGCCCATCTGAAATTCTGGGTTTGCGCGATGATGTCATATTGTTTCTGTGTGTTTGTTGGAAACAAAGAGACAGAAAAGCGCTCGCGGCCATCGCTTGGTATTCAGAGGACGTTTGCGGTTGGTGCCAGCCACAGAAGGAGCAGTTAGCCAGTCCGGCAGCATCAATTTGTCAGCATATCCCGGCAAAAATCCTCTGGGGCCCCTGAGAGCCAAAGCAGGGCAACTGGCAAGAGCGCAGAGGGCCTTGGGTGACCCAGCAGGCGCTAAATACACACAGCTGTACACTGATATGAAAAACACACAGAGATGTACATATCATTCACGACGAGAGCATACTAATAGTGACAAGTGTATGACAAATGTACATATTTAGTCCCACTTACACAGCCCTCTCCCCTCATCAGCACAACACAACAGCATAAACAAACACACAGCTGCAGCGTTATATTAACAGCTGCTGTAGAGAAGGGTCAAAGACAGTGCACGTCATGCAGCCTGTGTCCTCTGAATCATCGGGCCCGCTGCAGGCTGGGACGCCATGTGGAGCACGACACACACACACACACACGCACAGAACGAGGCAGAACTATCACCTTCCCTGACCTTTGATGTTCAATGCAGCATGCACATATCTACTCACCCGCACCCCACTTCTATACACACATATAAAGAGTGTGTAGAGCCACCGGCCATCATGAACTCACAAGCCTTCATACACTAAACATTAAAACACTCCTCTAGGTTTCTGTACATGATATATAAAGTATGCAGCGCACATGAACGACAGCAGAAGTCCCGCTGGAGACAAACCGTTTGATATCAGGCATCTCTGACACTCACACTGCATTTATAAATCAGCATATACAGTACTGTAGCTTCTCACAGGGATTATGTTCTCACTCGATTTTGTAAAGTCACAAAAATGTAAATGAATTCTCCTTGGTGTCAGTGGTCTGTACTTACACCCCCGGCATAAAAAAAAAACCTGAATCAATGTGACAGTGTGCATACAGAGCGCATGACATGCATGTACATACTGTACATACTGTAGCACAGAAACTGGGATAGGAAACCACAGGAAAGATGTTTGCATTAATATTATAAATATGAGGTGGGGCGGCAAAGACAAGCGTTATGGCTTGACCCTCACTTAACCCTGTTTCTTCATGGTGATGGCTGTGGTTCGCCTGTGTGTAACAAGGCTTTTAAATCAGGGAAACAGGCACGGATCGGAGTGCACTTGACTCCAAAGTCCAGTTCATTTGATTAACGTGAACTAGAGCTGCAAAAATGTATATATTGGTTAATTAGCTGTCAACTATTGAATTAATCCCCAACGAATTTGATAATCAGTTAATTGGCTCAAGTAATTTTTTGAGATCTAAAGTCAAAATTGAAATATTTGGGCTGTGGACAAAACAAGACATTTGAGGACGTCCTCTTGAGCTTTGGGAAACACTGGTTGTCATTTTTTTTTATAATTTTCTGGCATTTTATAGACCAAATAACAAATTAATTAATTGAGAACACAATCGACAGATTAATTGATGATGAAGAATCACCGTCATAATCATTGGCTGCAGCCCTGGTGTGAACACTGTACCGTACTGCTCATCTATTCATGCCTGGCTCCCCTTGAAAAAGTGGTCTTGAGTATGGCTCACGTGTCCTTGGGTACCGTCTGCATCAGGTTTGAAAACCAACTGTGCCAAAACACGAAAGTGTGGGGCGACCTCTGGCTCACCTGGAACTCATACAGGCTGAATCCTCTGCAGCAGCTCGTGTTCAGCTCCAACCTGCAGCCCGTTGCTAGGTGTCATCCACCTTCTCTCTCCCACGTTTCGTATCTAACTGAGCTGTTCCATCAATAAAGGCAAGAAAAACTCCAAAAAGTAATGTTTAAAAAAAAAAAAAACAAGGACTGTTGTTTAATGCAAGGATCAGCTGGCGAGTAGAGCGCAAAAACATTTCTAAGCACTGCCGGAGTCCTCTGAAATCTGCAGATGTTCACGGCACGTGGCAAACTCATCCTCTGAATTGCACAGCGGTGGGTGATAAAGTACCAAGGCAGGCAAGAGGCTCGCTCTTGACACTGTCTCCAACATGTAAACAGTGGGCCTACAGCGAAGGTGGATTCCATTAGATGAGCATGGGAGCTTGGGATTGGTGCACCTTTTCTGCACAAGTATCGTGACACAAGTGTACACAGGTGCGGTACAACATAGTGTGAAGGCTGAGCAGCGACGGAGTGGAGGGGGAGGATAATACTCAACACGTTGTCTGATACTGTGTGTCTTATGTATTGATATGCAGAGTAAACCGGAGCTATTTTAGGGAAACACAGTGACAAGAAAGCGGCATGAACACAATAGGAGGGGTTTCAAATAAGCCCACTCATTTTCCTGCCTCTCTCTGTGCTGTGTACTATTTGTTATTTTTGTCATTCTGTGTATTTTAAATTGTGCAAAAACAAAAAGAATTGATATGGGTAAACAGAATACTGAACTCGGGAAGAACCTTGGAAACATAGATGTGCTCCCATTTGTGCAGTCTTCTGTGTCGCGCAGTGGTCTCCTGGGTCAAAGTCCTGTGCTTGTCGTACCCATCCACCTCCCCTCCCGACTACCATAAGTGGACTTTTATGCTCTTTATACTGTGTCTGTTGCTCTGAACATGTGATAATGATGCAGATGGGTTTACCTTGACTTTGGCTGAAAACCCAGAGGGTCTCCTTAAGGGTGCATTGTGCATCCCTATCTGACTCAGAGGACCACTGACCAAGCAGCGCTTCTTGATGCCCTGAAAGTGGGACCAGGCTGGAATGGAATAATTTCCGCAGAAGTAATATTAAAGCTATGTTCCGAGTCTATTAAGTAAAAAAAAAAAAGAAAAAAAAGCAGCAGGATAGTTTTGAGGAGCTAATAAACCTCATGCTCATTAATCTCCATTGCTGCCACTGGACATAATGCCAGTGAAAATATAGTCCTATTCCTTTGATTAGTCTTCCCACCTTAGAGCAACACGCTCACATCAGGCAAATAGTTACCAACTCATTACAGTCCTTTTCTATTGCTGTTAAATTGCAGTCATTTGTGTCTTTTAGGCAAATAGACTGAGTGCTAAGCAAGCAGATGTGCCCTGGCTGAATTATAATTGCCTTGACCAAATCTCTTTCTCAGCAGTTAAGACAATTATGTCTGCATACTGTGTATACCTCTGCAACACGTGCACATTTGCAGGACGTGAATATTAATAAACACACTAACTCAGCCACACATGCACGCAGCACTGTACGCCAGCTACTATTTTGCGTGTACATGAATGGTATGTGGTTGGCGTGCTCACATTTCAGCCCGGCAGAAGCAGCCGAGCCTCGTTCGGAGAGATTACCTCACAAAACCAATGTATGAAAGTTACCAGTGAGATCTACTTGGCCCTCTGTGGAAAAAAATAAGACGTTTTCATCTACCCTGTGGATAAACTGAGAGTTACATAAAAAGATTGTTGTAGGCCGATGTGCCAGAGTAAAACGGATTTCACTCACTGCAGTTAAGAAACTTGAGGACAAAGAGAGAAGTCAAAAAAAAAAAAAAAAAAAAAAATAGAGAGAAATACCCTAACCCCCTACCCCCCAAAAGCTAGACTGGCCATGTCGGAGAGGTGGGGATGGCGGGGGGGGTAAGAAAAAAGAGCAGTATTGTTCTTTGTTTGAGCTCACACACACACACACACACACACACACACACACAAACACAAATACAGTGCTGACACCAATAAGCAGTCAATGATTTTCCTAATGGTTCTCTTCTATGGAAAGGCAATTCTCATGAGGATGGTTAAAGCACTGAAAGCCATGTGTAAACTCCCCTCCTGGTAGCTCTCTCTCTCTCTCACACACACACACACACACACACACACACACACAAAAACACACCAGTCTAAAACCCATCTTGGCAAGCGCTCGCCTCCCTTTAACCTCTTTTCTCTTTACATCTGAGTCTGTGTGTCTCCGAGTCGATTAACCCTCTGTCTCAGTTTTTTCCCCTTTACACCACAACCTCTTTTATTTTACTTTCCTCACAATTTAACAAAGTTTCCAATGTTGCTCGGCCACAGTTTCACCCTTTCTCATCCTTTCTCACATTTACATGAACATGCACACGCACATTCCCTCACCTTTAACAAACTGGCTGTAAATGCCATCGAGGACAACACAGAGGTCTTTATGCCCTGTGGAAGTTTTATGTGTATGTGGGAATGCGTGAACTAAGGATGTCAGTTTCGGTTAATTTTGCTTTCGACAGGCTAACACCCATTAACCAGTAATTAACCGGTTAATTTTTAAGAAAAAAATGCAAAATGATGTGGACTGAGGGTGTACAGATACAAGACGCTTAAATTAAATTCTTTTTAAGACTGATTTTTGGACAAATCATTTTTTTCTTATACAGGAATAGCAGAATAAGTACAAGGCCAAACAGTAGCCTCCGTGCAAAGATAAGTTCTATGTAAAAACAGGCCTGCGGTTGTTAGAGTGAGTTAGGTAAATCTATATTTTTCCAACAGATAAGTGCAAGTATAAAGTAAAAAGACGGACGTTCACACAGAAGAGCTTGACTCATTTTAACAAATACAAGTTAAAAGATGAATAAATCAAATTACTTGAAATGTTTGTGACGGTTAAGACCTCAACCTAATGACTTTTGAGGCCTAATATCTATGAAAGTGAATTTATTTTTTAAGGACCTGGAGACACCATGGAAATACAAAAGGCCTTTCCTTTGAGTCTTGCGCTTCACAGACTCAGTGAGCTTTAGCGCCACATTTTAAAACACTATCCAATTACAAAGGGTAAAATTTCAGTGTTTTGTGATGTAAATGTCTTAATTTTTTTTTTCATTTTCTGTTGAAAATGAAATAAAAACCGTTCCTGTACAGCAAAAAGACATTTCTATTCATATCTAATCACATATTTTTTCTCAGTTACTGCATCTGATTACGCTGATATGTTAACATGAGTAAACTCCAGTTTCTGTGGGTTGAAATGGCCAGCCTCCACCATCTGGTTAGCTAAACTGAGCCTTGGTCGCTCTGCACAGCGAACCACGTGGGCTAGGTAGGAAGTAGCTAGCGGGGTCGCTGCTAGTGGTGCTAACAGAGTTAACAGTTGTTAACAGATGAGATGGCGGCTCAAAATTGAGCTTCTTACTTACAAGGGAAACCTGGGGAAAGACCAGAGGGTGGGCACAATGTTTCCACAGCGATGATGTTCGGTCAGGACAGCGTGATAAGTAGAAATAGGCGAATGAATGGCGCTGCTTCTTAACGTGAGCTTTCACCAGACCCCGGTGGCGCGCAGTGCAGTAAAACAAACAACAAAATTATCTTAAAGATTGAAACACGAAACCTGTCAAATATTATCCGCTATTAACTGATTTATATCTCGAGCAGTAACACGAGAATATTTTGCAACTTAATCAAGAGAATAAATAAAGAGCGAGCTCAGTGCTCAAAGTGTTTGAAATTCAGACTGTTTGAAAAAAAAAAGAAAAAGAAGGAAACTCAAACTGTTGCACAAAAATTATCAGGCCTCTCCTCTTCCTGCAGTAGAAGCATGAACGCCTTAAGTATGCAGCAAAAAGGCATTTGACATTGTGCTCACACAATCACCCATACTAATTATCCCTTCCCCCATCTACACACTCACGCTTTTTTTTCGTACATTGTAATTTCTGTATACCTCTGAGGCATGCCGTCCAATCAAATGGAACAGAAACAGGAAGGATGGCTGGAGACGGATGAGAGGAGCGAGTAGTGGCAAGGCCGGAGCAGGAGAAAAGTGAAAGAGAGAGGAAATGGGAATAAAATAAGTGGAACGAGTGCAATTGACGGGAGAGAGAGAAAGAATCGAGTGAAAGAGCGGGTCAACTCCGGCGGCGGCGGCGGCGTAGAAGCGTCTGCCGAGCGTCGCTGATGTGATGGCACGATGATGATGGTGTTGATGATTCACCGCTGGTAGGAAATCAGAGAGAAGAACGTATTATTATCACGCAGCTCAATTACAGCGCAATTTCTCCCCGGCAGCGACAGCCTCTGCAGGGCTCCTCATTGAAGCTGATTTGGGAGGCCTGCGGCGTCTGGAGGACCAGTGAACGACTCAGCAGTGCGGTGAGACACCCCCACTTGAGATGGCAGAAGGAGAGGAGGCAGGAGAGGACGAGGAGAGGAGAGGAGGAGAGGGGAGGACGCGGGGATGAAGAGGGTGAGGAAGTAGTCAAGGAGAAGGATGCAAATGTGACAGCGTTAATGCGCGCGGCTGCGTTAAGACCTCGCAAAATCCGCCCTTGAGGCGTTCGGCAGAGTGGAGACAGACAGGAAGGACAGACAGGATCTAAATGCACTGCTGACGGAGAAAACACCTGTTCAGTAATGAGTATGAGCTCTCCGGCTGGTCCTGGTGGTTTAACATGAATACTGAAGAGCAGCTATTCATGTGGTTCACAGAGTGTTTTATAATTTTATTTACTCTCACAGTGTGTGTGTGTGTGTGTGTGTTGTGCATGAGCCAAGGGGAAAGGAGTATTGAGATAGAGGCCTTCCTATTCGTACATGCATGTGTGTGTATGTGTGTGTGTGTGAGAGAGAGAGATTGTGTGGGTGAGTGTTTTTTGTGATGCAGGAAAGAAAGAGTGTTTTATGATTTTATGCATTCTGTAGGTGTGCGCCTTTAGCACCGAGGGGACGCTGAAGAGCGCGTGGGAGACATGCACTTGTATATGCAATCGTGCGGATGTTTGCAGGTGTGTGCACATCTGACTAGTACGCCCCGGCTGTCTCCAGTGTACCTCCCGACATCCCGTACAGTGGCTGCCCCGAGGCAAAGGCAGCTGAACTGCTTCACTGACCTCTCAGCGAGGGATTATTCAGCACGGCTTTGACCGTAAACCAAAACCTTTAGCTCTCTCACAAACACAGTGCAGCAGTAACTGTGTCACAAGTAACGGGTAAAATATGAGGTAATCCTGGAGCGATGACCTTCGGGGTCAAACACCATCCTGCAACTACAATTACGGTGTTCTGACAGGAGACTGTGATGTTAGCGATATTTTCTTTAAAGAAATATTTAACAGCTGGACAAATGGTCTTTTCATAAAACGGGGCTGTCTATGCAGCAGAAAGACACAAATACCTGAGCAGAGAAAACAGAGGAAAAGGGCTGTGGCATTTGCTTCTGCTCAAGAGGTAGAAAACCTACAACTACCAGAATGCACTGCACCGCACCGGACCGATAAATGTCCCCACTGGTGGGTCACATACTGCAAGTCTGACAACAATTTAACAAAGGATCTCATATTACAGTTAACAGAAAGCTAAAATATGTTTCTGTAAACATTTCAGGTGAGAAACAGGCAACTCAGTCTCAGAATCTTGGTCTTATTTGATCTGCACTGCTTCGTTTTACAGTTTGACCTGAGTTTGGTCTGATTTTGAAACAGAGAGTGAGACAAAGGTGTCTCTGTTTCTCTATTTGCTTCTAATCTCTTTTGGTCTGCAGTGGCAGCAGATATACAAAAACTAGGCAAATGAGCGGGGAGATGTGGCCGCTGGCAAGATGGAGGGAAGTTTTAAAAATATTTCTACATACTACCCACATTGTTAGGATACAAAGGTGGCTGTTACGATATACAGCTGGATGAAAATCAGCAGACACAGCAGGCAGCTATTTTCAGTAAAGGTCTGATTAACCCACTCTGCACTATCTGCTCTGTACATCACGTGCCACCAAGAGTAAACCTGGAAAAGGCAGCTGGGCTGAGAGTGTGGGATAACGTTACAGGACTGCAAACAACTGGCTAGCACTGGCAGAGGGAGACTGCAGTGAATTCAGGGTTTATTTTGACCAAACCAGAACTGGTGATTGTTGGAACAGTCGACTAACTATAGGACTAATAACACAAAGCCAGTTTGGTAACTGATTTTGTTTCTGAGGTGTGTTTTACGATGAGTTAACGAGGCAATTCAGCCAGTAGTCCAGCAAAACAGAGAGACTTAAATTCAGATCGTGTAAGGTTGCATTTCTCTGTTTATTAAGGATCAATTGTGACAATGTTACCTTTCTTGTCAATTTGTGAGTCTATTGCCTATTTATCTGACTAAATAAGCTAAGAGAGCTTATGAAACGTAGAAGACTTGTAGTGCAGCACACAAATACTGTCTTATACCATTCAGCCCAGTGAAATTTTAGAAAAGTATAAAAGAATAAATACCACCTAAGCCTCACATCAATACCACAGCTATGTCTTAACATATATTTTACTTGGACAAACATAAAAAAAAAATGCTTTTCTACAAAATTCATTTAACAAAAGAAGCCAAAGTTCTCAAATGTCAAATGAAATAGGAACTGTCTAAGCGAAAAATAAGTCAATAAGATTTAAAAACTGATCAGAGAATTGATGCTAAGTAATGGTGCTTGACCGTTTTAAATACATTTTGGTGGGAGGCCTACCAAAACGCATTGAGCTCCTATACCCCAACATAAATGGAAAACTGTACAAGCCTTTCACCTAATTTTATACACATTTATGATGATGATTGTATCATTGTTCCAAGCTCCCCTCATTTTAAAGCATCGGCTGCACCGTAATGTCATCCAGATGTGGATAATACAAAGAAATACCTACAAGTAGCTGAAGTGTCCATCAGGGTGAATGATTAAACCAGCGGAATCACAACCCATTTTAATTGGCGGTGGAGGACTGGGATTATTGGGCAGATTCCTTCAACCATCCTCTTCAGAATAATCCTAAATCAGAGCTCCTATTAAGAGATGCTTGATAAAACCAGCTTGATCAGTGCTTTGGCATCAGCTTACCTCTAAATCCTAAACTTCACCAGCCGAGGGGAAAATTACAGACCTGATCCCTGCATGCGTGGAGGCCATTTGGATTTGGACTCAGGTTAGTTTCCAAGAAACGTTCTCCAACCACACAGTCTTTGCCAGCCGGGCCCGAGCTACACTAACAAGCCTTCAAACCAAACCGGGTTCCCCGGAGGATTACGCCAGGATTTGAGTCGACGTCGGATTTGTAGAAGGGATGAGACGTTTATCTTTTTCTTTTTTTTTTCCCCCCCAACATTTCTTCCTCCGGCTCTCTACTGTCTTGCATATCTGTCTCTCTTTCTCCGCCTGTCTCTATCTCTCTTTCTTTCTTTCTCCTCTCACTTTCTCTCTTAATCACAGATAGAGACAAGTCTTCTGGGCTGTTGGCATTCAGCTCCAGTGGTGAAAAGAAGAAAAAAGGAGGAGGAGGAGGAAGAAGAAAAGCGCCGCTGTCAGTTCCTCTCCTCTTGCTCCACGGGACTGGAAGGACAAAAGCTTTCCCTGACAGGCCGGATCGCCCCTATCTCTGCCCAGCCGACATGTCATCACCCTGTGTCCTCACCATACTGCCACGTACTCTTTTCTGTTTCTGTCACAAACTCCCCTGTCTTATTAGAATCGCACAATACACAGGGATTAGTGTATGGTGTGTTGAGGAGGAGATAGCAAGGCAGTGGCTCATGCTCAGTGTCATTAGTCTGTGTGGGTGTGATTACATGTTCATGTGCATTTGGGTGTTACATGTGGATCAGCGTGTTGCATGTCAATGTTGCAGCGCTGCAGCGATCTTAGAGAAGTGGGCAATCTACCGTGTGCTTCTCCAACGACAAGGCTGTCAAGTGTTTTTCACTGTGATGTGATCATTATGGTTGAGAGAAAAACACACTCCCCACTGTCTAATGATCCCCTAAAGAAGTCTATTCACGGTGACTGCTGCAGGCGGTACAATATAGATGCTATAGATATAGTACACACTGTGATAAAGGCTGGAAAATCAGCAACAAAAAGGATATATGGCTGCACCTACAGGCGATCTGACGTGATGGGAATGCACTACTGCAGCTTCTCATCATGTCCCACCTCCCAGCTTGGCAGCTTACATCACACGGAGAAAACTCACTTATGTTCCATTAGAGACAAAAAAAACACATGACCGTCTCTGAAACACAAGTCTGCACAGAATTTGTGTATCGAAACACAATCAGCAAAACATTGTGCTTTTAAACAACTAATTTCCAGGCTTGGTGTGATTTGACAGGGTTTGCAAACATCCACAAAACTGTCATCGCACTTTGATTCTGTTTTTTTTTTTTTTTTTGCGGATTTGTTTTTTTAATCTGTCATTCGAAAAAATCATTACGCACAGAAACCTTGCACACCGATTCCGATGTTTTACACATGACAAAATTTAAGACACATTTTCTCCTTTGCCTCTCTCCACTGGAGTCACCTATCTGGCTGTCATCACTCCCTCCCTGTCTTTCATTCGGCACTGCAGCTGCATGCAGGGAGCGATCCTTCCTCTCACTCCCCACCTCCTGCGTGCGTCCCACATCCTCCTCCTCTTCATCATCATCCACCTGAATATTACAAGCTGACTGTTGAACGTGAGCCATCTGAGCTATGAAATGAGACCGTGCGTCTTGTTCCTCTGTCTTGTCGTGGCTAAACACGGAGGTGGCTGAGCCGGCAGCTAGCAGCTAACGGTGCTAACTCCACTGACAGTGCCAACAACAACAACAGTGCTGACAGTGTTAACCGAGTTTAGTATATTCAGCATCATACTTGCATTTGGCCATGTCATCGAGCTAGTTTGCTGTCTCTGCTAATTAGCTGTCCATTAGTCACTCAATAGCACTTCAGAATAAAAGCTCTGTGCTGGAAATTCACTGTACTTCAAAATAAATTATGTTTTTTATAAATTTGACACATCCGCGAGTCACTTACGGCCCATTCATAATGGATCCCTGACCCTTTGGACTGGGACCCACCAGTCGGTAACCGCTGCACTAACATAACGCACAGCCGGACCAGCTTCACAAGAAACCACAGAAAAGCTCAGATTACAACACACACAGAGGGAGCATGACTTCATTCTCTGGTCAGGACACCATTACTACACTTTACCCTTACATAGCAAGTAGTGGTCTGCTGTTATATCAATACTCTGAATGTCACATACAGAACCTTTATGTTTTCAGAGTGTAAAGACCCAATATCACATCCCATTTGACACCCCAGTGGCTAACGAAAACCAGTCTGTTCTTCCACATTAGACCAAATCTTTAAATCTGCATTAAGAAAGAACAAGAGATGGATCAACGTTTAAATCTACAATAATCTGATTAAACTTAAAACCCCTTCAATTAATTTAATAGTTACATTATTTTTAAAATGTTTCTTTTTAATGAGCAGCTGAATGTGATGATGATAAACTCGAAATTCTGTAACTGGAGTACAGTGTCTCACAGCAGCTGGCACTGATCTCTTTTTATAAAATACAGTAGATCTATTTAAAGGGATAACCCTGCTACTCCTAAACAGCAAGGGAGTTGAGCCATTGGCCTAATAACCCCTCCATATGGTGATGGTCTGGTCTAAACCTGTGTGTGTGTGAGTGTATGTGTGTGTGTATGTGTGGAGCCTTTTAGCTCTGTGCTAAATATCAACATGGATACCCGACTTTAGATAAAACTAATTCAGCTCCCCACCAGCCTCGTCTTCCTATCTCTCCCTCTATGTCTCTCTGTCTCTCTGTCTCTCTCTCAGGGCTGTCTGCTAAGCCTCTTACCTATGGGATTATTGGCAACGCTAGGTATTATATAGCTTCATTCATCTGGATGATGCGTTATTAATGTGTTGGGGAATGAAACCATCTGTAACGGCGGCAGAGGATGATGGGAGGATGAGGGGAAGATTGTGCTGGTGGTGGTGGGGGGGAGGCAGGCTGTCTCACAGAGGCAGGAGAAACGGCTGGGCTGGTGATGATGTGTGTGTGTGTGTGTGTGTGTGTTGGGGGGCATGGAGCGATGCAACTCTAATTGGTGGTAATGGTGAGGTTTGTTTGAATAGACTTGACAGGAGAGAGATGAACGGTACTTATGATCTTTGATTTTGCAGTTTTACAGATGAGGCATACAAAGGCATCAAGCTGAGCACAAAGCACACACAGACATGCAGGCGTATACACAGTCAGAAGAGAAAGGATGGTAAATTGTGTGTCTGTTAAGCCCCTCTAAGACATGCACATTACTCTGTAAATGTACTGTCAAAGAAAAAGACCCTGAGTTGATTTTCTCCCCTCCATGGCCTTTTCAGACATCTGTAACACTTCCATGTTCATGTATCTCTTAGGGCCCAGACACACACATTTGTTCTCGTGGTTATGACTGGCATATGTAATTTTAAGCTTATGGTACCACAGTTTAACATTTCCCATCTGGCAAAGCTGTCTGTATTCCTCATTGAAAAAGGGAAACGAGACGACCGACAGGACTGATTCAAGATGCTTGTTAGCCAGTTAGCACATTAACAACCGAACCTGATGTTGAAGGAACAACACACAAAGAATATTCACGGTGCACGAGCAAACAATAACACACAAAAAAAAAAATCACAACTGTTTCTCCTAAAGACCTCATTATCTAAAAAAATTGTACCTAATATAAGAGGTTTGTTTCAATGTCACATCTTGACTTTGGTCATTTGTTTGCTGACGTTTCTCTTCCCATGTGCTCAGCTGAACTATCAATTAGAGTGACTACACTCGCCAATGATGCCGAAAAACTAAGGCGACAGATGCTCACTTACTGCCAAACGTTGACCGACAGCCAATGGTAGGCTCGGTGTGTTGGGGCCCTTAAAGTAATGGGATTTCAAACATACAGACCAATTGACCATTCGCTAAGTCCCGCCCCCGGACACAGACTGGCCACTCATAGTGTAGCATTGGGCAAACACAGATCAGGGTCCGATAACATCGTAGCTGTGCTCCATTGACTCTAATGCAATCGCTTCAGATTTCCTTCATTTTCAGGCTGGTTTTGTGGATTTGGAGCTAAATGTTTGAAAGCTTGAAAGACCATCCTAAAGGGGCGGGGCTTAGGGAAAGGTCAGTTAACTTATGGGAGATTTTGGACTAACAGATGGCACTCTTCATGACCATCATCAAAATGCCAAACGATTAGGGAATATGTTTATGTTTGGAGACAGAGACATGGAGATTCAGCACCTTACTACAGTACAACCCTTTATACTGTTTATTCATTTCATTTGTCACCAATCTGTGGGTGTCTTTTATGGAAAAAGCTCCATGTTGATTCCATTCAGACATGACAAAGTCATTACAAATAGCTTTGCTGATTAATCTTTGAGTAAGTAAGACATCAGAACATGGTGAGAAATGCTTGTCATAATTTCCCAAAGTGATATCCCCAAATTGCTTGTTTTCCCGATCAACAGTGAGAAAAACTCACGAGATATTTAATCTACAATTATATAAAGCAGGGAAAAGTCCTCAGATTTGAGAAGCTGGAACCAATTGTTGCTGATTAATTTTTTTGTTGATCAAATACAGTGGCAACGCACTGGATGATGAGTCGGCAAAAAGTGGCATTAAGAAAGAGAAGCGTTCAAACATTTAAACTTTGTGATAAAATCTCTCACTTATCCAACACTGCTGACTACACATCCACTCACTTACTGCACAACACACACTCTCACATACCCATACAGTTACAGTACAGCTCAAACTGTACGTACAGACCTATAGAGTTTTTATATTTATACCGCTGTGCATACAGGATCTATAATGTCAACATATTCATATCATAACTCGACCTCCAGCTGTTGAATCTTTATAAGCATGAATTGTACTGACAGTACCTTCACACCTTATGATGTTCTGCATCTCAGTGTATTCATGCCACTGTTAATTGTTTGAGTATGCAGTATCTAGTGCACTCAAATCCCTTACTGCTTATTCCACATTCTATTTAGTCTTTATTTTATGTTCTAATTTCTCATCATTACATTTTCGCACCATTTTATAGTCTTAGTTCCTGTACTCTGTGCAATGTGTAGCTTTCATTTAATTAACTTGCTTCAAATCTAATTTGCATTTTTTATGTGCATGTGTGTCTTTGTGAGTGTGTGGTTGTGTATCTGTATCTTATTAACTCTCTTATAATGTCTTTTATCTGTTTATTCTCATCTTATTATGTAAAGCTCTTTGAGTTCCACTTGCTGTACAAATAAAGTTTTTATTATTAATCTAAACTAAAAGCATTTACATAATTTGCCATAAGTATTCCTGTTCAATGCAGTAATGTGTATTGGAACTAGAAATTATGTAATTCAAATTGCATAATTAAAAAAAAATCAATTGCCTCCAATTAATCCCCGAGGGGAAATTTAATTTTTTCACTCTGTTGTCAATTACACACAGGTCTAACACACACATGCACAAACAGGACCTATACATGCACTTAGTGGATGTGGGGCTGCCCATGATGGGTGCTCTGAGCGGCTGGGGGGTTCGGTGCCTTGCTCAAGGGCACCTCAGCAGTGCACAGGAGGTGAACTGGCACCGCTCCAGCTACCAGTCCACACTCCATATTTTGGTCCGACAGGGACTTGAACAGGGGGCCCTCCAGGTCCCAACCCAAGACGCAAGGTTGGGCAAAGCCATCCAATAATTGTGATGATGCAAAAATATGCATAAATTAACCACCCAAACTGCCAACTTTATGAGTAGCACATCTGTCAGGACTGTGGACTGAGACAAGGACAGAGACAATTAGCAAACCTTCATGATGGCAGTGACAAACTTATGGTGCTTTCAGACCTAGAGTTGTCTTGCTTTGGTCTGAATCAGGGACTAATGTTGTTACAAAGTTGTATAATTGCCTAGAGTTGGTTCGTGTTCTCACGGCAGCATTTACAAGCAGACCAGATCAAAAGACCAGAATTTCCATGTGGGAAAAATCCAGGAAGTAAACAAAACGTCGAAGCAGAGCACACTTGCAAGATAAATGCGTCACAGTGGAGGATCGAGGTTGGAGCACGTTCTCACCACAAACATAGTGCACCAGAATTCATTTGTAACCAGACCGAGACCACCTCTTCAAGAAGCTCTCCGTCTGTTTTTTTTTGGTGCACACTCGAGTGCGATTGCTGTGTTCACACCTGCACAAACCAGCCGCACTTAGGGGGCAAATGAACTTGAGTTTGATTGAACCGAACCAAACACGGCAGGTGTGAAAGCTACCTTACTCACTAAAAGCGTACCACGTCACTCATCTGGCAGCCTACAGTTCAACTGGTAGATGAATCCGAGTTGTATCTTTTTAAGCAGGCAATAAACGCCATTAGTGTTGGCGTGGAAGGGGTGTGTGGGAGTTTTTAAATCACGATGTCAGGTGGTCGATGACTGACAGCCATCGGCCCGACCCTACCACCTACTGACTGCTTGGTCAGAGCTCATGTCTGCTCATAGTGTAATCAGACATGAGAAATTTTGAACACCAGCCCCATTCTTCATGACTGCATTACTCTCCGAGCTATTTTTATGTAGAATACTGTACATATTGTGCTGATGTTAAACCCTCAACACACTGTTTGCTATTAACTTGATGATGCAGTTATCCATTTGCCCTATTAAATATAATATGATAATGGAACTTGCTCTACTCTCATCTCCTAAGCAAGAGTCAACATAATTGGCAGGACTGTGTGAGTCATGCCAGCGTGCTTTCTGCTCCCGAGTGTATTTGTAGTATTTCTAACATCCTGACACTTGTTGAATGGTTAAATGGCTATTCCTCCTTTACACACAGTCAGCAGAGAGACAGAGGAGGGCAGAGAGGAAGAGAGCAGCTGCTGTAAATGGATTACATGGATGCAACGCTGAAGAGGCCTGCGGTACTTTCAGCACCTGTGCTAGAAGGAGTGCTTCACATGGAAGTGTCTGTGTTGTGATGTTTGAGCTGCTATGGAGACCCAAACTTTCACTCGACAAACTATACATAGTCTGAAGTTTTCGGATTCCATACTGACATTGATATTTTGCATATGATTAGGATCAACTCGGTGAAATAACATGACAGGGTTCTAATGGTATACTGCATTATCATAATAATAAAATTTCCGTTGCAGGTTTTGAAGGATGGTGTCATGTATACAAATTACACTTCAACATCAAAGTGTCTTGGCTTTTCGATGCGTCTCTTTCAAGTCTGAGGTGCATACTTCCTCCCTCAGATCTGAATATGTTCCCACCTCTCTCCGAGACTAACGGCCGTTGAAAAAGAAGCTCCCTGTTTGCAAAATCACAACGACAGATGGACAGAATGATGGGTAGGCTGTACTTTACTTTTCCCTCATTACAGGTTTTACAGAGTAACACTTTATTGATGTAATGATTGGGACGTTTGAAATTTTAAATCACACAGTGCATCTTCTGGGTGTCTCTGGACTGTAATTATGTATGTTCAAAGGTCTGTTTAAAGCAGAATGGCTCACACTCCAAGACGATTTACTTTCGGGAAGTGCCAATTTAACTGCCAATTACGACTGCTAAAGTGGCTTTGCTATGATACAAAAACCAGCACAGACAGTGATTGGCACATGAAATGGCACTGGAACAAACTACTCCGCCAGGAATGCAATGTGAGAATCTGAAACATGTGGGAAAGGTGAGGAAGGCGGTTTTGTTACAAAGTGAATGAAAAGACTTTCAGGGGAAAGAAAATGAGAAGGCTCGTCCTAAAAAAAATGCTGCACCACACAATGGCGTACTTTTGTTTAACCTCTCTGTAACAGACAGTAGATATTAGGTGTGTCACTGTCAAAAAATCAAGACTGAATTCAGAACAACTAGCACATGAACAGCTCAAATTATTCGAACACAACACAAGTAGCCGAATCTGAATCTGCAGTAATGTTGCAGAATTGATGTCGCTCTGCTGTTTCACCTGATTGACGTTAAGATAACGTTACTGTAAAGGAGCAGCATTTCACAAAGTCAGCTAACAGCTTCACCTTTATCCACCTTCTTTTTTGGTGTTGAAATCAAAGCACGTTCTCACATTACCTCTCAGAAAGTTTGCTGTCATGACTATCTGTAGAGCATGGCGTGCTACTGTACTCTGTTTTCTGTTAGCAAAGTGAATAACGATAGCCTAATTTTCCTGCCAGCAACAGGGTCGACAGATATGTAAAATAATTGTTAGTTGCAGCCCTAGTGTAGAGAGCCCCTAATTAAACTTGATTTCTCACCTGAAGAGCCGATCTCCAGAGCTATGACTCGCCAGGCAATATCTTTTTGCCCATTGGGTGCGGTTACATGATGGCTTCTCATTCAGAATGAAATAAATCTGAATGAAATCATTCGGAATTAAAGTTTTTCCAGGTAGTTTACATTGGAAATATTCATTCCAAATGAGGGTTCACACGGGAGATCAGTTTAATCGGCTTTATTCAGGTCCGCCCAAGGTTTGGGGCAGGGAAGGTTTCTGATTGGATAGGGGGTGGGGCGGATGCTACTTTAGGTTTACCAGAAGAAAACACTGTAGCCTTTGCTCCGGATAACAAGATGCTTGACGCCGCCGTTCTTAGTGCCTTTTTCGGGCTCATTTTGCTTGAAGTAGCAGTACGACAACAACCTTTTTCTGCTAATGCTTCGTCTGTTGAGGAGGAGAAGGGAGGTAGAAGGTCGAAGAAGGGAGATAGAAGACCGTGCTGTGGCAAATGGAAACCGGTGAGTGCAACGAGTCCGACTGCTCTGTCTCAGCCCGTTGCTATGCGCGTATATACGTGATCGCGCCATTAGAGCAAGGAAACGAGCATGCCCGGAAAGACAGATATTAACTCAAAGAGGAATGAGTGTATACAAGTACGAGAAATTCTTTCACTCAATTAGAAACAGAATATTCCAGACCCTTACATCGGATTGAATTTTCATTTTTTTTGTGTTTACAAGACCACTTTTCATTTCATTCCGAATGAAAAGGGAATTAAACTGTCCATGTTAACGCACCCATTGTCTTTGTCACACAGGAGACACAGCAACAGCTACAGAGTTCTCTTTATACATCAGTGTTGAATAGAGGAGTCAAGCTGCTATAGGAGCAGAGGAGTAGAGCTGCTAAGGGAGCTGGTATATACAAGCAGAGAGCAAGTGGGGAAAAAATGCATTTAATTCTGGGAGCGGGAAGGCTGGAAAGAGGACAGTGTCGTAAAGTCTGGCACGTGCAGGAGTGACGCCGAATGTCAAGTCGCAGTCAGTATGGGGTTGTGTATGAAAATAATTCGCCAACGGTGTGTTTTGGCCTTGACTGTGCATTTTCTGAAACACCCTGGCTGAAGTACAAGATATGGTATGTTGTTCTTATACGTGCATGCCAGGAAAGTAGCAGAAGTAAAGAAGTCGCCATTACTGTAGTGACATCACTCTTCAACATGGATGAGTTTTACTGTAATGCAAGCCGTCCTAAGAACTGTACAATTTTCAACATGTATTTCAGGGCTCAACATCAGCTCCAAACAGAGATGAGGAGGAAGTGAGATGACTTATTCTTTAGCTACCTCCATCATCACCTCTGGAAAGAACAAAATGTTTCATTATTTTTTACCATTTGCCTGATTGGAAAAGTCAGTTGCTAAATGTTCTAGCCCAACATGGCATCTTACTTGCCCCGGCCAATCAGGCAATCCTTATCACTGAGCCCTGCCTTTAGTTTCTATGTAGTGCTAGTTATGACAGCACTGTCTGGGAGTTTGGGAAGAACCTGTGCAGTTCTCAGCTTTTCCAACAGCAGCCGCCACATTTCTCCACACTGTGAATTTAAAGTACGGCTCAGTCATGATGGTAAATGTGAATGAATTTTTTCCGAAAACCAAGCACATTTTCTCACATGTAGCATGTAAGTGGAATTCAAACAGATGTTTTCCAAGTGAATACCTGATTTTGCTCCCATGGTCAAATTTGGGAAATAGAAACTTCGAGTGTGTGTGAGTGTGTGTGACTAAAATGTGTATGTGGGTGTGTTTGTGTGGAGCTGCTTCCCTGCATTTACGTACTTACATACAGTACATCATTTTGGGTGTCTGTGTGAGAGCTGGTTTGTGTATGTCTGCGTGTGTGTGTGTGTGTGTGTGTGTGTGTGTGTGTGTGTGAGTCAGCGCTATGATCATGGGATGAATCACATTGTGGTTGTAGTGGTGGTTGGAGAATAGACTGGTAGCAACAATAGATTTCAGCAAAGCTCCCAAATGCAAAACACATGTATAAGTGCATTGTTACTTGTACTGTACATGATTAAAACTTAAGTGATAATCCCAGCATGAATGGAACATTCCCTAAGTTATTTCATTTTCAATCCCTTTCATGTTAATGACCGTCATTGCCAAACATCTCATTTATTCTCATTACACCCTGAAAAACAGCCACAAAGACTTTGATTGCAGTAAGAGTAAGTTGCAATAACTATATGAGAACAAGTGTGACTTAAAGTAACATAATTTCAGGCTATTTACTGTCACATATGGCGAAGCTCGCTAAAGCCGATTTCTTCCAGTCTTTGCTTCTCTAAATTCAGCGTTTCCCTCTCCGACACAGTGCACAACATCTTCTGTCAGTCTCCTACTATCTGCTGGCACTCTTTTCTTTGCATCTGCAGCAAAACCAAGTGAGCAACTGTGGGGAAAATAACTCGAGCGAATATCTTTATAATAAAATATAATGTATGGTGTTTTGTGGGTAAAGTTGTCATGTAGGTATTATCACCAGACTGTGGATCCATGGAGAAAAAACTGCATTCCCAGAGGGATTGTAATCTTTGCTGTAGGATACTATTAGGAAAATTCACAGCGATGGAAAAAGTGTACATCAGAGGTAATGTTACGTGTAATACCATGACTAACAGGGAAACTCTTTACAACATGTGTGAGCTGGACACCCGCTGCGCACATGGGGATCATGACAGTATATGACTACCGCCGGCAGATGGAAAGAAACCGCTGACGACCAGATGTGAAGCTCAGAGCCAGACGTTTTGCAGAGCTTTACTCGGCCTCCTGCTGGAGCTAGGTTGGTTTCATTCAGGCACATTAACAATTTTTCACCAGGGCCGCCTTAATAAGCACCTATTAATAATAATTATGATGCTACCTCCTGTAATAAACTGATGTCAGGCAAAACAAGACAGATTAATTAATAAGGGTGGAAATTTCTGATTTTGTGATTTTGCAACAGGTAGCCACAGCTCAGACTTAAAGGCACTGTGTGTGAGATTTAGGGAGGTTTAGGGTTTAGTGGCGTCTAGCGGTGAGGACTGCAGATTGCAATCATCTGAAACTTTTCCTAATTAGAATTCTTTCACTGTTAAATGTTTTGGAGGTTTTTACAGGGAGTCAAATTATCTGCAGAGGTCTCTTACTCTCCACAAGCAACAGACCAGGGGTCTCATCTATAAAACAATAAGTAGGATCCATACTAAAATCAATGTGTGGACAAAAGCCAAACACGGCATGTGCCAACAAACATTCTACAATTTCTACAATCAGGCTTCCACCTCACCATCTGCGTTACCAATTTCCCATCCTCAAAATGTTCAGAAACAAAGGGTCAAAGTTTCTCCCATCAAGTTTGTAAATGAGACCCCAGCTGATAAAAACATCAGAAACACTGGGTGAAGCAGTTTCATGTTACAAATCAGTGTTTCTCTGATGCAGTTTGATATGTCAGAGATGGACCACTAACCCAGCGCCTGCTAATGTGTGCTCACCTTTTTCTGAACCACATGTTCAGGAGGTTTTTACTGTGAGCCGAATTATCCGCAGAGGTCTCTTCCTCTCCAAAACAAAGGCATGATATGATTAAAACCAGTAAAAACATTGAATAAAGCAGTTTCATGTTACAAATCAGTGTTTCTTCGATGCCGTTTGGCACATTGGAGACAGGCAGCTGACGTCGCACCTGCTAACCTGTACTCACTTTTCTTCTCTTATAACTTAAGATTCAGACATTCAGGAGATTTTTAACAGGAGCTTAACTATCCGCAGAGGTCTCTTCCTCCCCAAAACAAATAAACTTGGTGATCTAAGCCGGTAAAAACACTGAATAAAGCAGATCCGTGTTATAAAAAATACACCAAATATTCCATTTCCACCAGTATATCCTCCTAAATCCTACACACTGGACCTTTAACACTCATAGTTAACATTATGTCATCCATGCAATCATGTGCACACACAAAATGCAGCCGAGATACAAACAACAAGCTGTGGTATCTGTCGGAGTGGAGAAGAAAACATCTTCGCTCTCTAGCAGCGTTTCCCTGAAGAGACACAACAGGAGACCACTAATGACAACTGTAGCCCCTGCCTGCCGGGATGACACATCCAAAGCTATGCATAATGTTTCCGTCCAACACAAGTTATTACATAGAGATTCTGCCATTGTCATACTGTAGCTTCTGGCTCATTCTATTCTGGATCAAAGTGCTGCGCTCCCCTCTCTCAGGCGTGGTGCCTCATATAGCATCAGTTGGCGCTTGTGCGTCACCCTTAGGCTGGACAACTCTGCCTCGCCAAGCCACACACACACAAACACACACACACATCACCCACGAGGGGAGAAAGAATGAAAATGCAGTGATTAACCAGTTGAGGGGATGCATGAGGCCAAGGGCGACCAGTTGAATGTTAAGAGTCCGGGGGCCACAGAGCTGGTTGACAATGTGACAGGCAGGCAGCGGGCGAGCTGACTGGCTGGTGGACTGACTGGCATACAGGCTGTGTGAAGTGCCTCGAGGCGATGGAGGGATGAAAGCCCTTCTTTTAAAAGGTCACGGGTGCAGATCCACTGTGTGTTTTAACAGTGAAACACATTTGGACAAACCGGTGTTGACGCAGTGTGAGACACAAACTGATCCCAGCTCCTGTTATGTCACTGCATTACTAATTTATATACGATCCTCGGAGGCATATTGCAGTAATTCCATACTGCAAATAATATGTGTTGTAATGTAAACTCACTAATGAGTTCCTGCAGGACGATTACAGTGATATTTCTTTAGAGGATTCTCCACCTATTGGGAAATATAACCCGTCCTTAGCATGACTTTGTGCTGTGGAGACGCCGCCAGGTGGGACAAACAGTCCTACCAGATGAAGCGACTGAGTCACTGTAAAAATGTGCGGAGGAGACGGAAGATACAGTGCACGGCTCTGAGTGAGTGAGTGACTGAGCGTGGAGGCCACAGTGTATCATACTACATCAAAGTTGGTTATCTACTGGTTGCATGGTGGCTGAGGCTCTACTTGAATGGCTGGCAGCTTTGTGAAGGAAAAGCGCTGCACGCTTGCCAGCAACAACAGCGTCCAATTTCTTTAGGGCAGCCTTGTTGCTTGAGAGACCACGCGAGCAAGACGCTCAATTTTGGAGAATGTAATTGCAGAGATCAGGTTGTGAAAATTAATCACATCATAGTGCGGGGAAGCACTGTACAAATACAGAACCTGCACGGTGTGTAGCCTCCAGGGCACGGGGAGCAGTCAGTGGAGACTGCAAATACACATTTAGATTTTGGGGAGTGTGAATGTTCAACGGGCAAAGCATGGTATTAGATCCTCGTCTTCTACAGCCTATCTATAACTCAATTTATTCATTATGTGGCTCTGTATGTTTGCTTCGGCTCCACAATCACATCTATCTTGACCTTTGTGTCTCATGCTGCCACTACTAATAAAACTGTTTGTGTTTCCGCAAACAACAGATGACTCTAATCTTTGTACACTCATCAAAAGCAACTCTGCAAATTAGGTTATGTTTCAATTTGGCCTCGCTCAGACAGTGCTGCTGAGCCATGCAGCTACTGTATTTGACTCAAAATACCAAATAGACCGTGACAGGTAGAGGCTACAACCCCAGCCTGTGACTCTGATGTACAGACACCCCCTTCAGCCACTATCTTCTGGAGGGATTTGCCCTGCCGTTGCTATCATTCTGCCCTGGAGTGAACTACATGCTGAGTTCAGATTTCATACTCAGCTCTGGCATTTTAAACTGGAGTCTGTGCGCTCATTCAAACGGCGCAATGTGCCTCCTGTCCTCAGCAAGCATTCAGCTGAGGATGCTCGGAGTAAAACAGGGCTCGCTTGCATCTGTCTTGCTTCAGACATCATCTCATTTCCCTACGAGGCAGCCTCCGTTCAAGTGACAACAGTCAAACATTCATTCATTCGGAGGCCCGGCCGTGTGCTTGTCTCCCAAAAGCGCAAACTGGAGATGTTTTGACCTGCCTGCCAACCCCTCCGGGCTTCATCCCCGGCGAGACAGTCTCTTTATAGCAGGGAAATGATATGAATGCATCGGTAGCGCCTGTGTCTTACCGGCTGCTGTATGTGGCGAGACGTCCCCTTCCCAGGCGGGGGAAGATGCTGCCGCTGCTGCCGCTGCTGCTGCTGCTGCTGCTGGACCCCGTGCTGGAAATAGTCGCTGCCAGCGGCTTTGTTGCCTCCGACCCGGTCCCTCTTCTCCCGCATGTTGGAGCCTCCGTTTTCCCTGTCTTCGCCGGAGTCGAGGCTGCTGAAGTTCCACACAATCAGCGTCTGCACCAGCAGCACCGTGAGGGCTGCGATCAGGGCGGACCGCGACCGGCGGGCCAACCTGCGAGCACACAAGCCGCCAACCATCTTCGCACCGGGGCTGCACGGAGCTGGAGGACCGTCTGTGGCTCTGCGCAGCGCGACGGGAGGAAGGAGTGGAAGTAGAGGGAGGACGAGGAGGAGGAGGAGGAGGTGGGGGCGAGGCTGAGCTTTACGGTGGCGGAGGCGAGGAGGAGCATGGAGATGGAGAGGCACAGGGCCACCGTGTGGTGAAACTCGGTGAGAGGATGATGCTCCAGGCTACTGTACGACTCACTGTCTGTTCTGTGTGTGTGTGTGTGTGTGTGTGTGTGTGTGTGTGTGTGTGTGTGTGTGTGTGTGTGTGTCCATGAGGGCTTTCTTAATGACCAAATACCTGCAAATGTTGATATTTGCATTGCCTTACATCACTATTACAGTGCAGACAACAGCAGTGTTAATGGAGCTCCAGGGGTCTTGACAGGCAGGCTGATCCCAACAGGGGCGTAGCCAGGAATTCTGGGTCCCCTGATGTAGGCTAAGGTATTACTGCCTCGGGCGCTTTGACTAATTCACATATCCCAGTGGAATTTTTGCAGGGCCTCTAACTTTGGAAAGATCATTACCATTTTACACCCCACTTGCTGGATTTCAACTGGAATCCAATAGGTATATTAACCACTTTCTTCCCTGTAGAGATGCTATCATTAAAATTTTATCAATACTACATTTATCGATGCTCCTTATGGGTTTGGTACTCTATCCATACTCTTATCGGTTCTTTTTCATTTCTAAATCATTGCTTTTTAATAGGGCTGCCCCCTGATAGTCAACCAAACGTTCGTCGACCAGAAAGGTCAATAGTGGGCAAGATTTCATTGGTCACTTAGTCGCAGAAAAAAAAAGTGAAACTCTATTAGGAGTTGCACCTTGTCAAAATAAATCAAAGCCAATATGACTGGACCATGTAGGAGTTTAATTTTAGAGGCCACGCTCAGCAGTCAGACAGGAGTCATGTTACAAACGAATCACAGCCGACAGATATCGCTCCCTTCTGCTGTAAATATTCATTCGACCTTGTGTTTTCAAGGCAATTAAAGATGCGGCATGTGTTCGGCCCCTAATTTCCAGGGCTGGTACCTGCGGTTATTCCACAGGCTAGTTAATAACATGTCGGGCAGGAAATCCAAAGTGTGGCATCATTTTGAGAAGGTGAAGGACGAACCCAACTCATCTTCATTGGTCGACTACAAACATGACGTATCATTTGAAACATGGAAGTAGCTACATGCCCATTAGCCCACAGCGTCATTAACAGGCGGCTCGCTCAGTGTGTGACGTGCACTCGTAGATAAAATATAGGCCTATATTAATGAAGGTTTATTAGTACGGTTTTGTATTTCTCTGTAATGTAGCACAGTGTTAACAATGTGACTGATATTATTCTTTCTCACACCTTCAACTCAGACCACCAAAATATATCATTTAATAATTAAATTAATATCGTAAACATGTAAGCGACTAGTCGATTAATGGCCCTAAATGACAATGTCCAAATATGGTCACTTCTGGCTCCAAACTAAGATGAGGACAGCCAAAATACTGAACTCAAGGCTTCAAAACAGCAGTCTATATATCAATGGATGACATCACAGTGGTTACGTCCACTTCTTCATACAGTCAGTGCCTGTAACACACTCCCTGGTGGGGTGTGCTGTGTCATATGTTCTTGCTCTTTTGTACGTCACTGTTAGGCGGGGCTCTTCACTCCCAATGCTTCCAGTCATCATAATCGCTACCCCTTCAGTCTCCTCTCTAAAACTCTCTCTTGCTCTAAGTTTTCTTATTATTTCTCCCCCATCAATGTCATCGCATCACATTTTTTCACATATCCATTTCCCCCTTCAGACAGTGCCACATACTCTGTGCCATTTTAGACACAGTAATGAAAATGTAAAAAAGAAAGTCATTATATCTTCTGCAATAGGACTTTTTTTTTCACAGCAAATTTGATGTGTCACAAAGAAATACAGCTACAACAGTGCTGATTTGGCTCCGTCACAACTGTGATTGGGTTTATTGCACCTTAGTGCTCGAGCGGACCACATGTTCAATCATTTCTCTGCCGCTTAACATGATTAAAAAGATGCTTCTCAAACTGGGGGTCTCCTTGGATTTGTAACTGAATAGCTCACATAAAATAATTTCTGTAGCCTAGAAAAGGACACATTATAAATGAATCCATTTGAAAATACTAAGCAATTTCACATTTGGCTCTTGTAGGTAAACAACGAAAGAAAATCGGCATTAAATTTTGCAAGTATGTGGATTAGTCGGTTTGTCTTACCGACTAATCCACATACTTGCAAAATTTAATGTAAGGTAACAGGATGATGTTGATGCTTCCAGTGTGGTCCAGTTCAATCCAGTTATGAAATGAACAAGAAGTACTCCTAAGAATAACCTTAAACTCTGACTTATTAGTCAAGACAATCTTCGCAGAAGTAGAGCCTAGATAATTACTCTGAAGTGCTAAAATTAACTTACAGCTAAATCCAAACCTGTGACTCAAGTACTTACGGCAACAGAGTGTTGTAAAATAAGGACAAAGTGATGTCTACCAAAAACGCACTCCCTAAAGCACTGAATCAGCCAATCACAGGCCTCCTAGGGTTGTGTGCCAGCGCTGCATCACACCATTCATCATGATTTAGTGCACACCTCTAAAGCTCCACTCATCACTCTTATATCTAATGTTACATATCCTGCAACATAATAATGATTATGTTAAACTTGCCATTTGGAATACCACTTATGTAAATAAGATGTAAATAAAAGTGCTGAACAGCTGTGGGTGTTACTTGCAGTGTGCGCATGAATGCATTTTTTTCATTGTTGCTTTTTAAAAACCAACAAACAAACATTTTTATAGTCTTGTTAATATTTATATAAAATACATAGGGAAAAATGTATTCATGTACATTTCCCACTCACTACTGCACTGAGTGTGATAATTTTTATGAGTTTTTGACCATTAAACTTTATAAATCCATCCATCCATCAATTTTCAACACTTATCTGAAGCCGGGTCGCGGGAGCAGCAGGCTGAGAGAAGTATTCCAGACGTCCCTCTCCCCGACAACGCTTTCCAGCTCCTCCTGGGGGACCCCGAGGCGTTCCCAGGCCAGACGAGATATGTAATCCCTCCAGCATTTTCTGGGTCTACCCCGGGGCCTCCTACCAGTTGGACGTGCCCAGAACCTCTCTAATGGGAGGCGCCCAGGAGGCATCCTGATCAGA
Organism: Epinephelus cyanopodus; assembly: GCA_026686955.1. Taxonomy (NCBI): domain Eukaryota; kingdom Metazoa; phylum Chordata; class Actinopteri; order Perciformes; family Serranidae; genus Epinephelus; species Epinephelus cyanopodus. The sequence goes on along the minus strand of CM048916.1, from coordinate 9,609,314 downwards.
AGCTCGAACCACCTCAACTGACCCCTTTTGATGGGAAGGAGCAGCAGCTCTACTCCAAGCTCCCTCTGGATGTCCCAGTTCCTTACCCTGTCTCTAAGGCTGAGCCCAGCCACCCTTCTGAGGAAACTCATTTCAGCCGCTTGTATCTGCTACTTCATACCTTCAGTCATTACCCATAGCTCATGACCATAGGTGAGGGTTGGGACGTAGATGTAATAAACTTAATAAATACAAAAAATAGATAATATTAGAGACATTTTTTTATCCATTTTTTCCCAAAATGTTTCTCATTAGTTATGAATTTTTAATACTATATGAGCTGTAGGTATCATTCAGAGCTTATCTACGATTCAATAGCCCTTTTCAGATAGGAATTGTGCAAATTTGCAGAAAAGCCCAATCAGTCTTCTTTCAGCATTGGCAGTATAAAAACAAAATCGGGAGTGCAGCAAAATGCCGCCTGCCTACTTTTGTTCATACAGAATGTGCCTTTTTTGGGTCAATGGGGGGCGTGAGCAAGTAACAAAACGTGTAGCTCAGCGTGTGATGTAAACAGTGATGTGGGAGGGAAGCCGCAGCTAGTCAGGCGGTGATTCTCTCGTCTGCACCGTCATCTGATGGTTAATGGCTTCTTCGTTTGCGAGGACAAGGAGGGCGCGCAATTCTTTGTCTCCCCAGTTGCTCATCTTTACAGTGTCTGTCAGGTTTGTTATTCCCTCTTGCTACTAGCTGCTCACTAATTCCTGCTATCAGCTGTTTCCTGTTTATCTACCGCCAGTGGCTCGCACGTGCGGCGTCATCAACAGCTCCTCCCACATGTCTTCAACAGCCCCTCCCGTTGCAGAAGGCCGCCTCGGTCTGTTTAAACTAAAAGGATACCGCCAATATGACTACCCTACAAGGCGGAAAATTGGGCGCCTCGGATCAACTCACCATTCTGCCTCTTTGTGTATACACGCTCGCAGCTTGCTGGCAAAACGGCGCAACATTCACGGAAAATCTGGCAGTGTAAAAGGGGCTAGTGATTGTCTGCATATGGCTTTTAACAGAGGTGGGTGAGTTGGCGGTTAGCAGCTGATCGGGCTAACAGTGTGAACAGTGTTAACAACAGCAAAAGAGCTAACAGAGCTACCAGAAGATGGGAGTTACACTTTCGTGATGATGCTGTCCTGCTATCAATCGGAACCACTGTATGAACTGCGTGCAGAGCGATGGCAATCAGCTAGCCAGACAAATACATAAACACGGACTCACTTAACGGAAAGTTACATAGTTAAATACATGGTGTTGTTAACCTCTGTGGTACTTTTAAAGGTACCATGGAGGTGACATTTGTTCTCTGCCCAGGATGCCGCTACTCCACTATATCTTTACAGTTGGTCAGAAAATGAAAACAACAAGCTGAAAGATGCTAAAATGCTTAGTAGAGCTGAGGATAAGGGCAGAGTTGTGCTCTGTAGGTTCATCGCTAAGACAGACACCTTTCACATTACATATTGTTCATTAATTCATTCATTTTCTGTAGCCGCTTATCCTGTTAGAGGTCAGGGGGGGGCTGGAGCCTATCCTAGCTGACACTGGGTGAGAGGCGGGGTTCACCCTGGACAGGTCACCAGACTATCACAGGGCTGACACATAGAGACAGACAACCATTCACACTCAAATTCACACCTACGGCTAATTTAGAGTCACCAGTTAACCTGCATGTCTTTGGACTGTGGGAGGAAGTCAGAGCACCTGGAGAAAACCCATGCTGACACAGGGAGAACATGCAAAATCTGCACAGAAGGGCTCCCTCACCCCAGGGCCTATTGACATGTTGCCATTTGATCCATTGTTTATATAAAAATATTAGTGCAGCTTTAGAGTCTGGACACACAACACCAAACTCACACCATGAGGAAACTACAGTCCTCACTATCTGAGGTGACAACTGCAACACTGTGATATCGATCTAAAGGCTTTCAGCCAGTTAATGTTAAAGCTCCACCGACTGTAACACTGGCTCACTGAAAACAAACACCAGTGTGATGTTAAGGTTAAGTTTCATCTGCCTTATATTCAAACAAGAACTGAAGCTTTTAATGAAAGCTGCTGTACTGTGCTGTACTGAGTTTCCATTTACCAGGATCTGACACACAAGGGATGGTTACATCAGACTCTGAGTGTTGGTAAATGAAAGACTGCCTACACCAAGCATTTATCATGTTTATTCTGTGGTGTTGAATAAGTGATTGAGCTTGAGGCAACTAAAGTCTGCAGATGGGATAAATGACTATTAGCCAACAAAAAAGCCCAATTTACAGAGGTTTGAATTGACTGCGGAGGAAAAACTTTGTGTGAAAAACTTGTACTTTCTATTGCGTTTGTTTCTTTGTTTAAAGGCAGACCTTGGCTAACTCAGATACCTGCAAATTGCAAAGCCAAGCTCAGAAAGCTTTGGGACACAGGGTAGCTACAGTAGAACTCAGCACTAAAGACAGATAATACACTTCATTTTATAATGCGTCAGAAACATACCGACTCTTTCACAGAAACTATTCATGGTCAAAGCCATTTCGGTCTTTGTTTCTGAGGTGAATAAATAAGATTGTCGTACTGACACAGGCAGCAGATACAGCTTTCTGACACGCTGATAACTGGTTTTATTTTGAATGACGGGAAAAATAAGGTAATTGGGGGGAAAATGCTGGGTGCGAATTGGGCCTCCAGACAAAGTTTAGCATGTATCAAGCCACGGACTGGGAAGTGAATTATATACTCAAGTGGCTGCTGAAACACAGAAAAAGAAGTTATCATTTTGAGCACCGCACTGTGGTTTTCATTTTCAGGAATGCCTCAGCTGACACGCAGACAAAGCATAGTATGCAAAGCCCAAAACAGCTCTATAGGAGACAAAGGAGGATATTTCTCTCAGAGTACACCGACCTTGTGGTTCTCAAACAGACAAGGCAATTAGACATTCCTGCCATTTCCAGAATTACATCTGGGCTTTTTACAATAGCAGTTCATTTTCAGCTTAACTGTGTGTTGAGCTTATCGCTGCACTCTTCTCCCCTATCAAGGGGTTGGAACAAGAAGCAATCGAGCATGTCTATCCAAACTTTAGGCAAAATAAGGGAGAGCAATTTGTCCATGTCACCCTTTATTTTTTTGTAGGCCATCACATCATAGGAGTATAATGCTGCTGGATTGCACCACTTGTCGTAAATAAGAGTTGCTAAAGTACTCTGTCATCCATGTCCATTTAATCTGTAGTCTCATCACACAGCTTTCTTAAAGTGTTTTAGCATTTGAATTGCAGCACAAATTATTAACTCGGTGGTATTTCTGCAGGCAAACAGAGCCAACGCTACAGAGATAAGGCTGCGGACCACAGACAGATAAATGCGGCGTTGAATTTCAAAATGTCTCTATATGCTCACAGACACTCCAAAGATATTTGAGCATCTTATAAATGTTAATTCTTACTTCATCAGGCGAGAGTGAGGGACAGGAGGAGAGGGAGGCTGCAAACGAAAGAAATGTAAAGTTGCTAATTACGGCAGAGATGAGAAAGAGGAGGAGAGGAATGAGGGAGGAGATGCACGCGCTGCCATAAATGAGAGCAAAATGAAAGAAGAGTAAGATGAAGAACGGTTAGAAGACAAAACTAGATGTAATTGGAAAGTAGGGGTGAAGTCAGAAAACGGGAGGGAGAATAGAAAATATAATTACAGCATGGCAAGCACGCCTATAGGTCTACTAAATTAGTAAAGAGCGAAAGAGAGATAGATGAGGGCAGAGTGAGAGGAAGACAGAGAGCAGAAAAACAAAACCATTTATGAACTCAATGTAAAGAGATTAAAGACAGAGGGAAGGGAAATAAAATGAGACAGAGAGCAGCCCATGTTCCTCCGGCAGCAGAGCCATGTCTTCCCCTCTCATTAGCTGTAGCTCTGTTGCTTAGGGGAAAGAGTGGGCCGACTGTCGCCACGACAATGGTTACCATTCCCTGCAGCAACAAATGCTGATTTTAATTAGACTTGACCTCTTTGTCACTCAGAGAGACGGACACATAGACCGACCAGAATAGCTCGCTGGAGAGATTCGAGCAAGCATGCGCCCCATCCTCACAAACACCCGGACGAGTCTTATGAGCCACAAATAACAGCGAGACACAGAGAGGTAGAGAGCGAGACAGATGAGCAGCCAGCTGGTGGAGTGAGTCTGGGACAGGAGAGAGAGGAACTCGGGTGGGCGCTGCACAACATGACTGTTGAAGCCTTAGGCGTCCTGCTGTAGGACACTCTCATGCATTCAGTGTTTTATGTAATCAGGCAGCGTGCTGACTGGAGTGCAGTAGAACACAGCGAAACACAGCAGCAGACAGGTGTCCTTGACAGCGGTGCCCCAGGGGAACAGAGGGAGCCTTTTTTCTCCCACTGATACGACAAGAGACTACAGCAGCAGACGTGGTTCATGCATGGCTGATGCTAGTGTACGCGCAGGAAGCGAGAAAGATTTGTCGACTTTTTTTCCCCTGCAACTATTGAAGCTTCTAAAAGTTCACGCAATGTTTACACTGAAAAATATACGACAGCGAAGAACATAATTGATCTGCACTGCCAGTGTCAAAGACTGATGATGTCACCGTCCTGGAGATTTCATTCTGGTGTAAAGCTGTTTTAGCTGAGTGTTCGCTTAACCAATTGTAACTTGGCACGTCAAGCCAATAAGCTTTGGATTTCTCTAATGGATGTATAAAGAGAACTCATACAGCATTGGAGGGGCCCCGTTCATTCCTGTGGAAGTTGCTCAGAAGCACATGAAGCTAAAAAAAAGTTCGATTTTCCAGGTATAAAAGTACCTGGATCATCGCCACCGTTGGGCCCATAGAGCAACTGCACTGGAGACTTTGTTTTTTGTTTTTTAAGTCTTTTGTGGATCAGTGGTATGTGGGGATGCTAACGGTTTGCCTGGACACGTAGCTTTAGCCTCTAGTATTATATCACGTATATCACATGTAGCCATCATCAGCATATTTAACACCTGTTTATGGGTTTCTCATTTTATAATTAATTGACCCTTTGCTAAGTCCCACCCCAGATGCAGACTGGGCTTACATAACGTAGCATCAGACCGGTTTAGACCGGGGTCTGACATCAGCGCAGCCGTGCTCCATTGAGTCTAACCGTAGATTCCCACCAAAAGCTTCATGAGCGTCATAAGCAGCCGGCAGCCATTCATTTTCAATGTGTGCTGGCTACAAAGGGCGTCAGGGGCGTCTGCTGCAACGAGCAGCGCGATGCCAGCGACCAGAGCAAGTTGAGAGAAGCTGAACTTCATGCAAATGAGCAGCGCAGCCGCTGAAGCAGCAGCCAATTGGAGACCGGGATTCTCAAGGCGAGGCCGGGAAAAATTGAAAGAGAAGACAAATATGGAGGAGAAATGTAGCCCCTGTACCAGCCGGTGAAATTCCCCGTGGAGTTGCCGGGTTTGCAGGACTCTGTGGATCCAGACGGACCGACGGCTCCGGGCCCTGCGTTTCCTCAGCAAATACGCCGATGCAGTACAAAGGAGCTTCCGAAAGTGCGATCCATGGTGACAGAGGATACCGAAGATATGCATGCTATAGGCTACGCTTTTTTCCATCCAAATAAGCTCCTGCTTATTTACAACCAATTACATTTCTCAATGCTCCTTCATGCCAACAGGAGGGTAAAATCATGATAATAAGAGACTCATAAAGGCTATATGACTGTGTTTATTAGCGTTATTTTAATTGTGTAATGAAAGTCATGAATAATACATAGCGAAGACATAAATGGTAGTATATTTGTTCATCCTTGTAAAGTGCACAGCCGATCAGCCTAGATGGATAATGCAATCGTTTCAGATTTTCTTCATTTTCAGGCTGGTTTTGTGGATTTGGAGCTAAATGTTGTGTCTGGTGCATGTTGTGTATTAATGATACTCGTTATCTGGAGAGGATGGAAAACATATATGTTTCTCCCCTGCTCAGCTTTACGTTACACACTGACCTACTGACGCCGCGGTATAGTCCAGCAACTCAGTGTTCTGCTATAAAATAACCATTATTTTTAATGGACTCTGGTGGCGCTTGCTTCTGTCGGAAAAGACTATCTGATGGCAAGGTAACTTTACGTTACCAGCTTTACGTTACACACTGACCAATCGACGCTGCAGTAGTCCAGCAACTCAGGGTTCTGCTGTAAAATGACCGTTATTGTCAATGGACTCTGGTGGCTTTGGCTTCTGTCGGAAAAGACTATCTGACGCCAAGGTGACATTGTGACCTTTCACGAGGTGAAAATATTCTAAATATAGCATACACTTTAACTGATATTGATTTTTATGATGGGCTTTTTTTAGGTGCTTAAAAACGAACTTGTTGAGGCAACACCTGCTCAGTACCGTTAGATTTTAATGTATGTGACGCGATGACTTTTTCACCCTGAAGTTATTGTAAATAAACATTGTGCTTTGGTCTATATGCCTTGAACTTATGAACAATATATGCATTGACTGATTAAGGCTCCCAGACTGTCTGTGTGGTTGCCTGTTTCACTGCAGGCAGATTCCTCTCACTTGCTACAGTGGGCGTGGAAATAAAATCAATCAATCAAACACTCTTGATTTATTCCCATGGAGCCAACATGAAAACTATATTGGTTCAGTAAATTTCTGCTGTCAGTCAACTTGGTGAAGGCAGGTTAGTGCTGTCCACTCAGCTCCCCAGGAGCTGCTGCTCAGACAGCTGAGACATTTACAGAAAACAGAGTCAGTGTGGTTTGGATGACAGGACGCTTACACGCTGCTCACGTCTTGCTTACGTATCGCTACTACTGGGAATTCCCAAGTAGAAAAAGGTCATTTAGTGGACGTTCAGACAGCAGGTAAAACTAGGATTGTTTCTTCTCACTGTCATTCTGTGTCCCTGAGCACCTGCCACCACAGTCAGGGGTCACAAAGGTCAAAGCAAAATTATTAAAAGGTCAGTGTGTTGAATCAAAATATTCCCTCAGTACGTGACACATCCTTGATGTGACCGTGCCATTAGCACACTGCTGACAGCTTGCTGTTGAGATTGGCTCATTTGGTAGCTGAGCCTGGTGATTGAAAGTCAGTTACCTTATTCCATATGGCGAGAGGCTGTATGTCAGTTTCCACAGGCACGTGTGCACATGTGCGTGAATGTGAGCGTGTTTCCTGATGAAATGGATGTATTCCAGGATATAAGCTTTTCTCACATCAGACAGCTTATCCTGGAGGAACACAGCACTTCTTATCAGGTACAAAGCTAAAATCACCACCAGGGAAAACAGACCATCCAGTACAATGTGAAGCTGCAGCTTCAAAAGGGCAAACGGATAAGAAAAAATGAAGCCAGCTGGAAGAGAATTTCTACAAGACATGCATTTACACCATATGTTGAAGGTGGAGGACCATCAAAAGATGTAGAAAGATATTTGCATATCAGACTGGTGATTTGATGTGTTGTGTGGAATGAGGCTGGCTTCCAAACGTGTTGTGTTACTGACTTTTATGAGCCTTTGCAGAAGTTATCTAACAACCATAGCATTACCAACTGTCAAGTTAGTAGAAGGTCAGTGCATCATTGTTTCAGATGCATAGCTGCTAAGTTGCTAAGCAACAAAAACAGCATGTTGTGTATGTTAGCAAACACTCAGGCATTTTTTCTTTTTAAAGTAGAGAATATTCTTGTTGACTTACTTGGAAACAAGATTTATATTTGGCATGCTACACACAGATAAAGAACAGCAGTCTAATTTGAGCATTTCATGCTATCAATCCACCAGTGTATATATGCTATATCCAGTATCTCCTCTGTAGGTTCAATCTACATCCTGTGTTATATCTACCAGAAAGAAATGATAAATCACATACGCACTGCTGTTTTGAGGGTTCTTTCACTTATAACTTAGTATTTCTGGAAACTGTGGTCACATGGCTGATGTCTCAGGTGCATTTAAAGCATAATTAAATATCTTTAGAGTATCACGCCCATGCATGGCTGGATTACTGATTGGACCTACCAAGCAAATGACTACAAAGAAATACAAAGCAGCTAACAAGAGATGCAACACAACTGCAAAGACACTCAAAGTGACTACAGAAAGAGGCAAAAACATAACAAACCGATACAAAATTACTACAAAGAGACACAAAGCAACAACAAAGAGATGAAAAACAGATGCAAAAAGACACAAAAATACTTGTGACAACCACAGACAGGTGCAAAACAATTACAAAGAGAGGCACAGCAACTAACAAGAGATGCACGACAACTGCAAAGAGACACATGGACACTCAAAACGACTACGGAAAGGGGCAAAACAATCCTGAGAGAGGCAAATAAACTACAAAGAGACTCAAAATGACCACAAAGAGATACAAAATGAATACAGAGATGCAAAGCAACTACAAAGAGACTCACAAAGACACACAAAACCACAGAGACACAAACTAACAACAATGAGAGGCTAAATAACTATAAAGTGTCTGTGTCTAGGGACCCTCTACATGTTTGGGCCCAGGGACCCATTGTCTTGTAATCCGCCCGTGCCTGGATGTGGTGTTCAGCAATAATACACATTTGGAGTAGTGTAGACAGCGTGCAGACTCTATTTCCTTCATCCTCCACCTGTGAGGAAGTTTTTATATTTTTCACTGTTTCACTTTTTGACTTCATTTCACACTGCTGGAAAGCTTCCAGTGGCAGTGAAGAGGTGAAACAAAACTTCATGCAGGGTGAAAAAACACATTATTCACAAAAAGTCTCACCAAATACAGCCCCTGCAAAAAGAAGGTAATTTCAAAATGATTTTCACTGAAATGATAATGACTGTATTAAACAGTAAAATACTACTTGTGTTATTTAAGATGGCAAATTACTCAAGGCAGCAGCATCACTTTTGAGAGGGGAAATAAGGAAGAATTAGGACTGTGGCCTTCAAGACAAAAGGGCGTCTCTAGTTCCTGTCCTATTCACATAATTTAATTTGTGTTGGAAGGGCATAATCATATGTAATCTGTGCTCATTTCAAAAAATGTAATGAGGCTCGACTGCAAATACATCAGTGGGTTTAGCCTTGTCATGCGTTAAGGGTGATAGGAAGCAAGTAAAATTACACTGGCATTATCTTTTGGAAATGCTCGCTCGATAGGAAATGAACTGTTTCATTCTAAAACAATATATCTATACCCATTATACAGTATGGATGGGTTGAGTAAAAAAGTGTCTGTGAAATTAAAGCTTGTCCTTAATACCAGCAGCCAGTAGAGAGTTAGTGTCATTTTTCTCAGCAGTCCACATCTAAATGTGTAACAGAACTTAACGACGTGAACAGAGCTGGGTTACTGGCTGTGATAATGATAACTATGATTTTCAGAGTGACTGAAGCCATCCACAGTTGTCTTTTGTTGTGGTAATTGATTTGTTCTTTCTCCTTGATGTAAGCAATTCTTGTCCATTTAACAGTCTTTTCCTGCCTTGGAGAAACAGAAAGCACATAACAAAGCTGCTCGTGGAGTTTTTTAGTGTTGACAGCAGCAACTCGTCTCAGACAGACAAACAGACAGTTTTACTGAAATTAAGTTGTGGTCTCCCAACATACCAACCCACAAACACTGTTTTCTGTTAGATTGCTGTTCTGCTGGTTTGTTTAAGAAAGCTGAGAAACAAAATGAAGACTCATGCCAGCAGCTCTGTGATACTGTTCTTAGGCTCTGAATGCTAACATGCTGATGTTTCGCAGGTATAATGTTGTACGACATTCACCGTCTTCTTTTAGCATGTAAGCATGCCGGCAATTGCTTATTAGCAGAAATTTTACCCAAAACCTCTCATGTAAACCTAACCAAATCACCTAAAAAATGTTGCCATTGTACACCACTGCAAGCCACCGATAAGTTGTGTTTGTACATCATTACAAAGCAAATGCATTAAACTTAACTTGTCAACAGCGATGGCCAGCATGTGATTAGGTTCAGGCACTGGATTATGGCAGGGATAACATCATGTTTAGACAAAAAAAAAAAACAACAACACAGTTTTGGTGGGACAGTTATGACTGGAGAAGCTGCTGATGTCTCACGGCAAGAAACGCACTGGAAAAAGGGTCACTAAAAAACACCCAAGATAAAAAGCTGCTGAAGGACGTAGTCATGACTCGCTGAAAAACAACTGGTTTTGTTGTTTGTTGGTCTTTAACAGTGCTCTGCTGCTTGACAGGTGTCTCGCCTAAGTGACACGCTATTCATCAACCCCTCCAACTCCTGATGACAAGGTTACGTTATATACTACATCACTTTAAATGCCCAAATGATGCATATAAAAGGTACAAAGGTACACAGTGTTTGTGGCTTGTAAAAACTTGCGATACCATAATTTTCCACATGGTAGCACTAGAGGAAAAGTCAGGGTATCACTAAAGTCATCAGCATTCATCATCTGAGAACCATGAATGACCGCAGAAACTTCTGTGCTGATCCATCAAGGAGAGGTATTTCAGAGGGGAGGTGAAAACTTCAACCAGCTGGTGAAACAAGATAAAGTCAGGGGATCACTGGGGATCATTGGGTTTCATCCTCTGGGGACTATGAACGTCTGTACAGAATTTCACTCATTCATTCAGTTATTGAATTATTTCAGTCTGGAAAAAAAGTTTTAGCCCGACCGACATTGCCATGCAACTAGCATGGCTATAAAGATTTTGGCTGCAGATGTTTTTTAAAGAACCCGTGGAAATTTGGGATATATGGTAGTCCATATGTTACACATTGTCACTCTCCACTCATCAAATACAGCAGCGCAAAACGCCTTGGTTAGGTTGAGAAAAAAGATCATGGTTTGGATCAAAAAGGGGAATGTTTGTCATGCAACTTAACTTGCATGACTGTTATAAGTTTGTCACATCACAGAAATATGTGTCATTAATCACTGAGCCAAATTTGAAAGATTAAAAAAATCGCTAAGTATATAAAATTAGCTCTCAAAATCATGGAAAAACAAGCACTTCTCTCTGCTGTGAAACACTGGGGGCGTGTCCGAGGGTATGTCTGCAGCCTCTTGTCTCATGACCCCAGGCTGCAGCCATTCAGTCCATGGGAGGATGTAATCCAGGGAGGGAGAGTGTTGGTTCTGCTCCACTGACTGAAAATATTTTTTCCAGCGGATGTCTTAGTTACAACATGATTGAGCTAACTGGAGTAGTTTCACGTCGTATCCGACAACGGGAGGCTTTTAACAGATGACTTCCTGATGTTAGCTTTGCTGCTGCTGTTAGCTGTCCCTGTCAGCTGCAGCCACTGATGCTTTCTAGACATCGTGATTTCCCAAATCTGAATAAATACTACACATAGCAACACAAAACTGCTTTGCTAGCTTAATCATATTATAACTAAGACATAAAAAAAGAAAATAGCAGAATTTGCGTTACATGGACTTTAACTAGGCCTATGTAACATTGTTAGAATAACCCATCGTTTCACTTGGGACACAAAAATCAGTGTCGTGGGTGAAAGTCCTGTGTCTGTTTGACCCAACCACCACCTCTCCCTCAAATACGTCATAGGGGCGTCGGAATCAGACGCCAATGGCCATTAACTAAGCTGCCATATTTGATGCCCTGGGAATGAGAACAGGCTACAAAATGAGCCGAATGTCATTTGAATACAGCAGCTTTTCTCTGTCAGCACTCATATTGTCTATTTGGGGTGCAGTTGGTCATGGTCCCTGGTTGTCACCATGATGGAATAACGCCACAGAAAGAGGGCACCTTTAAATCCAACCTTCCCCTCTCCAAGCCAGACTGTATGGATGTCGTGTCATGTAACCTGTCAGTAGCATTAACCTTTGGGGAACGGTACGGCTCTCTGTAGCTTTACATCTATTAATATTGATATTCTATGACCTTACAGCTATTCTGTTTGTCCCGAGTCACTCAGTGAACTTCCTCTCTCGGGGACGCACCATTTTACAGAGCAAATTTGCCCCCGTGCACCTTCATTAAAGCACTGAATAATTTATCTTTCCCAGATCCAGCCCCTCCTGTTTTGTTTTTTTTTTGTTGCTGACTGGACATAATGTAAAGCCCAGTTAAATAGGTTTGAATGGGACTCCATGTCTGACAGACAGAAAATGACTTTTGTGCATTGACGTCTGCTCCTCTGTGCATGAGTTATTCATATAACATGGAAGCCGGTGGATTACATCAAATGGACTGTGTGTGACTGCTATGTGAAGAGGGAGATATTGTATTTCAGACGACCTGGCCCCGTCAGAGCTGAGAGCAGTGTTTCTATAAAATATTAAATCATCACCACAGACGGTGTGACTACTTTGAACTTAAATAAGGTTTCGGTATTTTCTATCACTGTCTCATGCCTATGAAAGTCATCTTGTACACAGACAATAAACTCACTAGGGCAGTGATACACATACAATATACTGACAGCACATAAAAGTACCATATATGTAAATAGATGTGTCACTTTACCCATTTGCTTTTTTGTACAAATTAAATTAGAAATAGTGTGTTAATTAGTAAGCTTTAGAGCTGCCCATTCATTCATTAATTCGTTTTCCATAACTGCTTATCCTGTTAGGGGTCACGAGGTGCTGGAGGCTATCTTACATAGGGCGAGAGGCGGGGTGCACCCTGGACAGGGCGCCAGATTATCACAGGGCTGACACACAGAGACAGACAACCATTACAGACAATTTAGAGTCATCAATTAACCTGCATGTCTTTGGACTGTGGGAGGAAGCTGGAGAACCTGGAGAAAACCCACGCTCACACAGGCAGAACATGCACCATCGTGCCGCCCGCTTTAGAGGTTCTGGTGGGTGGATTTTGATTCCTTTAAACAGAGCCACGCTAGCCGCTTCCTTGTCTCCAGTCTTCATGTTAAGATAAGCTAACAGCTGCTAGTAATAGCCCCATATTTATCGCAGAGACACAAGACTTATGTCAATCATCCCAGCTCACTCACTGTAAGAAAACAACGTGGGGTCAAACTTGTTTAGGAAATGACTGTAGGTGTATGAATTAATGGATCAAAATAACTGCAAATCCTCAAAACATGATGCAATTTAATACAACAAAAACTCTGCCTATATGATCTCAAACATGGCCTCAAAGCTGAATTGAAACCTTGCAGACACCACGGCAGGATTACTAAGGGGGCAAAGCAGGCAATTGCACTGAGGGGCCCCAGACCCCGAGGGGCCGCTACAGCCCCAGGTTCACTGTGTGTCAGTTGGTTTTGGTGATTAATTTGTCAGGGAATTTGCACCATTAAAGTAGGGCTGTTGGGGTGAAGGAATTTCCCCTGCAGTGATTAACGGTGGTTTAACAGCCAAATATGTGATGTTACCATCATTTTGTTGTTTTTGCAAATGAGTCCATTTATCCTGATTTTAGTGTTTTGTAAATACATTTTACTGCGAGGATGTTATTAGGCATATTGTTGCTGTTTAAGTGACAAAGATGACACAGTTTTAAAACAAATTAAATCCTTGTTCATTGTTAAATGCAGAACACAGAAGGGCAATGAGGTGCAACAGAGGGCGCAGCCTTTATTTATTTTTTTTCTCAGTTGAGACGCTGTAGTTGGGTCTGGTTGCTATGATACAGAATATCTGTAGAAGTGAAACTGTTGGTGCTTGCTCTGGATGAAGGGAAGCTGAAGCATGTGGGGAGAGACGATGGACACGCTGGTTTGTGTGGGTTCAGTATTATTTCTCCTTCATTGTGGTTGTCGTTCAGTGTCGTGATGGTTGGTATTTGTGATATTTGTGATTGGACAGTTTACCTAAAGTTTATTATATTTCAACTCTTGATGACCAGGAAGAAATGGCACAAATGCAGCTGACGTTCAGCATCTCGTCACACTGCTGGAACTGTAGCAGAACATTAATAAGTGGCACTGCCAAGACAAAACAAAACACGTGACTGTAGTGGTTGTGGTGGTTGCTTGCTATCCCCTTCGGTTGACTCCTGTGTTAGCTAATTCTGTGGCCATACCTTTTATCCTTGGGTCAAAATCTAGTTTTACAGCTTTACAGCTTTAATAAAATGACCTCACATTAAGGTTATTTCATCATAGGGTGAGAGGTTGGGACGTAATTGGAATTTGGAGGTGACAGGACACATACACATTGCACAAAAGGTTTCAGGTGGGGGGGCTCAGTAGGACCCCCGCCATCAAAAGCCCCCAGGAAGTGTGCCGGACTTTGACGCCAACTTGACATAGTGCCAAAATTGTGGAGTTACAACTACCAGGTCTGTCAGCTCAGACATCCGGAGGGAGCTCCGAGTTTTAGTGCTCCTTTGCATTGAAAAGGGCCAGTCCAGATGCCACCTGGACGCCTCCCATTAGAGGTGTTCTGGTCACATCCCCCACAAAATGACTTGTTTCACTATAGGGACTGGATCCATTTGGTCCAATAACATTTGGAAAGTCAAGAAGAGCCACACGATTAAATCATTTTATCCCCGTTCTTAGTTAGTGGGGTGCTAAAGCTGAGGTTAGCCACTCGGTTGGCAAAGTTTCTAGTGTGCTTGCTCTATGGGCTCAACACTGAGGAAGATCCGGGTGATTCTACTGCTGGGAAGTTGAACTTCTTTGGCTTAAAGTGCCTAAAGTGCCTGAAACGTTGCCCGCCTTCAAGGCTGTATTTAGTTCCCTTTACGCATCCATGCACAGCAATCTGCAATCTTCACAGTGTTATTCTACTGAAAGGCAAATATTTTTATATGCTTTCGTCATTCTGTCTAGCTCCTGTGTGCATTAAGTATGACAGAATACTTGAACATTTTGGGAAACTGCATAAATCATATCCTTGCCAAGAGTTAGATGAGAAGATCAATACCTCTCTCATATCTGTCTGTTAAATAAAGCAGGAGCCAAAAGGCGATTAGCTTAACATAAAGAACAGAGGCGGGGAAACAGCTTTCCTGACCCTATTTTAAGATGACACAAATCCTAAACAGTCATTAGATCAACTGATGCTTCTGGTTAAAGTTAACATAGCGAGAGGGCAGGACCAGTTCAAACAGTCACTCAGTAGTTTCACTTTATTCAGTACATCAAAGTCTTCTTTCCTTTTTGACTTTTCAGAGGTTCAACTTTTTCTTCCCCAAACGACACCACACAACCCTGATTTAAACCCTGATTTTCCTCATATTCGCTCAGCTCCAGGCTGATTCTTTTCATCTGTCTTCAAGGTTAAGAGTTTGTCTAACCATCGCCTGGTCTGCAGCAGCAGCTCTTGCACCCACTCTGTCTCCTTTTTCTCCCACCTCTCCATCTCCGGGGGGCTCCACTTTCAGCCCCAGGGCTCCTTTGCTCCTGGGGGCTGGCGTAACAGAAGTAGCATGCCTGCATCTTCGATCTCAGTGAACATTTCTTTCCTCCGCAGCTCCCCACAGTCCTCTGTGACCAAGCAACCTTGTTAGATTGATAAAAATAGAAACACCAGCGATGATTTGAGAGAAGCAAGAGACTGTGTTTATAAAAAAAAAAAAAAAAAGGCAGAAGGAGAGAGAGAGAGAGAGAGGAAGGAAGGAGGCAGGTAATGAGGGAGAGAGAGCCTGGGAAATATATGTGCCAGTTACAGAAGCTCTCAGAGCGGCCCAACTTTCAGCTGCGTAGGTGAGAGAGATTATATGCCCCTGCTGGTTTGGCTGATTAGCAATGACCTCTGCTACAGAGGCTGCGACATCGCAAGTGGCAGCCTTTACCTCATTTAGATCATAGCACACAGCTTTATTCAAACAGTGAAGCTTTCTAATTTGAATATTATAGGCAGGTTTTTATGCTACAGTAACTTTCTATAGGGAAACGCTGTATTTAAATCGGTTGTTATGGAGTTGTCCCGGGATAAATGTTGCATTTATGGATGATTATATGAATTCAAATGCTAAGAAAAAATTAAATAAAATATACAACAGATGGTCTGAAAGACAAATCTTCCCTCTTGATATTTACAGTAAGTACAACCTTGGAGACAACATGCTTTTGAACACAGGAGAGAAATATCACGTCAATTTTCAAAGTTTCATCTGAAGTTTGGAGCGAACCTCAGATGGAACTAAGGTCAAACTTTAATGCCATGTCTGATATTTTTGGCAGAGGTAGTGGTGGCACTGCAGAGAAAGCCCTGCTGAATTCAGCATTAAAACGCTAATAGTTTCCACCCAACTTGTCCTCAATCAATAAGATGCCAGTCTAAGTGTTTGCTCTCAAATGAATTGGGAATTCATATTGTTTTGTTCCTCCTCCTCCCCCTCACGACTCTCCACTGCTGCTGTGCTCCCGCTGTTGGTGCTGGTGGTTAACTTTTCCGCCCGATAATGGAACAGAGTGGACTGCTTATCGATTTGTTTGTCTAGATACAAGTCAGCGCGCGCTCTCGGTGGAGCAGCACGCTGTTACATTTCTTTGCATTGTGTGGCGGCCTGCGGCGTCGATGCTTCAAATTAGGGAGTGACAAGAGGGGGGTGGAAAATAGGCCACATGTCAACTAATGACAAACATTGTACATTTTCAGCCAATTTGTTTTCTTTGTGCACTTGATGAGGTCAGTGATGAATCTAATCTATGAAGTGCCCCTCGCGCTGACAACGAGCAATAAGTCTTTGGCAGGGAGCGCTGTATGCATAAGCTTGGTCTTCCTCACTGAGCATTGTGATGAATGAGAGCCATTATAGTTGATGCATGTGATTTCTGCTCCATGTGGACTGCTAATATTGGACTGACCCCACAAATGTACAAGGGTTTATTTTCCCTGAGCTCTGTCTCTCAGGTTAAAAAAAAAAACATACATTGAACTAGACTTAAACTTAGTTTCACATAATTATTTGAAATGTACTAAAAGAGTGCTATTGATATACTAATAATGCACTTAATAAACTAATGATGTCATCAGTGCTACTAAAGACATAATGAAATGCAATTAAGTGTACTTGACTGTACTATTTTAAGACTTTTCTTTATTATTATTATTTAGTAATATATTACTAACGTCACACTTTCAAAATTATACTTTAACCCAACTTTGTTTCTACAGGAAATATTTTAATTATAACGTGAGTGCACTTGAAACTCACTATAAATTCAAATAAAATGTACTTTAGATGTCTTTCGGACACATTTTTCTCACATTGCATATTGTAACTTACTCTTAGTATACTTCCATGAGCATATTATTAACTGGCTTAATCCCAAATTTTTCCCAGACATAAAACTATCGAAAACATCTGTCACCGATAACCCTTTGAAATAATCGATAATATTTTTTTTTCATGGAACAATAGGTGAAAAAGTGCGTTTTATGGTCAGTCACATTTTTGACGGGTGGGATGATGTGTTGTATTTTCCATTTATTGACCAAATTCACATAATCTCAATGATCAAAATTCGTATAGATCCCAGCTCAGTTCACACAGCATCGCCACTAGAGTGCTCTCTCATGTTCTACAATGATTACTTTACATATCAAAAACCCTTATACATAAGTATATCACCACTTTGTCATATGACATGCTAGGTATCCTTCTGCGTCTGCTGTTGACGTTCCAGGACATGTAGCCAATACTGTGACATCAACACTTGTCTCCTGGGTGAAAGTCCAGGGTTTGTTGGATCCATCCACCACCCCTTCACACCCCCTGTGTATTACGTCGTTATCAGCAGCGTTTGACCTGTGCCACCGGTGCCATCCTGCCGACCAGTGGCATATCATAGCAAAGCCAAAGGTTACATCCGGGCACGTTACCTACTGCTGCGAAAAGTGGCTTTTGAAATCATTGACAAAGCAGCTGTATTCTATGACTTTGGAAGAAGAGAATGAGCTAGAGGGGGAGGTTGTAACCTCTGATAAAGTTGTTTCTGTCATGATCTGTTTGCATAAGTTCAGCATATGTATTCAAATGGCCTGTCTCCCTGTCATAGTCTAAATCTGACCCGTCGCTATCACGATAACTGAAGACAGCTTTATTTTCTTTATTTTGAGGGACAGCTGTGAGGTTCTGTGCATTGTCTGGGACGTCACCTAGACCCCACATATCCAAAACGTCACTCAAAGTGAACCTAATAAAAGAAGAGTAAAAGGTTAAGTAGAATAAGAACTAGGTATGTGTAAATGTACATGTACATTTAGATGCACTGTGTTTTCCCACCAGTCACTACTGTTGCAATCAACATGTTCACTAAATCTGTGACCACACTGAACAAAGTTAAGTAATTGCAAATGCACATATCAGCACTAGACACCTTAAAGATAATGCGTACCAAATATTTCTGGCCTATTTTTACGTTAACACATTTTACTAACCTTTCGTTTGGGACCTTTGATGCGGCCATCTTCGTCTCATCATGCAATGAGGACGTAAACAACTCTGGCCATGTGACAATTTACACTAAACGTGACACTGCACATATTTTCATTGAGACCCTTTATTATTTCAATAGTTGCTAGAAATGCATTGATTCATCAGTCGGTAACATTTTTGGAGCCTTTTAAATGGTGGTGCAGAACGGACAAACTAAACACTGGCTTTAGATAGGGACATTCATGTTTTCGTGTCCGCCACCGCAATTAGCAGCTCTTCCACCACAAGAGCTTTGTGATTTTTTTAAATGAGAAACCGCTTTATTCAGTGTTTTTACTGGTTTTAATCACCTGGTCCATTTGTTTGAAGAGGCAGAGACTTCTGCGGATAATTCGGCTTCTGGCAAAAGCCGTCTGAACGATGAACACTGAAGGAATTTCATATTTCAGCTGGTTGCAATTTGCAACCATCACTACAAGATGTCACTAGTCTTCTAAATCTTACACATTGCTCTTACGTGGGCTCCCTCACTTGCTCTGGGTTACACACACCTGAAGGAGAAGGAGACGGAGAAGAAGAGGAGGAAGAAGAAGAAGAAGAAGAAGAAATTCAGTTCATCTGATATCCAGGTGGCTCAGCTCCAGCAATAGGGCAAAGATCTATTATGCGATAATTGTAGTTGCCTTTTAGCCACAGGAGTGCAGGTGCATGTGCTCAGAGGATGACATATGGAGTTGTGTGTGTGTGTGTGTGTGTGTGTGTGTGTGTGTGTGGTGTGGGGGTAAGGGTTGGGGTTGTGGGAGGCTTTCATCTCAGCAGTGCTTTAGGCCAATATAGCAAATGGCGCGGACTGACCAGCTGCTTGACGTGCTGTTCAACCGCCAGCAATCCCAGACTCCCTCCAGAGCCACCACTGGCTGGCTGCCCGTATCTCTCCAGCTCACTCTCTCTCTCCTTTTTATCTCCCCCTCTACTATCGCTGTACCACTGTCATGCTGCTATCTTGTTCTCCGTCCCGTCACTCAATTAAGTTTGCCTTGTCTTTCATTTTATCTCAGTCTTTTTAGTTTAACGTGAAAAAAATTTGACTCACCTCCTGTCGCTGCTACTCGTCTCTGAGCCTGCACATTAGATGCTTGTCTACATTTCAGGCAGTTGTCTCCCCCAAGCCTCCTTTATCTAATTCTACGCTACGGGCGCAATCATAATTGTCTTGACAGTCACGCGGTGAGAGAGGCCGACCAGTCGGTGTGGGTGGAGGCATCCTTACACTCTCACAGATTCAGCGCTGTCAAGGTCCTCCTGTCCTTAGCCCATAGCCCCTGGACACGGCCGGTCCTGTTGTCTGAGCAGATTAGCATAGCCCAGCACAGCAAAAACATGCTCAAACAGGAAAAGCACACACACACACGTGCTCGCATATGCATGTTTCAGACACGACAACACAGTATGAGCACACACTGTAATGGGGGTGAGTGCCAGGTTGCCGTGGCGCTGAAGGATGACCGTGCCTGCAACTTGGCAATGGAGGACATGAAAAGCACAAGATGATTCTTGACTTTTTGACAGGTTGAACCAAAGCTGTGTTTTGGGTTGGAATATGGTTATTTGATGAGTCAGTCCAGCTGAGCATCTCTCGCCTTGGCAAATGACTCCCTCATTAATCTGACAGACAGCAGTGTATTTCTGGTCAGCGCTCCGCAGCTTTTTTGGAGTAGAAATTGAGCACATAATTTTATTATCTTTTGAATCTGAAACCGAGGAACAATTTGCACTTGCAAAGCCTTTGTAAACATAAACAAACAACAGCTGTGTTTATGCAACTGTTGGCGTCTGCTTGGCTTATAAATGAAGTCTAGCTTAGACATGGCCATTAAAATGTTGTGCATCACATCACGCCAAAAAGGAAATCATTTTAACATCAGAGGCATCCGTAATAGGAGCAGTCGTGGAATAAGCTCAGATCACCATTTCAACAACAAGCCAAATGATAACAATTACAACGGGACAAAACAAGTGCAGCATTCAAGTAGAAAAGATTAAAAAGCATTCTGCTGTCACATGCAATATAATATATAATAAGTATAATCAACATATTAGGCCGCCTGTAAAGGAGTGAAATAACTCTCTTTTAGGACAAGTCTTGATGCACATGACAGCTCTGCGAACACTGAGAGCTACTATAATATGAAGATCACAGATTAGGAGGCATACGTTTAAAACGTTGCTGATGTGCCGTCTTCAAACTGTGAAATATATTTTTTCCTCTATTATTTTATCTTTTTTCATGTGCTGTGAATCAGTATACACAACTGCAAGTCCTTGGCGTTTGTTTTACTTTGTGTAGGGGTGTAAAGCATCCCTACATTGATGCAAGGGCCGTGAATATTTGTTGCTGACTGACAATATGACAATATCATTACTGCAGAAACACTACACAGCACCATGAGCAGCAGAGATGTACAGTGTTAACCTCCTTTTTACTTTAAATGTGGGTTAAACCAACAGAGTTGATTCTTCCACACACTGTCACATGATATCCATCTTATCAGTTTTCAAGATTTCCTTCTTCTGATTGATTTGAGCTTGCTCTCTCTGTGAATGGATGCCCACGCAGCTTATATAATTCTCAACTGTGAAAGAAAAGGGGCACGGAGCAAATGAAAAACCTAAATACAATTCCAAATCACAGGACTAATATTATCATATGACCTCTGAGTTTGGTGAAATATGGAGGAATTTGTACTTGACAGATTATGAACATGGCAGATTCGCACAGGATTAAAATCACAGACAACCTCTGTAATTATTACAAATTACCAGAGGTCCCCAACTAATACTAGTCCTGTGCAAACAGCAACCCAGTCTCACTCTGAAGTTGTTGAATACCGGTGCTTAGGCAGCGACTTCCGACATCGGAAAAAGCCACCCTTTTACATTAGCATGATATGCGGCTGGTCACTGTTTTCTGTGTAAGGATGCTCGTTGACGTGAGGGGAAACGCAGTGACAACAATGTAAGTTAAGGGGGCAAAAGTCTGAGCAGGGCAGGCAGGAGGGGTGTTAGATGGTTCCAATAATCACGACTTTCACCTGGGAGGCTGGTGTTTGATTTCTATAAGATTGTAAAGCTAAATCCTGTCCTGTTTTCCTAAACCCGACCACATGCCTATGTTGGCCAAATGTAACCACGTGCATTTGTTGTTGAAGGGAAAAATAAGTCAATCTGCAGTGTTGTACCGACATAGTGCGTTTGCATGTAACAGGCTGAAGTTGACATGGCGTCCCAGAATGTTAACAACCAACAGACCCAGGGTACATTGCATGTCATATCTTGACGTGGAAAGTCCTTGACCAAACATAGATATGTGTCAAGGTCGGAGTGAGAATGTGTTACAAATAGGACTTCGGTCTGTAAGCATGTCACACTGCTGTCATGATTTCTCAGGGTGACATATGGAGTGTGGTTGTTACTACCTGTTGCAGGTAGGCATGAGTTTTGACTGTCTGGTCAACTGAACTCAAAACTCCTTGCAACTTTAATGAAAGACCAAGGTCTTGTTGAGCTGTTGATAACTCAGCAGGTGTTGAATTAATATCAATAAAATGTAATCAGTGCTAATCAGTTCTAATGTTAATAAACTAGGGTTTGGAAAGCAGAGCGTGATTAGTCTAGCTTGCCAGTTGCCATTTTCCGAATGAAATACAAACTTAACAGCACAATAGGTTGTCCCAAATGTTCAATAAGGAACCGATATCCCAAATCACTAATGGTACATAATCAGTGCGATGTGGACTTGTTGAAAAAGGGGGAAAAAGTCTTGTATCAAAGGCGATACAGGGCTCTGGCCATGGCTGAGAGAGCTGGATAAAATGTTGGAAGTGGACCCCATTCATTAGTTTGAAAGTTGCTCATTGGCACATAAAGCCAAAAGTTCAACTGCCGCATATAAAATTACCTGGATGATCGGCACTCCTTCCGCACAATGTGGCCCATAGAGCCAACACATTCTTACTCAAACCTCATCACGTATAGACGATTTAGTCATGGACTTTCCACGCCCACATACTGTCGGTGTAAGTCGGTGTTTGTTGGACCCATTGACCACCCTTACTGTCCGCCCCACTCTGACACTCACCGCTTTAACTTTCGTCCTTGTCCCGCCACATTTCCCCCTGATGCCACTGGGCACCATTAAACTATAAATGCCACCGTCTGTGAATCATGCTGACATAAAGGATGTCTTTGTTTTGTTGGTTTCTGACAGTGCAAATCACTACCCAAGCGCCAGATATCGATGAGTTCGGAGTGAGACAAGGCCCACAGAGCAGGCGCAGTAGAGATTTCCACCAGCTGCTTCCGGGTTAGCGCTCTGCTAGCTCGAATGGGGATCAAATGATTTGGCTCTTTCCCAATTCAATTGGACTGAGTGGACTGAATACCGGAAGAGACACAAGCCATTTTGTGGGTGTTGTGAAGTTAAAAAAATGTATCCACTGTCTCTTTCTCCATGTAAGTCAGTGGGGAAAAAAGTATTTTTGGGCCTCATGACATCACTTGATGGATGTAATTACCCTCTTTGGCCCTTATGAAAACTGGCTTCAAAGCCCAGCGCCCTTCATCGGGGCCTGGCTCTGACATACTCTGGTCATTAGTGCACCATAGAAGTTGACAGTGCGTCTCCTAGCGATGCTGGCTCTCAAATGTTGGTCAACTGCCACCATGGGAAACACCCACAAGCACCCAGGTTTGAATCTTAAATGCTGTTTCCATAAATGTGTCCACAGATCTGCTCAGTATCAGTTTATATTTTCTCACATAAAAAGTGAGTAGAATTAAAATTTCCGTTCGTCCTTAATGTACTGGAGAGGGTGTGTGATCTTTATTAAGTGCTGTTGAAAGTGACTCCTGAAACTCAGTCTTTATGTTTCGGTTGAGACCATCTCCGCTCCAATTTGCCAGCTGCGACTTTTAAGGCAGGCTGAGCGCGCGTTGCTAAATTGTTGTTGTTGTCGCTGACTTTGAAGCAAGGTAATGACACAAACATCACTCAAAATGCAATTACACCCCACCCCCTTTCTTTTTGAGACCCAATGGAGTGTTAACGTGAATGAAGGGAAATGTAGTGTGAAACCAGCGAGGCTGCATGGGCCAGGCTAATGGAAGCCACAAATGGTTGGACAGGATTCCAGTCTGCCTATGAAGACTCCCCCCTCCTCCACGTCTTCTTCTTTGTCTTTTAAAAGTCACATCATGCTGATGGAGTGAGAGAATGATGGAGTGAGGACTCAGTCAAAGTCAGACAGGAAACAGAGAGGAATCGAGGATATTTCACAAAATGACAAGCCCTGTTTATCCGAGCTGAGTTGGGGTGGAGCGCTTTGAGAGAAACATCTATCCCAGGATGTGTTGTTACAACAAGGGCATGACTTGACTGTTGATGCTCCAAATGAGCTGTTGAAGATGTCTGTGTGTGTGTTTAGCCCGTCTGTGTGTGTGTTGGGGGCATGTCACTATTAATTTCTTTCGCTTTAGGCACCGTTTTAAGTTACAGGCACAAGCAGCATTCTTTTACATGCTGCAAACCGCTGAGTGTGCGGAGACAGCTTCAGTCGTTTTCTCCAGAGGGATGAGAGAAAGAGATACAGCGCGAGAGGAAAAAAACTGTGGAAACATGGTACACACAACACAGAGGAAAACAGAAGAAAATATAGAGACACGGGAAAAAAACTAATAAGGAAGAAAATATTAAGAGAAGGCGGCACATCTCTGCAGAGAAGCCGCTCTCTGAGAACCACCAAGGGAGAGAATGGAGAGAATAGCCTGTATTGTTTTCTCTTCCCTTTGATTTCCTGCCCTCAGCAATAACAACCCCCCTCCACACACACACACACACACACACACACACACACACACACACACACACACACATATACAAGCACACACATATATACAGTGGCAGAAACACTCAGGGTTTGTTCTTTCTGTAACCAAAGATATTTCCATCTGGTTCTTCTCTCTGTCTGTGACCAGGAAAAAAGAGGAATGTTTGCCCTTCTTGTTTGTTTCTTAAGGTCTTCTTTAGGGATGAAATGAATATGTCTCTAAGCACTGTTTAACATTTTGAAGATGTTAAGGTTTCAATAATGTGATGCGCAGTGACGTCAAAACTATCACAGATAAATAAACAGCATTGTTTGAAAAACTCAGAAGGTCATTTGACAACACTTGTCGCTGTTCTGAAAGAGTCCTCTAAAACCTAGTTCACATGACACGATTTTCACCACAATTTTGACGTCGCAGAGGATCTTGAGAGCCACCTTGGCTTTAGCCCAAAAAATGTCCCTTTCCCGATTTCTCCTACAGCCCATTATCCTACAGTAACACTCATCGCTCTGAAGTCCTGTTTCTCCAAAAATACTCAGTCCCTGCAGTTAGTACCAGTTTCCCAACAGCGTTTGAGCTGCTGATCCTGGATGTTGTCACCAACTCTTTGCAACATTTCCAAGTGTCAATCTCTGAGGCTAAAAAATGAAGCCAATGAAGCAGTGCCAAAAAACTGCAGTTCCTCAAATGACCACTTGAGGCTGGCTCAAAACCAGAGTCAATCCCATAGACCCTCATGTTAAAAAGGCAACTTTAGAGCCAAAATAAATGTTTACCGCCTGATACAAAAATAGTTTTTGGTCTCTATCGCTACTTTTAACATTAATGACATGACATGACATGATCTTTTCCTCACCATAACCAAGTGGTTTTTGTGCCTAACCACTTATTCACCACAATGTTGTTAACAAATGTAGCATTTGTGTGGTTTACAGAAATGCACAATGGGAACATTTTTTCTAGCGATTGCGTTGTTTAATTGCAGGGGATGTTTATATTTGAAGAATCGGGACTTCAGAGAGAGCAGAGTGTTTGTTTTTAGGAGATCAGGCTGTCGGGGAAATGGGTTTTTGGTCCAGTGGGAAATTTTTGGGACTAACTGGACTGGACAAGTTGTGGGCCATCGGAACAATGGGCAGTCCACTGTGGCCAGAAATTGCATATCTCCTTGTTTAATTTGTACGTGAGCCAAAAAATTTGAGTTTTTACTGTCAGTAATATACTGATGTTTCCTTCCAATATTTTACATTCTCATACAAAAAAATGTGTTTTATATATTTATTTATTATTTATTTATTCAAAAAAAAAGCAAGGACGTACATCATTTCTGGCTACATGTACCTCCATACAGCAATGTAGTTGCAACTTGGAAAATGGTTTTATTAAGTCAAGTCTTGTATCACACAACAGACACAATATGTAGGAATCCCTGAGAAATCTGGAAATTCAGTAGCAAATGTTCGTTAAATTACTGAGTGAGCTTTTTAAAGATTGCAGAGATATTGAGAAAGGCCTTACATAAAGAACTTATATTAATGCATATTACACAAGTTATGTAAGTAACTATTTCCCTGCCTTTATACTTCCTGGGAAACAGAAAATAGTTTTAATGTGTGTCTCCACGATTAAACCCTGATCTATATGATGTGAAAATAAAAAAAGACAAGACACCAAGCATTTGCCACCTTTCAATCATTGCTCAAATAGGTAAGAGAAAACGTTATCTACTACTTTCCAAAGTGCCATGTAAAGTGAAGTGCAGCAGTAATCTTAACACAAAATTTGAATGAAATCCAGACATATTTTGCACCTATACACAATTATATCTTGGTGTTTTTGTAATAATACTTGTTCTATATACTGACCACTTAATTTCACTATTTAACCAACCAAACTGAACTCAAGTGAACTTGATCCAAATCAAACCAAACAAAAGAAAGAAAAGAACCCAAAGTATTTCACTGTGCTTCTCCCTGAAAACTACTCAACTCCTGTCAGAGAGAAACTGAGGATATCTGTAAGGATCATCTGAGGACTTCTTGTCCATTTCTCGACACCTCGCGGAGGCCTGGCGGAACGCTAAGGGATGCCGGGCACGAGGACTTGAAGCCGTGCTTCTGAATGCCAATCAGAGTCTCTGGAGACACCTGATCCCCCAATCCTCCGCTCCCTCTCCTCTCATCTCTCCTCTTTCTCTTGTCAGGCGGAAGTGAATGCTCTGGGCTACACGTGTTAAGCAGATGTGTGGGAATTGGAGAGAACATCAAGGTTAAGACGAAAGGTGCACAGAAAACCCCGGGCAACTCCGCTACCTGTGTAAGTATTTATGTGGTAGAGTCTCAAGGGAGGAGGGATTTATTTGCATATACAGGTGTGTGCATCAGGTATTTCTGTGCACACATGTACATGCACTATATGCTCATATATGTGCATCCTGGGGCTCCTGCATGTCTGTTGTTTGGGTGTTTATGTTAAATAAATCTGAATACATGTAGTTCATCAACGAGCTCGAGCACCAGGTGGAAGAGTGATGATAACCAACGGGCATTTCTATTTATATCTATTCTATTTTTGCAGTATATTTTAAATATTGCATGGGTGTGTGGGTGTTGATTTGTGCTCATGTATTAGTAAATAGGATGTATGGATTCCCTCGTGCTCACACAAATGCATGAAATGTATGTTTTATGTATAGGTATATCCATGTACATGCATCTAATGAGGTGAATATGTAAACACGTGTGCATATGTTGTTTGCATATGGTGTATTACTCGCGACAGTATGTGTCATGCAGATGCACAACAAGGATACAGGCTTGCACCCTCCATTATGAGGATGTTTAATATTACAGGATGTTGAGTTGGCACACTGCACCATTTATACACTGTCTGTCAGAAGGATCCATGGAAGCAGTGTGAAGCCTGCTTGCCAGCCAGCATTTCTCCCTGTATGTTTCATGAGGATGACGATATGATGATACAACAGCCGTATTGAGCCGTATAATTTTAACCGGCTTCAAAACTTTTCCCCGCTGTGATGAGGAATCCTTTGATGTCTCCACAGGTACGGGTGGCTGTGAGACAGCGCGAGGCTGCTGTGTACTCGGTCGTTCAGAGTCGGCCTGATACATTTATTGTCTTTCTTTTTCCTTTTGTTTTGATCATTTCTGGGTGCAAAACTCTTTATGCAAAATCTTATCCTTCATCCAAAATCCTGTAAATAATTCAGTAACAACACAGGTTTGTTGTCTGAGGCAGTGCATCAGGATAATCCATCATGAAGCGGAAGGTGATTTCAGATTGAACGCAACGCTGCGTTCGCGCAAACTTGAATGTGTTTTTGAATCCTCGTCACAAACAGCATTGAGTTTCTATTCTTTTTATGGCATTTATAAAAGGTGTCTGACATTTTTTGTGTGTTTGTCAATGTCAGTAAAACATTTCAAAAGGTTGACAAGCAATATGATATGACACAAACAGCCCAGTCACCAGAAGACAACATTGGCATTGTACATTTCTGCAAATGTTTCATACATATCATATCAGCATTTCTAAAGTGACGTAGTATATGAGCTGACTTTGTCATCAGGAGGTGGAGGGGATGGTGGATGACATGACACCTAGGACAGGTGCACCACCTCAGACCACTGTTTGAGTCCAACAAACAGCAAAAGCAGCTGTGTTTTAACAAGTCGTTGCTCTGTTTCCAGCAGCCAACGAACATGGTTATTTTTAGCGAACTGCCACTGTTTTTCCACAGTGACAGTGCCAAGAAAAGCTGTTGTTATTTTACCAAGACATTCCTGCGTGTCCTGCTGGGATAGTGGCATAAAAAGTGATTATTTTTTACCGATGCATCATTGCAGTGCTGCCAGGATAGTGCCAGGAAAAGAAGATGTTTTTTTTTTTTTTTTTTAAGAGACACTGCTGGATAGTGGCCCAAAAAGCATTTGCTTTTAAAGAAGACATTGGTGCCTGTTGCTGGGATAGTGGCACATGAGCGGTTACTGCATTTCCTGCCAGGATAGTGCCATGAAAAGCGGCTATTTAAAAAAAAAATAAGACATTGCTGCTTTTTCTGTTGGGATAGTGGCTCAAAAACTGGTGGTTTTGACAGTTTCTCCAGCTGAGATTGAGTCACCACAACTATGTTTTTTTTTATGCCCAAATATGATTTTGTTTTCTAACCATAAAAACCAAGTGGTTTTGAGCCTACATCTAACAACATGTGAATCTCAGTGTATTTGAAACGTGAAGAAACATAAAGTTTTAATGTCTTTGCTACATAATGATGTACAAATGTAACCCATCCGTGGTTTGTGGACAATGCCAACATTTTTTCTGGGGACTGGGTTGGTAGGAATGTTTGACAAAACACAGATACATTTAGGGGTAAAGACTTCTCATTCGGGACAACAATAACAAGACAATGAAGAGAACATCAAACAAGCACTTTTCCACACAGTCCCAGAAAGAGGCCTAATGTGAATTAGCCAAAAGTTGAAACATGGGGACACTTGTGGGAGTCTACAGTACCATTGCTACATAGAGCATACGTGTCATTTATTGTGGTTACTTATAAATGGTTAAAAAAAAAAAAGATGGCTATTTCCCACAAACAGCCAGCGTTTGAACCATATACACAGCTGTGGCCATTTTAGCTAGCTTGCAATATGCACCAACCATGTTTGTTTGAGCACCAGGAACTTTTTCTCTTATGTCTCTCCAGACACTTGAAGAGCTTCAGTCTTTATATACTTAAACAGGTTTAACAAAACTAACAGGGCAGTGAAAGTGATATCAATTAGTTTCACTCCCACACAGTCCTGGGAAAAAAGGACTAATTAGCTAAAAGTGGAAACACCTGTGTGGGTGTACCATTGCTGTTTAGGGGTTTTATATTATCAGTGTTTTTTTTTTCATCTTTAAAAATGTGAAGGGAAAAAAATGATTTAAAATGCTAATATGAAAATCTGTGTGAAAACAGGAGTGTAGTGGGACTTTTATGAGTCATTGGCAGTTTATTTGCTTTACTACCCCCAATTCTTCCCTTCGATTTCAATTCCCAGCAGCATTTAAAGTTGTCAGTGTTGTGAAAGGACCAATTTAATTAAAAGATCGTGGGCGAGCAGTAAAATTCAGGTGAAATCAGTGATTAACTGCTTTTTAAAAATTGTTATGATGGGCAGTGTTTGTCACTTTATAGCTCTCCTGCTCCGTAGTGGCCACAATCATGCAACGCAGCGTTAAGATGGACTGCAGTAGCTCAGTTTCTTTACACAGAAACTCAGTTTGGAGAAGTTTATCAAAGCAACAGAGTAAAACAAAACCGGTGATACGAATTGGTCTAATTGGTGTCATAATTTTCAAAGGATGTCGCGGTGACAGAAACAGCATAAAATCTGTGCTTTATGTAGAACACCTCAAACAGCAACTTGAACATCTAGAGCTTATCAGCCTCGCTATTCTTCTCTTGTTTGTCAGCTTTGACAACAAAATGTTGATAACTATCAAAGAAACCTTTGTGTCACCAGAGAGACAGGTATAAAAGTCTTTTTTTGATCATTCTGCCTCACAAATTGGGCAGACAACTCTGCCTCTGGAACTGAGATTGCACAGGAAATGTTATTATAAGATTAGTTGTAGTGCAGTGTTTGCGGTGTGGTTGCAGTTTTATCAATATAGTTTTGGTTAATTTCCAGTGCACCGTGCCAAGATAATGGCAATTAGTAAATCAGTGAATCGCAGTCAGTTATGATCAGGAAATGCTTGAATTTCATTTTTGGCCCATAACAGTGGGATTTATTATCAGATGAACTCTCGTTTCCTGATTTAGACTTCCAGATCGAAAACACATCTCCTTCTGTTTTGCTGAATGCTCACTTTTTGTGCTATAGCAGTCTGCACACACACACACACACACACACACACACACACACACACACACACACACACACACAGAGGAGTGGATTTTCACTCCTGTCCCGTCCCACACCCACAAATAAACTCCTGTCTCATCCCAGTCCTTGAAGAATGACCCCCCATCCCGTGTTGTGTTTTTTTAAGACTTTTTTTGTTGTTGTTTTTTTGCCTTTATTAGAAAGGACAGTCTAGACGTGAGAGGGGAAAGAGGGGGGATGATAACAGGGGGCCACAGGCTGGAATTTAACCTGCAACCGTTGGACGCAAGGACATTGCCTTTGTATATGGAATGCCTGCTCTTCCCACTAAGCCACTGAGCGCCCCCCGTGTTGTGTTTTTAAATAATAAAGCATTTATTTGGCATTTATTTATATTGAACTGCATATTAATAGACCCTTTCTTTGCAATTCAGTTGCTAGGGCAACAGCTTCTGTCACTGTATACTTCCTGTCAGCTACTGTATTAACAAACATCCCAACAGGAAGTACAAAGAAACCCATTTAGTGTTGTGAGTGGCGTCAAGATAGAAAAGGTTTATAAGAACTAAACATATTCAACTTAGACTACAGTATAGAATATTGCCAAAATAACATAACTTATAACAGCATAACTGCTACAGTTATGTGGCATACAACAAGCGCTTAGTCTTAGTCTGGATACAGCGTTGGAGGCAGGGCCGCGGTCATTCCTATGAAAGTTGCTCAGTGGTGCATGAAGCCAAAAAAAGGTTCTGGGAATGAAATAACCCAAATGATCAGCACTGCTTCCACACTGTGCTGCCCATAGAGCAGGTGCATGAAAGACCTCTACCAGCAGAGCCACCTACCTCACGGGCCAAAGTCAGATCACAGTACATGTAGAATAATTTCTCCCAAAGATGGTTTCTGTTATTTTCGGTTGTCGTAATCACACTGCTGTATCTTCAAGGGTTTTTAATTAGTGCGATACTATAAAGGGGGTTTGGCATCATGATTGACAGCTATGTCTGCAGCTGCTCTGACAGTTGTGTGGGCAGGAACTTAAGACTGAAAAATGAAATCACCAGCACAGACATATCGGGGATATTGTGTCTTCATTTTTGTGGAGCCCGAGTGAATGGAGATGCGTCGTCCATCTTTGTCTATGAAATGTACTCATAGCTGCTGACCAACTTCACATTGCTACCTCAGTATTGTTATTATTAGTCTGATGATTCTCATCCTTACCGCTCCCCTTGACTTTTTTTACCTGTCCTGTCCCTCTCTTGTGATTAATAGTGAAATTAACTCCTATCCCTCGGTAATCCCACAAAATGTCACCCCCTAACACACAACATGGATTAGTATCTACTGTATGTGCACACAGGAGATAACAGAGCTCACAGAGATGTGCAGTGATTTGAATCGTTCACATCCTTATACACACGCTAAACACATTTCCTGCCCTTCTTTCTATTCCTTCCTCAAACATGCTCTGTCTGATGGCAAACATCCTAAATACACAAACACACTTGCAAAGCTAACACTGTTGATTTTCTTCTGCTGCATAATCACGCTTGGACGACATAAATTCTAGCAGCCGCATGTCATGTTCAGAATTCCTCAAGTGCCCAGGCTGAATATGGTTTACCAAAGGGTATTCATGTCTGAGCCGTGTACATTCTCTTCTTCTTCCATCTTTGGAACAAAAGAGGAGTTAAACCAAAAGAGCCCAACTTTTCTCGCCAGACAGATTAAAAACCACGCACTGGTCCCAGCTGTCACTCTGCAGCCATGCGTAGCAGAGACAAACAAACAGTGGGGGCTGCTCCGTCTCTGAACGCAACCCATCGATCATAACACGGCACCGCACATTTCCTGGAAGAGGGAGACATGATGATGCGGAGAGGAAGAACAGTGGAGCCGGTGCACTTGCGTGTGTGTATGTGTGTGTGTGTGTGTGTGTGTGTGTGTGTGTGCACATACAATAGGAGGACTGGAAGACATTGTGGAGACTTGGACATCCTCTGAGGTACCACCAAGACATCTGCCACCTCCCAGCCCGGTCTCCTGATGCTTCCTCAAGCCTGTGGTCAGAGTCCTTGTTCCTGCGCCCACCACATCCGAGAGGACGGTGCAGCGATTGGTGGAGATGGTAAATAATAGAGTGGGAAGCTCAAATGAGATAGTGGAAGAAATAAATGAAAAATGAAGCCCATGGGGAGTTAAAGGGGGAGATTAAAGGGGTAAACAATACAAGAGGGTGGGAATAGAAGAGGAACAGTGGGATTAGAATCCCAGCAATAAGGCTTGTCTTCTTCTTCCCTCCTCATATCCAGGGGCTATCTCCATCCCCTGACTCCCCCAGCCCCCTCACCTGCCTCCCCTCCCCTCACCCACACGCCCCCAGGCTGTCTTTACTCTCATCACCCCACCCTCAGTCCTGGAGAAAAGTTCAATCTTTGCATTTTCATTGTGGTTGCCCACACCAGCCCTGCGCCTCATGAAAGTTTCATCTCCCCTCCCTCCGTCTCTCTTGTCCTCTCTCTCTCTTAGCCTCTCGTCACATATGCATCGGCGGCTGGATCCAGCTCCCCAGGTGAGGAATGATGATGAGAAAGCGCGAGGCAACCAGCAGAGATTTGCCATGCTGGGCTGTACGCGGCTCCGCTCGGGGGTGAATGAAAACAGCCTGCATGGAGGAAGACTGGAGTTGCCTTGATATCTATGCCACACAGCCCAAAGCGAAGGATGCAGCTGGTCTGATTTGAGGCCTTTTTTGCTTCACTGGTACAAAGATCTTTTGGGAAAATGCCTCCCCGGATGAATCTGATGTATGCTCAAGACACACGGCTGAAATATGACTGTGCAGACACAAACAGAGCCTCTTTGTGCTACATCCATGCATGCCAAGTGAATGTATGTATAACCTCAGCTGCACAGCCACACGTGCACATGTGCGCAATTGTAACATTTATTCATGCTCACATTATCACAAAACAAACACTGGCATGCCAAGTGCAGGCCCAGGTTGTGGTCTGCCAGCTAGGCTATAAAAAGGCCCCTGCGAGCATGGCAGGCATTCAGACTATGAGAAAAGGTTGCAAAGGTGAATACCTCAAGACGCATGACTGTAAGGGAGCCTGACAGAAAAATGTGTACTCAGTGCAGTCTTGATATTATGATGAAGAATGGCAGCAGAGCGCTCGTTCTTTTCAGTTCCACATAAACAGCAGTTCCTCTGTAGCAGCAAGCCAATCTAATGTTGATGTCACTGCAGTAATTCCTGAACTCAGTGGTTACCAAACTGTTCCCACCCCGAGGGATGGACAGACATTGCAAGGGGGTCACACACACATAAGTGCTCTGACGCTAGCAGGCTATCAAGAGCCAGATTAGCACATATTTAGACAGCATGTTAAGTTTAAGACTGCCATTCATTTGGCAGGGAGAAAAGGAAAAATAGGTGGTTCTCATCAACTAAATATACCAGCCAAAGTCAAGAAAAAGACGACCTCGCTGTGGGGCTCACTGTCAGGTTAGCAGAGCCTTGTGTCTTTGCTTTGCTTTTCATTTGCACTTAAGTAATGCATGGAAGGTTGAGAAGACACATGCAGCTCATGATTGTGATTAAGTTTAATAAAACAACATTGAAGTTGGCTTGTTTGGTTACAGTTTTCCTCGATAAATACAGTACAGCTGGTGTCTCATCATAGTTGGGGGATGTGGTGAGGATGGAGTCAGTGAGGGGGAAAACAGTCCTCTCCCCCAGCCTGTAAATTCCAGGAAAAGTGTGGTTTTTAAAATCACATATGAGATACATTTACTTTGGATATGATTTATTTTTGGTACTAGTCTATACTGAGTACAGCATACCATACCATGACTTAGTCATACCAAAAATGAGACAAAACTCAGATTATGTGTGGTCATATGCCTACAAAGTTGCGTGGTGATCGGTGAAACCCTTGAGATGTTATACACCTTTATGTGATGAGCCACGCCCTCCGCAATATTCATTGCCTTATAGAAGCTCAGTTTTAGTAAGTTTTCCAACTTTCGATCGATTTGAAGTGTTTTTCAAAAAATTCAAAATGGTAGAAAATATATATAACTGGAAGTCATGGGCTCTTGTGGCAAATGTGTTCCTCATGAGGAGAGGCATCTCTGTGCAAAGTTTCATGTCTCTACGACATACGGGGCATGAGATATGCCCATTCAAAGTTTGCAATTTCAATCGGTTGCTAATGGCCAATTGATGTAACTCTCTTCATTCACATCCTCCCATGACCCTCTACCACTGTGCCAAATTTCACATGGATTGACCAAGTTAGTGAGGAGAAAAACGTGGAACAGACACACCCACAGACACACAGAGTATTTGTCTTTATATAGTAAGAAAAGATAAACTTACCATATCAGTAACCTACAGACATTAACACTATGATGCACGTTTTGAGACAGTACAGCAGTGCTAATGTTACTTCTTTAGCTAATCTTTTGACAGTGTGCTATAATGTTATCACACTGGGATTTGCGGCCTCAAGAACTACACATCCTTGGAGGCTCACAACTCTTTTTTTTACCAGTGGCTAAACAATCTAACACTGCATGTAGTGCCAAAGTCGCCATTTCCTAACCTCCTAGATAAACAGTCATTTTGGTGTGTGTAGAGCCAAAATATTTTCACATCTAACTGGATGAATTGAGGGTTTATTTCAACCAAACCAGAGTCGGTGATTGCTGGAACAGCAGGGGGAAAACAAGATGGTATCTGTGAGTTTTTTTAAGTTTTGTTGACTTTGACTGAGGTGTATTTTACTATGATAAAATAACTGTTTATGTAAATGGAGTCTGGTGATTTTGACGATAGCCATTTTGGGGCTGGTTAAACAAAAAGGGATCTTACTCCTTAACTCTATCTCTGTGGGAATCCTTTCAATAATCTTGTCAGACACTTAAAATAACAATCTGAGCCTCTTAGTTGCAAAAACAAACACTTTTAGTGGACGTACGTCGATGGTGCAAACATGCCCTGAGTGTTTTACATTACAGCCAGACTGCTGCTCTCGCTCAATACTGGACATGTTCCAAAAAATATTGTTTCCATTAGTCGCTTGGACACAAAAACATGGGAAAGTATGTGAAAAGTAGTTGAAAAATGCCCTTTAACCCTGGATTTTGAAGTTTTTTTGACATGCATAACTTTGAGTTGAAGGTGTGAGAAAAAATAGTATCAGTAACATTGTTAACACTGTGCTACATTACAGAGAAATACAAAACCGTACTAATGAACCTTCATTATTATAGGCCTATATTTTATCTCCAAGTGCACGTCACACACTGAGCGAGCCGCCTGTTAATGACGCTGTGGGCTAATGGGCATGTAGCTACTTCCATGTTTCACATGATACGTCATGTTTGCAGTCGACCAATGAAGATGAGTTTACATATCACCTTGGGTTCGTCCTTCACCTTCTCAAAATGATCCCACACTTTGGATTTCCTGCCCGACATGTTATTAACTAGCCTGTGGAATAACCGCAGGTACCAGCCCTGGAAATTAACCTGACTCCTGTCTGACTGCTGAGCATGGACACTTCCTGGGTCTGTCTTTCAAAATAAATTCCCACATGATCCAGTCATTTTTCTTTTTCTTTTATTTTCTAGTCCAAAAGGAGGCTCATAGAAAAAGTCTGAGACTGCTTGAACCTGACATCAGCTACAGTTCATCCTCGAAACTGTCTGAAACGGACACTTAAAATTAGAGGTGTACCAAGACTTCATTATCTGTATGTGTTAATCCAACAAATGTATCTGTCTCTGTATCTGTATTCAGACAGAAGACTGGAAGTGGGTGTGGTTTATACCCGTTTAGTCCTGTTAAATGGGTCCAATGTTGTATTTCCTAGCCTAATAGGGATTAAAACTGTTGTGCCTTCAAAGCATGACTGATTTAATTTGGCATGTAATTAATTCTGAAATATATTTCTGCATCCTCATGCTATACCCTCATCTCATTTTTGAATTTTACAAACTGTCTGAACCCCTATGGAAAGCCATTTAAATCAATATTAAACTAATAATTAATTAATAATATCCCTATGAAATAAATAAATACAGCCCTGAAATAAATAAATGAGGAAAATAAATATATACATGTAAATATTAATATATAAATCAGTCAATACAATTCAATAAATAATAATAATAATAATAATAACAACAATAATAATATTAAGTTTTTATTTTTTAAACAAGGACAAGTTTAAAGCCAACAAGTTTTTGTTTTGTTTTTTCGTTTTTTTTAAAGGACTACTTTTATTTATTTCAGGGGACTTTCATTTCCTAATGCCACATTTATTTTCCAGCTCTTTTATTCCCATCTGTTTAAATAATCATGAAATATTGGCAGCTAGCTGAGAGCTGACTATTCCCAACTATCACTCTCACACTGAGGAGGTGTCATAAGTTGCAAGGCAAATTTGGAAAGGTGTTGGTGGATGTTTGGTCAAAACCCCATGACACCTATGGCTGACACATACAACATGTTACATCTTAAATGGATGAATATTGACTGAAATACAAGGTAAAGCATTGATTTTTTTTAAATATTTCAACAGGTTTTTTTTTAAATAGAGGTAATTAGCAAACCCATCTAAAAACTGCAGGTTCTAAGCAACATCTTGTATAAGTTACAGATTTGAAAGAGATCCAGCTGTCACACCAGGCTTTTGCCTTGCAACTTATGACACCTCCTCAATGTGAGAGTGATAGTTGGGAATTGTCAGCTCTCAGCTCGGTTTTAGGATCCAAAATGCAAATGCAGGTCCCTCTTTCCTGCTGCCTCACAGCCAACACTGCTCCCTGTGATCCACACATACCAAAACTGACATTAATCTCTCATGTTCAGTATCAATAAATACTAAACTTTGCCATATCTACGTTTCCTACATGCAACAATGTGAATTTATTCAGTCTATGTATTATATCTTGCTTTTTGTTTTCCTGATGCTTCTTGTTTTGCGGTATCCCCTTTTTTACTGTAACAATGCAAATTCCCCCGCTGTGGGACTAATAAAGGATTATCTTACATCTTATTTTTTGTTAGTGTTTGTAATGTGTCTGTTCAGAATATGGTGGGTTTCTGCTGGTGAGTGTTATTTTTGTGATGTTTTATAGTTTTAACGACTAGTGCAGTGGCTGTTTCTTGACTCCAGCAGTATTTTACAACTGTGTCTTAAAGATCTTGTCCCTCGGGTTGAATGCCATTAAAGGGTTGACACTGCTGAGAGCTACTTCCTATGTCTCATTATAGTAATGAGTAACTGGAGTCTGTTTACATTGCATTATTCGTGCTTTTCCAAATAATGTATTTGTAGGTGAAAGGATAAGTTAGAAAATACAGTCTTCTCCTGCAGCTCCCTCCTCTCACCAGACGACCACAGGCATATGCACATGCTTCACACATCAACTCAGTGTATCCCATACATTTTTTATTCAATCTTATTTCATTTTACAGTTGCACTCAGCACATGCACATAGAGACAGACAACCATTCACACCTACGGACAATTTAGAGTCACCAATTAACCTGCAGTTATAGAAATATAACTCTTCGTTTCATTGACCAACAGGGCTCTTGATTTTTTGGTCAGATTTAAGTTTTGAGTCATGACTCCTTCTATTCTGGCTCCCAGTGACACAACAAGATGACACCTTGAGACTCCTGTGTAGCCTACAGCCCTGTGGGGCCGAGTTGTGTTTTGCCTCCAGCTAATAAAATGACGCCATTGTGACATCGGCTCTAAAAGGATCTATAATAACTGCCTCTTTCTAAAATGACCTCTGATTGGCCAGAGTCTCCCGTCACAGGCTAGATTTTCTAAAGCCTGAAAAGGAGGAGCAAAAGTCTAGTTTTCTTTATAATATGCTCAAAGTATAGTATGGCATTTTTGCCCTATGCCTAAATTAATTCAGTTAAATTCAATTTTATTCATAAAGCCCAATATCACAAATCACAATTTGCTTCAGAGGGCTTTACAGCACACGACATCCCTCAAAATTAAACTGCCTACCTGAGCTTTAACGCCCTCTGTGAGACATTCACTGACTCAAACCTTCTTCAAATAATTGGTGTAGCTCCCACTTCATAGATTGTTCAAATCATGTGAGACCAGCAGAACGGCTGTCCAGTCTGTTGTAGATGTTCTCTTGAATCCCTAGAAGCCAGCGTCTAACGCGCCTGCTGGAAAGACCTGATGTCACTACAGATGAAATATCAGAGAGGCTGCAGCACAAAGTCCCTCCCAAATACATCCACAGAGACTTTATTTTGCTTATTTACAGTAGGTCCTTAAACCAGAATGTCAATGTGCAGCTATCACAGAGAGTGGGAGTGAGAAAGAGAAGGAGGGCAGATAAACATCACTTACTAAATACCAAATTACCGTGGGCCGTCAGAATTTAGGGGGAAACACTGCTATCATCTATCAGGGTGACGGCTGGGTTTCTCCCTGTTGAAACAGGCGCGGTTGCCCATAATGAATCTTAAATGCCAATGCCTACTGGCGATACGGCCTTCACTCCTTCATTCTCCCTTCATGCCTCTCCATTTCATTGTTCGCTCTTGTTCACATCCTCGCCCCGCTCTACATTTCTGTCTCTCTCCCTTTAATTCTTGTTCAATTCAGCGTATCTGAACCTGATCGTCAGACACCCTGTATGACAGCAGACCGAAGAACTCTGGATACACTAATAATGTCTTTTATCCTCCCCCCACTCATTTTCACTCCGTCTCTTTCACCTTTCCTGTTAGTTTCAGTTTCATATTTTTTCTCCGGTCCTATATGAGAAGCATTTAAAGATACCACTGCCAAATAGCTTCTTTCTGCATTGCTCGTGTCAAATCTTTGCTCCCATCTACACTTTAGGGATGTATGAGTGTTTTGAATTCCTCCATTAAAAGGTGAGGAGGTGAGACAAAGGGAGAAGGATGAGAGAAGTGCAGATCCAAACTCCAGACGCCAACACCATCAGATCTCATTTATCTGCGGTGTTATCATGTGGGATCTGGGATGCCAAAAATATTAACAACGCTCAGGCCCCTCGGAGGCCACGGCTGGTGGCTGGGCCCTGGAGCAGATTAACATACAAGACAGCCCCATGTGTTCAGGGGGTGCAGATCAGGGATGTGTACAGGACAGGTGCTTGATAAAGTTGCCCGAGCAACAGCACATTTGTTTTGTTTGGCTGAGCTGCCCCTCTGCAGAAAAAAAAAGTTTTATTTTTGGTGGCATGGTGGTGCAGTGATTAGCACTGTCGCCTCACAGCAAGGCGGTTCCTGAATTGGTGACCCTAAATTGCCTGTAGGTGTGAATTTAAGAGTGAATGGTTGTCTCTATGTGTCAGCCCTGTGATAGTCTGGTGACCTGTCCAGGCTGAACCCTGCCTCCAGAAGTCCATAATTATTAAAACCAGATCAAACTGTAAAACAAACAAATAAAAAATAATGTGACAGAAAACGATGCAAAGTGATAGCCAGTGACCTCGCCATATACCCTTGTTGCCATGCCGACCAGTGAGGGATTCAGTGAGGTGAGTCTGTTTAAGCTGTGTAAATTATTAAGCACAAACTGTATAACCAAAAGGATGCCCTGTGAATAAAAATCACCACATATGCGTCCTCAAAATGTGCAGCTTGTCACGTTTGCATCATGTCACGCAATATTGCCTTATATGATGCTATCACATGAACCAATCTTAGCTGGCTAGCTGGCAAACACAGGCAGCAGGCTACATGCAAAAGAGAGACAGCAGACAGAGAAAGAGCTCAAGGATGCAGCAACTTCACAGAGCTGGATTGAGACTATCACCAGGTAAATAGAAATGTCAAGCAACCATTTCTCACATACCAATAACTCATTTAACAGGAAGAAGACCTATTTTCTCAGAATGAATTTTTAAGAAGTTGAAAGTACTGGGGGAAAAAAACAGAAAACTAATATTTCAATCGCTGATAAATACACATATTTTATCTTGTATTGTGAAGTAGTTTCATCTTTAAAATATTGTTTAAAAAGCGCGACTCTGTAACCCCAAAAGGAGAGAGTCTGGTGATGAAGTAAAATACTGCTGATTGCTTTAGTGAAATATGGAATAGATGCAGCCTAATTCCTGGGCTTCATCAGCAATTACTGAGTTGCTGTAAAGTGTTCAGGTGTGGAAACCTGACAGAGTATTTAAAGAGAAGCCCAGCATTTGCAGGGGATAATATGCTTAATGTAGAAATATGGCATAAATACAGAAAAAAGGTGCATTTCTTTTAAATTAACCTGTGTTGTTTTTTTTCTGTTTTCTGAACATTGGCTTAATGGTAACATACATTAAGGTCTTGCCCCATTTTTAGGTTAGAGCAGCAGCCCCTGAAAATGTCTTTGCATGTCTCTGGTGCAGATAAACTTGATTTTCCAAAAAAAATATATATTCAACTCAGTGAATGGATTTGTGCAAATCAAAGTGTCTCTGATGATGCAATGTGGGAAAGTCAGAACTGTAATGCAAATCCATTTTGAATTTGACTCATCAAAAATTTTGCAGGCAAAAAATAATGTGACTGCTCCATCAAACATCTTCTCTGTCACTCACTGGGAGCAAACTGAACTCTAACTGTAAGTTTTGGAAATTAACCAGCTGGCCTAGTTATCAGTCGAGCCTGCACGGATCGCACAATGAAATAAAATTTGTTTAACAAACTTGTGGGAATATAAAGGAGACCCAATTTCGAATAGTTGGAGATTTTCAAAATGATACAGGCTTGCCTATCTGCAGTCTGTCTGCCTGGAGGCTTCTGGATCATGATGATGAACTGAAACACTGCTGTCAAATGAACTTCAGTTGTGAGAAAGACGAAAGAGTAGTTCTGCTTTACAGGTGGATCTTTTGTCCCATTCTACATAATGTGCATCATGATCACTGTCCAAGGTGCTGATCCTGTTTTCCCCCATGATGCTGGAGCTGTCTTGTGCCATGTTCACACTACAGGCAACACGGCAACAATGTGGCCAGGTACATTGCTGCCAGGTGTTGCTCAATTGCTTGTTGACAAAGTGACAACATTTTGACCCTGTGTGTGTCGTCTACCTGCAGCAAATTACCTCGACTCAACATCATCTTGAGTTTGTATCTGGTCAAAAATATATCCCCATTTTAGTATCACATTTTGCCACCCCATTGCATCACCTTGTTCACTGCAATGCGCAGAAAAACAACACAGCAGCAGCTAACTAAACTAAATAACACAGCCCTACAGCTAGAAACAAAAACAGCTGATTGGTTGATGGTTCACCGTGTAATTGGAGCGCTGAAAAAAGTTGAGGACAGCTCAAGTTTGATTTGTAGCATGTCACGCCTGTCTCCACCGAGAGCCGTCAGTTTTGTGGCTTCATGTCACCAGCTTCCATTGAAATAACTTGTAGCCTGTTGCTGTGTTGGTGCGTCACTGCCTGTCAGTCGAGCTGATCAGCAGGATTCCCACAAGTGCTGCAGGAACACTGTGTAACAGTTTGGGTCCATGGTAGCTTGGAGAGTGTGGAATAAAACAGCAATCAAAAACTCACAGCACTCAAACTGGACTTCCCACAGTGCTGTATATTACTAACTTACACATCAAGCTTACCAAGCCCAGTTGTACCGCTGCTATCTTATCATAAAGGCCACATCAATCCAAACGTCACACTTGAGTTGACAGGTAAAACAAAACAGGAGCAGCAACAGGAATCTGTGTGTCGCAAGAGTGTCACCAACTATCTCAGCAACACGAGGCACCATTTGGTGACGTCACGTCTCTCGTACCGAGACAACACAATGCCGTAAAGGCACAGTTCACAATTGCTACTGTAAGAAGTGGGAGGGGATGCAGTCTCCATGGCTAATGAGATTTTTGTTTCAGACATCACTGATTATGTTTACATGCACAAAATATTACATTTCAGTCAGGTCCACTTTAGTCAAAGAAAACTTTATTTCCATTTGCAGTATTATATTTGGCGGTATGGCTCTGTTCTGGGACCTCTGCCTTTCCTAGGCCTATGCAGAAAGCCTCCTCCATGCACCTATGTGTAAAGCCTAAATCAAAGAGAGCAAACCTCTCTGCCCTTCCATGTGCAAATAAGGAAAGCATGAGGCAGAGAGAGCAAACATCCCTGCCCTTCCATGCGCCTACATGGAAAGCCTAAGGTAGGCCAGAGCAGTTTAAATAGGTCACCCTGAATGAGATTTGCCAATTGGTTGCACTGAAAGGAATCATGTGATCTATCAGCTGACTCCCTTCCATCAAACAGCTGCTCCATCAGTTAATAGGCTGTTTAAGATCAGCTGATGTAGCTGAGATGTGAGCTGAGCTTGACATCGTGTCCTGCCTGAACTAACACTGTGCTCAATTTTTTGAGACAATATTCCTGCTAAGCTGTTTACAGTACATGGCCTATGAAAATGAATATTCCAGGATTCTCCAAATAATGTGTCCTAACATATGGTTTATCACATCAAAATATGGAAAAGTGGAATGCCCGGAGTGCCTTATGCCATTTTGCTTATATGCATCAATATAAGATTGTTTTTTTAGTTTTCTAATGATGGCAGACCATGCAAACAACTTCCTAAAAAGGTCGGTGCTGCGATATTTGCGCATATCCAAAAGTCTTTCATAATGTTTTGAAACAGGTGTTTTTTTTCCTTCTAAACAGAAGTCAGCCTTTTTCTGATGGCCTTGCAAACTGTTGGCGACTTGGTTTGTATCCACGACAACTTGCGCTCAACAAGAGGTCATGTGTCACAAAATTCGGTGAGAAACCCCAGTTACATTCAGCATGCTAGTATACATGCGCAAATAATGCAACTAAAACCAGAAGAATACTGGCATATAGTGTCCCACATCTTAATCGGAAAATCTACAAATGTAAAAAAGGCCTAAGTTGGGATATCTAAATGGAATATGCTGTTTACATTACCCATATCAAATTAGAATAACGTCATATTCGGAAAAATAGTGGGATATTCGTGTGCATGTAAATGTAGTCAGTGTTATTTTAGGAAGCTTTGCAATAGATTCCTGAGATTCCTGAATAAATAAGGCTTCACAGGGTCTTAATTTTACTATAAAACAAAATAAAATATAAGATTCAGCCCTCTCGCCACGTCCAATCATCCTCTGTCGCTCCCTGGTTTGACTCACACAAGTTTTTATACTCACATTTACTACATAAAGCATCCAGTTGGCTGTGCTTTTCCTCACAGATCCACCATAGAAACTGTGTTTAGTTGTTTGAGTCTCTTGCTTTTACAACATCAACTAATTGTTTCCACAACAGTAACACCACAGGTGATAGCTGTTTCCACCATTCGCTGTGTGATGATAAAATTACGTCTGCAGTCTCAATCTGCTTCCAACACTTGTTCCTCTGCAATAATCTGAGAGGTGTGTTGCATCAAATGACTTCACTTCCATATGGCTATTATGGATACTGAGATATTTTCAGACATTCTCGTGCGGCACGACTGAAGCTCTTTGTAATCAAACGCTGGGGCCCCGAGGCGGAAGGAGGGGGAGGCGAATCAAAAAGGCTCCGATTCCCAATCATTTCAGCCCTCATTGAGAGCAGATATTGATAGGCAATGATGTGTGTGTCAATTTGACCAGAGCTCCGTCTCCCGTGGCCAGACCGGGAGGCACCCACAGTGAGAGCAGGGAGGAAAGGGAGAGAGCTTCATACGAGGCGTGGAAGGCAGGACGGG
This sequence comes from Epinephelus cyanopodus, assembly GCA_026686955.1. NCBI lineage: Eukaryota > Metazoa > Chordata > Actinopteri > Perciformes > Serranidae > Epinephelus > Epinephelus cyanopodus. Next base: position 9,565,390 of record CM048916.1, on the reverse strand, counting down.
TGGGGATGGGGGGGGGGTTTAGAGATGGATCAGGATAGAGAGAGAAATGCAGCAGCTGGGAAATGGATGACTACATAGATATGGGGGAAATGAAACTGTTCAAGACATCAAGGGAGAAACTGAAAGGGAGAAAAGTGTTTGAGTAAGTGAATGGGTGAGGCCGGGAGAGATAGAGAGGGGGGAGATAGGCGGGATGAGATGAGATGAGTCTGTCTGGGCTAGGAGAGATGGATTAGTGTGTCTCCTGCTACCTGTGCGGGGGTCAGTGTTAAACTGCCGGGGCCAGATAAGGGCTTGGCAATAGCTTGAGTGTGGGCAAGCATTGACTGGTTACCTCATTGATTTAGCTTGGAGTGAGCACAGAGCGATGAGCAGAGTTCAGACCTGTACAGCTGTTCATCAACGTGTCAGGGCCTACAGCACCCACCGAGGCCCGTCTCTGTGACCGCATCACCTGATCTGAGGCTGCTCACTTCATCGGACACTGAGGAGACACCAAAATACGAAGAGCTATCTAATCTTTCAAGCCACAAAATGTGCACAAGAAATATAATCTGCCATCCTGAAACCCATTCACCTGTTGGATTTTTTGATTAGATGCTTACAATTTAACGTATTCTCAGGCTACTGTATGACTTTATATGTTACAGTAAACACATCAGCACACACACACTCCAGTAGTTTCCATTAAAAGGAATAAACCACTGAGGGAGAGAGAGTGAATTGCTTCAGAAATCCAATAAACTGTTCCTCCAACGCTGAAGAGTTGACTCATCAATCACTCAAAGGCAACCAAAAAAAAATAAGTCTTTCATTTTCACATAAGCTAATGCCGCTCATATTACACTAAATATTATACATATATTCATGGTCTAAAGCTGCATGGCGTTTACTCTACACAGATTCACAGATACAGCCTGAAACTATGGAAGCCCATTTGTGCTTGGCATGATTAGAAATTTAAAAATTCACGAGGCTGTCAATGCACCAGAAAGATACAAATATAGAAAAGGACTGTGGCATCTGCTTTTGCTCAAGGCGTAGAAAACCTACAACTACCAGAATGCACTGCACCGCACTGGAACATTAAACGCAACACATTCTTACTCCAACCTGTCACATATTGCCACTTGGACATGGACTTTCCGTGTCTACATATGACGTTCCAGGTACCTGGATGCATATGTTGTTGATGCTCTAGGATGCCGTGTCAACTTCAGCCTGTTCAGCCTGCATTGTCTGTTTTCAAAATACACTTCTGTTTTTACAGGAAATGTACAGTTTGCGTACAGTCTCTTTCAAAATACATGTACTATGTCAGTACCACACAGCGATTTGACGTTAACAAACACATGGGTAGGTTTAGGAAAAAAAACAACAGGATCTGGCTTCACATTGATACAGGACACGAACACCTGTCTCCCGGGTGAAAGTCCCCTTCAACCCATGCTACTCTGCCTTTTCGCCTCCTTAACTTTCATTGTTGTCATCGTTGTTGTGTGACATATTGCAAGTTGCCGATCCGAAAACAATATGATGGTCAGCTAGTACCACACAATCTCAGATTAGGGTTAAATGGTAAGTTAAAGTATGTTTCTGAAAACACTGTAGGCACGAAACAGGCAACGCAGTGACACAATCATGGTTTACATTTATCAGCACTGCTTACTTTTACTGTTTGATCTGAGTTTTTCAGCCTCCAGTTTTACAAAACAATATGGCACCTACTTCCTGTTCACAAATATTACAGCCACACAGCTCACTAAAATACGTTTTAGGTGACAAACAGGCGATAGAGTAATAGAATCTTGGTTTATGTTTGATCAGCTTGGTTTTACTGTTTGATTTGAGTTTGATAGAGTCAAAATTTAAGCCAAAATTAGGACATATTTAGTCAAACTTTTGACTTTGGAAAACAGAACCATGTAACACTGCCTTAGAAATATGTAATGCTAAGTCGAAGTCTGAAATACTGACTTAAAAATGTATCTAATTTAATTTATCAAATAGAGCAGTGGTACTCTATGCAGGCTATAGGTCACGGACTGTCAGTTGATTAAACTCTGCTTCAGGGACATCCATCTGAAAAGATTCTGGTTGGTAGATATGATTAATACCAGAATTCTACAGTTGCTAACCACAGTTGAGGAGCAAGTATGGGAGTACTTGATGTAATGTGACAAATGTCTTACAAATTTATTGTGGGCACCGTCTTGTTTTGTTCAGCCTCCGTGTAACTGTGGTTTGTTGTTTTTGGAAATGTATGAGAAGGTGACTCATGTTGCTGCTGTGTGACACTTTCTTGCCACAAATAGCGCATCCTGCTGTAGTTTTATTTACAGGTTGAAAAGTAGCACCACACCAGGCTGCAGTTCCTTTCTGCCGTTCTCTAACGCGTGTGATGCAGAGGTGTGAGACTGTGCGCCACAGTTCTGATGTCAAGTAAATTTACACAGTCATGTGATTCAGACCAGCTAAATATCAGGGGCTGTATTCACAAAGCGTTGAGATAACTCCTAGACTTGAGAAGTTTTCTTTGTAAAAACTGGAGTTAGGAGTAAAGAGGAGGACTTTTACGAGTCTGAAGAGTTTCTTAATCAGAGGAGAAAATGGTGGAAACACAAAGAGGTCGGAGAAATATTCTCCAAACTCTTAATGACAGTGAGAAAATGAAATGCCACAGATTAGATGGTGCAGGGATAATAAGTGTGGTTGATCTCATTAGGGATACGCACACATTTCCCACCTAACGCTAGAACACCAGAAATAAAATGATCACGATACTAAGATATCTGGAAGACTGGAAAGATGCAACAGTGCGGCAGTGATGACTTGAGTCTGTCTCAACCTTCCGTCAGCAGAGTGATCACACTAACAATGACACTTTCACTACTTTCATTTCCACTAAGTGTCCACACCTTGCAGGCTCACTAATCACATCTGTTAAAAGAATGCATCATACCCAGCAACAGGGTCAGTCACACCTCCTCACAAAGGTAAAAGTTTCTGTCCTTTCCTTGCTCAGAGTTGCGCTGATAAATTTCCAAATTTACTTTTTAGTTAAGTCTAAGTTAGGCTCTGAGAGTGTTCTCAGAATGTTTGTCAATACGGTCCCTGGTTTGTTGAGGCACAAACATCACACAAAAGTACTGAAAAGGTCTGGAAGTGATGCAGCCACCCACATTTTGTATTTTTAAAATTCTACTATTGATGTTTTTTAAAGGTCTTGATACAAAATGAATAGCTCGTGAATTTCCAGTTCTATTATGCATCCATGGTGCACGGAGAGCGCCTGGGGTTTGTGTGACAGCTCAGCTTTTAACATGTTTCATAACTGAGCAGGAACTTTCTGTTCTTCCTTCAGATTTAGAGTTAACTGCAAAGGTGGAACATCTTCAACACACACTGTTGCTAACTTGCTTTACTCTACTCTTAGCTTAGCTTTAAGACTAGAAGCAGAACTAGATTAAACAAATGGGTGAAGTTTTTTGGCCTTTAGACAGAGCCAGGGTGGATTATCACCATTTACAGTCATGTTAAGCTAATGTACTGTTCCTTTGTATTCAGAATAATTTATTATTTTGAATAAGTTTTGTCAAATCTTCGATGCAGTCATTTCATAGTCTACACCAGTGGTTCTCAAATGGTGCGCTGCGGTACACTAGTGTGCCATGATGCTAATCCAAGCTGTGGGGCTTTACAATATGATTATTGCAGTATTCAACTGGGCCTGTACAAAGAGTTACAAATTCATTTTTAATTGACTGTATTAGTATATTGTGTGCACCTATTTCCTAATAAAGAGGCAAACTCTAGTTAAAAATGTAACTTAATTAAATTCAATTTATTTTAAAACCTTCTCTGGGAACCAACTGGGTGCCGTAAGTGCTATATCAAAGGCAACTGGACTTGCTTGCATTTCTCGAAGACGTTTTGCCTCTAATCCAAGAAGCTTCTTCAGTTTTAAATGACGCTTACGAAGTTGCAGGCTTTAAACTTTGTGTGGGTGTGAACCCTTGAACCCCCCTGAAGACAAAAAGAGAAATTAAAAAAAAAGCATCAGTAGACAGTATCACGAAAGCTGCCTGTTTTATTTTTCTTATTTTTATTGTCTTATGTCATGTGATAACACGATATAGAAACTATTGTGTGCCTTGAGATTTTGGCTTGCCCTTTGGTGTGTCTTCGACATAAACAGTTTGAAACCCACTGGTCTACACCAGCATAAACAATTTTTTAAAAATTAATTCCTGATTTTATCTATTTTCTTTAGTTTTTGTGGCATTTAGGCTTCTTACTCAATGAAGCATTAGTCAAAAAAAAAATTAAATGTGCATAAAGTCGAATCAAATCCAAAAGAAACAAAACTGCAAAATGGCTCCGAGACACAAAACTGTCCATGTACAGACAGTAAACACAGTAAAACACAAGGCTGTGCTCACCAGGGAGAGTATTTTATTTCTTGTTCTTGTTGTTCCGGGCCCAGTGCTGTTCTGACATTTGTTTTGAGGGTGGTGTTGGTGCGGGGCAGGTGGTGGGAGGTGGATGCTCGGAGAGGAACGGCCCAGGGTAGGATGTCTATAATTACATATTGATTTCTCGGGGGCCGCTGTTCAGCCGGCGCTGTGAATGTGCAGAATAAATCACTCGGCCTCTATGATAGCTAAGTATTTATTCTTTTTAATTCTGTTTATGGTGATCTTGATTCATGCCCTCTAACCCTGGCCACGCCTCAGTGCCGCTGCCCCCTTCATGTCAGGGGGAGATCACAGTACATGGCTATGTGTGTTTTTACATGCACATGTGTGTGTGTTCACCAGGGACTGTGCTAACATACCAGTGAAAATAAAGCCCCTGGAGTAAAAAACCCTTTACAGATACTGATCCTTATCCCAGCCAGGGAGATTATGAAAGGCTTTTCTATGATAACTGAGTATTACTGCTCAGCATACTACAAACATATAAAAACTGTTTCATCTTTTGGAAAGGTCTGTGAGTTTCCTTGTGCGTCCTTTGTCAGAAAAAAAAAACCTGTTGCTGATTGGCTCGGATAGGCGGCCTATATCATTGGATGTGGGTGACATTTTTACTGCTGTCATGTTGTTAAAGGAGGAAGATGAGTTGAACCTTATTGATCCCTGGGGGTGAATTTCGTTATTACTGCAGCAAAATTATGATATAGATAAAATACAGTATATACGCTGTATTTACTGATCATATTAAAGATATGGTGCGGTTAAAGGATTCCCAGCTAAAGTACCAGTTTACAGATTCAGCGGCAGATATTTTACAGTGAACTGCAGCAGCTGCTGTGATGGTGAGGGCTGAAGGCTGTGTGGAGTTGTAAAGGATGAGGTGGAGGTGAGCAAATGCTTCTTTGGCTTTTTGTCTGACTTCAAATTGACAGTTTCATTTTAGCCCACTCCCTCTAAACTCAGAGGCCACTGGCACTGCCACAGGTCTGTAAGGGAGCAGAGAAGTAAGTAAATGACAGCAAGGGTTTGGATTTGTGCTTCAACTATTTTTTTTTTTTTACCTGGTGGGAAAGAGATTTGTATTTGTTATCTGTGAATACTGCTTTTTAAAGTTGTACTGAAAAGTATTTTTATTTGATGGATAGAAATGACTATGTGTAATGTGAAAGCGGTGTCCTGTAGGGATGAACCCACAGAGAAATAGGTCCTTATGCCGGCCTTACACCAAACATCTTTCCAAGCGTCTTTGCATGACTTTGTCGCAAAAACACCCAAAAAGTGGAACTGTGCCTTGTCAAAATAAATCAAAACCTATGTGACCGGACCATGTGGGAGTTTAATTTGAAAGGACAAACACAGGAAGTGTCCACGCTCAGCAGTCAGACAGGAGTCAGGTTAATTTCCAGGGCTGGTACCTGCGGTTATTCCACAGGCTAGTTAATAACATGTCGGGCAGGAAATCCAAAGTGTGGGATCATTTTGAGAAGGTGAAGGACGAACCCAAGGTCATATGTAAACTCATCTTCATTGGTCGACTACAAACATGACGTATCATGTGAAACATGGAAGTAGCTACATGCCCATTAGCCCACAGCGTCATTAACAGGCGGCTCGCTCAGTGTGCGACGTGCACTTGGAGATAAAATATAAACCTAGGTTCATTAGTACGGTTTTGTATTTCTCTGTAATGTAGCACAGTGTTAACAATGTTACTGATACTATTCTTTCTCACACCTTCAACTCAAACCACCAAAATATATCATTTAATAATAATAATATCATAAACATGTGGGCGACCAGTCAACTAATGGCTTTAAATGATGACTATTAGTCAACTAGGAAAGGTCTTAGTCAGGGGCAGCCCTATTAAAACCTGAATAATACTAAATTGTAAAATGCTAAATTTAGGGAAAAACAGGAAATGGAAGATGCTGTTTACGTGACCAACATCAAATGCAGACTGCTCTCATATTTGGAATAATAGGGGAATATTAGTGTGCATGTGAGTGTACCCAGTGAGAGCACCTCACTTTACCCTCACACATCTGTGGTGGTGGGCAGCTCCTGTAAAGAGAGAAATAATACAGTATTGACAGAAAACGCACATGGAATCACCAAGTCGCTGCGATTTGCGATCATTATTTCCTTTTTCTCCGTTGGCTCAGGGTGCACTCTGTGCAGGGCCGCGTCATTTTTTCAGCTCCTGAATTTGATCAAGATGGAGGCACTATGAGAGGCACCATTAATGTGATTTATAGTTGCCATCATGGTTGCTATGTCAACCCAACTTTCAATACTCTTACCTCTGTGAGAGCAGTTTGGAGCCTGTTGCTGGTCCAATAATGCACATTAGTGTCCGGGCACATACAGTACACACTGTATATGTGAACACACAGACACCAATAACGCGCTCTTTCTCACATACACACGTTTGCTTAAGTTGCTTTTGGGGACCTTAAAAGACTTACCTTAACTGCAACCCCAACCTTAACCTAACCCTGATCTTAACCACCGACGCAAAAATCACTTTTTTCCAATTGGGGACAAAAGCCGTGTCCCCAATTGGACAGGCTGTCACCAATTAACTGGTCTTTAGTCTGAAATGTGTCCCCGAAGGTAGCCTAAGTCACACACACACACACACACACACACACACACACACACACACACACACACACACAAAATTGCTCAGTGAAAGCAGCACAGTTTTCCCAAGGCCAAGGAGCTTGTGTAACACACTTCATTTGACACATTCATCGTGCAGCTTGAGCTAAAAGCATTGCACTCAAATATGAACTGAATTCATTTGCACTAAAATAAGAGCACAAAAACAATTCAATAACCCACTGAAACGACACTCCTTTTCTCCATCTACTGCGGCTCAGTGGCTGCACGGGCAGAATGAGTTATGGCTTGGGGGGGAAAAAAAGGAGACAAATCCAATCCAGCAGAGCTGTCATTGTGCCTGATGAGTATAATGCCACCTCAACTCATCCCTCAAACTCTCACTTGCTGTTTCTCTGGCCGAGCCACAGCAACTCATTGCTGTTTTGCTCCCGTTGTGACCCATCAAAGTCAAGGTGAGGTTTCAGTCATGTCTGGCTGTTTTCAGCTCTTATGTTTTCGCCAAGGTGAGGCTTTAGCAGTCGCCCCCGTTGGCGTTTATCAACTGCATCATCACAACACGGCGCAGTCAACAGCACAACAATTCACACATGACGAATAGAGAGATCCAGAGTGGATCGAATGTGTAATCTGGGGACGGGGGGGTTGTGAGGGGAAGCTGACTTTGAGTGTCTCAGTGAGGAATGAGAGACTATCACGTTTTATGACGGATATCCTGTCGGAGAGAAGGCAGAGCTGCCAGCTGCTTAGAGGCATTACATGTTCCATCTAAACTGATGGCTGATCGACATCGCAGTAAACAAAAGGACTTTCCCTGAGCAAAGTTGCTCCCAGTGCTTCTGTCACACTTTTTATTTTATGATGCCTTTGATTTTAATAAAAAAATAAAATAAATGTCAGCGAGAAAACTCAAAAGTGAGACAACTTTTATGCTTTTAGTGAAAGGTTTATCCCAACATCCACAAACTGAATCTGCTCCTTTGCGGCTGCAGTGACCTCAAGATACCCTCTTTAAAACTGTGTATCCAAAACACCTTCACAGTTTATTGTTGCTTTAAAGCAGAAACCAGGGGAAGTCATCCATTTCCTCCTGCCTCCACCTGCACCGGTCAGCTTCATCTTCAAAAGATCATGAATATATCAACACAACACCATGAACTGCTCGACAAATCAGAGATGTGGCCAGTGATTCATAGCAGTTATGGCAAGTTCCACTTATTTAAACATTTGTCATCATCAATTGTGCCTTTACATATTCATATCAAAGTTGCCATGTTTATATGATTATACCAATAGGCTTTAGTATATCAGTTGGAGAATTTTAGACATCCTGAGCGTGGTGTCTCAGTCAGTATGCTCTCTGTGATTTGCAGGTCAGGAGTAGTCTAGACGTCTAGACTGAAATTTGAATTAGGTTAAACATTTTAATGACTATATTTCAAAGTTGAAGCAAAGTTGATCTCAACTATATGCTGGAATATAGTCATTAAACCTGACTGAAAGGATGGTCATAATGGAACCTGAACACCTGGAAAAAAAACTGAAACCTTTTAACAAAATGCTCAGTTAAACATCTAGACTCACCACTGAATCACCAAATCATTGCCTACATTGTCTGCATTTACCTATAACATTTCATTTTGCCGTCTTAATGCTCTGGACTAAAATCTTACTGTCAGAAATCTAATAGAGTTTTCAAAGGACAAGTACACAAACAATTAGAGATGATAATCAGTCAATCATTGCCAAGAAGGAAATAGATGTAGCTTCACTTTGTAGTTAAGTCTACAGGCAGTACTGTACAATAAGCTTAAATGGTGAATGGAGCTGCATTTGTATAGCGCCTTTCTAGTCATCCGAGTCACATTCACCCATTCACACACACATCCATACACTAGTGGCCAAGGCTACCATACAAGGTGCCACCTGCTACTCAGTTTTTAACACACTTACACACCGATGGAACAGCCATCGGGAGCAAATTTGGGTTCAGTATCTTGCTCAAGGATACTTTGACATGCAGACTGGAGGAGGCAGGGATCAATCCGCTGATCTTTTGATTAGTGGATGACCCGCTCTACCTCTGAGCCACAAAAATCTCTGATTTCTTGTTGAAGAATTCAACTTCAAAATACAGGTTTCAAGGTAAAATATCAGCATGTCTTGCACACAAATGAAAAAGAAAGGTCTTAGAAGACAATATGAGACTGTTAAAGGAGACTCATTATGCCCGGGCCACACTGCCTGCATGAGCAGATCTAGAGATTCAAACTTTTGCCAACTTTTGCAACACAACGCAGTTTTTAGCAAAAATAGACAGTGGAAATGTTGTTTTGATAATCATCAAAATCTCACCACCTTTCACTACAGTATCAATGTCTTTACTCAACCTTTCCTGTTTCCATTTCAAAATAAAAGCCCTCTGACACAGTTCTATGGACACAATCCGTTCATTTGTTAACACAAGGCTTTTAATTGTGAAATATTTGCAGATCCGTGTTGTTGACAATGTAGTGGCCTGCACAGCTCCATAAATCACAGTGGAGTATGAGCCTTTATTCACGGTACACATTACACATAGCAGCACCGCAGCAGCAATGCCGTCTGTGTGAACACCGTACACCTGTGATCTGCAGCAGTTCAGCAGGCAGTGTGGCCTGGGTGTTATGCTTTTCTTTATGTTGTCTTATGTATTTTCAACGGAGGATGTTCACATTGAAAGTAGACGACATTTCAAATAATGAGGTAAATGCATATAGAAGTAATCCTTGCAAGCAAAAGCCTCAGGTTTCCTACCATTCTGAACACTGTTTCCTACATTTCTTTCTACTTTGGCTACAAGATGACGTCATAATGCGCCAGATTTCTTTATATGGTCATCTGCTCCAAGCGTGCGACCACAAGTGTTTACATAACGTAGCCTGCAGTGCTACATAAAGCTACATGCTAAAGGAGTTCATGGAAAGGAAACATGGAAACTTGGTTGCTGATGTTAATCATTTCTCCAGATGTCCAGTTGTGTTTAGAAACTGTCATTGCTGAACGTTCTATTTTGCCCAGATATGTTCACTTTTCACGTCCTGTCCGGGGCGTCCGGGGGGTGTTTATAACTTGATGATAATGTCCGGTTTTCCAAGCCCGACATTATTTAATTACTAAAGCACTGAGTTTGTATCACACAGTTGTTATGGTTACAAGCTATTTAATAGGCCGGGCATGTGCCTGGAGGGAGACCTCCGTGTTTGAGACGGGAGCGTGTGGCGGGAGGTCCAAGGCTTCCAGCGAGGGGAGAGAAACAAACAGCCAATGTGTGTGTGTTATCTTCAGGTGTTGTCACGTAAATAACAGTCCCCAAGCAATAAACAGGACAGACAATGGGATTTTATTTATTTTTACGCTACATTTTCACTGAACGCTGACTGAATCCGACCCCAGCCCGAATACAATTTATACATTTTTGAGCGAACCCAGCCCGACCCGTCGGGCAGGCCTACCATCAGGACCCGTCGGGCTCGGATCGGGTAGCCACACTCTAGTGTGTGTATGTGTCCCCCATCTATAGGGGCACCATCTGAATTTCTGTCTTTGAGAGATATTATTTTGTAATATAACTGACTTTTCTATCCATACATATAAACTTCAAATATATAAAAAATTATAAGGCATCTTTGAGTAAACTGCGAGTATCATTTAAGAAGGCTATCTCGTGGCCGGGCCAAGTGTCCTCTTTTTTGGAAATCAAAATATGGTCACCCTAGTTATAGTCATTTACAGGCTGCAGTGACAATGTACAGACGCAAAGGTACTGTACAGTAGCCAGTGAAAGCAGACTGGGCTTGTTGGGGAGGGGGGCTTACAGAGACAGGCGCTAAAATGACAGATGGTGCATACAGGTGTTCCAGCACAGACAGTATACAGCAAGCAAAATAAAGTGTTTTTGACCATGACAGCATGAAAACATGTTCTGGTAGACACCTTTAATACACGTATGAACCTAACAATGAGCACACTAGGCCCCCTCTAACATATTAGAAAACATATCTCATTGTAATAAGGTCATCAAACACCCAAACATCAGCCCAGTCTGCAGTCTGGTTTCATTTGCAAAGATAACTTTGTTTAAAGGCAGCTGAGGGTTTAATATTCCTGTAGCAACATTGTATCTGCTGAGTGATCCATATTATTTAAATGAGTCGACGCTAATGTGAAGATTATTCACTGACACAAGCCCCATGGGCATACCTGACCTGTCATCACTCTCCCTCCACACGCTCAAGTACATTCCATCCATCTCACCTCAGCCGGCTCCGTCTCTTCCTCCCACTTTATCTTGTTTCATATCTTGTCCGAGTGTCTGGCTGCAGCCTGTTTTATACGGATACCTTTGGTAGCTTTTGTACCTTTAGCTTTTGAAATGAAGCAAAAATAAAGAAAACCTCGCGAGTCAATGTTAAAGGGAAGTGGAAATACAGTTTTTTATTTTCTCTCATGTGTGGCGACAGTTTTGGGTGTTGATTGGTCCCTGTTCACTATCACTCTTTGTTTGGCCTCTCTCTGCATTGGCTTCCTTACCTTTTGTTTTTGCCAGCAAAGTAATTTCACCTCGGCCTACAACTTTATTTACATCTCCCCCAATTCCCTCAGCAATAAAAGCCACAGCTCAAGGCAACTGCAAGGACACGCGCTTGAGTGGGGCCTTGCTTTATACCTGCGTGTGTTTATGCATACCTACGTGCAGTATGTGCGTGTTGTGCATTCCAAAAAGTCTGCACACACACACACACACATACTTTATGCGAGGTGCAGAAATGTCTAAAAGGGTGATTTAGCACATGTAGAAAATTTGAAAGCATGCAAAATAAAATCCGCCCCGCGCAGACCTTCAGACGCTCAGTCTGTCTCGTGTCCCTCAACCTCGGCTCTAGGTCAACGCCTCCCCGAAGCCCTATCAGAACTTTACAATTAGTTGATTGAACCTGCCTCCAGTGAGCCATCTGCCTGGGCACACGGTGGAACTGATGTCCTCACCTGCCAGAGGCAATTAACTCCAAATACGACTCTCTCTGCTCATGCACCACAATTCTCCTCCCAGCTGAGTATAATAAGGTTGAACTGCGTTAAAGTTGAAGAGGGGGCAGGAAGTCTGCTCATGGCCCCCAGACAGTGATGGGTATTTACTTCCGTCAGATTTATACTGGCAGTCATGTGGAATGGTGGATGACTGTCTTCAACCCTTGTAGGTTAGCGAGGGAGTGGAGGTTTTTTTTTTTTTTGCCTCCACATCAGTGAGAGATGCGGACGGAGGCGTCATGTTTTCAGGTTGTCCGTCCGACAACTTGTGAACGCGATATCTCAAGAACACCTTGAGGGAATTTCTTCATATTTGGCACAGACCTCCACTCTGAGTCAAGGATGTACTGATGAGATTTTGGTGGTCAAAGGTCAAGGTCACTGTGACTGCGTCCTTCTCTTTCTTGTGAACAAGATTTCTAAAGAGGGCCTTGAGGAAATTTCATCAAATTTGGCATGAATGTCCACTTGGACTCAATGAGAATTGGATTACATTTTAGTGGTTCATATGCTAATAATGACAAATTTCACACAAATGGCTAATAGGATAAAATGATGAACCTATGACTTTTAGACCCTTTTAGGGCTGATGTCACGATGATGTCAGTTTGTTAGCTGGAGGCAAACCATGACTCGCCACCACAGGACTGTAGGCTACACAGGAGTCTTAAAATGTCATCCAGTTGTGTTACTGGGGGCCAGAATAGAAAAGGTCATGGCTCTAAACTTAAATTTTATCGCGTACCAACCGCCACTGCCTGTCAACAAAAACAAAACAAAATGGTTTAATTTGATAAGACGAAAGGACTGTACAGACGATCATCAAAAATGCTCACATGTGCAGCGCACACTTCATATCAGGTTAGCGAAAAAGTATTTACTGTTGCAGGGATAATTAACGTTATGTGTATTAAGGGTTATCATGTCCACCTCATCAGACACTGGGGAGGCATTAAGAGGAATATTGGATTCTTCTGTATCACTGACTTTTTACCGCTTTAGTTAACGTTAGCTTTGATAGCAAAACAAATTGGAGGAAACTGTTAAAAGTGTCGTCCTCCTTTGTAAGATTGTGGACGTATGATTTGAGAGGTTCTTTACAGCCCTGCCCATATTTGGAGCATTGTGACCCGTCATGGCTGCATGAGTCTGGACAGACATGGAGGTAAACTGCAACTGCAACTTGACTGGTTTGCAGAGGCATACGACCGCAAGGCGGAAATTCAAATTTATTTTTTCTCCAACTCGGATGGGAGGTTGGGCAGGGAGGGAGCGCAGCCGGTGGCATGACGGGAAGGTTAGGTGATTAATTGGAGGAGCAGCTCAGGGTCAGCCTCAATTGTTGGGGTGATGGGTCAAATGAGTGCGACATTGAGCACGTCACCTGCTGCATGTCCTCGACTCGGGCTGAAAGATGAAGTTGTAATTCAAGAGCGGAGAAAGTGAGGAGGAGAAAGAAAGAGATGAGGACGCTAGAGAGACAAAAACACAGATTCTGTGGATTTGGAGTCCCCGTCTCTCGACTGACATTTCAATTAAATTGCTATCACCGAGTGCCAAGCGCATTGTTGACTTCATATCTCACACAGATATTTTTTTTCACTCTGAGGGATTTGAATTACTTCAAACAGTGTAGGAAATGTCCCCAACTAAAGCAGGAGGGTATAGAAGTGCCAACAGATTCAAGTTTCACTGACAGTAAAAAGATGTCTAAACAAAAGGAAAGATAGGAACAGCCAGGGTGATCGTCCACTCACAAAAACATATAGAATAGAAATTAAGGTAATTCCCCTTCATCGTTCTACATCTAGACACTGGCACCCTTAGTTCTTTATCTTTTATAAAATACCTCTGGGTATCTGTATGATGTGAATGTCACCGCAGCTCCGCTCTCCCGCTCTCCCGCTCAGCCATTAAAGTCAGCCTGGAACATGACAGATCTTTGAAGCCGCACCCCCACACGCTCTCTTTCCGGCGATGTTCCTCTCCTTCCAGCCTAAAAAGACGAGCTCTAAGAGCCGTGCGCTGCTCCAACACTGTTTCTCAAACCTATTGTGGTAACATTGTTGACAGTGGTGCATTTTTTTCGGACTACCCTCTCTTTATTTCTCTTTCCCCTGCATGTCCCTTTCTATTATTCAGAAATGTCATTTTATATGGCGTTGTATGCCCCTGATGTCCTTGAAAAATAACAACGAAGATCTACAGAATGGTAAGAGGCACATGGGCGTATCATTGATAGCAGTGGTGAGCTATCAATCTCTGAAACAGATGGCCTATCAGTAGCATGGCTTTGTCCTCGACATGTCTACTACACTGCATAGAGGTGACCTTTCCGAGATAATGCACACTAAAAATGAGCATATACTCCTAATTCCCTTTAAAGTAAATTGACTTTTTTTTTTATTTTAATGGAAACGCAGCATATCTGTGGTACTTTGATAAATTCGATAATCATTAGAACTCTAGATGATTAACATTATTCCATATATTTTCATGCCCTATTTTCTAAGAAGCTAATGAAAGCTCGGATGAAATGTAAAATAAACGATTAGGCTATAACCAGCTGCCCATTGTTTCACCACCACGTCCCGCTTATCAACAGCTCCATGTTGGCTTTCACGGCACAAGAAAGAGCGGCCATGTCAATCCTCATTAATTCTCCCACTGAATTAGAGGCAAAGTAGATGATAGGAAATTAATGTCTGCAAGGAGATACTTAAATTATTCAACAGTAACAGGATTATGATGAAAGATCACTCTGCTAGCTTCTCCCTCTCCATCCCCATCCATTCTTCCGCCCCTCCATCTCCCCCTCTTTTTTCTTTTTGTGCTCCCTCTCTCTTTCCTTTTCTTTCTGTCAGATTGCAGCCATTGCCTGGGACACATATTTATTTTTAAACCCTGCCTTAAACTAGTGTTATCCCTATTGTTAGTGTTGGTGTTATGCCTGCATAATCTTACCATGCATTAAGTTGGAATACTTTTGTTTTATTCATTCATCTTTTAATCCTTTAGGAAATCAAGCGCACTTTATTGAATGTAGTGATTGTTCTGTAGAGAGGAGATTATGTTTTCAGTCCTGTTAGCAGGATATCTAAAAAAAAAGTGAACAATATGCGATTGCAGCTCAGTCACTCAGAAAATGTTGGCACTGTACGTATATTTCAGCAAATGAAGAATACATGACATTTGTACCTTTCATACATATTAGAGCAACATTTCTAAAGTGACGTAGTACATATAGTAGTATACATATACTATATATAGTATATTTTTTAAACAGGCAGTGCTCTCATACCTAAATGACAGAAGAGGTTTCCACTTTCTTCCAAAACAACGTACATGACCAGCCCCAAATCAATATGCATCCACCTGAGTGGATCATTAGGACCCTACAAGTATAAAAAACTAAACATTGTCAATGATAATAAAGTCCAGTGTCCTCAAACAAGCACTTCCTAATTAATGGTATCTTAGATTGTTGCTGTTGCTAAAATTAGTCACATTTTTATTCCATATCAAACTACAAACATTATAACCATAAACAAACAAGTTTCAACCATAAAATGTGATCAGGTTTTGGACCTGGAATCAGCTGCAGACTAGCTTGGCAGAGATGGCTGCCATCTTGTTTTTAAGTGGATTAGCATATTGTGCAAATGACCCTTCAGCATGTTCACTGACAGAATCCTTGTTACGACTTTTCCTTCCCTAGGTGGTCAAGTTTGATCGTCTTCTCGACACTTGCTAGGGCAACTAGACGGGTCCAAAAAAGTGTCCACAAACAGGGACAACACGTCTACGTTAACTAGAATGAAGTATAAGGTCAAGTAAACCCAAAATGTGGTTCCCTCATGTGAGGAAAAGGGACTCAGGAGGAAATTATGGTTCCGACGGTCGCAGTTTTAAAGAAGTTCTTACATAGTCCAAAAATACTTGCAGAAATGTGCAATTCTCTCCCAAGTCCAGAACTTGACTTCAGAACGTGAACACTGGTCTTCTGGTTCAAAGTCCTATGTTTGTTTCGCCCATACAGCACCCATTGCCCACCCTACAGGGCCTTCTCCCCTATTTGAACATTACAAGGACTTTATCACTTTATATGCTATGTCACCTCACTTCCTCCTCTGCTACCGTAATAATTACTTGGGTCACTAGAGTTGTTGCCTTACGATAAACTTAAGTATGGCTTGTAATAAGCTGCTTATATTGTCAACCTATAGTGGTTGTTTTTTGTTAAGAGCAGGTTACATCAGGAGGCAGAGGGGATGGTGGATGGTGTGACATCAAGGAAGCTAAGATGGCGAGCAGATCCCTGTTCAAGACTCATCGCCGTTTTCCACCAGGGGATAGTGGGACGAAAAGCTGTTGCTTCTTACCATAACATCAACGGTTTCTTCAGCATGATTGTGCCACCAAAACCAGATTTTGTAAACCCAAGCCTGATCTTTAACTAACCATAACCAAGGGGTTTCTGTGACCAAATGTAACCACATTAGCCACAGTTATGTTGAATGGTAAACTTTCAATGTACCACTGCATAAAAACATGTAACATATAACATATCTATGGTTTGCAGAAGCATTTAATGTGGGAGGAATGTTGCAGCTAGCTTTTTCCCTCTGTTTGCAGTCTTAATGCAAAGCTAAACTCACCAGCTGCTGGCTGTAGTGTTAAATTAAACGTATACACATATGAGAGCATTATCCATCTTATTAACTAACCCTTGGAACCAAAGCAAACAAATGTATTTCCCAATATGTCAAACTATTCATTAAAAAAAAATAAAAATCAAGCTTGTCTCTGAGTACAAATACATAAATAATCAAAATATCTTAGCGTTGGCAGGATGGTGTTTTTTTTTTTGCTTGGGCCAGGGCTGTCGAGTCTGTTTATTTGTAGATTTGACAACTGAAGGTCAATCTTAGGAAATTTATGAGTTATTTTTGTAAAATGGAATGTGTCTATAAAAACCTTCATGAATGGAGCATGAAGTATGTTGTCGCCACAACCAAAACCCAACAACACTTTTTTAAGATATTGAAAAGAAGGCAAAAACAAACTGCAACCCCCGGCAGGGAGACAGACGGAGGGGCTGTGGAGGCATCTGAAGATGTTATAACACCATGGCAACAAAGATCAAGAGTACTGCAATGTGTTGCAGTAAACAGAGCCATGTACAGCTTTTGCTTAAATCTATGGAGACGCAAGAACAAAGATGATTGTGTCTTAATATACAACAAAGGTTGAGAGCTGATATGAACAAAACAGATTTCTGCTGTGCAACAACCACAATAAACTGAAAGAGAGACACTTACTGAATGGAGTAAGTGAACAGATGTCACATTAGTCCCTCGAAAATTAAAAATAGGATACATGAAAACGTTTGCTGTTATGTGACCCAAGGCTGCACATGTTGTATACAGGCAATAAAACATCCTTGCCATCTAGCTAAGTAATAGATTAATTTATCAATTAGTTATTACTGTAAAGTGACACATGTATCTTTGAGTGGAGAAATACTCTGTGCAGGCCTGAGTTGAAAATTGTCTGTAAGGAGTTTGTAGTTTGTTCTTTCCTCTGAGCTAAATATCACTTTAAACTATTCAAACTAAATGTGCTTTTCATGGAAAGAACTCTTCGCATCGTCTCACCCAGAGGGGAGTCTGATACATATTCCATATTTACTGCGTGTTTCTACACTAACATTAAATCGTAAATCCTTTTCTGTTATCGCTGTTTGCATATCCACTTAAATTTGCCCTTTTTTTGTGAAAATATTCAGAGTAAAAGTTTGAGGTCTTTCTATACTTTTCTCAACTAATTAGAACAAAGTGTTTTTGGTAATACTTTGAACCTGAGTGTTGCCCCAGTACTTGGCCTACCATCATTAAGAGGAGAGAACAAACCTTGGTTACAAAATGTGGCAATTTAATTGGGCCTGGTGGGCTGATACTGGGAGAGGAACATGGTACCTGTTAGTACATGTAGTAAGGCTTTTCATTAATATTGAAGAAACATTTAACAAGCACACACAATTCCCAGTACATGCTTCTTCTTTTCTTTCTTTCTTTATTTTTTACAATGAACTACAAATATTTACAAATGCTTCACCTTAAATTACTCAGGCACATTCCCCAGATAAAGTTTTGGCATCGTATGTTTCTGCAAACCAGTGATTCATTACATTTGTACATTAATAGGGAGCAGATACACTGATACGTGTACGTGTGTGGTTGCATTTAGGAAAAAGGTTATGTTTTGACATTTTTGCCGCAGCATCCCAGCAGGGATAGCAGCGATGTCTTGGTAAAAAACAAACACTTTTCGTGGCACCATCCCCGGTGGAAACACAGGGACAGGTTTTTAAACACCCACGTTTGGTGGCTAAAAATCTGCTTAAAAAACAGTGACAGAAGTGACACAATTGGTTTTGTTATCTGTTGATCTCGAACAGCGGTCTGCAGTGGTCTGCAATTTGGTGTCACGCCACCCACCATCAACACCTCCCAACAACAAAGTCAGCTCATATACTACGTCACTTTAGAAACGCTAATATGATACGTATGAAATATACAAATGTAACATGCTGTAAAACCTCAGTTAAAAGCCCAGTCTCTTTTACTATGCTGGTGTGGCTGCACATTTTGAAAATAAAGGCCTGTCGTAATCCTAAATCTGGTCTGGTTGCAAAGCAGTTCATTTTTATCAAAGTTCTTTGGATGTATAAAACCAGATTGTTGACTACCTACTTGAGCTAACATTAGTCAGCTGTTTAGATCGCACATCCAAATACAAATGTTTAAACTTTTGTCAATATGGAGATGCTACACATTGTTGGCTCGGTTGATTTCATTGTACTGAAACTGTGAGCATCAGAGAGGACCGTAAGTCATTCAGATTTACCAGCATGATGACAAAACATGTGGTGACTCACATCTTCTGGACCGGTGATAAAGTAAGAATATATGTCTATTCCTCGATTAGCCTTTAAGTTATTCATATTCCTTTAGTCTGGAAGGGTTATGAATATTGTTTTAACTGCAGAAAGTGGTGTTGTGTTGGTATGCCGCATGCCTTTGTGTCAAAGGAATGAAAGGCCTGTCCTCTATAGACCCCTGTCCCAAATAAAAGCCTGTTCATTGATTTAAGCAAATAATAGCCTGGGCTACTAACTTAAGTTTTGCAGTATTAACATTTTGGCAACGGGGCTAAAGCACTACAGCCAAAAGTCTTCTCCAATGACTACAGAAATGTGAGGCAAACTCAAAAGGACTCTACAAGACTCTTTCTGACTCATGAAAACTCAAACATGCTGTCTCTAGTGACTGCATAACTTATGAGGGCATAACAAAATTAAACTCCACTTTGCTCTTACACAATCTGGAAGAAAGGAGTACTTAAATGCACCACAGCTGCTTGTGCAGACTGAAGCATTAATATGTAAAAATGTAGCCACACGCTGTTGCTTTGTCCTTAGCCGGCACTGCAGGATGTGTTGAGCAGAGGAACCTGAGGCCAGGGATGTACAGTGACTGTGCACTAATTGTCAACTGCTTCAGTTAATAGTCAGTTAATTTTTAATTTGTGGAGGGATACAAGAACAAAAAGTACCAGAGTTTAAACTCCAGCCCAGTAACAAGGAGAAAATGTCAGCGGTGTTTCTGAAAGCTACATTTCTACATTTGTGCATTTCATACCTAATACTGTGGTTAGAAATGTCGCTGCACAGCAAGAGGGTTCCTGGTTCAAACCCTTTGCATGTTCTCCCTGTGTCTGTGTGTTCTCCGGGTACTGTTGCTTCCTCCCACAGTCCAAAGACATGCAGGTTAACTGGTGACTCTAAATTGTCCCTAGGTGTGAATGTGATTGTGAATGGTTGTCTGCGTTTTAGCCACCGTGGGTTTTTTTAAGCATCCTGTCGCTGCGTTTCCTGCCATGATTGTGCCACCAAAACCATTTTTTGAGGCCCAAACATGATCTTTTCCCAACCATAACCAAGTGTTTTTTGTGCCAAAACCTAAAAACATTAACCACTGTTGAAACATAAAGTTCTAACATACCCACTACATAAAAACATACAAATGTAACCTATCTATGGTTTGCAGAAACATACAATGCCAGTATTTTTCTGGTGACTGGGTTGTGACTTCTCGACTGAAAAAGAAGCAGTACTGTGATTTCTAAGTTTAGCATTAACACCATAATGTGCTCAGGCTAATGTTGTTAAAGCAGCTGATATATTCAGGTTATTTACAGTATCAAGGTACATATTTATTTTTCCCCAGAGCCAAAATAACTCAAAGAAAGCCCTTATAATTAAACATTATTTTGAGTAATGGCACCTCCACGCAGAGTGTAGATTTGCTGTGAATAACTAGGAGAACAAAAACAAAAGGTTCTCCTAATGTCAGGAAGCCTGAGGACAGGGTAAATGTGAGGCATTTGATGAATTAGCTCTTTATGTTTAAAAAAACAGGCAAGTGGAACAACGGGGTACTGAGCAGCAGAGTTTTTTCGTCTTGTTTTTCCTGAGGTTAGAGAAAGAAGACGGAGGAGGAGAGAGGCGGATGTACAGTGGGAGGAGTAATTAGACACTAAGAGCAAAGAATCTTTTACGGCACAGTGAACATGCATCAAACCATCACCTTGCCCCCAAGATATCCTATTTTATTCAACAGTTTTTCTGTTCGTTGGCAGAGCTCCACAGATTGTACTGCAAATAATGTAAGAAGTTAGGAGGGGTGCGGATGGTGGAGGATGAGACTTTGCAACTGCCATCCAGCCAATAAAGTTTCATGACACTGGAAAGTTAAAGAGCAGCAAAGTTTTGAAGTTTTTCCAAACAAGCTGTAAAGGAAGTGCTGGCATATTATCGTGTCTGCTGCTTAGTGCTGAGCAGGAAGCATACAGTTAGTTTATTAGTGATATTTCACTGAAAGCAGCTGCCAGCGATGCTTAAAGAGCAGTGAGACATGAGGATGAACCAACACAGTAAAGCTGGGGCTCAGAAAACCAAAACAATAGACACTTGTGGAGATGGGGGAAATTTAAATGTGAGGTCATAATCATCTCGGTTTCCCAGTAAAAATGAGTCCTGTCACATCAGCCCAGTCGCCAGAAGAAAACGTCAGTATGGTAGGTTTCTGCAAACCACATATACATTACATTTCATAGGCCTACATATCATATCAACGTTTCTTAATGCATGTAGTATATGAGCTGACTTTTCCATCTGTAGGTGACACCTAAGCGAGACGCCTGCCAAGCTGCAGACCACTGTTTGACACAAACACACAACAAAACTAGTTGTTTTTCAGTGATCCGTCGCTGAGCTCCCACTGGGCATTACGCCAGAAAAAGCAGTTGTTTTTGTACCGAGCCATCACTGCATTTTCTGCCAGGATAATGCCAGAGAATGCAGATATCTTAAGCCAAAACATGGCGTCTTCATGACCACAACCAAGTGGTTTGTGTGCCTGAACCTAATCACACGTTAACCACAGTGTGACTGAAACGTAAAGAAAGCAGTAGCTCAGTCTATGGGGGCTTAGCTTGGGAACCAGAGGGTCGCCATACAGGTTCAAGTCCCTGTATGGACAAAGTATGGAGCATGGACTGGTAGCTGGGGAGGTGCCAGTTCACCTCCTGGGCACTGCCGAGGTACAAGGCACTGAACCACTAACTGCTTGTCCATGGGCAGCCCCCTCACTCTGACATCTCTCCATTAAATGCATGTATAAGTCCCGTTTGTACATGTGTGTATTTTAGGCCTGTGTGTATATGAGAACAAAGTGAATTTCCCCTTGGGGATTAATAAAGTAATTAAAGTTTCAATGTCGCCATTACATAATAACGTATACACTCTTCTACAGCCGATGTCACAATGAAGTAATTTTATTAGCTGGAGGCAATACATGCCTTTCCACCACAGGACTGTAGGCGAGTCTTAAAATGTTGTCTTGTTGTGTTACTGGGAGCCAGAATAGAAGGAGTCATGGCTCAAAACTTAAGTTTTATCACATACAAGCCGCCACTGCCCTTCAACAAAAACAAAATGTGATAAGACAAAAGGACTGGACGGGGGGAATCATCAAAAATGCTCATGTGCTGCGCACCCGTTATATCAGGATACATAAAAAGTATTTCCTCTTGTAGGGATGAATAACGTTATGTGTGTTAAGGGTTATCATGTCCACCTCATCAGAACATGGGGATGTATTAAGAGGAATATTGGACTTCTCTGTAACGCTGACTGTAAAGCGCATTAGCGAAACAAACTGGAGGAAAACGTTCAAGCGTCGTCCTCCTTTGTAAGATTGGCACAGTAATCTACCACAAAGCCGACCATCCCCCTTTCGGCAATCCTGTGACATCATCCATTCACTGAGTGAGAGCATACAGATCGGCCAGTCTGGTCCTGTTGGTCAATGTTTATCTATTCAAGTAACACTTGCGCTCCCGGAGAATGAGTGACCATCCAGAGTGACCATCTGGAGAGTGAAGACCTCCATCTCCGCAGACAGAGTGCCTAACAGTACGCTCCCCCCACCTGAGAGTGAGGTGCCCTGGTTAACCGAACGGTACATTCCCACAGCGCTCTGAATTGATTAAATGTCCAGTTTGTGCCAGAGTGTGCTCTCGGGCACTCAGACTGAATATTTCCGAATGCACCACTTGCATCATCTTCCTCCCTGGTTTGCAGAAACATACAATGCCAGTCACTCCATCCATTGTTCATCTAAAATAAAATATTACAGCAGCTTTAAGTGGGAAAGTTTTAACTTCAAGAATGTGTAAACAGACATTTCAAGAGGCTATGCAAAGTCTTTTAGTTTACCGAAAGCCATTGAAACACACACACGCTGTTTATCAGTGTGTGGTGGCTTTAATTCAACTGATGCTACTTCTATTTGTCTTGTCCGACACAGTTTATGTGTTCTGCATATGTGTTTATCATCTTTACAAGATGTTTATCAGCGTACTTCAAAGCTGTCACCAATGATTAGAATTTATCCAAGTCCCCTCTTATACACTTCTGCTTCATTACATTGCTCTTGTTCTAAATGGGAAATGGCTGCTTTCCCCAGTGCTACAGTTCTTGCCACTGCTCACTCCTCCAGTTGGCCTGGGGAGGGTGCAGATCCAAAGATACATGTGAAAGGTCACAGAATGATTAACGGGATTTAAAAATGGAATCATAATTGTATTGTATCGAATATTTATTTTTTCTTGTGAAATACTGAACACCTTTCTCTCTTCAAGTCTAAAACAATCTGAGAAAGAAAAGAAAAATCACTCTTTGGTTGAACTCATAACTCATGTCCACTCTGAGCCCTTGACCTGTGACGAGGGGTCACAATAGACTTGGCTTTTTTTTAAGTGGGCGCAGGCCAGAAAAGTTTGCCAACCTCTGGTGTGAAGTGTGTTTGCTCTGTCACGGACTCATCAGATTTTTCATTTTCATTTGACAGTGAGGAGCTCCCACTGCAGCAACAATATGCCAAAACAAAAAAAAAAAACACCAAAGTTTACATGAAATGGTCACAATTGGCAGCTGTTTGAAAGAAACATCAGCCATATGTAAATATTATCCACATAGTAATACATAAAAACTAGGAAAGTGCACTCAGTAGAGCTCAGGTCTCTGCCAGGGCGCTTAGAAGCAAAAAATACACATCTTGCCTTGCCAGTTTTTTACACAGAGCAAACTGAGTTCTCCTGCTAACAAGCATTGTTTGTAAGATATGTATACAATACAGTTATGAAGATGAATGTATGTAGCTAAAACACAGCCACAAATGTCTGATCCATGACATTCAAATCTGTACTTCTAACAGTAATAACTCTGTCTGTAGGCTACAGCACAACAAAGTACTAAATAACAATGATAAACACAATTAAAGCTTACTAAAAAAAAAACCATTTGACTACATAGCCTACAGAATCGGACAGGCAACCCACTCTGCTTCTGAAATAGGGATGTAATGATCCATCGATCAGGACTGATATATCAATTCAAATATCAATGATCCAGTATCATCGATGCAAACATGAAAACATTGATGGATATCGTCATCTTTAGGATCCGCTTTCATTTTGACAGTCAAACAGCGGCAGGCAGATGGCAATCAGCAAAAAGAAAGATGACGAGGATGAAACAGTGTGGAAATATTTGGGATTTTGGAGTCAATACGGGTCAACAGACAGAACACATGCTGTATGTTAACAATGCTAATGACTTTAGTTGTTCTTTTATCTCAGACACGTTAGGATGTGACATACCTTGACATGTTTTGGCGGAAACTTTGTGACGTGTCTTTATCAGCTGATCTGTCAATCAGCCGATTTTAGGGAGGCGTGACCGACCTGCTGTCCGTCTGCCGCCTCTCCAGGACGCTGCTCCAGGTGTGGGAGAGCATGTATGCCCCCTCGTCCCTGTTCGTTGTCCCTGGAGAGGCGGCAGACAGACAGCAGGTGGAGTGACCGTCCGGTCAATATATCGACTGATTGATCAGCTAATAAAGACGTGTCACAGCCACCACCAAGTGACACTTCTGAGGAAGGCGGAAGTTCCCACCGAAACATACCAAGGTATGTAACATCCTAGCTCCTTTAACTGTGCTGGCCTGTTGGGAGATGTAGTCACTTAAACCAGCAGTGAGTTTAAAAAAAAATAACATTATATGTAGTTTGCTAAGCTATGAGAAGAGGAAAAAAGTCTGCTAGCTGCTAGGTTAATTTATGCAATGAAGGTAATAATGGGTCACTGGCAAAAAAACAGTTGTTTTGTCCATGAACCTTGACAGTTATTACTGAGCTGAATTTGAAACTTTTGTTAAACAATGTTGTTGTTGGTCCATGTTTTATGGCTGCTGGGAGAAGTCTGCCTTCAGGGCTTTAACCAGATAACCCTGAAGATTTAGGAAGAAGATACTGGTTTGGGTTGAAATTAAAAGAAAAGCCCCGAAGGCTCCTATGTGCTGTTTTATGTGTGTTAGTGGAGTCAGCTTAAAGTAAACTTTACTGCACTCAAGTGGTTACAATTACTTACATTATTTATGGCCAAAAGCAGAAAACAAAGAGGCGGCAGCTTCTTCTGTAACAGACTGTGTTAAATGGGCATTTAATATCGTCTCATATCGATTGTTGGCCTCTGAATCACATCGAATCAAAATAATATCGTGGCAGACTTTGTAATATCGGCAAACATCATATCGTCGTCCAGAGAGTTGATGTAATATCATGTGTTGATGAAACTGGTGATACAACCCTCATTCTGAAACGCTCATGGTGTGGTATGACCCCTGTACAGTTGATGGAGCAAAAATGGGTCGCCGTCATGGCAGTCATGACGTGGTACAGCTGCGCCTGGTGGAATCCCTTACAGTCAAGATGACCTTAAAGATAGAAGGAATAGTTGACTTCTTTGTCTTGTGTCAGGCTCAACTTTTGTGTATGGTAACATCAGGTATGGAATCAATCTGCAGACGCTCTGGATCAAACAGAGACCACACTGTTTTTCATGGATGCCACAACAAAGGGCAAAATGTAGCCTGCAACAGGTGGGAAGGCTTGTTGTCTCTACCTGAGCTAAAACAGTTTTTTTTTTAACAACTGTTAATCACCACAACTTCAAGAAGTCCTTGAGCATACAGTCCCCACCGTGATCCCCACCAAGCACACGCCTGGCGGAGATAAGACAGCATCTATATGTGCTTACTTTCAGTGCAAACATCACCATCTGAGAAGCTTTCCTCGCACCTTCCCCAGACTCCGCTGAGGCAGATGTCACCCCCCTTAAAGAAAGGAGCGAATGAATGCTTTACCGAGCCAACATCTATTTAAAACCAGCAGATTGAGTGAGCCAGATGTCAGATGTGTTTTCATATTAGTCACAGCTCACTGGCAAAGGGGATAAAGTTGGCTACATCAACAGGACATGCTGGCAAACAGCCAGAGTTGTCCAGGCATATACAGGCGACAGCCCCATCAACTGAATGACAAAGCTAGGTGGCTAAGATAATGTG
This sequence comes from Epinephelus cyanopodus, assembly GCA_026686955.1. Taxonomy (NCBI): domain Eukaryota; kingdom Metazoa; phylum Chordata; class Actinopteri; order Perciformes; family Serranidae; genus Epinephelus; species Epinephelus cyanopodus. The sequence goes on along the minus strand of CM048916.1, from coordinate 9,539,187 downwards.
GTGTAATTCATTGACATTGCATTTTCTCACTGAGCCATTCAAAATGCTATCTACGTCAAATGGAGCTAACAGATGCCAGGCGGGAATATTAAGTGGACCAGAAATGAGGCTGTTTGACAGTGTCACATTCATATTGATGTTCGGCTGCGTGTATCAGCCCCAACTTTTGTTTCTTCCCTCTTTACATGCAGGTCTCTGTTGTGTGAGCAAGAATAAAAAACAAAAGTATCATGTGTGTTTCAAGCCGAAAACCTGAAGCATTTGCCTTTCAGCCGACGCAACATCACATGTATTTTTTGTTCTCACCTTCTTCAGCTTGAAGAGCTTTGAAGAAATCTGACAGAGAGTGCTGAGGGAATTACCTGATGCAGACCTGAGGGGGTTACATGCTAAACTGTCTTGGTTTTTCGGTGAAAGCGTGCAGCTCTCTCTTCATGTTATTTTTGACGTGATTGCGCGCCTGGGGCAACTTGGAAGTGCACTTTGGAAAAGATTGATACTATAGCACAAACATTCCTGGGTTTGATGTTATCTGAGCACGAACATAGTTTCACTGGTTGATGCTGTGACTGTCAGCCCCTCGCTCTGTGGTAAGGTTATTTTGCTGTGAGGTGTAGCTGCTCACACATGCAGTAGGAGGATGATCAGCCGTCTAAGAAGGTTATCATATTCACATTTAATTCTTCTGTGTAGACACAAGAGTGTTTTGAAAGGCCACCCACTTTTAATTTGGAATAAACAGTATTGCCTCCTGAGAGGCTGTGGATGAGTCTTTGTCTCAAGCCACAGAGCAGGCTAAATAATTAAACTGCTCCGTGTGTCAATAGACTTCTGCAGCTTCTCGTCTTTCCATCAGCGGCAGATAACTCTTCAGTATTTACCAGCTCCACAAGACGGTTATTAAATTTCAGCTAAATGGGTGCTCCACCAATTTATCATGCATTGTCATGACGCTGGGAAGTTCGTGAAAGTTATTTGAAAAGAATGATCAAAAGTCAGAGGGTGAGGTGTCCTGACTTTTAGTGTGACCCAAACTCCCAAAAACACTGGATCATGCATTTTCCCATAACTCAGTAGCATCCGCCATTTGACTTATCTCGTCTGTTAAATTACAACTTCTTTTAAACTACTCAACCAAAGTTTTTAATGCAGGCCATTTGTCAAAAGACATTGTTTTATCATGCTGTGAAGCAGCCCAGGCTATTATTTGCTTATATCACTGAAATCAACAGGCCTTTAATTCCTTTCACATAAAACTGTTGCTCAGCAAAGATTGGGAAGTAGTATGAATATTACTTCTACTACTACTATTACAAATTAGGCTTTGGATAATATGTCAAGTATGACTCATTCATCTGATCTAACTCCGACAGACCATCAGAGAAAGAGAGAGTTACGGCACCAGGTATACCGACACAACACCACTTTATCCTGTTCAAACAATGCTCACAAGTTGGGTTATTTTTTATGAAAAAAAAAAAAAAAGTTTAAGGACCCTTATAGACTGAAGGAATATGAATAATTTACAGGGTGATCGAGGAATGGACACATAATTTTAGGTAGCCAATAACCCGGTTTTATCTGAAGAACTTCTATTTTAAAAATATGAACTGTTTGGCAACCAAACCAGCCGTCTAATTGAGACAGGCCTTTATTTGTCAAAATGAGACTGAGCAGTTAATTGAACTTTAACAGTAACTTATGGCCCACGGGCTAGAGGTGTCCGGTGGTCGCCAAATATTTTCTAATTCACAATGAAAATAAATTGATTACCACAAGGAATCTGTTTTTTGTAATTTAAATGTAAATAAGGTGTCAGAGTGCATAAGACTCAAACAACACATCAGTCCCTCCAGGATGTTTCGATGTTGCAATCGCAACAATTAATGCAAATCCAGCCACTCCCCGTGAATGTCTAAGTTACACACACACTGACGGGGCTAACTGTTAGCATCACACAGCTAACATCACAAATGGTCAAGGATGGGTTTAACGTCAGAGTTGAGCTGTTTCGGTGTTTGTGCGACAGTGTTGTGGCCTTTAACGGCTCATGTCGGATGTTAGCCATTTCTGCTGTGTTAGCTTGTGTTGACCGGGCAGAGAGACGAGGAGGAGAGCGGCTCAGTGCTGCTTTGGATGACAAGAACAACTGCAAACACCCACCTCACCTCCTACCATCACAAAAAATAATAATTCTGCTCACAACAACAGGCTCTGAATCAGAGCTAGCAAAGCAACTATTTCTGAGGCCTACAAACATCACAAAATGCATCAGAGTTTTTTAGAAAAGCTGCTGTGAAATCAGATGTTTCAGGCTGCAACAATCCCCAAAACACCTGGCAAGATCCTGCAGGGACTGATATATTATGTAGTACTATAAGTGTAATAAGTGATAATTTTTTTTGGCAAAACATGGATGTTTCACACACATTTTCAAGATGGACACCCAAGATTAGTGTCAACAATTCAGTATCTGACCAAATGTCTCCCTCCTGTTCTTCAGTTATGATGTGAAATAATGGCCAGGAGTGTTTTTGCAGAACATTATGATGTCACAGTGAAGTTGATCCTCGACCTTTTAGATATAAAATGTCATCACTTTATCATTTTCGTGTGAAATTTTGTCATAATTAGCGAATAAATCCTTGAGTTATGGCCACAAGAGTGATTTGTGAGGTCACAGTGGCCTTTGACCATCAACATTTAATCAGATCATCCTTGAGGAAGTGAACATTTGGGCAAAATCTGAGGAAAAAAAAACCCTTCCCTCTGGCCTCAGCTGTTGCTGGTGCAGAGGCATGAAAACTAAAGTACTTGCAAAGTGCTGTTAGCGAAGAGTGCGGATGAATCAGTCTGAGATTGTCTGACAGAGTTTGTGAGCAACTTGAATATACTTCAAATTTAAGTTACCGAATATGAATGGGTGCAATTTGGAAAGCGACAGGCCTCTGAACAAGCCCACAAATATGTGATCTAATGAAAACAAGTGTTGCATAATACAATTAATGAGGTCTGACAGTACAAACTGTCAAGTGCAAAAGAAATAGGAAGTGTAGGTGGCCAGTAAGGTAGATACAAGTGGAGTGTAAATAGCTACTGTTTTATGTTAGCTCTGACAAGGTGATTTTTCCTCGTGGGCGTCCGACTCTGACACTGGGAGAGAAAGTCTCTGTAGCATGAAACAAAAACACCGTGGCATAACAGTCAGACTGAAGAGAACATAAATTACAAAAGCACACGGGGTTAAAGGTCTGCATTTCTGCTGGAGGACAAATTTGGCTCGAAGCAGGAAAAGACTGAGGTGAGAACGAAGGTCAGCTTTCTGGTTAACAAGGTCAGCAGAAGGCAGACCCGACAGCGCAGCCAATCCGCAGCCAGACATGCACTCCACTTTAATAAAAGACGCCTATCCAAAAGGTCAAATCACTGGCCAAGAAAATTGTCACGGCTTCATTTAAAATGTACTGCTTTTTTTTTTTTTTTTAACGAGAGAAAAATATCCACGCGGCAACAGGCACAAATTGTAAAAAGAGCTGCTTCTTTAATCTTCTCAGTGCTGGATGAGATGTTTTAAACAAACCTCCAACGGGTCAGACAGGTCAAGCTTGTCTGGACAGAGACACTCGAGGAGTTCTCCAACAGAGAACTTTTAATTTCTACAGTGTAAGTGCTCTTAGAAGACAGCAGGCTTTTTTTTTTTTGTAGGATGGTCGATTAAACTGTTGTCTACAGGGCATGCTTTAAAGCCTTCAAAGTACATTTCATAACCCGTAGATCAGAGTAAAGTGGTCTTCTGGTTTACACTCTCAACCACTCATGCTTCCATCGCATGCTGACGACACTGACGCCCTTGAAATGCCTCTGTTTCCCTTTTGTGACACAAAAAAGTGGAAAAAAAAAAGCAGATAAACCACACTAATAGCTTCTCTGATGCAAGCAGTGTAAATGTTTACCTAAATGTTGCAGGAACAACATTTTAAAAAGCAAGCTGTATTCATCGCAGCACCCGTCTCCCATTGACCTGCAGCCAGTGGACGCTCGGTCTCGGCTCTGAATGGCACCATAATGCGCCGAGAATAAAGAAAAGATGAGTCACTACAGTGGAGGAGGGGAGAGAGCTTTTCAGTTTTGTTCACAGCAAAGCGAATAAAAAGTGTGATACATGATGCAAAGAGATGCCTGTGACAGATATGTTTTTTTACTGAATATAAGTGTCAGAGTAAGTAGAGAGGAGCTCTAGCGATATTATAAAGATGAAGACTCCCTTGTCCTTGCAGTAGAAGTGTGAGAAAGAGGCTGATACTGAAAAGCACAACCATCTGTGACGATTTCAGTGTGAGTTTAGACCACACACACACACACACACCTCCAAGCTCACACATATTCTTAATGATTTATTACCCAGGTATTGCCTTATCTCCATATCCATGACACTGGTCCAGCCTGCCGTAAATAACCTTGTGTCCCCTCATTAGTAGGACAGCCATGTCTCCCTTGGCCTCATTGGCACATACCCACACGCAAACACACACCAACCCCCCCCTCGGGACCGGGCCAGCCATCACCATCATAAATCCATGGGGCGCGCAGTCTGGCAGCGAGGGCCGGGCAGCTAATTATCCAGACAAGTCAAGCTGGGCATGGAGGTGACCCAAACGCACAGACTGGGAAAACCCAGAGATACACGGAGATACAGGCTGGTGGCAAAGCATTGTGGATCCTCCATTTGTGGCGTGGTCTCCCCACTCTCACTTCATCACTGGGTACCGACACACGCACACTAATGCTCCACTATTATTCTGAATGTGACAATATTCCAAAGTTGATACAGGGTTAGGGAGTCCAAATGAAACATTTTCTGATTAAGACATGTGGCATATACCGATATTATTCAGGTTTTAGGAGCATTCTTTGGAAATGTATACTGCACATTTGGAACATGCATCTCATCTGGGGTTTTACCGCAGCTTGTGACACACAGTCTCTTGCTTGTTTACAGTCAGCTCTGTTCGTTGTCATGGATGTCTTGTACACAAACCAACTAACCATCAGTTTGCAAGGCTGTGGTGCAGAGACACATGTCCAAAAGAAAAGCCCACATTTCTGATCAGAGAGAGAAACAAACCTACTTTTAATCATACTGAAAGACTTGGATATCAACAGGTTTTGGATATGAGCAAATATCACAACCACAATCTTTTCAAATGGTTGGTTCAAGGAATGAAACAGGAAGGCTTTGTTGACACGGTCCAATTCATCTTGCGCTGACAGAAAATTCAGAAAAAAAACATATTTTGATGCAAACAACCAAAATGGCACAAGCAGCTTGTTGGGGCACGTTAATCTGAGTATGCACAGCTGTATGTCAACACTATCTCCGCCTTTGACGAGACATCTGTGTTTTCACTGTTATAAGATAGGGAGCGCTGTTACGCATCTTGTAAAATAGGACAGCACTGCCATGTCCAAAAACAAATGAAGAAGAAGATCCATTAGAAATTGAAAAAAGTTGTTGTTTACAGAGATGTAGCAGCTTGTAAAACGTAGGAAAATGCCAGGGCTGATGGAAAGGTTTACAGTTGTGCAAGCCGAGGAGATGTTGATAGACTCGGACTCTGACAATTCAAGTTTTCATCAACATTCTGAATCGGACAATTTGGACAAAGAAGCGAATATGTTTGGTGGAATGAAATGAGATCTCCATTTATACAATTCAAACTGATGGGAAGCAGAAAACACAAAAATGTAAATGTGAAATTCTTAGCTTTTTGTCCAAAATGTTTTTTTTTTTTTGTTTTGAAAAATGCTCAAATTCAAGTGTTGGTAAAAAAAAATAATGGGATAAGATCGAATAAAATGCTTGTTTTTTTCTGTATAATAACAGAAGGTCTCTTCTATATTTTGATGTATATACTGTTTACATATTCAAAGAACAAATTACTCTGGATCTTGAAAGAAGAGTGAATATGATCACAAATGGTGGCAGCGGCTGGCAACTTGAAAATAATACTCTGGCAGTGTGTTAACAGGAATATTAGTGGAATATTGAAATTATCAGCCATGTAAACAGCTTAGTAGAAATATTGTCTTTTTTCAGAATAAGGGCAAAAAACTGGATATTGTGTGCCTATAAATGTAGTCACTCAGAATTAATCAGCTGGCTTTACCCACTTGTTGCTAATTGGAGTCACTAAGTGTCAGAACTCACCACGTTTTCAACCCATTACAGAATCACACTGGATGAAAACTGTAGTAATATCCTGAGCCTCCCACTGGCCGACCAGTGCATTTTGTTATCTTTCAGTGTCCCTGTGTTGCCACTGTCAAAGTCTCTGCAGCAACTACTAGGACTCAGGCTAATAAGGTGCAGGTTAATGATGGAGCAGATGCACAAGGTTTGGACTGCTCAGCTCATCTTGCAGAATTAGAATTGCTTTTAAAAACAGGATGTTCGGGGTTTATTAAAGGGAAATTGTGGTATATTTGAACCTGGATCCTATTTACCCACAGTTGTGCGTCTGAGTGACAAGTGGGAACAACAATTTCTGAAATTGGTCCAGTATTAAGTGAGACTGTCCATCCGTCCATCCATCCATCCATCCATCCAATAAAAATGCTTGTTTTTGCCACTGACAGGATCAGGTAAAACATGGAAAGGATCCCTACAGAGAAAGACCTTTTTGTTTACCATCCTTTTTGTCGCCAAACCCACCAGATTCCATTTAAATAAACAATAATTTCATTATAGTAAAAAAATGTTTCATTCATAGCTGACAGAAAATAAAACTCACAAAAGCCACCTTGGTTCGTTTGTCCACTGCTCCAACAATCACTCTGGTTTGGTTGAAATACACCCCTAATTCACACACTTAGATGTGAAAATCTGCTGGCTCTATACACACTTAAATAAATGTTTATTTAAATGGAGTCTGGTGGGTTTGGTGATAGAGATTTTGGGGCTGTTTCTAGCTCAACAAAAAGGATCTTACTCTTAAACAAAAAGGTCTGTCTCCATAGGGATCCTTTCCATAATGTTGTCAGACGCTTGGAATAACAATCTGAGCCTGTCTGTGGTAAAAACAAGCACTTTCAGTGGACGTATATTGACGATGCCAAATTCCCTGTGTGGTTACTTTGCAGCCTGTTTTGCTGCCACTTACTTGCTAAATACTGGACCAGTTTCAAAAATTGTTTTCCCCAGTCACTTGGAGACAAAAACATGAGAAGATGGGGTACAAGTTGAAAAATACTGATGTTGTCCTTTAAGTTAATTCTTAAAGGAACCTACAAGTAGACCCCTAATGTTTTTAATGTATAGGATGTCACTTATAGTGAGGAGAAGGAAGAACATGTTATTTTTCACAGATTATCTGTCTCATGTACTGCTGTGTAGTTACAGTAAAAGCAAATATGACGAAAAGTTATTTTATAAAAATACCAACTACAGCTTTAAACATGAGTCAAGTACATTCATTTCATAATTTTGCTGATGATTTTCAGATGCCAAGTTCAGATATTAGCACCTCCCCCCACCCCCCACCCCCTAATTACGAGCAGTCATTGGTTTCCATTAATTTCCTTACTGCATGAAAATCAATTAGCTCCTGAGACCTGCTTGAGTTGTGCAATCCATCACAGTGAACATCGAGTCGGCATTAATTTTTTTTCAGTTACATGATCGTTGCGTGGATATGCAGATGGATTTGAAACATCTGCACGGCATAATGATGGCGTAGCTTTGACAAAAATGAATGCAGACTCGGTGGTCACTGTGATGGATTGCACAACTCAGGCAAGTTACAAGAGTGTGATAAAGGGGTATTGCGCCAATTTTACACATGAAGCTCAGTGTACTTATCACAAGACATATGACTGCTTGTAAAGGACAGACGTAAAACATATTCTTTAAAGACAAGGCTTTCGAATGCTTGAAAAATATTATATAAGATATATAGTTGCATTATGGGAAATGTAGGATCTGGTGTATTTGGAGCACACTAGGACTAAAACTCAGCATATTTCAGCTTCTGTCGCTTCGATTGGAGTCCCCCAACTTAATGGAAGTACAATACATAAGCCCTGTTTCCATCAAATACTTTCTGAATGGTACCTAGACCCTAGTGTTTCCACCGCAAACAGTACTCTTAAATGTGGCCGGGGTTGTTGTCACTCACTGCTCCGTCCAGTATTTCCTCATCAGCAGTGACACGGACAAGTCTGCACCTCGTTTATCGTCCACAGCTGCACACCGACATTTTCAGAACAAAATAAAACAGGCTGCAGTGAGAGTCTTTTTCCATGGAATATCTAAAAACAGTGGCTTTATAGTGTTCAATAGCCCACAGATACGGCACTCTGCAATGCTTTTTCTTTTAGAATACATGCCCTTTATATAACTTGGTCAAAATTAACATATGAACGCTTTAAGATCCACTCATTACTAAAAGTGTATGCCATATAAGAAAATAAAAATAAAATCAATGGATGACTGGAACCCTACAAAACACACTTTCAAAACCCAGCAGCATGAAATGCAAAGTGGATATCTGATATAAACTATATGTGATGTGTGCTTAACTGGTAAAATATGCAAAATCTCAACTTCATATCTCCAAATGTTTCAGGAACCAACACAACCTGGAACATTATTTTCCCCTATTGTATAATACAAACCCTTCAACGCAAAATTAGAAGCGAGTCTGACACTGTGAGATCACACAGCTAACACAGTCCCACTTATATTCACACATACGCAGACTTGCATACCTGAGTTGTATTTAGAATGAGAACAGATCAGACCAACTTGAACTTGAACCCAGGTGTCTCTGTAACAATCTTTAGATATTTAAAGACAGAAATCCATAACTGTAGACTTAGGAATGAGTCAAACCACTTCCTCTCAGAGTTGGCACTATGTGGCTGTCTCCCACCTGGTGTGGTCACGCTCCAGTGGGTCGGCTCAGTGGGGGGCTGGGTGGGGGGGGGGGGGGGGTTGCGAGAGCAGAGCTCGCCAGCCTCAGCCCGGCTGCTGATGGAGTAATACTACTGCTGCTCTGGGTATGTTTTGGGGGAGGCGCTGACAGACAGGCGAAGGCGACCTGCTGTGCTGCAAGGTGCCATGGAATGGCGAGGGGCATGAAAACGAGCGTGTGTGTGAATATTTATGTGTGTGTGTGTGTGTGTGTGTGTGTGTGTGTGTGTAGCGAACTTGATGAGCAGACTGTGAGTGGGCTGCGTGAAGTCCCAGCAAGCCTTAGCACAGCGGGGGCGAGAAAAAGAGTGAGGGGGGGGGGGAGATGACAGCCAGAGAGAGACAAGGGCCAAAATCAGCAGAATGACATAAAAGACATCCCGTATGACAGCAACTCACTGATACATTTGTCACATGCCATGACTCGATATTTTGGTAATTGACAGAATGCGTATTTTCGTTAACGCACTGCGCCAGGCATCTACGACACAGACGCTTTGATTCACCATGAAGGGAACAAACCATTACCAGCCACGAAAAAGCAACGCAGAGACAGCTGTCTTCAGTTCTGCATCTATTTACCAAAATCTGTCAAATAAATCTGCTGTCAGGGGGTGAGCTTGAGCTTGGCACAAAGGACGGGAAAGGTACGCATTAAAGGTACTCCGATATCAGGTCATGTTTATAGCTAGATGAAAGCCTTCTTCTTCCTACTTGTTTTTGAATATTTTATAACCGCAGGTGTCATTTATTCCTCGTAACAAGTGGGGCTGGGATGATATGCGTATCTCCAGATTTGATACCATCACAATACTTGTGTGCCGATTTGAAATGTATTGCTATTCCACAGGTATTGCAATTATATATGATGGTTTCTTGCGATTTTGTTTACTTTTCTCACACTAGTCCATGGGAAAAAAGTTAAACCATGCACTTCTACAGACTGTTTCTAATGATGCATATTTTCAAAGACAATGCTTTCTTTTATTTCAGCAGCATCATATACTGCCTAGACAAGCGGTCAACAAAATATTAACTGTATTTATGATCTTATTTTAAAAAAATTATTAGTTAGACTTTCTTGACCTTGTTAAGGGTGCTATATTAAATAAACTATAATAAATAAAATAACGTGAGGCAAATTTACCAGTGTTTTGACTGGGAATCTACGGTGGCGGATTTGTGAGGATTTGCAGCGATGAATGTGTTTTCTGAATTTGGTGGTGTTTTCTTAATGCATGTGTGTTGTGTGGAGTTTGCGTGTGTTGTGACCTCTCTCGGCCACCGTAGGAATCAAATGAATGCATGTATATTTACTTTATGATCTTGACTTTTGGATTTATGTCGTTCAAATCAGTGTGGCACTGCTACAACAGTGTGGTTGAAGAGACAAAATGGCAGCACACAATTAATCCTCTGAGACCCACATGCTGTAGACCCATTTATGTGTTTTTTTGGGGGGTGGGAACAGCTGGAAACCTGAGGATTAAGTAGAAATAAACTTAAAACTGCTCAGGTTTGCATTGTTGCACATACATTGTTGCAGCTGCTGCAATATCAACATTAACCACTACTTACTGATTATTCAAAAAGGCAGCTGTAGAGACTCCAGTTAAGTAGGCTCAAAGCCCAGCGCAGGGGTTCCCAGCAGACTGGGTCTAACCTGTGTAACGGCAGCAACAGAAAGTTTGCTGTAAGCGGGAAGTTTTCGCCGTTTGTTTTTCATGAAAAGGACATGACATCACATTACTTGTAGATTAACACAACAAAAACTCGAGCAAGTCAGTTCATATAGTTATAACTGTAAAAAAAACAAAAAAAAAAAAACAAGCAGTATCCAGAATTACAATCATTAGACTATCCCTATACCACATGACTAACATCCCCAAGTAACCTTCAGTGGCAGTGCAGCAACATGTGTGCCCTTGATTTAGCAAGGTGGAATCTAAGGGCACGAAGGTCAGGGTGGTGGATTGGAGAGTAGATGTGGGCAACCATAACCTTTCATTGATCTACAATAAATTTTTTTTTTCTTAGACCACATTCACAATATTTCCTTAAATATAACCTAGTGTTTAATTAACCTCTAGCCTTAATCATAACTTAACCATAATTTATTTGCCGTAACAACTATCTCTAATTAAACCCTAATCTTTGCCATGTGCAGATATTTTAGAACAAGCTGCTCACATTAAAAAAAACTGTGCAAGCCAATTATTATGACCTGTACTTACATTGATTTAGAGGCATCACCCTCTAGAAGCCGTAGCAATTATCATGGCAGTAGTATAACAAGATGGCAAAGTCTATGTAATGTTGTATAAAGAAGGAAGATTGGGTAGGTGGGTCAAACAAGCACAGGACTTTCACCCAGGAGACCGGTGTTCGTGGCCTGAAGTCAACATTGACTTTCTTTCAATAGCAACTAAGCACAATATGATAGTATATGTAACATACTATGGTAATAATGTGTGTCATTTGTTACATAGCATATGTGATGTAATGTTAGTAACAAAAGTATTTATTTAAAGCCAAACCATGATGTTTTTTTCGAAATCTAACCCCCAAGTTTTGTTGCCTAAAACTAACCAGAAAGTTTTATAGTGTAACGGTGACCGTTTCATAACGTTAAGGACGTGTTTAAAACCTCAACCATTTGGACAGTAATATATGTTGTTTTGGAAGTCATTGGAAAATGGCCTACTGTGTAGCTTAGGTGTGAGAGTGTTGTTTTAAAGGGAATGAATTTGGGATTAGATGTTGAAACATAGTCAGTGTTTCGTAACACATCCAGCAGACACAGAGCAAGAACATCATCTCAGTGGAGTCTTGTTTCTGGCCATCTGACAAATGTGAACCAAAACATTAAAGTTGCAGGCTGCAAAACCATTATTATTATTGTCCATTATTAATGTTATCATTATTATTATTATTATTATTACCACCGATATATGTAGTCATGTGACACACTGTTAATAAAAGGTCCTCCTTGCTGTGCAGTGTTGTCTTTTCGTCTTTGTTTCTGTGGACTTAAGTTCAACCTTTCATTTCAGCATTCCTGTGTTTATTGCTTTGTTCCCTAATATATCCCACTACGGAGAAAGACGGTCTCAAATCATCACTTCATATCAAAACAAGTGAAATACATGAACCCAGGGCGAGATCTTTAAGCTCACAGAGCCCTGTCCTCTGTCACGTTTTTTTTTTTTTTTTCTCTCTCTCTCTCCCGCCCCCGCCCCTCCTCGACTTTTTGTCAGTGCTGGTTTCCAGTGCAATCAGGTCTGTGTTGTGCATGTCACACAGCGGCCAGCTACAATCTGACAACCCAATCAAGAGCACCAGCGGGAAACCAGCAGCAGCTAGACACACTCAAAATGGTATTACAGTCCAGTTAGGAGTGAACCTACAATCAGGGCCAGTGTATCAAAAGGCAACTACAGTACCCCCCCCCCCCTCTCATATTTCTGTAGTACTAGTGAAACCACTTTTTCCCAGGTTGTTTTTGTTCTGTGGTGCAGGATTGGGCTGCATGACATCTGAAAAAATACCAGTGTTTGAGCTACAGATGCTGAACAAATGGTAGCTATTTTTCTTGAAATTAGGTCTGAAGCTGAACAGGTGGTTTCGGTACAGGTACATGCAATTTCTTATGTGGGCAGCGAGAATAAACCAGCGCTATCACAACAGCCCAGAGAAGCAAACTGCCTGGGCTCTGTAAAACAGCTAAGACTCAGAATGTAAGACCACTGAAGCCAAGCCTGAGACAAAAGCTGTCTTTGAGGGATATTCTTGTTTTGCAGAGAAGCTGAGCAGCAGACTACGAGGACTTATTCCTCGCATGGAGTCTGTGTTGCAGTGGGTGGACGGAAAATGGAGGTTTGACTCCTGCCACCTCAGCAGTCATCCGACAAATCCACTTTAGCGACAGAGCGCTGGGTACTGTGGATGGACCTGCCAACCGCCAACCTCCCACCTCCAACACCAATCAGAGAGGAGAACCAGGCTCATTATTCAGGACAATTAGCCAATGGGCTGGGTGTCCCCTGTCATTACTCATGGCTCATTTGGTCCCAGTCAGATGACGGTGCCATGTCCACTCAGGCTGCATGTCACTCAGGGGAGCTGACACAGAAAGACGAGAAAGAGGCGGCCAGCTCAAGATTGGCTCGGCCAGGAATACAGCCCACATGGAGTGTATGTTAATGTGTACATGCATGCGTTTATCTCTACCTTCTTCATTATAGACGCTTAAAAAAACAGATAAGAGCTGGTGAAAATAACAAGAGATAAAGCCATCCAGGTAGAGATTACAAGGCAATAACAACACAACAGTTAGCAACATCAGGCTTCTGAGGAGGGAAATATTTTACAGCTTTTATCAAACATGAAGGAACTGTACATGGCAGCCTTGCAGCCCAGCAGGCTGATGTAGTGACAGCGAGTGACGCTTCCGGCGGCAGCCATGGATGTGTGTGTATGGACACAAAACCGTACACACAGAGATGAAACTGTGTATGCATGACTAATCCAGTTAACACTCTTCCCCCACCAGTCTGGCATGAGTGTGTCGTCCAGTTACCCACAAAGTTGGATGCTCTGCTTTCGCGTGTGTGTGTGTGCGTGTGCGTATGTGTGTGTGAGTGAGGCATTTACAATGAAGACAGCCTCCAGTTTGGCCTCTCTCAATCCATGGTGGTTTATGTGCACAACTTTGTACATCCATTTTCGAGGGTGTGATGTGGGCAAATAAAAAGTGTGATTCTATTCCCATCAGGGCTGCTGCCTGTGCATGTGTTTGAAATTAATCATCAACCACAGATGCTGCCGAAATTCTTGAACAAAGTTCTGAAAGTCTTTTTTTTCCTTCCGTACTGATTTTTTGATGAATAAGAGACCAATGCTTGTATCGATAAGTATGTTATACATTATTCACTGTTACCGTGCTGTAGTCCATTCATCCATTAGCTGTACCTTTTTGGTTGTGGGACTGGAGGGGAGCTGAAGTCGATCCCAGCTGATGTTGGGCGAGAAGCGGGGGAACACCTTGGACAGTTCACAAGTGAGTCACTGGGCTGATGCATCAGTCCCTTTTTCACAGCCTGTTCAAGGCAGAAATGCCACACCAATACTCCGCCTCGTCTTTTTTTATATATATATATATAAAAGGTATGATCGATGGCAGTGGAGGTAGTAACAGCATAGAATTGACATCTGTATAAAAGGGACAGCTGTCAGGACGGGACTATGGATGGGACGGGTGTCACCCATTGATGCGGCAGTGGCAGCAGTTAGCAGCTAACTCAAAGAAGGAGAACAGCTGTGGAAAATGTCTGCAAACTGGGGAGACGCTGAGAAGCCAGAGCTCCTTACCCTCCAAGCAGAGGACAAGATCAAAATCAACCAAAGACTTTTTCCTCATAGATAGTATGAAAGAGATATTTGTAAATCACTGGATACATTTTTTAGGTTACATCCCCCACGAAATGACTCGTTTTACTGTCAGGGTTTGATCCATTCAGTCTGACAACATTTTGCAAGTCTAGAAGTGCTGCACCATTAAACCATTTTATCCCCATTCAGGTGAGTGGAGGGCTAAACCAGAAGTTACCTGTAAAAAGACGAGTAATTTCATACTGTGGATTTCAAGATTCTTTGGCTTCATGCACCACTGAGCAAGTTTAACAGGAATGAATGGGGCCCATCTCCAATGCTGTATCCAGTTCTCTTTATACAAAGTTACCTGGCTAGGTAGCTGGCTGGTGTTGGCGACGTATATTGTGCGAGACAAGAGATGTAGATCACTGAATGGTTTCACAAAAATTTAAATGGCACTCTGACAAACCTAAACATACTACGACTTTCTTGACTTGCAATTGTCTTTAAATGACACATATAATTCACACAGATCAAAGATATCTCTCAGTTAATTACCCTAAATATTGTTTTCTGAAATAAGGTCTCAAAAGGGACACTGGAAGAAAATGGACATTGCCTCTCTATTAACTGTAATCTGCATGTCCTTAGATTGTGGGATGAAGCCGAGCCTCCAGAGAAAAACACAGTTTGCAGGTTTGAACCATGCACTGTTGTATTTACAGGGGCTGATTGGACTGGTTAGGTTTAGGCACAAGGAGTGAGACTGGTTAAGGTTTGGGTAGGAATATCAGGGTAGCCATTCAAAGGCAGAGTAGGGCAGGTCATACCCTCTCTATAGTGAAAATGTAATGATAATGACAATAATAATTGAATCGAAACAGGGCTGACTGATTACAGGCCATGACTCTTTCTCACGACAGGGAGAGTTTATATTTCCAGAGCACTGGGCCTCTTGAGCAATGGGCGTTTGTTTCCCGGACAATGGGCTGTCAGACAAATGGGCTTTTGGTCCAGTGAGACATTTTTTGGACTAGAGGCAGTCAGAACAATGGCAGGGGACTGAAAATACTGAATTTCAGGACATCTTCATTTAACTTTTGACTACACACACCTCTAGTTTAAAAAAAAAAAAACAACAGTTTTTAAAAATGTAACACTTGTTTTACAACATAATTATGGATTACATGATTTATGATTATTATTTATTGGCTATATCTAGAAGAGCTTTGGCTATCAGGTTATTAACAATGTAACAATTTTATTATCACAGTTAATGAGGCCTATTAATCAAGACTGAGATGATATCATTTAAGTTTACACAACAGTTTCTGTCTATAGTCTGGGACTATGTTCAGATTATGTTTATAGTTTCTGCTATTTCTCTGTTAGAATACTGTTATTTCTGACAGGTATGAGGCTGTAAGGCCGTTTAGTGCAGGGACTGTTGATGATGTGAAGGCAGCGTAGGTTTGGATCGCAATGAGTTTTTGAGTTTATGCAGCATTAGTGTAATAATGTAATTAGTGTAATTAGAAACAAGAAGAAATGACTCAGCAATATATTTGACAGCGCTGCTCGCAGGAAGGCCAAACATATAATTGCAGATGCCTCACTTCCATTTCACTCAGAGTTTGAGCTGCTCACGTCTGGGCGTCAATTTAAGGTCCCAAGAACCGGTCGGAACATATATAAGAGGTCCTTTATTCCCTAAATCATACAGGCAATGAACACAGAATGACTGTATCAGGGAACACAACTACCTATCTGTCTATCTGTCTATCGATCATGAAATGTGTGAGAACGTATAGGAATAGGACATCGAGGCTATGTAAGTCAGAAGGACTTCACCTGCCTCTTGTTGTAATCTCAAATAACCTTTCCCTGCCATCATGTGAGTACTTCCGGTCTTCACAAAAAAGGAACTGGAGCACAAGTTAAAACCGAGATACCTTGCAGACTGGGGAATTTTATCATGTTAATACGGCCACAATATTGCCTATGTGCCATATTCATACACACTTATTATGTGGTTTGTTTAAAAAAAGAAAAGAAAAGAACAAAGAAATGATTCGGGATGCACGTTACAATATCTGCACATCATCAGTATCGCCCAACACTGGCTTTAAAATGAGAAATCAGATTTGGTCAACATGCCTTTTATTATTTTGCACAATGAATAAATATTACATACATTTAAAAGGATTCTATTTCACGTCTCCATCTGCTGGTGGGCCATCACGATAAAAGCATACATGTGTAATAGGGATGGGCAAACATCAAAATTCATTATTCGATCAACAAAAAAATTAACGATCAATTATCAATTGATTTACAAGTGAGTATTTCAAAAGAGTGAAAACAAAAGAACGCAGCGCAGACTGTCGCCGCAAGAGAGCGCAGCTACTCCAGTTTTGTGCTTCAACCACCCAGGCCAAAGAGGAAGAACGGCACGCATGCATAGTTCACCCCTGGGTGTTTACAACCGTTGCCAGCCAGAGGTTACAGGCTTCAGTTTTCATCGAAACCTCCGTCTTTCAATGGCGTAGTGTTTCCAGAGGCCTCAAGGGAAGCCGCCGAGGCTTAGCAGAGCGATGAGAGCGTCCGTCTGTTTATGTTTTTCTGCCTGGCATAGCTCCAGCGGGGGATCTCGTAGGCACAGCGGCTCGCCGGCCTGTAGCATTGTAGGTGAAACACTGCAACTATCAAGCAAAATTATTTGTGATCGCTCAAAATCCTTAACAATCAATCATCAATAATCAAAAATTGATGCCTATCCCTAGTGTGTAATATGATGTTAATTCCATTACAGAATAGACTTGATGATCACTAAAATTAGGTGGGGAAAAAGTGGATACATTGATATCGGTATCGGTAAGTAAGTTGTTATATACCAGCATATTGGATATCAGCAAAAAATCCAATATCATGAATCTCTAAAAATTACTGATATTTAAACAAAGGGTGCTTTCACACCTGCCCCGTTTGGCTCAAGTTCGTTTGCCCCGAGTTTGTTTCATTTGGGCAGGTGTGAACTCAGCAGTCGCACTCAGGTGCGCTCCAAAAGAAACAGACCATGATCTTCTTGAAGAGGTGGTCTCGGTCCGGTTACAAATGAACTCTGGAGCGGTTCATTTGTGGTGACATGTTCTGACCTCGATCCAAACCAACTGCAGTCACATTACGCATTGTCACAGAGGATTAATAATGTGCATCTCCTCCTGTACTGCCTTACATCCAGTGTATCAAAACATTGTTTTCTAGTTGGAGCCGCATCTCGTTTTCAAACTGTATGGTTTGACTAAAAATGAACAATGACAGCAATATAGTCCACGATGAGCGGCGCTAAAATCAACCTGCATAGTTGTCCCTCCACTGTGATATTAGAAAGTGTCACATTTATATTGCAAGTGTACTCTTCTTCAACGTTTTGTTTACTTCCTGGATTTTTCCCACATGGAAATTCTGACCAATCAAGAGCAGCGTTGTCGCACAGGCATTTTATCAAGTCCGCTTGTAAATGCTGCCGTGAGAGCACGAACCAACTCTAGGCAATTATACAACTTTGTAACAAAATTCGTCCCTGATTCAGACCAAAGCAAGACAACTCTATAGTCTGAAAGCACCCAAGAGACCTCATTTTTTCATTGGTAATTCATCCATTAAAGCCAAACTTGAATCAGACATCAATCAACCTTGGAAGAGGCTCCACAGAGAGACTGTGAGGTGTGTAACAGGTGTTGAGGTCAGGTACAGTGAACCCTTTGGAGAAGATAATGAGTGTTTGGTGCAGATGTCTTTAAATCCCTTTTATGTTTCCCCATGTTAGAAAAAATATTGCATAATACCTTTTGTGGGCGGGTTCCAGACAGCAGGGTCTAATCTGTAGGATTTATAAGCAGGTGAATATATTAAATGACTCCGGTTTCCATTAGGCATGTTGCACCAAATTGTTTATCGACCCATATCTCAGCGCTGACACTCCTGATTAATGATGTTATTAAGGAGGGAGGAGCAGTTGGGGGGAAAAGATGACAGGCCATTTTGTGATTGACCATTACTGTGTCTGTGTGTGTGTGTGTGTGTGTGTGTGTGTGTGTGTGTGTGTGTGCATTTGTGCATGTAGTTTTTAAACAAGTCCATTCTGCAACATGTGTCTCTGCACAAAATTAGCTATTTGAATTTGCACCTGATCACGCTTTTGTGCTTATTGGTGCGTTCATGCATGCAGTATGTCTATTGATGCCTATTAATGCATTGCTTCTGACGGGCTGTGTGTAAGTGGGTATGAGGGGATGAACTTACATGCATGTACAGTGTGTATTGACAAACTCATCAGAACGGCAGCGTGAAGTAGCCTGACGGTGAAGTGGTGCTTTTCAACTGCCGCGGGGTAATTTCTCAGCTAAACACATATTCTATCTAGTCAATTACGGCAGCAAATACCTATTTTGAAAAATCATCCCCATTCTGTGTTGCACTTCTTGCCAAATTGAGGTGCTTTCATTCAGGATGACAATGGCCCTTTCAGCCTGGTTAAGTGTTCAGCCGCTGGTTTCGAACAGCATGCTAATAATGTTAACCACATTCCAGGGTTTTGAAATGACAAGATATGATCCAAATTTCTGCTTTTATGCTCCATTCCGCTATGATGCGTGCGACACTGCAGAGGAGGCATTTTCCACTGCCGCCGTAATGACAGGGAAGGCTAGATGATGTCTCAAAATCATATGTTAGGAGTGATCAGCAGACCAGAACCATCGCTGGCAAAGCACACCACGTCTTTGCAGAGCCGCCAACATCACAGAGGACGATTTTTGTTTTTCCTCCTAGTGCTCTCAGCAATCCCCACCACCCTGCCTGCTTCTGGAAGTTTTCTGTCAGCCATCAGCCCCTCTGGATGGAGCCCCGACCACTGGCCGTGAGCCCAGCCAGACAGAGATACTGTAGGTCTAGGTGACCTTTGAGCCGTGGCAGCCTGCAAGTCATCTGACACCTGTCTCAATCACATCTGCTCCAGGACCCATGGGCCGCTGATTTGAGTGTATGCAGTGCTCGGGCTCACATGGCATGTGTGTAAGTGAGACAGAGAGAGAAGGAGAGAGAGAAGCCGCCTTGCCTCACTACACCTACGACGGATCAGTCGGGGGGGAGGAGAAAAATGAACTAATCAGCCTCTCCAGTGGTGGAATCTCACCCAATTTATTTCCAAGCTAACAGGCGTTGGTTAATGAGCTGAAGCAAAGCATCCTCTCCCTTCCTTCTCTCCTTTTCCTCCTGTCCTCTGCTGTTCCACTGGTGATTCTGCGGACCGAACCAATTACTTTGGAGCGCATCCATTCATGTGCACATGCCTTCATTTGTGTGTCCAATCACACATATTCACATTCAGCTTAAAAAAAAAGGAGATAAATACAAAAACCTCATGAATAGGCATACTGTGGTCTCACACACACACGCACACACACACACACACACACACAACAAAACATCTCTGTGCACACACGCCAAGCTCTTTGTTTGGTCTGCCAATTACCAAAAATTTGTGGAAGGGTAAAAGGCCTCGTATTTAAAAAAACAGTGAGACCCAGACAGTGTCATTACCAAAAGTCTTTACCAGACATAATATCTGTGGGAGTCACGTTGAAAATAACACCTTTTTGACTTTTTGCTGAGGCCAAGGATGGAGCACAGACAGAACTGTCTCTTGGCTGCACTGAAAAAAATGTGTAATTCCTTCCTCCGGTTTAAAAATTTGTGCAGTGCCCATTCATACACACGCCTGTTCGGAGCAAGCCAATGCTTGGCCTGTGGTACTGCTGCTCACAGCTTTCTCAAGAACCGCTCATACAAACGTCGGACTTGATTCTGCACCTCTTTAGATCCCGAGCAATACACAACAGATTTATTATGATGTTTACATATGAAAAATCTTTAATCGTGTTGCTCTTCTGACTCACTAACGTACCAACATACAAAAGGCCCCTCAATTACTGTGCACTTTCACTCCAGAGGAGAATAATGTACTATAACATTAACCTGACAGAGACATCGTCATCTGATCACTTTATAGATTCAGATTTATCTCAAAAAGTGTAACAAAAATTATGCATTATTATTCATTGAAACATCCAGCATTATGTTAAAATTGAAGGCTCCACCTGAAACAGACTGTAACAGTCGAATATATGAAATGTGCCTTTAACATGGTGTATACTGTGCCGCTTAACAGCAACGTCATCAAGCAGCGCTTGTTATGATTTGAGTCTGTTGTTCTTTTGTCTCTCAACACAACAGTGATGGTTGTAGTATGTGTAGCGACTATTATGTTTATGTATGAAATTGTAGTAGCTGTACAACCAGGCTTGGTAAGGTTGGAGTGTTTTTAAGTTGACGTAAAAAAAAAATAAATAAACGACGAGCATTTATGAAATTTCTGCCTGTCGTCTGACTCCAAAGAGCTACACGGACCCAAAACCATTACCATTATTAGATGTTAAGTCAATGTACGTACATTGTGTCGATAATGCCTCTCTGATTGTCAAAGTGTTTTCCCACTTCACACTCTTTAAACTCATTAGTTTGTTGCCCACATGTTACTTTCATTTATGGACAACCATACCTAAACACATAGCTGGTTCGATTTAAAATCAGTTTATTTGCTTTAAACCTTACTTTGTCTAAATTAAGTGTGCACATTCTAGCATTGTAGGGTTACAGGCAAATTGTTTGATATTAATAACCTGTTTCTTTGCCTTTGAGTTACCGTGGTTGTTTGGGGAGGTCCCTTCCTGGTGGAGCTAAAGACATGGCTGAGGGCAGAGGAGGACTCATCCCAATACCGAATCTCACATCCACGTTTCCCTCACTTGCGTCTCTTCCTCACGTCTTAGCTCCACCCTCATAGGATACGGGGGATTGCGAGGATGAGATGCGAGGAGAAAAGAAACGAGGAGATATATCTTTTGAGAAATGAGACGTCTTTTCCTCTGAAGGGTCACGTGAAGTGATGTCCGCTTCTAATGACGGCGGCAGCTCATGACAGCTGGATCAGCTGTCAGGAGGCTTTATTAACAACTATAGAAACTTTAGATGGAGATTGTCTGCTGCATACGCATAATGTTACATGTACATATATAATGATAAAGATACAGTTATATATTATGTTATGTTGGCCCCTTTTATAGGCTTAGTTGTTGATTTCTTGGTTTGTAATTTTTCCTGCACACTTCTTGGTAAATAAAAACCCACAGTTTTGTCAACAACACCTGCGTCCTTGTTACCTCCATGCTTGATAAAAAGCAGAAGTGATAAGGACAAATGCGGAGAGTTCTACAGAGTTTAGCACCAGTTAAGAGTTTTGGTGTATTTGGCAATTTTCTGGTGCTATCAAGGTGTGGTTTAATGCACTGTTTTGTCTTCTGTTTGTTTTAATTCCTGTTTAGCTCTTGTGTTGGTCGATGGAGTTATTTAGAACAAACAAACTGCATTGGATCATCAGTCCAGGCTTGTTTAATTTCGACTGGGACAATACAGAGTGATATTTGCTTGTTTATTCAGAGTTTATTGATACTGAGCCTGTCACATGTCCACAGTGCACCAACTTTGACACTGGGTCCCCAGCGATGCACCTGCTCAGTGTGAAGTAGATGAACGGATGAAGGTTTCAGACATGCTACTGACAACCATACAACCATACAGAGATTCCTTGCTTTATAGTTAGATGTAAACCAACTGTGCTGTATTATTGTTACTATATGCTCATGGCAGAATATAAATTTCCATCCAAGTCTTCTGAAAATGTTAGAAAATGGAGATCTAAATTTACCCAGGTTCCCATGCGTGAGCTTGTTGGAATGCAGATCCGCTCACACAGTTCACACTCTCTACACATTGTCAGCTTGAGAAGTTTCATTGCAACACTGCAGAACATTGTTCCAAGATACTGTGAGCTGTGTCTGCAGGACTGATTGTATACGGTCTGCAACAAAGATCTTAAAACACTTCAACACAAAGGAAGCCGTCTATAGCAATCCATACACAGTAGTTAAAGCATGTTGCATTCTGCATAAGGGACATGATGTGATGGTTTGGGTTAAAATGACTACTTTGTTTAAGGTGTCATGTTGACGAACATAAACATGTGGTTAAAATGCTGATTGGTTGTTGGAAAAAGGAAGTGAACAGCAATAACCTGTGTTAGAGGTTTTGATGACCCATCCATCACCCCTTTGTCAACTTAATGGGTGCCATGTTTGCAGTCAGACCAGCCAATTACAATTTTCATCTGAAAATGAATGACTGGATTTAGAAAAAAAACCAACTACTGTATAAAAATGTTTTAATCTCAGACCCATATATTGTACACTGTATAGTTGGGGATGGCATAGTCTCTTGAAAATTAATTAGGTATTGATAAAAGGGATTATAAATTAATCTTCTTCCTCCAGTAATTGCTGTAATCTGATTTATTTGTTTGTGATGTAAAATGAATATCCATAGAAAATCCTATATTAAGTGAGTTTTACTGCTGTCACATATTTACTCACATTTAATATTTAACTTTACAAAAGCATTCTTAGAAGTGTAGTAATTCATTCACCAGTAGAGAAAAGGAAGGCACTACAACAGTCAAATTAATCATCCCAAACTGACTCACAGAAGGCGAAGAACCTCACAGACAACAATGTAATGTATTAGTGTAAGACTAGTTTCCCCTCTAATCACTCATGATTTTGTCCTAAAATTATTAATATAAAAAAGAAAAAGCACTAAAATCCCCTATGGAGAGAAGTGTGTGTCCAGTGTGATGATACATTTTGATATTATACTTGTGTCACTGGGACACATTATATGGAATTTATTGAAAAGACTGCTAATGTCAAATGAATGCACACATTAATAGTGAAAATAAGTGTGCTACGTGAGACCAATTAAATATAATTTTTTTACTTAAAATTGTCATTAACATTGGCAAGTCAGAAAACGGATATTCTGAAAGACCTATGAAAGTACGGTTCAGGTCAGTTTGGTACGCTTTTTTTTCTGTTTCCACTGTGAACAGTCTGTCTCTCAACAGTCTGTTGACTGGTCAATAGCAGACACTCACTCTGCTCAGGGCTGAGCTGTGGCTGGTTTTAGGCTCATGTAACTACTGTTCATACCGTGGAGAGTTTTATTAGTAAACTGTAACTATAAAATGAAATGAATGAATCCTCACTTGGAGGAAAAAAAAGCATCGTGGAACGTTGTTCCTGTGGGCTCCTACAACACTAAACCCCTGAGCTTGCCTGAGAAGGACTAAATGCACAAAGCTGCTATTTTCAAATATGGTATGGAGAGAGACTCTCACTGCAGCCTGTTTTATTTTGTTCTGTTCTGCATGCAGCCTCGTTCTGTGGACGATAAACGAGTTGCAGAATGATAAAGGAGGAAATACAGTGAGTGCTGGATGGAGCAGTGAGTGACAACGACCCCGCCCACATTTAAGAGTACCGTTTGTGGTGGAAACACTAGGCTCTAGGTACCATGTCTGAAGGGTTATTTTTGGCTCCAAAGGTACCATGCTGAAAGTGTTTAGTGGAAACAGGACTTAATACATTGATGATCCCTCAGTCAACCCCAGTAGTTAAATGGAGGAATGAGAGCTGAGCTATCCATCCTCCTCCTACCAACATCTGGTCAAACTGAGCAAGACACCACAGGGTATGGAGTAAGTCGAATATCCAAGTTTAACTTCACAGCTGGTGAAAAGTCTAAACTGCACGAGTCTTCTGGTCAATGTGTTGCCGGCTGCCAAGTAATGTGAACCGGTGCATGTAGAGCTGAGAATCACAAGCACAGTTTAATTTCTGCGTGCACAACCATGGACATGCACGTGGTATTTCCAGCCCTGAACATTGTCCCTTTGATGAGAATATTCAAGCCAGTTTTGGTTGGTTTATCAATTTAAACTCAGCAGCTTTAAAACGTAACATGTGCAACACAGATATCACCCGAACCTGTTCCTCTGCAATCGATAACTGTAACACTTAAGGACACAGTCCACCTATAAGGTGTCAATACGATCGAACCTATCGGTTAAAAAGCATAATCTAAAAAGCGTATAACAGAACAGTGAGTGGCTCGGGTGACCTTTTGAGAAAATGCCAGTGGAACCTTCCAGCAAAATCCCACATTCCTGGAACAGCAGTCCTGACATTATGGAGGGGATTTGTAAAATCTGTGGCACTGAAAGGTGGCCCCGTCTGCTTTCCAATGAAGGCAGTTAGCTGACCAAAAGCCATGGAGGAATTAAACTCCCACTACAATCCTCCAGTCTTCCAAACTTCTTTTATACAGACCTCAGAGACGCCTGACTGGGGAAAGCAGCAAAAGACAGATAAAAGGAAGTCGATAAGAGAGGTGAGAGACAGAGAGGGGAGCGAGTGTACTCACTTACATATCACCATAAAACATTCTCTGCATATACTGCATTTAATAACAGCAGATATGCACATCCTTACAGTTTCATTATGGTTGTCACATGTGTGTCAGTCCTCTGTCTTCAGAGTGTGCGGCTGATTAATGTCAGATTCACATTCCTCCGCTGAATATTAATGTACAGATGAAAATTATGTACAGTAACAGATAGAGCTGGATTTTTATTCAAAGCTCAAAACTGATAAATGTGCTGGTTAGATTAAAAGTGACAGCACTCTACTGTAGGGGAAAAAAAAGAGTTGTTAAAAATGTACATCTGTGACAGCATCCATAAGAAAATAATCTCATGACCAAAAGCATATGCAGCCAGCATATGCAGCAGGATTTGTGAGTGCAGAGAAATTGATGTGTCAAGTCTGATAAATCATTTCACGATTTCAAACCCCCTAGAGAAGTGATTAAACGAGGTTACATGGACAGTTTATGCTATTTTTAAATGCGCGGGACGAGTTTAATGTACCCTTGAAGTGCAATGTGGTCAGGTGAAAATAAGCAGGAAACAGTGGCGACGCTTTTCGCCCTACTACTTGTCTTTTACATGCCTTTGGTATCTTTTACCTCTGTGGCACCAAAACCTATTAACCACGTGATTAAGTGCTTTGACGTGGATCTCCCTACGTAATCTCAGCTCGTCAGTGTTAACATGAGATTGCTCGTCAGGGCCGTTCAGCTCTCATCTGCACTTTTGATGAAGAGTCACAGCAGAAAAGGCCAAGAGTTCAAGCCCGCAGGCACCGACACCAATCACTCGCACGCGCTGGGCACCTGCTCATCATGTTTCAGTGAGAAGACATTTCTCCTTCAGTGGCGTCAACATCAGGCGCCCTTCTTGGTACAAAGACACAGAAAGTCAGAGGGAGAGCAAGCTGGAGCTGAATAGCTCAATATTCTATCTGAGCTGAGCTTCATGAGTAAATCAATAAATACACAACATATTTAGGCACATATGCTGTTTGACTTGGTACAGGGAGAATTTCATCTGATGTGTCTCAGTCACTATTAAGATCTAATGGACTCCATGGCGAAATCTAGGAAATAATCTGCCCACACATTTTAGTTTTATTGTTTATTTTTGTCTTTTCAAGTCTGGCCTTCTCCAAACTCCTTTCACACGGACACAAAAGAGAGGCTTCTTTTCTTAGAGGGGGACGAAATGGCAGCAATTAAAAGGCAAGTGGCTTTAACATTCCAAGCGTATCTCTGAGCGCTGCTTGGGTAGTAATTAAGTCCTCCAGAGTGTTGCAGCCATTAGAGCTCAGAGCAACCAAATGAGGACACACCCAGCCCAGTGTGACCAGATTAAAAGAAGAGAAATCAGCCCCTCGCTGCTCCCAAATGGCCACCATCGCTTCGGGCAGTCCATCAGTCTACAGTGTACGACTTGAATCACCCTCCAATCAGTATGAAAGTGACATAAACTTCCCAGTTGGCTGCTTAACAACAGTCATATAACTGTATTTACACCAAGCCGTTTACAAGAAATACTGTCTCAGAGCTTTTCAGGAAATGTTTGTGGCTACTTGTCTTTTCGCTGTATTCTGTGGGGATGATAAATTGCTTGTAAAAATATGACAACAATAACTTACTTTTAGATACTATCACTTTCTTGGCAGAAGCTAGCTGAAGAACAGATGCTGTGGGTTCAGATAATGTTACTTCTCATGCTCATAAGAAGTCTCATCACCCAAAACTGGCTGTTCGCCCTGCCTAAGCAAGGGTCCAAAAACAACCGTAGGACTCTGATAAGAGAGATGTTCAGTATTCAAAGAGTTTGGAAGGGGCCGTTCTTTTTTCTAACCTTTCCAAAACCAAAGAAATATAAGAGCAAAACTATAAGGACTGGACAAAACAGTGTTTCTAAGATAAGCTGCAAATGTTAGTATGTCTGGCTAGCTAGCTTACTACCTACAATAGGAACTGAGTGTTACTTCTGTGGCCAAGAGTTAGCCTATCATTAACTAAATTTATTACACCTCATTTCCGCTTGCTTATGTTACTGGTGTCTGAAGATCCATAAATATGCGGATGATGCCTCTAGTGTCCAATGCAAGGAAGTGCATTACTTAATGGATGGATAGAACGTGATAGAAATACCTGTAGCCACGGGGGAGAGGCTAATTTTGTTCATTAGTTTCCATCCAGTTGTTTGGAATATGTGCTTGGAACATTATCGGGACAGAAACAGGACCTGCCATTACTCAGATTCCGAATGTGTTAAAACTAGATAACATTTTCTCTTTAATTATACAAACTCACATGACAATCAACACGGGCAAATGAATTGAAGGAAATAGCCTGTTAGCTAAGCTAGCATGATGTAGCCGAAATCCGCCACAAAAGTTCAATTATTGTAACGTTCTCTAAGCAAATTCCGGACCTGAAATATTATGGAGAGGAGTTTCGCTGGCACGTCAGATATCAAGGAGATTCCCATAAGAATGAATGGACTTCTTGTTGCCTTGTATGTAAGTTGAAACGAGGCGTTAGTTTGCGGGATTACAGGCCTGATCCCCGACCGCCCTGACTCAATGCCGGATTAGCAAACATTATGTTGCTGCCATTACACAAGTGTGACCCAGTGATGCTGCTGAACTCCAGCTCACTATGAAACTGGAGTTTGGATTTGATCTACCACAGAGGACTGACTAGACCCTATGTGCCGGGGTGGAGCCTGGAAACACTGGCCCAATTAAACCATTTGTTGTGTGCGTCCATGCATGTGTTCACACAAGTGTGAGCATGTGTTTGGGATGAGGTGAAAGCCCGAGATAAAATGTTTGTACTAGGGCCAAGCAAAATTGTGTTTCTCCCTCTGGCTGTTAACATGATATCATGTATGTATCCAGCAATAAATGCAGTTAATATGGTTCAGGTGGAAACATTAGCTAGCTAGCTACATATGATGAAATCTGCTGGAAACAGCTACAAAATTGAGTTGCCAGCTAGAAATGAGAAGGACCTGTTATGACAAAGAAAGGTGGTAAATCATTGTCATATCATTATCATTTTAAATATCATATGTTAAAATGTAAAAACTGACAGGCGTAACGACAGCAGCGAAGGCGACAGGGTTTAGCTAACAGTCAATTGATAGAAAACAGATGTTTCCATCATCTGTTCCCCTATTGTTGTTTACAGTACAATGCACACACTTTATACTTATTACAGTGAACATATCAGACAAGCACAGTCTGCCGCATCAGTGGTATCGAGTCCGGTTCTTTCAATTTGTCTTCCACTTCCAGACCTCCTGAAGAAATATGACGCAAGGCTACTTGGGGGGAAGCAAGGAAAACCCTTTCATTATCCCCGGTGTCTGCGGTGTGGGAGAAATCAATAGAGGTGTCCATGCTGGATTCATCTATATTCTACTGTGTGAACCCAATACCCTCACATGGGGAAAGGAAGATGAGTGGGTGGTTTGAGGGGAAGAGGTGAGCGAGTTTCAGAGGCAGGGAGGTGCACTGGAGGGGAAAAGGAAGTGAGAGATGGAGAGGTCAGTTATTTATACACAAAGTTTTTTGGTGCACTCACACAGGTTGGAGTAACTTCGTCAGGTTAGAGCGACTTTAGGGAACTTGAGATATTTTTCCAGATTTAGATGCCGGTGGGATACAGTGGCTGCACAGATATCACTTGTGAACCATGCTGAACTGCAGAGGTAAACAAACCCCTAGTTATCTCCCAACTCCAAGAGATATAAATGGAGACAAAGGCGTCTGTGGTTCTTCTAAGGTACAAATCAAAGACGAACATAAGGCTGTTGGAGATACAACAACAGACATTTCAACTGTGGAAGTCATGCTAACGAAGCACTTGTTCAACCCCTGTGAAAAATCCACACCCACACACGTTCGTCCACACACACACAATCTAACAACCACATCACCTGTCAGTGGGAGCCTCATTAAGCTGACAGGCGCTGGCCTCTCAGGGCAGGCCAAGACGTCACAGCCCTCTCCTTCCCGTCATGACATGATGGATCTCTCCACCACTGGCTGCCAAACTGCCACTCAAGTCCACCTTCCTGTGGGCGTCCATCAGGAAACACTCGCTAAGCATCCTGTTGATGTTATTTGTATATATCCACCATCACCGTTGATGTCCAAATCTGACTGCACGTCGAAAGGGACGGTCAAGATTGGCTCTATTAGCAGGTTTTTCCCGTCTCTCACTGTCAACGTGTGAATGGGTCGTGTATCTGTGTTGTACCAGTGGCTAACTTTATATTACACTACTACTGCTACTCACATAGCCTGGTGCCAGACGTCTGAAATGCCGCCCACACCTCCAGTTTGTTCAGTGATCTGTTTGGGTCTGGTGCTGTGCCCACTGACAGCTGCTTCCTTTCCCACCAATCGCAGCTTACAGGGATTAACAACTGTCTGCCATCTATCTATCCATCTTATCTATCTAATCAATGACATGGAACCTTCTGTTATGCCTTTTACACTGCCCTCATTCCCACTATAAACCAAAGTCTCTCGAGGTGCATATGTAGCTGTATATGTATATGTTTTATTTAAACTAATTTTATTCTATTCTGATTTAAATATTTGTGTAAAATGTGTGTGTAGCCTGAAGGGGCACTGTGCAAACCTGAACGAAGTTGGACTCTTACGATGGACAGACGTTTGAAAGAATCAGGTTGATGATATTTTTAAATGTCTAATGACGTTGTAATTTCATGTTGTGTTGATTTTAACATTTTGTTTTGCGTACATCGGGTTTTGCTCTCCATGTCCCGCCACAAAAATTAGTTGTTGTAATTTACGTCAAGTTGTCATTGGCGTGAGATGTTTGGAAGATGGTGGACGACACCTTAAAACAAACAAAATATCAACATCATCTGTCGTCAGTATTCTATGTCAATAAAAGCTGTTTTTTGATCATTATGAAAAATGCTAACTACTCCTAGCAACCTCTAACACAGCTATTGTTTTGACTGTAAAAGACATTGGCAGGATGGATATCACTCACCGTTTCGCTGTCTGACTGCTGAACAAATAAAGTGAAACAAAATAAAAAATCCAGTCTAGTTATCAGGCTAACATTAGCATACATAATTTAAGGCTTTAAACTTTTGATAGGGAAAAACAGTAGGGCTGTACTGGACTCAAAATTATGACCATCAAATTAGATTGTTTTAATACAAATAATCAACTTTATATATATGTATATATATATATACACTCTGCTTTTACTTCTGTTTTGGTCTCCACCACCCACAATATTTGACTCTTAAGCTGCTAATTGCTCTGTGGCTAACTTTCTCTGTGGTATTTGGTCCATAGATCAAAATGTTCAGCAGCCTTTAGAGGGAATGCAGATTTTGGTGTTTGAAAGCAATCCCTTTCAAAATTCACAGTCATTTGATCATTTGTTGATATAAAAATGTTGACATTAGTGCAACTTTAAATTTTGCTGTGACTATAGTTGCAAAAACATCAACTTTTTTGTATCATCCATTCTTAACTTTCGGTACAAATCCATAACTGAGAGCCAAAAAGTTCCTCTCAGCAAAATTTCAGGATAGTTTTTCTTTTAACAATTACTTATTTAATCTTTGGCGCAATGCTGTCTGTCAGTGCGAGTGTTTAAATAACACTTTAACACTGGAAAGAGTCAAACTTTTGGTGCAGAAAGTGGAGGAAACACTCAGCAGCTCATCACTAATGACAGCACCGGCTTTGATGAATTCCCATTCGAGTTTTGGAATCTTAAGGCCTTTGAGGAGAACCAATAAACTGTCAGCACTACTGATGATTGATCCTGATTGGACAGCTGTCAGACAGGGAGAGCTGCATACAGATACTCTGCAGTGTTGTCGGTTGATTGTGGGAGGGAAATAGTTTATTGGTCACAACAACAAAAATCTCTTGTTAGATCTATTTCAATCATAAAGAGATGAAAATAGAGAGAATCAGACGAGTTAAATAAAACCTCTTAAGCTTTTAGGCAGCTTTTTGAGATGTGTAATGTGTATCACAGATGAGTACTCAATATTTTGCAAATGACAGACTGCATATTTCATTCTACTCCTTTAAAAAAATGTAATGTTTTGTTATGGGTAAGTACAGTATATGTTAAGAAAATGCATGGCTGGATGGATGCTTAGTTCAGGTTGAGGATTCTGTCCGCTGAGGAAACCGAGACCTATCGATGAAAGTCACGCTTCATTAAATGTGACTTTGTACCATGGCTCAGATCAATTTCACTAAATTGACTTGTGCCTTCTCTAGTTAGGATAAAGAAGGTCAGTTGTTATGTGTGATCACATAATGTGTTGGGCGGCACGGTGGTGCAGTGCAGTGCTTCCCAACTGGTTAAGCCACAGGGTCCAGACTTCTCTTTAGTCATTAGTTGACGGCCCACACAGGTTAATATATTCGCTAGTCACTCACTCCACAGCAGGAAATGGCACTTGAAAATGAGAGCTCTGTGCCGGAAATGCACTGTACGTCAAAATAAAGCCTGTTTTTTTTTTTTTTTTACAAGCCTGACACATTCACGGGTCACTTGTGGTCCATTCAGAATGAACCCATGACCCACCTGTGGACCGCGTCTCAGCAGTTGGGAACCACTTGTGCAGTGTTTAGCATTGTCGCCTCACAGCAAGAGAGCTCCTAGTTTGAACCCAGGATGGGGGGATTTGATCCCTGGGGTGTGGGAGCCCTTCTGTGCAGAGTTTGCATGTTCTCCCTGTGTCAGCGTGGGTTTTCTCCAGGTGCTCCAGCTTCCTCCCACAGTCCAAAGACATGCAGGTTAACTGGTAACTCTAAATTGTCCGTAGGTGTGAATGTGAGTGTGAATGGTTGTCTGTCTCTATGTCAGCCCTGTGATAGTCTGGTGACCTGTCCAGGGTGAACCCTGCCTCTCGCCCAGTGTCAGCTGGGATAGGCTCCAGCACATCCCCTCCCCGTAACAAGATAAGCAGTTACGGAAGTGAATAAACATAATGTGTACTAACTGAGTAAAGAAACACATGGTTTAAATCATCAATGTAAAAAAAACAAAAAAAAAAAATGTGATGTTGCCTTTATGGACAAGAAGAGCTGTTAAAGTTAACAAAATAATGATGAAGAAGGCAGCTGAGTTGTAGCTTAATCAACAAGGCCAGGCATGCAGCCTTGCAGTCAATTTACAGCAACATGAATGATTGATATAAAAAGGGAGCAGGTGTGGCACAGGCAGAGATGGAAGAGAACAAGAATACTGTACTCAAGTAAAAGTACTTGTGTTAAAATGCATATTAATAAAAGAAAAAATAGGTCAGTTAAAGGTCCAGTGTGTAGGAGTTAGGGGGATATATTGGCGGAATGGAATATTTCTATATCTATGTTTTCATTAGTGTATAATCACTTGTGTTTTTGTTACCTTAGAATGAGCTGTTTATATCTATGTACAGAGTTGGTTCCCTTCCCCCATGTTGTTTCTACAGTAGCCCAGAACAGTCAAACCAAACACTGCCTCTCGACCATTCGCGTTTTCACCTTGGCATCATAGTTCTCCTACACGCTTGGTACACATGGGAAAAGTTTCACTTGGCTGACTGCAGCCTCTCTGTTCTTCTGTTTACTGACTTCCATCTGTGTTGTCAGTGTGTTTGTGTGTGTGTTCTTGTTTACGTGGAGGTCAGCCCCGACATGCAGGGAGCAGAACAGAGAGGCTGCAGCATGATGAGAAATAAAACCAGAACTTTGAAAGTTACAGCGAAAGGGCCACAGGGAGGTTGCCTCCGGGCCGGACGTGTCCCATGAGCCACCAATTAAGTAGGTGTGCACTAGACCTTTAAATGTACCCCGAGTAAACGTTACTGCGTTACATTTTTAAAAGGAAAAGGAAGAACATCTTTATGATACAAAATAAACTGCAGTAAATGTCAACATGCACATAAGTGAACAACATCAGCCACATGACCCCTTATTTCCAAACCAACGTGATGTTCTATTTTGACAGACGGCACTTTGCAGCCTGTAATTACAACTGATCATCAATCAGCCTCGTCAACAGCGGAGAAAAACATCACCAAGGCAGACTACGTGGAGCTGTGCTGTGTTTTGTCGTACTTACTTGTCTGAATGTCACTCCGCGAGTCTTGTGCACCTCCTCTGTCTGTTCTAGGTTCAACTGCTCTGCAGGGGCGCAGGGCATCAAGTGCTGGAGGGGACACACAAACAGCTAATGATCATCAATTAGAATCATAATGATGAACTATTTAAATCTAAGACGGAGCATAACTATAACCGGCACCATTAGACAATTATAGGCAGTTATGCTGAGGACACCCAAATGGCCAGCAGCAGCCCTGGGCCACAGAGACACCTGCGGCTTTTGTTTTTTACTGCTGCAGCTGCTGATTTCTGTCCTTTCTTTTGTTTTGTAGACCTTTTACACAGCAGACATTTTGAGATGTCATCGTAGGAAAAGAGAGGTGTGTTCAGTAACATTAATAATAGGTGCATACTTAAGGAAGGCACTGGTATTGGGCGTGCTGGCTTACTTGATTAGCTCACTGTGACGCTTACTGAAACGTAGCCAAGTATGATACTTGTGATAAAAAGCAGGGATGAATTAAATTAAAATCTATTTAAATAAATCAACTAAGCACATTATTTTATGTGATTGACTGGTGAAATACAGCTCCCAAGTCACAATGTGTGCACCTGAACCTGTGCCTGGAGCCTGTAAACCCACCAAATTAGATTTTAGGAGTGTTTGGCAGCCTGACACGGAGCCCATTTAGCCATTATGCAAACAAATTCTAAGCTGTCACTAAGATACTAATGAAGCTCAGAGGCCGAGCACACAAAAGCCCCAGGTCAGACGTCATTATCCCACATCAGTGGACTACCTACAGAGACATATGGGACATAAAGCTGTATGATTTGTTGAGTCTTTTTCTTCAAACACTTCTCCTGAAGCGCATCCAGACATCTCACAAAGTGGGAGAACAGAGGCATTGTCAGCTTTGGTGATAACAATCTCAGACACCTGACACCTCCATCGCCAGATCCCTCTGTCCAACATTCCTGCGTGTCCCTCGCTCTGTTTGTATCATCAAAGAGCAGCTGGTGGCAGGCGGTGCCCCATTGAGATGTGTGTCTGTCCGGCGGAGCCATTTGACAGCAGACAGCGAGTGCAGCACACGGAGGCCTGGCCAGCTTGTACCAATTTAATGCTGGCTGCTCTCATCTGCGAGTCCCAGTGGTGACCCAGTGACCCGGGCGCTACAGAGCAGGGGACTGTTAATAGCTTGGTAGACATAGGTAATGAGGTTATCAATTAGGGGGAGACTTGCTCTCATTTGTCCCTGTTATGATGTCTTGTTTTCAAAAGGGCTTCTGGGGACGGGAAGCTAGCTGTGAATTTATAATTGTCATTTCATTAAAGGATCCAGAAGCCAGTGTTCCATTATGGGTTGTTTTGTTGTGAGCAGATGTTTCCAATGTGGAGAAGGTTTCAGGATTTGCACAATAAATTACCGAGGACAAGACGACAAGTGATGATGGCCCATTATCCTGAGAAAGATAAAACTGTATTGTAACCACGCAGCGCATTGTGAAGTTCGCATTCTGGTCTCACACACGTGCACGTACAGAAAGTTTTGCGTAAGTGTTTTTGCATATACATGGGTGACCTGCTTATAACACTGTGACAGTGTGTGCGTTATAAGAGGTCACTCAGTATTCCTCTCAGCAGCTGGCCAGCCGCTGTGAGCATGAGGGTCCCAGGCGGTGAGCAGACAGAAAAACAGCCCAGGCCGGGGATCTTCTTCTCTCTATGCATCCGAAGCTTCAGAGGCCATGTATTATTCACATGCAGTATGAAGACAAGGGATGCGCTCCAGCATGATGGGATGGCAAGAAGGGAAAAAAAGGGAAGGAAGGGACATAGAGATGTGAAGATGACAGTGCACGGGGGATGGGAATGTGTGAGAGAGAGATAAACTGATGGAAGGGATAGATAGACACTAAGTAACAAGATCAAAAGTGAGATGAAAGATAGCGTGGTGGTAAAAAAAAATATACCACGGTGTGCTGTTGAGAGCCGCGTCTGTAGCAAAAACACTTAAGCCTCATTTCACTGATTAGCACACCTTCAGTCAGAGGGGAGGAACTAATCAGTGAAATCACCTGCTCTTGTGTTTGGCTCCAACAAAATCCTGCGTAAACATGATTTCAGCGGCGCAGGGTTGGGGACCATGAGCTCAGCGGTAAATGCTCCTTTGATTGGGGTCGTTTTTTGGAAACCTTCTTGGAAAATAAATAAATACAAGAATATGACTGCAGGCTCACTTTGTAACTCTGTTCTTATACACAAGGCTGACAAATCACATTTAAAGTGGCTGTAAGGAATATATTAACTAAAAAGAAAAGAACTAGGAAAGTGCACTCAGCGACGTGCAGACTAAGCGGCCGCCTAGACTGATCGTGGCTACTCTAGACAAGTTAAGTGAGTGAATTTGACAGTTTGACAGAGCTACGGCACGTTGCACAGAGCAAATGGAGTTTTCCTGCTAACAGACATTGTAGCGTATATAAAATATAGATACAATATAACAATGATGATGAAAATGTTTTTAATAACTAGAACACATCCACAGTTTTAACGGTATTAACTTTGTGTGTAGGTTACAGCACAACAAAGAAGGAAGTAACAACGACAAACGCAGTTAAAACAGACAAAGAGAGAAACCATTTAACTGCCTGTCGTATTCATTAGGGGCGGGAATCACCCGATACGATATTATAACAATACCTAAGTCATTCAACAATATTATTATGATTTTTAACTAGTTGCAAAATGCTGATTATCGTGATAAAATATATTGTGATATATTGCCATTCATGGTAACTGTAAATTATGTCCCCAGACGAAAACTTAGTCAACAACTGTATTATCTAATATTATCTAATAATAATCTCACCTTATTACCTCTGCAAAAGGAGGTTATGTTTTCGCCGGCGTTGGTCTGTTTGTCTGTTTGTCTGCAACATATCTCAAAAAGTTATGAACGGATTTTGATGAAATTTTCAAAAAAAGGTGGATAATGGGACAAGGAACAGATGACAAAATTTTGGTGGTGATCAGTTGAAGCAAAGTGGATAAAATAATAAAAAAGTCCATCGTCTGACAGTCTCAACAGCAATTTCTAAAGACGGTGAAAATAGCGCCATCTGGTGTCAGGAAAGCACGTCTCGTTCTACTTGCTAAATATTCTTGATGCAAATAACATAAGTGATGCAAATAACCTAATTGTGATGCAGGCTGCAAAATCTGATGCATGAATCTGAGTGCTTTTCTAGTTCATTTTATTTCCAGCAAAATGTATGTCGTGGACTGAAAAAGCAACTGAGCTTATATTTTGAAGTGCCATTTCCTGCTGTAGAGTGAAAAAAAACGTACAGCTACTGGACAGAGACAGCAAACTAGCTCGACAACATGGCCAGACGCAAACATTTCTCTGAGTGTATTAACCTGTGTGGACCTTGAATTAATGACTAAGGAGAACTCCACCAAGCATCGATGTTAACAACTAGCTGGTGACTCTATAGTGGCACTTAGCAGCTACAGAGCCAAATATTTCTCTCAGGAGTCAGTGGAGGAAATATGTTTATTTGCTTTCTTTCTGAAAGTAACATGAGAGGTTACCCCTCATGACTGCATGCTAAATGAGTATAGCCAGAAATCAGTTAGGTATTAGCTAGCCAAATACTGAGAGTATGTGGAAACAGCTTATCTTTTCAAGTAAAAAAATTGCACACCAGCATCTGTAATTTTTTTGATCAACATGAATATCTTTTGTTTACACAAACAGATATGTAAAAGAATAAACGCGTGCTTTTATCTGTCACTTCTGCCGCCCCACAATAGTTTCTCTCTTTCACACATTCTCACGTCATCATGTCGGGTGAATCATCTTTTTGCATGTGTTGCTTGAGCCAATTGGTTGTTGGAGGCTGTTCTTTAAATATCAAGATGCTGTCATTCTTTTTTTGTGAGCTACCGTTTTGCACATCCCACCACCTCTCAGTCACCACCGTGATCATCAGATGGACAAGAATGAGAACATGTTCAGTAAAAAGAAAAAACATGTTGGAACAGTAATAATCAACTTAGGGCTTGTGGGCCAAATCTGGCATATTTGGCCTCCTCCCTCGGGTAATTTTGGGCGTCAAACACTTAATTTCCTGCATTCTGGTGAATTTTATGCATCAGTTTTGCCTTTTCTGCATCAACGTGAGGTGAAAATGTCTTTAATTTCATCAAAATAAAAGTCCTCTGCTACTTTCATGTTTTTATTGGGAGGAACAAATCTACGCCTAAGCCTACAAGCACACTGTGCACACCCTGACCTGTGCGGAGCTGCTATGACTGGATTTGCCTTTTGGAAAGTTGAGTGAGGACAGCAAACATCAAAGGTTGAAAACAGGCAATTCATTTATTATATAAACTGATAAATAGTATATGCCACTGCCCTCCTGTCATTTTGCAGAAGTGGCCCCTGGGCAAAGCAAGTTGATTATCCTTGCAGTAGACGGTCCACATAGAGAAACAGAATGACATTGTTTTTAAATTGTTCCACTACTCACTGGACTCCACCACCACTGGTGCTCATGAGGGACTCTGTCCTATTCTTCACTTGGACAATGGTAGTGTGACCTGTATCTGTTTAACCAACTGCACGTATGTCTACTTTGTGTCACCTCTACAGTAGCATCACCTGTGCCTCTAACCTTAGTAATCTCAGTGCTTTTTCATCCCTTTAGATAAAGCTGAAACCCTCATTCAGGAGGGATGCATAATATTATCAGCATGTCATTGGTACTGACTGATATTGGCTTTAAAATGAAATATCGAAATTGGCCAAAATGCTGATAATATTATTATATAGTACAGAATTGGTGGCGGCCAATATCGGCTTTAAAATGAATCGGCCGACATGCTTTTTCTTAATCTGCACAATGAATGAATATTACATGATATGGTATCAATATGATATGTACATAAATTGGTATGATGTTAACTCCACTACAGAGGAGACTCAATGATCATTAAAATTAGGTGGGGTGGAAAAAGTGGGTATATCGATATCAGTATCGGTTATTGTTACATATCAGCATATTGGCAAAAAAATCCAATACTGTGCATACTGATTTTTAGAAATTATGTTGGAGCTTTACTACTGTGTACATCAGTCACTTTAAGTTCTCAAAATCAGGCAAATGTTAGTGCTACACTGAGTGACTAGCAAACATCACTGGACAGTTATCTGAAACACTGAGGTGATTATCAAAATGTTCAAAACACTAGACAAAGGGTAAATGATAAAACCAATTAACTGCTGTGTTAAAGTGGTTACACCACAGCAGGTACATTTAATGCCTCTGTCACACCACCGACAAACAAACAAACAAGTTGCAACTCACCAGTGAAGCCTCACAGAGCAGAAACCATCCTGATACTTTAGGAAGGTCCAGACGATCCCAGTCCAGTGACATTGTAATCACATCCATAAATACCCACAGACTGGCTGCATCCTCTCAAGCATTCAAACAGGTAAATGTTCTGCTGAAGTTTTAAAATGGCCGCTGCACTCTGACATTGTGATTGACACCTAACTTGAGCCAATAGGAGCTTCCATGTCCTGACCACAGCCTGCAATAGCCAATGAGAGCCTGTGTTGAAAGGAGGAGCCTGCACCTGTGCTGCTGTGTACAGATCCAGCCAATAGTAACCAGCTGTGCTGAAGACTGACACTTCTTGTAGCCAATGAAATTTTTTTTTTTTAAAGATTATTTTTGGGGCTTTTTGCCTTTAATGAAGGGGACAAGTGAAATGGGGAGGGAGAGAGAGGGGGTTGACATGCAGCAAAGGGTTGCAAGCTGGAGTCAAACCTGCGACCGCTGCAGCAAGGCATCACCTCTACACATGGGGCTGGCACTATTCCACTAAGCTACCGACAAGATTTAGATTCACTGGTCCATTTACATCCCAACCCTCACCTATGGTTGTGAGCTATGGGAAATGAACGAAAGAATGAGGTCACGGATACAAGCAGCCAAAATGAGTTTCCTCAGAGGGATTGCTGGGCTCAGATAAGCACTTGAAAATGGATGGATTGACTAGCTAATGCTTTATGGTATAGTCCTACAATGTTCTCCAGCTAATACTTCCAGTTATAGTCACCTACAGGCATCTATTTTTAAGAAAGTCTTCAGGCAGAAATAAAAACTTTCTACTTCTGTGTGTTCAGACTTCTTTAACACAATGCCAGTAGCAAGTTTGACTCTCAGGGAGAAGTTTCAGAGTTTTATTTTTTAAAAGAGACCATGTATGTGCATGTTCTCCAAGGACAGCTTCCAGTTTACTTTTGACATACCTTGGAAAGATGTTTTAGGTGAATTTTACAGGAATGTTGGGAGGCTGTGAAAATTGAAGTAACTAAATTTATGCAGGATTGTTGCAAAAAGTTAAATCCAACTCCAGATACACTCTAGTTTCGCCTTACTGTATGT
Source organism: Epinephelus cyanopodus (assembly GCA_026686955.1). Lineage (NCBI taxonomy): Eukaryota > Metazoa > Chordata > Actinopteri > Perciformes > Serranidae > Epinephelus > Epinephelus cyanopodus. The sequence goes on along the minus strand of CM048916.1, from coordinate 9,499,839 downwards.
GTGTGTTTTTGGCGATGTTCCTCTTGGATGTCTGCTGCTTACGGTCTGACACCTGGTCACTGCTTTTTATGAAGCTCCAGCCTCACGTGAGCACTGTGGGGGTACACGCCTGAAAACGGTATGAGTCTTGTTTTTTAGGAAAATCTTGCATATTGTGTCTTTACGATTGGGAAAGCACTGTGGTCACCAAGGTAGGAGCCTAATAGAGGTGACAGGAGGTAAACAGATGTGCAGATATGTCACACTAAAGTTGGGCCCATATTCAGTGTGGATGCCTCAGTCTAGTTGCCTTCTTTGTTGCTGTTTCAGTAAATCTTCCCATACATTTTTAACTGATCTCTCTTTATAGATCTTCTGACAGTCCATTGTTTTCCACTACCTGCCTTTGTAAGCAGCTCCAGAAGCTCTATCCCACACTGGATGCACAGTGTGATATTCCTGTGTTTATAGAGATTTCAGCACAGCAGGGGCATTATTTAAAATGCAGCAAATGCGGTGGCTTGTAGCTACTACCAATCGCCTCAGCTTTGATTGTTCACGCTAAATATATTAGTCTCCAAATTAATGTGCTAATGATTTTTTGATGGTGAAAGCTGCACTCAGCGCATTTAAATTCTCACAGTGTTCCATCCATGTGTCTTCCCTCTTGCACCAAAGGCCGCCCACACTAGCTTACCCATTCCCACTGTGTCATCTCTTCATCCTCGGGCTAACCAACAGTGGAGGTCAGTGAGGATTTGTCTCTCTCCTCACACACACACACACACACACACCTACACACATGCAATCCCCCCCCTTTTTTCCTCACACTAACAGCCTCTCTGCTGCACACCCACATCTACACAGCTCTCCTAATTGTATGCAGTGTACACCTATCAAATTAAATTTGCACACAAAACCCTCTTATGCTATCACTTGGCTGACTATTCACCCACTTAATTAATCCAATTAATCAGAAAAGGTATATCCGCCTAATCAAAACATGTGTGTCGTATCTGGCAGCATCATCAGTATCCTCCCCCTGCTCAGCAAAGTGTGAAGGGTGAGACGAGGAAACTTTAATTTGGGTTTTCCTCCTTTTTCATTATCCTCAATCATCTTGGAACATGACATCTCCTCAGAGCCTGACACCACAGCTATAGATTCTATAGCTTGTTTTGATCAGGCGGTGCTGACAAATGCGTGAATTACTGGCTTCGAGTCCCGAAACGGCGTCTTGTTTGTTTGTTTAATGTGTGGCGTAGCTGTGCCTCGAAGCCAACTAATAAAAACCTCATTAGAATAGTGTTTTCATATTCACTGGCTGTGTAGATAACCAAGGCAGAGCACACATTTCACGGGACATTTTTTTGGGAATCCGTGCGAGATGTGCAGCACAGTTGAATATAATGAATAATTTTGCTCATAAATTAAACAAAACTTTGATTTAAAACCACACGTTACACACAAAACCTGTTAATTTGTCCCATTACTGTGCTGAGTCTGAATTAAGTCAGGCCCACACCTGGTCTGGAAGGGCAGCTTTAATGACTGCTGGCTTGGGCATTAATCGATACTGGTAGCGCTGCAAGCTGATGTTAAATATTTAACATTCAAAGCTCATCCCACTGATGTACTAAGGAAAGGTCTCAGTATATGGAAGGCCTTTGGATTGAGGCTTCCTCCCGGGCGTCAGCAGCCATGCCCGCCTCTTTTGTCCTCCTCCACAACACGACTTTGCTCAAGGACTTCTGCAACTCCAGTCTGGTCAACTTCTCCCCCATATACACACACCAGACATCCCTCTGTCTCTCCCTGCCCCCTCTGTCTCACTCCTCCTCCCCTTTCGTCAGGCTCCGTTGATTGTACAGATGACAGTATGGACTTCGGCACCAGCGTATCGGAACCAAGAGCTGAAGAGGGCGATGAGGGAAGGGAGAAAAGATAGGAGACAAAACGAGATGGATAGAGAGAGAGAAAGAGAGTCAGTCCTTCCCAGAGCCTGTCAGCCTTTTTATTACCATAATGTCTGTGCTTTTATCACCGTGCCCGCCAACAAAAATCTCTTATAGCCGATGGGTCGGCAGCTGCGGAGACCTTGCTGAATGGAGAGCGGGCCTGCTCGTTTTGATCCGCGAGGCGTTTGAGCATTGCAGGCGAGGCCCAGCGAGAGCTCGCAAGGGTCGGAAAGGGCTGGAGGGAGGAGGGCTCACCTTGTTGACCCTGCGCTGGATGGAGGGGAAGGGGAATGGACGGCCTGTTGAGGACAGCCTGTGGTGGTGGTCGGTGTCACACACGTGTTCAAGGAGAGATTTGTGGACAGGCAGAGGATTAGAAGGCAGCGTTCGTCCGTGGCTCACCTTACACTGTGAACTGCCGGGAAAGAGACGCTGAGGCTCACGCAGAGAAGGAGATGTGCTTCAGATGTCTCATATGTTTGAGTAAAACTGGTCTAAATGATAGGGGAGAACTTTCAGGAAAAGCAGGAAGAGACGGAAAAGACAGAATTGGATGCATTTCAAACATTTTCAATTTAAGCTGACTTCTCTGAAGTTTGGCCTTTAATCGACATTGTTAAACATAATGGATTAAAAGTGTCTTAAAGGAAGGCTGGGATGTAAATTAAAATGTCGACCCTATTTACATAGGTATGATCAAAGTGTCTGATGTAGGTGTTCAGAGTTGTCTTGGTCATTGCCCTACTCATTTGTTCAATTTGTCAAACAGGAAAGTGTGAAGCAAACTGAATGTTGACTCATTTATCTAGAGGAGCAGCTGTAGTGTCAGTAAGTCAAGAGTTGAAAAATGAAGCTGACAATGAAGTACCAAAAACTGCAGTTCCTCTAATGACCACCTGAAGTCCTTCCTCATTTAACCCATGTTAAAATACTCATCTTTCCAGCAGAAATAAACATGTTTATACCCCGGTAGAAAAAAACGGTTTCCCCATTTGCGACAACTGTATGGAGGCTCAATTTTTATATCACTTACCCATTTCAATTTTTTTTAGAAAGGATCAGTGTGTAAGATTTAGTGGCATCTAGTGCTGAGGACTGCATGTTGCAACTAGAAGAAACCTCTCGTGTGTGCCAAGTATGAACTCCTGGCTAGGATTCCTTCAGTGGTCACTGTTCAGGAGGCTTTTTAAGTGGGAGGTCTCTTCCTCTCCAAAATAAATAGACCACTGCAGAAAGAGGGCATACTTTTAAATCCTTTTCCAGATTTTTGCCTACCCCAGCTTTAATTCAAGGGAACGACTTTGTACCATCGACTCCTTCGGCAGAGCGGGGTTACATAAAATTGGATGTGCAACACAGCTAATCTGATACTTTCCTACATTTTGGGCTCTCTGGCTTTCCATGCCCTCAAAGGTCAGCCCTGTCAGGACCGTTTGCAATTCATCAGCAGTACAAATTTGCATGCCACAGTGCAACACAATGAGGGGCTGGTGTGGTGTGACTAAGCCCTGAGTACAGTGATATTCGTATTCTGAGTCACAGTACGTATGAATGATGCAAGACTTTTAATGCCTTCTGTGCACTTTTGATTTCTCTGATTGCATTATTGGGGACGCAGCCACCTCAGCTATCATCACATCTGGCATACAGTAAGTAGGCATTAGGTCTCATAAAAGGGTGACATGACACACCTCTTGCTCTGATAGAAACTGGCACTTAGAGTCCGTCTGGGTCGTGTCTCCACGCACACAGACTTCAGCTCGCACAAAAAGCAGCCAGTAGATAGTATTACACATCATCCTCACCGCTGCCCGGCTTGTCATTGTCCCCTATGAATATTCAGTTCCTCTCCCCCACTCTGGCCTTCTCATCAAACGTCTGGTATAAATGTGCCACAGACGGCAGGCTGCGCCCCTCTCCGCCCTCCTCCCTCCTCTGCTCTACAATGACTTGTGTCCCGGCCAATGCATTATGACTCGTAGGGGTGACTCAGGCTGGGCAGCGAGCCACTGGAGTGTGGGGTGACATGAATGGAGAGAGGTTATATTAGGTGACACACTGATGCAAATACAGCAGACACAGGACCGGTCATGATGATGGATTTTGGATAAGACTCTCCAATCATTTGCATTTAATAAACTCTGGATACACTCACATTAGGGATGTTAATTCAGAATTTTTTAGTGACCAACAGTCGACCCTCATTAACTGATCATTTAACCATTAACCGACAAGTCCTTTTTTTAATTTTTATTTCATTACAGAGCAGCGGGTAGTGTATTGCTACACCCAGTGCCTCCTTGCCCTCCTCTCTCCATCTTTATCTCTCCTCCTCCATTTATCATGACACCACAGGAATGTCAGCTCTGCGCCAGGGACGTTGAAAGTCCACCTGCACACACACAGGGACAGGGCTAACTGTTAGCATCACATGGCTAAAGCTACCTAACAAGCTAATGGTAGAGTTGAGCCGTTTTGTCAGTGTCAGTGTGAGTTTGTTGGGAGCGTTTATGCTCTGTGTTGGATGTTAGCCACTGCTGTGTTAGCTCATGCTAACCAGGCAGATGCTGAAGTGACTGTTCTGTGTAATGGCAGCAACAGAAAGTTTGCAGTTCCTTTCCACCAGTGAAGAGGATGAGTATCAAATGAAGGGCGGGGGGGACTGTCTGTCTGTCTTTGGGTCATTAGCTTATTGAGGGTTGCTGCATCCATGGTTGTGTAGCAGTTTTCAACATGTCCTTTACTAACTTTTGCAGTGTTTGGTCTTGTGGGGATGTAGCCATTTTTCTGCCATGGTTCGCGTCCTGTAGGCGATATTTTTGTGGGCGTGTTGCACCAAAACCTGTTTCCCCCCGGCAATATTTTTGCAAGCGCACCGTTGCTCTCACCGCCAAAGAAGGATTGTGATTGGTTGAAAGAAATAAAAAGAAAGCCGGGACGTTTTTTTCTCCAATCTTAAAGTGAGAGTCGGCACAGCCAGACCTTTCTTTTCTTGAGAAAGGTCTGGTGAGTGAGACTACTTCCTCTCCAAAACAAACAAACCCAGTGATTAAAACCAGCAAAGACACTGAATAAAGCTGTTTCATTTTACACATCAGTGTTTCTCCTATGATGTTTGGTAAGTCACAGACACCTTAACGTTATCTTCCTTGTGCGTTTCCACTTACTAGTAACGTTAAGGCTACTATCTAACATTAGCACTGTAACCTTATTCTAAAACTCATCAGTTACCACTGACTCCGGCTGAGTTTTAAAACTCCGGGGTTGCGTTTGACTGTCTCGGTTGTAACGTTACACTTGCTCTCCTCTTCCATGTATCTAACGTTACCTTGCCAAAGTCTACGTCTATCATAGACGTAATGAGGACGTGAAGGAAGGGGAGTAGGCCTTTGGAGGGAGGCGAGAGTTGTGTGGGAGTGCAGTGTGAAATGCAAGAAAGGTAAGAGTAGCTCTAAGGTTAAATTCTATGGTGGCCAACGCAAAAACATAAATGGCCTTATCTAGGGCCAGTGTTTGGTTCGTCCATTCTGGGCTACTGTGGAAACATGGAGGTGCAACAAGACAATCTCTGTAGACAAGGATCCGCTCCCTACGTAGACATAAGCAGCTCATTCTAAGGTAACAAAAACACAAAGATTCTTATTTTCAGGTGATTATACACCAAAGAAAACATACTTATAATATTATTTTCCATTTCTGCCAATATATCCCCCTGAATCCTACACACAGGACATTAACTGATAGTATAAATTGGTTACATGTCTTAAAATCCCTGACTCACACACAGTGAGACAAGAAACCCTCATTTAAACTGTTAATGTATTATAAAGATTCAGCTGTTACACTGTCGGTGTGGAAACTTCTCATGAGACAACAAATACTACACATTATCTGGTTTAAAAGCTTCCGCTAATCCACTTTTTTATGGGGACTTCTTATAAAGCCCTGAAGGATCCTGGAAGGTCCCTGAGACACAATTCGGGAGCTACTTAGCAGCTGCGTGAAACACACAGATAGTGCTTTGAAAGCTCGGTAATGACAGTGAGTGATACACGTCGTGAAACAGCTGTTTGCATAAAATCAGACTAGAATGTCAGTAAATTGTATCATAATGATCCCTGCTGATGGCTGCCACAGAAAAATATACCAAAACAGTTCTCTCAAGAAAACAAGTCAAAAAAAAAAAGAAAACTATGACTCATGGTGACAGAAAGCTGCCATTTGTTATGAACTTGAGCAATGGCAGCACCGACCCTGGTGTGTGTTGTTGCTTCTTTCGTTCCTCAGGTCACTTCAGACAGACGCTGAGCTGAGTGGCTCACACTAATTGGCTGCATCTCATCAGGACAAAATGCCAGCAGATGAGCTGTGTCTCAGCTACCGTCACAAGGCTGTGCATTGAGCGACAAGCTCTCAGACAATGGCCCTCGTGTTCACAGGAGAGGACAAAGGAGGTAGCCCTCGCAGTGCAAGATCCGCATAAGCTCCATAAGACTGCGGCGTCTCAAATGTGTCTGTGCTGGAAGAGAGGGAGAAAGGCAAACACTAACAATGCTGAGGAGAGAGATAAGAAATAATGATGGGGGAAAAAATGGACCACCAATTCACTTTTTAAAGCTCAAACTGGAAATAAGAGGCAGGAATGAGAAAGGAGAAGAGCAGAAAAGACTGATTTCCAGATTAAAAGACCGAAAAGGCGCAGACATTTCAAGCATCTTAATCTTAAGAATCTCAGGGGGAGTCATTTACCAAGAAATATTACAAACCCACAGCACTCAATAAGTTAATTTGCTTAAAACGACATTTCCTTGTTATTTTTGTGGATGCAATGCAATATGTCAGCCTTGAATATTATCTGCAGAGGCTCCATTCAGTGATAGTTTTTATTTCTTTCCATTCCCCTTCTCATCACTGCCCCCACTTCTGAATTTGGCACTTGAGGAAACATCGATCTTGTACAAGCACACACTAACACACACACACACACACACACACACACACACACCACCACCACCTCTTTTTAGCTTCTGGAGACTCAACTTATCATAGTATATGTTCCAATAAAATATGATGCATTGGTTTGTTAAGACTAGAAACTGAGTGTGAATATGATATCAGCTTCTTGTTGTATTTCACAGAATACTGTCATTTATTAAGCATGATTAAGATTCACTGGCCCTCAACACAACAGTGTGTTCACCAGCGGTAAACAATGTCAGCACGCCCCATGAGTATTAGCCATTGTCACTCTTGGAAGCCTCATGGGAGGTGTTGCTGCTGAATGCTAACAAACAGATTTTTTTCTTTGTTAAAATGTCACGTGTTCGAATTCAACCGTTCCGTACCATACTGCGCTGTAGAATGTAGCAGCAGAAGTAGAAATAATGCCCATAATACTGTCAATGTTTTAATACAATTTTCAGTTTATTTATGTGGAGCGGAGCTGCAGTGAAAGAGGGCAGCGTCTTCAGCAACTTCAGTCGACATGCATGTCCCCAGTTTGATATTAGAATTTTATCAAAGTGTCCATGTGTTGTAAAGAGGTGGCTCCTACTACCAAATTCACAGTTTTACCAAACACACATTTCAGTTCCATGCGGCTTTGAGGCATTTTTATCCCAGTTCTTTTGGTTTCCATTCTCACTTCCATCCTCATACTGACATTTTCTTCAGGAGTTGGAGTTTCAGTGTTAATGAACACACTCCCCATGTACCCGAACCACATCTCTTGCTTTCTTTCTGGATGTGTAAGCAACACATTAGCAGCAACAACGTGAAAAGCTACTGGCGTATTCGGGATGTGTTTGTAAAAAACACACCTTTTCACAGGTGACATATTCACATGTCACAGCTGAAAGACATGAATAACTAGCATTGACAAAGCTATCCAAGTGTCCCAGTAAGGCATGCTAGAAGACCAGCGTTAGGCCTTTAGTCTGATGACTTGTCCAGGGTGTATCCCGCCTCTTGCCCAGTGTCAGTGATGAGTGGGATTGGTTAGGGTTAGGCCGAGTATGTCGGGGTAAGCCAGTACGATGCAGAGGAAGGTGGGCCATCATGGTTTACTTATCATGAATACAGTCCATCTGATGCTCATTTTGTTTCTGTTTTTCGCCATTTCATCCCCACTACAGATGCAACTGTAGCCAGTATCTCACTATCACTGTCCTCATTCATATTTTAAGGAGCTACAAATTATATTCAGCCACAAAATAAGCCTGAAAAAGCTGCAAATCAGAATAGTAGTAGTGGCATTGGTGTGAACTGGTAGGTTTTTAGAACGTTGCAGAACGGTGCATTGTGAGTAGTTGTCTGTTTCAACTCATCTCGTCACAAATCTTTGCTCTGAACTGGGCTGTAGAAGCTGTAGGTGGACAAGATTTTGTTTTTACTGACTGTCTCATGTACTTCTCTGAGACTGTAGGGACAGTTCCAGCGAACATGACACAAAGTTATTTTCATCACTTACCAACTGTAGCTTAAAGTCATCGTTAATGTAATTAGTTCCACATGTGCTTTCACTGCTACGAGCTGTCAAAGTGTCCTCTGTGGAAAGACCAGCTGCATCTTTTATGAAGGAGAAACCTTTCAAAGAAATACAGCAAATTTTCAGGAGTTCAATTCAACAGTTCAGGAACTGTAGGAAGTATTGTAGTAATAAACCATTATTACATTGCTAAAATACAGTTTATAACAGGCGCTTCTTTCTGAGATCTGACCTCGCCCACGTCATGACACCAGGCAGCCACATTCCAGCGAGCACAAACATGAGTGTGGCTTAGATTTTAGCGTCCCAACACCAGATCAGTGTCAAGCTGCGATGTATCTCTGTGGTTATACTAATGATGAATGATGTGTCTTCGCTATTATTAGCCAACAGTGGAAGCCAGTCCATTAGATTTGATATTCATCTCATGCTGCTGGAATGTACTTCAGGGTTTCTGTAACATTTATTTGTTCACTTTTACGAGCAGGCTACTGACCCCCTGTAGACTTCAATTGTATTCGCTGAGCTAAGCCACAATGCTAACCGCTGAGTCCCAGCCACTGGATACAGAAAAGATATCGATCATGTTGTCTCACTATGAAAATGACAGAGAAAGGGCATAACTCCCATATCGTCGGAACGTTAACTTGTAATGTTACTCAATGCATGAGATGACTACATGACTACAAACATTATACATGTTAATTTCGACCAGGTTATGTGAACTGCATATATCCCAATCCTCGGAGAAAAAAAATGCAGCAGAGCGTCATTCTTGTGGGCTCCTACAACACTAAACCCCTGAGCTTGCCTGAGAAGGACTAAATGCACAAAGCTGCTATTTTCAAATATCCCATGGAGAGACTCTCACTGCAGCCTGTTTTATTTTGTTCTGAAAATGTCGGCATGCAACCTCGTTCTGTGGACAATAAACAAGGTGCAGACTGATAAAGGAGGACATACAGTAAGTGTACCGTACCGAAAGTGTGTGGTGGAAACGGGGCTTAAAGGGATAGTGCACCCAAAAATGAAAATGTGAGGACTCCTGAGCCTCCCTCTGCATATGGGTGAGTAGATGATGGCTGAATTTTCATTTTTGGGTGCACAATCCTTTTAATGAAACTCTCCACGGTATGAACAGTGGTTACATGAGCCTCAAAACCAGCCACAGCTCAGCCCTGAGCAGAGTGACCGTCCTCTATTGACCAACCAACAACTGTGTGCTAGGTAACCCAACAGAGGGGGGACCAAAAAATGGGGACAGTGCGGTTCCATTGGCACCATGCACAACTTTTCACAGTGGAAACAGAAAAAAGCGCAGACCTGTACTGTAGTGTACTGTTCAGAGGAGACGGGGCTTTACAGGAATACTGATCTAACAAAGTGGCAGAGTGACATTTGGACGTCCTCTCCCCTCCCAGCCCTAGCTGGAGTTGGGCCTACTGTAGTTCATTAAAATCTTTGCTGTCTGCTCTCTGACACATTTTACATTATCTAATGGACAGCAGAGAGCGGTGGCGGGACACAGCTCTCCAGACAGAGTGCAGAGGGAGTTAGTGTTTCATATTTGCACTTCCTTTTCACATTATAACAGTATGATTTCAGCTGAATAAAAGTAAAGTGGCCTTTTATAGACAACTCTACTTTAAGAGCATTTTAACCCCTCTTAGCCAAACATCAGCTCGTCCTTGCTGCACACTAATGTACGCATAAGCATTTTATGCCACAGGCTGCTTGGGGGAAGAGATAAATTAATCTAATATTTATTGATTTTCCAGGAGAGTCTTTTTTTTCTTTTTTAATAATTACTATAGTACAGGAGTTCAGTTATTTAACACTTTAAGGAATATTTCTACAATTCTTTCTAGCTATATGAAAATATTCATGCCTAAAGTTACACTGCCCCCTAGAGGCAAAACCATAACACAGTCAAATTAATTTCCTTCCAGTCAAACTTTATTCATCATCTCAAAAAAAAAATTGAACAGATTCTGACCAAATGACAATTAAACCCCACCTCCCCCGCCCTCCCTCCCTCTCCCACCCCAACCAAAACTAATCAACTCCCCCTTAATGTGGACTAATTGCAATATCTTTCAACTCAGTAAATAGTCAGTGGCCTTTACATCTTTCAGCCACAACCGAGGGCAGATGAATTAAACACAGAAAAAATAATTGGGGTGCGTAGTTTTCACAGTGCATTACACAGCTCAATAAGACAACGAGCTCATGAAATTACAATTCTGTCTTATCATTTTAAGTTTGACTCAAGGTCGTGACACACCCTCTGTTAGATTATCCTCATTCATCCTCCCTTCTGTGGATGTCAGTCTTCTTAAATTTAATGTTGCTCTTTAAATTAACTTGTCGCACACTTCATCTGACGGAACATCTTTCAAACAACACACACACTTCTGAAAGACATTCCCCAGCATACAAACTGGGTTATCATTCACATCTGATTAGACATTTGTTAATAAATTATCAGTTATAGCTCCCCACCCCGCCCACCCTGGTCAACCCCCACAAAAAAAAAAAATCTTCTCACACAGTATTCAAACCCCAATTTCCAGCATCCTGTCGACCACCACTTTCCTGAGCTGAAACTGACATAAAGTCAATCTTGCATCACACTTAAGAGCTTATAAAATACCATCAGAAGTGGAGTGCATTACAGTAAACGGTGGGTGTTCTTACATTTGAGTGGTGTGACATGACTGACAACTGTATGCAGCGTTTGTTAGCTTGTCAAAGTCTTTGGCTGCCTTTCAATCATAGTTACCCATCCCACGTTTGTGATGGCATTATAGAAGTCAATTCAGCTCGGGGCTGATTCAGTTTGGTATTAAAAGGTACAGAGTCAAGTAAGTGTCAAAAAGATATAGAGCTTGTTCATCACCCTCATACTGAAAAATGTGTTATTATAGTTTTTATTTTTTTGTTTTGCTTTTAATTCAGTTTAGTTTCAGTTTGCAGAGTGGGTTTGCTCGTTTCAGTTTAGTGTTTATTAGTTTCAGTATTAGTTCTACTTTTTTTTTAAATGTAATATTGGGGTATTTTTCAGGGCAAATTAAAGTTCGGATATAGATATTAAAATATGAACACAACACCTTGTGAGAGCAACTGACTCAGAGTCATGTAGACAACTCAGTCTGAATAAACCGATGCACCAGTACCTCCTCACACTCGTTGTGTTAACAGAATTTCCTGTATATTTTTATTTTATTTTATATAGTTTTGTAAGTACAAAATATCATTTCAGTTAGTTTTACACTTTTTTCTACAGTCTGATTTTTATTACAGTTAACTAAAATGTTTTTTTCACTGAGTTTATTTTTAATTAACTGTAATAACCTTGCTACCAAGGAGAGTTAGTCTGTTTGTCGGCAGGATTACAGAAAAACTTCCAGCCCAAATTTCATGAAACTTGGGGGAAGGATGGATCATGGGCCAAGGAATAATCCATTAAATGTTGGAGTGCATCCGAATCATGGGGTGGGTACACAAATTATTTTTCCCTTTCATTAACATTGTGAGATGGGGCATTGGCCTTGATGACGGTGCCTTGCTACAAACAGATCTTTTCTTCTTATTCAGAAACTCCACATGCAGAGTTTTTCCTCAAGGGTGATGTACAAAACAAGCTTTGAAAATATTTCTGATGATCGTTTCACAAGCTTTAAATGTTATTGACCCTTATTTGATCCTTAGAAATCAAAGGAACCATTACATTTTAAATATCCTTAAAGGGACAGTTCAACCCCAAATAAAAAAAATATACATTTTTCCTTCCTTCCTATTTTTCTGATGCGCTACACTTGCCAACCAAATCACGGTGCAGAGGGAAGTTTGCACATACTGCTAGCGACACTGAGCTAGCTAACATCACAGCTCAGCCGAGGAGGACGCCATTAATGTTTACATCCTGTGCTGTCACGAGCACGAGCCTCTTGTTCATGAGTAGATGCACTCTTCCTTCTGTGCTGTGATCCGGTTACTTAGGTATAAAGAATAAAGTTCCTACATGAAACTGCTCACAACAAGGTCTGCGGACTATCCCGAGTACCCAGGTCATGATTTCTGGAGGGAGACATTGCTGTTGAGTTTTTTAAATCTATTTTTTTTGGTGATGTGAGCACCACAAGCTGAGTGCCATCTAGTTGCATTATATTGGAAAGAACGCAGACATCTCTATGGCCAATATCTCCAACAATCAGCAACTCACACCAAAACAATCTAGATTTATAAACAGCACTACAGGTAAGAGGAAAAATGCAGATTTTAGATTTGGGGGTGAACTGTCCCTTTAAGTTAATACAGGTAGTTATGAATACATTTTATATAATTCCAGCCAAACTTTGATGACAATCTCCTTTGTGAATTCGCTGAATTGACCCAAATGCTGGAATCTGAGTCACATGATCATCCACGCTGCCTGATCGTCCCAAACTACGTCAGGACTGATATCAAAAGCATTCAAGTGCTTCCAAAACACAAGCAAAAGATTTTAGTTGACCTAGATAAATTACAAATGTATAAAAATGGCTCATATTCTATCACAAATATTAACATTTTTTTAGACACGAGTGCTCTGGAAAAAAAGGAGTTTAAAAAGAAAAAAAAAGCAACAGAAGAAAACAACCTGTAAAATGTCAGCGATCAGTCCAGTGAATCCGAGTGGCTGATGAGGTGGTGGTAATGTGTATCGAGTGGTTCATGTTGGGCTTCACTCGGGGCCAAATCACATCCTAGCGAGCTAAACAGTTCACTTGCACCCACGATTAGCCACTCCAAACGTTAAGAGGTTTATCTAGTGAACCTGCGTCCTATGAGCTAACCCGCAGTGCTCTCTGAGGCTGTAATCATGTGTGCAGGTGTACCAATTAGTGTGCGAAGATGTGGTCTGAGGTGAGCTGTGATTGCAGGTCCTCATGTGCGCCTGGCTTTCTGTCTCTTGGCCTGACGTTTGGCTTCATCCAGAGCGGCGCTGTCTCCGCTGACCTGGGCCATGCTCCTCACTCCCTGGATACGGTTCACCAGTTGTAAGAGGAGGGGGATTACCTGCAGAACAGGTCCGCAAAGGGTGTTAAACAAATGCTTTTCTGACTAAAAATTTCTGACTTGAAATATTTGGAAAATACAAGAAAAAAAAATGTGATTAACATGAATATGAATTGATTATAAAACTACAAAAAATAGGACTCTCTTCTCTTCTTGATGCCATTCCAAATCTTAGGCTTGGCTGTGACAAGGCCAAATTCCACTGAGTTTTATTCAGACTAAATAGATTCAGAAATTCAACAGTCGCGCAAGAAAAGCTCTTTGAACATGTTGTCTGGAGCAGGTGAAGGTGGTTATGTACCTTCTCATGGTTGTACGCTGCTAACAGGAGCAGCAGCGTGAGGGGCAGAGCTATGTAGGAGCCCTGGGCAACATCCTGGTCAGGCACTTTACGCTGTGGGAAGACACAAGCATAAACACACACCCCGAGATGAGACAATTTCAAAAGAAACGGCCCGATCAATACTGTTTTGATAGAAAGCCTGCCGCAACCTGCACAATACACCTCAGCAGAAAAGCTGTGGTTCTTTTCAGTAAACAAACAAATCACAGGAAACACCCGCCGTTAAATATTCTGTGGGTTAGAGAAGCATCTTACAGTGGGGTTGAAGGTGAGTGTGACGTGCTTGTGGTAGCCGCTAGAGGTGAAGGAGACCTGAGGCAGAGTGAAGTCATACTGGGAGCGGGACAGCGTGGAGTACAGCATCAGCACGTAACTCTGGAGAGGGAAGAGAAAGGTGAGTTTAGATCCAACAATAGCAGCTTCTGGGTCTATACATTCAGTGAAATATACAGTTGCGTCAAAATAAAGGAGACTTTTAACCTCTGAATAATGTACTCTAGAAAATATGACTTTTGGTTTTAGGCCTGGCGAAATGTCACACGTCTAAAAATAAATACGACCTCCCGTTTGCACACTAAGTCTGAAACTTTCACTTGTCTTTAATATTTTCAGAACAGGTTTGATTTTCTGCATTTTTCATGTCTCTCTCCTTTAGAGACATTTGACCAAGAATTAGTGAAGAAAATGTGGCGGCAGGACACAGACAGAGGAACGGGGCACACAGAATAATTTCATAACTCAGACTGGATAAATGAGACTTAGATTGTAGGAACTTGGGTTGGGAACCAGAGGGTCACTGGTTCAAGTCCCTGCCCAGGCCATATGGAGTGTGGACTGGTGGCTTAATAAACTATATCTTTGTCTTAAGCTTAAAAATATTCGTCTTTTTTGAATCCTCTGTTGAGGCATGTGATAAACTGTCGTCTTTACAAATGCAAGGTAACACACAGTGTGTGATTGATATGCAAATGGTCATACTGCGGGTGAGGTATTCATTTAAGAGCAAAATTACGGGCAGATACCTCTCCATCTCTGTCCAGAGGAGGGAAGTGGAAGAAGAGGGACTGTCCCAGAGAGACGCTGTTGATTGGGTTGTCCAGATTGTCGCTCTTGTAAAGCTTCACCTGGACAAGGAAAGAGAACCATAACAATGTTAAGTGCACATTCCTGCCATGTGGGCAGGACAGGGGAGCTGCAGAAATGTAATTAAGTTCAATAAAAAGGAGCAAAATGCAGGGATAATGTCAGCCGAAGCGGTCCTACCGATAGCGTGGCGAGATGTTCAGGGGACGTCTGGACGTTTCCACTGAGGTCAAACTGATTGATTTGCCTGAAGGCGATGATGTTGACCCCTTCAATGTCACTACTGCCGACCTGAGGGGGGAAACACAGAGCTTAATGTACAGATACAACCTTGGCCTCTTAAAGGAAACGCCAAATGTGAACTGTGGATAAAACTCTGTACAAGTCACACGGTGTGATAATAACAGAGAATTAAGTGGAATTAAGGCATTTCCAGCCTTGCCTGAGAGATTAGGGGGTGCTGCACTTTTCAGACAAGCTAAAATTATGAACGAGAGGTTTAAAGTTGCAATGGGATTACCGCTGCTTTTGTTCTGCGTATAGAAAGGACCCATGTGATCAGGCTGCAGATAAGTCATAATCACAGGGTTCCCACAGTTATTTCAACAATTCAATTAGAAAGTTTTCCATACCCTCCCTATCTAGTTTTCAATGCCACGTACAGAGGAACACACTGTGACATTGAAAACGTGTTACTGTTTGGACTGGAGGATCAGGGATGGTATTTTAGACGTTTACAGCTCATTCTTCACTTCAGCTACTAAGAAAACAATCCCACGACACTGTCCAGTTAGTAGCTGTTCATTGATTGAGCTTTCAATCATCACCTCAGCTGTTAAAGGGTAACTTCAGTATTTTCTAACCTGGATCCCATTTTTTCCATGTTTTTGTGTCTAAGTGAAGAATGAAAACAATTTTTGTTGGTCCAGTATTGAGTGAGGCCAGACTGCAATGTAACCCCTGCAGGCAACTAAGCACTGTCAGGTTACGTCTACTTAAAGTGCTTGTTTTTGCCTCTTGCACCTTCCCAGATGATGACAATCATATCCTGGTTAATTCTATTGTAGCATGAACAGAGTATTAACACTGTTTAACCTTTTGATTGTTGTGACAATAGATAAAATAGTTGCCGCAATGGTAACTTAAAATCCTGTCTATGAGTATTACAGTCATATTACAAACCCACTCTGTGAACAGAGGAAAGCCTTTAATAAGTTTGTGTCTTACCTCTATGGCTCTGTGTTGTGGTAAGGCCCTCTCTATGTGGTCGTTGCCTTCAGCTCGCAGCTGAATTAGATATTTGCAACCAGGCTGCAAGGAAACATGATATTCATTAAGTTGTATGACGTGTACATTAAAAGGCTTAAAAGATATGGCGAAAGTACAGCATTTGAGACTTTTAATATGCTGATGTGTTCAGTCATACACAGTTTGCTAGGTTTTCTTAAATGCTGCTTACACATTGTGTTTAACAAAGTCAAAGATCTAAGACGGGACAGTGAACAGTTAACATGCTAGCTTGCATACTCACCAGCAGACCCCTGAGTCTGAAGCGACCCTCCTCATCAGTGACGGTGTCCTCGCTGTAGAGACTACACTCTCCCTGTCCCACTGCCTCCACAGCCACATCCCTCTCCGCATCCCCGCTCAGAGACTGCACTGCTCCGTAGCAGCTGAGGACGACAGCACAAGACCAGATCACACTTGTGTTGTGGACATTTTTGGAGCTAGACTCCCAAAACAAACAGCATTAAGGTATGTTATATACCTGTAAGCAGTCTTGATGCCAGTTATATCGATACTGAGGTTCTGACCCTCCTCCACTGTGATCATCTGAGACGCCGGCTCAAAGCGGAACTCCTTCATCATGGGCTTGAAGTAGTACTGACCAGGACTCTGAGGAGAGAGAAGCAGCGACTACATTAAATGGGAAGCAGAAAAATAAATACATAAGCTAGAGCACAACACAAGTCAAAACATCCCTGCAATTAGCTTTAAGCTGGGTTTATACTTCTGCTTTATACTTCTGCATTGATCTGACGCCGTACCTTCGGTGTAGGCTCTGCGTAGATGTGTAGCCTACGCTGACGTGCACCTCCCCAGAAACATAACTACACGTCACAGTGAATCAATCAAATTAAACTACACCCCACAGAAACACAGTAGCACAGAAACCCAAGCGCCAAGAGCGATGCAGACATACCACTGCACCAGTATATGGCACAGGGCACTTGTGCAGGCTGAAGTGTAGGATCTGCATAGAGCCTACAAATTCCTATAAATCAGCTTTACAGCTTGATGAAATGATATCTTACACCACAGTAAGAAAATTACAAAGGCTGCTGGACCCTTACCAGGTTATTAAAGGTGAGCAGGCCGGTGTCCTGAGTCAACAGGTTGGAGCGAAACTGTCCTCCACTCAGAGACAGGAGGACACCTGACAGGGGAAGACCATCCTCCGATTTGATCTACAGCACACATTCAAATAATAGAAGATTAAAGCATTATAGTGAACTCAGAGGTCAAAATAAATGACTGTGTAGACTTAATGCTCATTGTAATGAAGCCAAACTAGCACAGAGACGTCCTGAAATCAAACTGCAATAGCCAAACTGTGAAATTGTGGGTATACTCAGACTGACAGATGAGTTTAGTCCCTCTAGTGTTTTACTCCAGAGAGGATTCAGAAAAAAATGATAAATAATGACACAAAGCTCATTGTAAACGCACTACAGAAGATTTCAAAGCAATTTATTACACAGTCTGAAAGGGAAACTAACACTCATCCTTTGTGCCAGGATCTCATGGTCGCCGCAGATAATTGCAGACCCTTTTAACATAGGCAGTACAAAGGCGACACACTGGCAGCACACAGCAAAGCAGAGAAGTGATTCGACTAATCATCACTGATCTTTTCTTTTAATTGTATTTTGATAAAACATGCTGTAGGAACTGACAACAGCTTTTCATCATGTCATTTCATTTTCACTTTAAACCACACAATTAGTCAAAGTAGTAAATGTGAACAAAGAGATATAATTGTGCAATGCTCTGGATCAAAGTGTCGGCTAAATGAGTGCAGATGTAAAAGCGGCTGGTGATTACTGGGATGTAATATGTGTGCAAGTGAGGATTGGTCACATTGTACCTTGAAGGTCACACCAGCCAGAGCGAACGCCTTGAAATCTCCCTGGGTTCCCTCGACGGGACTCAGGACGAAACCTTCTTTACTGGCGCTAATGTCGTACTGCCGGTCGCTGTGGAGCGGGCCCACACTGAGCAAAAGAGAGGAGCAAAATGGGGGTTAGGACTGCAGGTTCCCAGGATGAGATATTAGATATGATAATGACAGATAACAGTTCAGAA
Organism: Epinephelus cyanopodus; assembly: GCA_026686955.1. Taxonomy (NCBI): domain Eukaryota; kingdom Metazoa; phylum Chordata; class Actinopteri; order Perciformes; family Serranidae; genus Epinephelus; species Epinephelus cyanopodus. Next base: position 9,481,562 of record CM048916.1, on the reverse strand, counting down.
TTTAATCCAACTTAAATCAAAAGTAACCTTTTTAGTATCAACCTCTAATAGCGAACAAGAGTAAATACTACTGAAAAGGGGCGTTACTAAACATTCATTGGATGGTTTCGCAAAATTGACATCTTCACTTTTGACAGTGGCAAATTACAGTCAATGCAAAATGATTTCTATTGTGTTCCTGCCTGTGAAGAGCTATTTTTTGTTCAGGGCTCAAGGCAACTGCTGAGAAACCCTCGAGACACCCGGCACCTTCAGGGGATCTTCCAGAGGGCAGAGAGTGAAGGAGAATTAACCTGCAGATTCATTTTGACATCCAACTTTACAGAAGTCTGTTCTGTAGGCATTAATGACGCATAATAAAAATATTTATAGTGCTCCATGAAAAAATATAACACTGGATTTTGTCACTCCTAATATTAACTGTAATATTAATTGTACTTAATACTGTTTTTCTTAATGAGTCTGGTTGCTTTGACGGATGCATAGATGGGGGACTGAAGCTGTAAATGGCTTCCGTGCTAGAAAGGGTTGTGTGGAGCAAGGAAAAGCAGTGTTAATGTTCTTAATATAGCGTACACTAAAACTGATATTGATTTTTGGAACTTTTCTTAGGGTGGATAAACCATGTTTTAACTTCCTGCCTGTTTCTCCAAACTAGGATGCGCCTGCTACCAACTTCTATATGTTACACACTGACTATGGATCCAAACTCTCCCTTTGTACCATCCCTGCGTCTTCAGGATTGAAGGACCACAAGCATGGATACAATTCCTCCCAACGAGGTGCTGAGCCACATGAATAACAACTACAGAAGAATAAGTGAGCAAGCTTTAACAAGCAGGGCAAGGCAGAAAATTTCGATATGGTTTTCATGCCACAGACTCCAACTTATGTCACTTCCAGGGTATTAACTGCAGCCCACACAGTGCTGCTATTTCTATATTTCTTTAGGGGTTCAAATGTATTTAAGGACTGGCCTCTTGGTATATTAATGACTTGCATGACACAAATTTAGGCTCAAGACCTAAATGAATGTTGGTTTCAGTTGTATCACAGCCTTCCTGTAGTATTTAAGCACTTTATCTTTCTCTCGTATGTGAAGTGCTCTCTCACCTGTATGCTCCGATCTCATTGGTGGCCACAGTGATGAGCGGCGCAGCAGCTCCTCTTTCAGTGATAGAGATCTCCACACCCTGTAGCTCTGGCGACACCCTGCCCTCCAGGAAGAGACCTGCGCGCCCTGTGATGTCCACCAGACGACCAGGACACGACTCTGTCGAGAGTGTAATGACTTTTATGTAGCTTGTTGATACTATGGACTTCAGCGTGTTATTTATCTGCTCTTTCTTCATGCACCCAATACAGTTTAATGATAAGGAACTTACCTCCAGTGATGGTGGCCTCGACCTCAGGAGGGTAGAACAGCAGTTCTTTGGATGAGGGTGTCACTGTGATCTTCTCTCCAGCCCTGCACAGTCATACAGTCTGAATTGACTCACTGCATCATCTTGTGAGATCAAGACTAAGCGAGATTATTATTAGTGGATGCCAACCAGCTGCTAATATTAACATTGTAAAGTGATAGGAGTTGTTGTATTTAGAGCCATCCACTGTGACAAACCAAAACCACAAGGTGTAAAAGCAGCAAAAAGTCTGACCTGGCCCAGTAGGAGAACTCATAGTGGAAGGGACCCGTCAGTTCATCAGCCTTCTCCTGGATAGGCGGGCTGTCGTCCCTGGCGCCTCCGTCCTCTTCAGCGGCGCGGCGCTCTCGTTCCTGACGGCGCAGTTGAATCTCCTGGAGCTGCTGCTCCTGCCTCTGCTCCTCCAGACTTCGCAGGGGACCCAGCACCAGCGCCGGCTCGCTCTCAATAGATGACCTGACGGAGAGGAGGGAGGGAAAAAAATGAGCATGATATTTGCAGGATGCACAACAGCTAATATTAGCACGGAGAAAATAAGCATATCCACTTTGTGTTTTCATTACTTGATAGTCACGGTGACATCAAGGATCTTGTCGGTGGTGATGAGCCCAGTCATGTGATGCCGCACTGCGGTGAGGGTGAGGATACTGGGGGCTGAGCTGTAGGACACAGGGTATCAGTCATTTGGTTGTACAGAGGGAGAACACTCCTTTAACCCAGAAATAAATGGACACGGCATCTCATTACTTACGTATCGTAGGTGTAGAAGTCCTGCTCAAACTGGTGGCAGGAGCGAGGGGTGACTTTGTAAACACCTAGACAAGCCATTTTTAGGTGATTAATTACTTTGCTCCAGTTTTATATTTAGATAAGTCTGACACAGACCTTTTGGCTCAAGCACTGTACTCTAACTATGCACGAGGGAACACTTCGTACATGGATATTTTTCTTTTCTACGTATGCTAATTCACGCTATGTTTAGCCAATAAGAGGTCAGGAGAATGAGCCTCACCTGGCTTGGAGAGGCAGAAGCGGTTGACTCCCTTAGAGAGGTTGTAAACGCCGACGTTCTCAGGTTTGCTGCCATCTTGGAAGAACTCCTGTGCAGAAAAACAAACACAGTTGGATTAGAGTAATTTCAGGCGTACCACCGGCTGCCACAACACACACCAGGTGCTGATTACTGACCAAAGTAATGGCATGGGAGAGGGAGCAGCGCAGGATGTAGCCAATCTGTCTGAACTCCACCCCGACGACATCAGAGTCCAGAACCTCCACTTCCATGGACTTATGCTTCCAGCACCATTCCTCATGAGTAATACTCACTAAACACAGGAGAGAGCAACAGCCAATTAACAAAAAGATACATAAAATAATAAAATAAAGAAAATAAAAATAAGATAAGATTGTTCAAGGATTAAATCTGTCACAGCAGCCAACGAGGAAAAACCTCAGAAGCTGCGATCACTTCAGGTTGAAGGCTTTCCCATCTTATAATTATCTCATCTCTAAACAAATGCTTAAGAAAGTAAACTTCTTGCGCAGCTCGGGCCTGGCAACACTACAAGCTGAGTAAACATGCCTCAAAAGAGTGCTGTGTGTGCAGATAGCTCGCAGGCACACAAAACAGATTGTGTGTATTGAACAGCGAGTGAGATGGATGCAGCACCAGAAGGTACAGAAACACTGGCTGAATAATGTGTGCGTCCTGAAAGGCTGGCGCTAAATATCAATTATGATCGGAAGCTGGTAATTACCAATTGATTCCCCCGCAATTGGTCGAGAGTCATTAGTGTGATTTCTAAACAGAAATGTACACAAGACGGAGGAATCAGTTTATGTGTGACGGTTAATTTGCGTTCTTTCACTTAAAACATGCATGCTGACTCTGCCTTTGTGCTCTCCTTAAATCTTAATCTACACAACTACAACTATTGTCAACAACCAATTTCTACTTTGTGATCACTGTTATTAACCCCAAATAAAAAAATAAAAGAAAGAATAAATAACACAACATTTCGAATGTCGAGTGTTATTGCTGGTGAGTCCTGACCTTTGTATTTCCCAGGTAAAACGTCTTCAAAGGAGAAGCTGAGGATATGTCGCTGCTGCCAGACAGAGCCACCGTCCGTCTCTCTCCCTGCCGACTCACTGGTTGAAGTGTTACCGACAGGTCATCACAGGACGCTAGAGATCAACCAGAGGACACAAGGTCAGGGAAAACATGAACAACCACACAAAAACTGTACTCTAGAAATAAATCAAAGGGAAACGCTGCAGATTTTCAACCAGCTCTGTGTCATAGCAATGTGTGCAGTGTGCGCAGATGAACAGTGTTTGGCTTCCCTCCATCCTGGCAGGCCAAAAACTCTCCATCTGTGCCACGAGCACATCGCTGGCAAGTTTTGTATAGCACGTGGGGGAAGCCAAACACCATTCATCTGCTCACTCTGCCCACACTGCAATGACACAGAGCTGGCTGAAGATTGGCAGAGTATCCCTTAAAGTGTAAATTACTCATTCCCTACCTAAACAGTAGACTTTTCCAGAGACTGAAGCCATGAACTGGGTAAAAAGTAGGTCTGTGAGGGGCCGGTCCACGAGGGAGACCTCCAGGGCCTGAGGCTGCAGAGCAAGGCCTGCTTTCACCTCCACCTCGGGGAGAGATACCTGAACACGTGGAAATACAACCAAAGTTACCTTGGAGAAAGCCTAGTTTTCATCAGACTACTGTATAAGCACTGAAATCAATAATATCTCAGACAATGCATCTCAAAATCTAGTATTATAATATTACTGACTTAGTTTGACTGTTGGGCTTTCCTTAATTTTTGGATTTGAGATTTTTGCAGTCAAATTGGTGAATTTGAATGTTGAATTTAACTCATCTAATGTCCATAAAATCTCAGTAAATATTTGTTTACTGTCCATGAATTAGGTATCTTATCAGCTGTGCATCTTACAGACAGACTGGTATTCAACAGACTGCATTCATTTAGTAACACAGCGTGTGAGTTCACTTTTTTCGCTTCAAAGGATTGAAAAGCTCATGCAGATTAAGCCACACAGATTAAGTCCTAACTGCTATAAAAACGAGATGCTGCCAGAGTCTTACATGGACACTGTAGTCTCCAGGTTTGGCCTGAAAGCAGAACGCCCCCTGAGGATCAGAGTCGATGGTCCTGCTGGAGGCCTTGTCTTGGCCCCGGTGTGTCAGAGTGACCTTGTAACGGCCCTGCTGCTTCATGCCCTCAGGCAAGCGGCTGATGGAAATCTGGCCACACACACTGAACCTGTGTGAGACCCAAAACAAAATTTAGATCAAGCTACTTGCGAATGAGATATATGAAAAAACAAGCTAAGAAAAACATGTTTAATGCTGGAATTTGATATGCGTATGAAAATATATTCAGTAAGTAGACAGACCCTGCTGTGATGATGTCAGGAAGTTGGGTGTGTTGGGAGCAATCTTCACTGTGATTGGCTCAAAGAACATGAGATCCTTGCTGACACGGATGGTGTAGGTACCCGCCGTCATGTTCTCCAACCGGAAAGAACCGTCCTCCTTGCTGACGACTGTGAGGACAGGACAGCAAGTAAGCTACAGTGTGAATGAGAACCACTGAATGCTCAAATTGCCTGGATTATTCTTTTCAATGTTTTTTAAGACACTGCAACTAAAGTACGGAGTCTCCACGTACGGCTACCTTTGATCTGGTTGTTGAGGGACACGGTGGCGTCAGGAACGCCCTCCCCACCTACGCTGTTGAGAACTCGGCCTGTCACGGAGAAGCCCATGACACGGAAGATGGGCTGCGTGTGAAGCAAAGAAACAGTAAAAAATATGGTGCCATGCATGCAACGTATTCACATCTGCAAGTTAATGACAACTGTTAAGGCTAAAATTGAAAACCTGGGATATAATAACACTTTACCTCTAGTTTCAAACTGTTGTGTTCCACCTTAAAATTCATCCTGGAAGGAGCGACATCAAACGTGATCCTTTCTCCCCTGTAGAAAGGCACCTGAAGACAGTGTGACAGAGAAAGAGCCATTTTCAATGTAGTGTTTTCATGAAGTTATCTGGCAGGTTTTTCCATACTATTAATGGTCTGAGGGGTAATAATTATATGCACATCACATAGATGCAAGGCTGTCAAAAAAACAACATGCACTGAGGGAAAAAAAAGTAACGCCTGCATCATAATTACATGCCACAAATTTAATAAAGACAATGTTTCGATCCTACTTGTATCTTGGTCGACATTTTTCTTTAATACCTGCTGATTTATTTATTATAAACAGCAGAACTTTGTCTGTCATCTGTAAACAAAAGCACCAGTTACACTTCTAATAAATCTCTAACAAAGTAGCTGCTCCAGGAGTGTTTGCTGTAGTATTTAACCACACTTGCTGTCACCATAGCAACCAAAGATGTCACCACATCAACCAGGAGTGAAATCTGACGGACGATAACTTTAAAACCGATTAGAAATGGGGATCGTTATCTTTTGCTTTTTTTTTTTTCAGAAAACTTACCACGGTGTACTCGCCGCTGGCCAGTGAGGGGAAGATGAAGGTCCCGTCTTCCCTGGATAGAGCGCTGCACAGGTAGACCAGGGAGCTGTCCCCAGAATCTGCTCCCTCCACTGGGGATGTGTTACAGCCACTAACATCCTGAAAACACACAAATGAATGTGGAGCGATGTGACTTAGTGCTGTGGTAAAGAATTCATATAAAATTCCGTAATATTCCTAAAAATACTGAGATCTACAACTAATTACACCAACTGTCATCAAATAATGCAGGATAGATCAGACAAGTCCTGTGAAATCATGGTCTGGGCCCCGTCTGCATGTTTACAGATATTTTGGAAACTGAGATTATCCTCTATGATTTGGCCTCTGGTCCACAAACAAAGTTTAAGGTCCCTGAAACAGAGATTTAAGAGACAAACAAGGTCCAGATTTTTCTAAACTCCAATTACTTTGTATCTGTGTGGACGAAGCATTTTGGAAACTATGACATATCTACTTAATTCGTGCATGGCAATCGTCTTTCTTTGTTGCTATTTTGCCTTATTTGCTTGTTTTGTTTTGTTGTTGATTACTATTATGATGTGCTGTTAAAAGGGTGGATGTTATAAGCTGTAGCTTTAGCTTTTTTTAAACTGAGGGAGAAAATATCCATTTTCAAATGTATCTGCATACGTGTAGACAGAGCCCTACTTTGACTCCTCACTGTTCTAAAATATGTTAAATAATGTTTTACCTCTTTCTTGACTGTGGCTGAGTACAGTAGGAAGGTGACCTCTTTCATGGGCTCTCCATCACTGCGGACCTCCCCCGAGACATCATAGCCTCCAACTACCAGATGGTCGGCGGCTGGGGCATTGGCATTGGTGACGAGTACCGAGGTAGCGCTCTGTAGGAAGACGGCAAAGGTCACCACGGAAGTTAAAGTGAGGGTCGGAAAAATGGCCCTGTCAGGAGCGGTGCGATTACTGCTGGAGATCATTAGTTTTACACCTGCTGACCTGACAGGGAACCTTATCAGCTGAGCAAGTAGGTGAATAATGAAGTATTCCACACTGAAGTGATACAGAATTAAAAAGACCTCTGAGATCAAGCATTCCTAACTGCGTTAATGATATTACTCAGATGGAGAACTGCCATAAAGTTGTACCCAGCAGTCTGTTAAAACCTGATGTCACGCACAGGTCTAATCTGACGGCAGCTGGAAATCATTAGTTACAAGCCTGCTGATGTGTCCTGACCTCACTCTCCTCCACTCACTGTTCTTTTTTAACGTTCAAACAGTCGTGATTCAGTGTATCCTTACAGTTGGTTCTCAGGGCTCTCTTGCTCTGAATAAATAGCTCATTTAACTGTCTGTTAGAGAATATGAGTAACATTTGAGGGCAATCACAGATCATAAAGAAAGATTCAACCATGTCGTCTTGTAAAGTCGTTTGATCAAGAAGCAGTCAGCCGAGCTAAATGTTGAAGCCGGAGCAATAGTGTCTTACGATGCAACAAGAAATCTGTCATCACATCAAGGTCTACAGGAAAAAAAATCTTAATTCTCTCTTAAAATACAGAGTTAATACAAATTTGAGTCCTAAAACTACTTTGACTTCTTCTGAAGTGTCACCCCGTGAAAATTAAGAACATATAGTTTTCTATTAAAGCTGGGGTAGGCAGTTTTATTTTGGCGTCATTGGGCAAAATATCCCATAGTAAACTTTGAACACACTGTAATTCAAATTGACCAAGAGAACACTGGGCTTTTACACCATCTAGAAAATCTAACCTATAATGGGAGACCTTGGCCAATCACAAGTCATTTCAGAGAGGGCATTCCTATTGCTGTTCTACAGATGCACATGTGTGTGCACCATCCTTTGGTTAAAGTCTGGCTTAACAGTAGAGAATCCTGCAAAGAGACTGACGTAACAGAAAGAGAGTCTAAAAGAGGATCAATGAAATATAATTACATAAATCACTGTATGGGAAACACTGAATTACTGAGTGAAGTGTGTGTTAAAAGTTAAAAGGCTTAAAATTAGAGGTTAGCTGGGAAGTTTGCTGGGTTATCACTCCACAGCTCCACCGCAAATCTCAACTTTCCAGCTCCAGTAACTAACAAAGCAGACAGGCAGAAGAAGACCTAACCTCATATGTTCCTTTAAAAACAAGGCATAAGTGACATCACATATGATACATCCGAGGCTCCGTATAATCTGTGCTAATGATACAGCCTTTTCATTACACTGATGTAAATGTAATAAAAATCTGAAGTGAAGGTACCAACCTGCTCAAGAGTCCAGGAGGGATGGGCAGCTGTGATATCATAATTTCCAGGGAGTACTTTTAAGAAGGTGTACCTGTGTTAGGAAGACCAAAAAAAGGGAACTTAAAATGGCAAACAATTAAAGAGACGTACTGCAAGAGCACCTGTGTAAAGCTCTACTCTGACAAACATAAAAGTGCGAACCACTTACTTTCCTCCAGGCTGTGTGACCACACTCTGGAGTTTCTCCTCCGTTCCAGCTCGGGTGAGTTTGACTTCCACTCCAGCCGGACCAAGCAGATGGCCTTTACTCAGAACCTGGAGAGAGATATTTTATGACATGAAATCATTCCTTGACTGATACTTGCCAGACAAAAGCTTACAGAGAGGTGGTTAATGAATCCAAAGCAGTGAATAAACTCACCGCTCCTGAGACGGAGAAGCCAGTGAAGACAAAGTTGATGTCTTCTTCTTTTGTACAGATGTCACTCACTCCATCCACATGGAGGTCGACACTGGTCGGCTCTGGTGACAGTTACAGCCCACGACAAAACAAGACAATCGAGAAGAATCAAGTTTCTGGTCATCAGCTGTCATGACTAATATTTTTAATCATGAAAATGCAGCTGGTATACAAACACTTACCAAAGCTCCACCCGAGAGGAGGCTCAATTTTCAAAACAAAGTCCCCCTGTGCAAAACAGACAAGTCTAAAGATTACAATCATCATAATCAGTAGAAATTAAAAGATTTCAATTAAATCAAAGGAGTGAATCTCTTACCTTGTCATAGAGAGGGATCATAAAGTAGCCATTGATTGGAGCACAATCAGTTTGATATTTCAAGGACCCTTGTTTGGTGTAGAGTTTAATCTGCAGGACAGGAAACAGAAATTGATTATTGAGTATACAGTTTAATTACTAAACGTGATCTGATATGGTGTCATCTCTGCTGCTGTGAGCTGAATGACATTGGTTGGCTGAATCATTTGTACGAGCTGTCATTCACAAACAGACCAGTCTACCTGGGGTTTAGTTAATTTCACTAATTAACCAAATGGCTAATCCCAGGGAGCCTGTGAATGAGCAGGGATTAGGGCTGCCGGCTCGCACTTAACGTCTTCCTCGTCTACAGACAGGTTAGAGGTTTAAGGGGGAGCAGTCATGACACAAAGCTACATGCTAACATCAGGGTTTAACGTCAACTGTGGGTACAGAAAACACTCAGAATAGCTAACTAGCAGCTAGCTAACATAACAGTTTTTGCTTTAATTTATGTTTACCGACGAAAGAGAGGCAGCGTTGGGATAAAACAAACTGCTGTAATGGTCATTTCATTCAAACTGTCATTCATCCAAACCTCCAGTCCCCATCTAACCTTTAGCTTACTACGCTAAAGCTGCTAGCTGCTAGCTAGCGGTTAGCCGGGAGGTTTGCACTCTCACCTCGATCAGGGAGTAGTTGATCTCAACGTCGGATTTCACGAATCCCCCGCAGGCCACCACTATATCATCAGAGGACACGGTTAGAAACTGTGAATACGTGATGCAGAGTAACACCCAAAGGGCTCCCACGTCTGCCCGTATCGTATTCTCAACATTTCGGCTGACTGATCTCTCGATGAGCCGAGCAACAGCACGCTGCCTCCGGTTCCGCACCAGCTGAGCTGCTGTCAGTGGCCGAGCGGAGCGCCAGGAGCAGCGGCCTCTGCTGGCCGGGAGGTGGTGTAACATCACCCTGGTGACAGAGAAGGGGCGTTACTAATTTGATTACTTCATCAAAGTAATGCATTTTACTACATTTGATTACTTGATTTATTTTCCAATAAATGTTTTAAGCTGGGCATTAAAGCTGAAAAGTATCCGGTGGTTCTCAATCAGGGAGCCCAAGCATCATTCAGGGAGTCACAGAGAAAAAGGGGGAATCATTTATGTTCACTTTTTGACTCCCCATTGTAAGAAAGAATCGTGTGACTATTCTGATCACAGGCTTCATTACCTCCATGTTTGTCTCAGCTGTAGCTGACAGATCTAACAACCAAAATCTTTTCAGATGGAGGTCCCTGAAGTGAAATCTCTTTAAAATGTGACCTAATGTGTGTGCGTAGGGCAAGTCAAGCCTACACTATCTGCGGAGTAGTGAGTATAGGATAGACTCGCAGGATATATATTATTAATGTATATTATTCATGTCCTGTTATATGGTTCTTTTGCATAAAGGTATTTGTATATAGGTACTGGTGGTCTCAAGCTAAGATAGAGTACTTTATAATAACTCTACCTCTTATTCTCGCTTTGTGTAATATTGATTATGTAAGTAAACTTTGGTATTCATGCATTATGTTTTTAACTTATACCATGGATGATGCATACTTTTTCAGCTTCATGATGTATGTAATTGTATGGTTTTTGTATATTTTTTTTGAGTCTTGCTTAGACAAACAGAGAAAAAAGAAAAAATGAAATTGGTCATGTGACCTGCAAGCATTTAAACACACCTGAGAGTGCTTGAGAAACGCATTGTTCCGTTACTTAAATTTTGATAGTAAAGTCTGTGTCAGTGTGCGGAGGATTTTTTTGTATATCGTATGATTCTCGTTCCTGCTGCCTACCAGCACCTGACGATCTGTGGCTGTGCAAGGAGATTTCATTGATTTCAGTGACTTAATGTGTGTCAGTCTAGGAGTCCTTGAACCACTGCGCTGGAGCGTATCCCAGCTGACACTGGGTGAGAGGCAGGTTCACCCTGGACAGGTCACCAGACTATCACAGGGCTGACACATAGAGACAGGCAGCCATTCACACTCTCATTCACACCTACGGACAATTTCGAGTCACCAATTAACCTGCATGTCTTTGGACTGTGGGAGGAAGCTGGAGCACCCGGAGAAAACCCACACTGACATGAGGAGAACATGCAAACTCCACACAGAGGGGCTCCCCCAGCCTGGGTTCGAACCAGGATGCTAACCACTGCATCACCGTGCCACCCCAGAATGAATGATAACATCTACATATAAACTTCTAAATGAGAATTATATATTCGGATGTAACCCCTTTGTAATCACCAACACTTTGATTTGAAACTGTATTTTGATAACATACGTTTTCTCAGTAACTGTAACTTTATACGATTGTATTGATTTTGTTCTTTAAGTTTCTTTCAAAATCATAGATATTATCCTGCATGCCATTATATTGTCAGGTTTAATGAAGGCATTTGTGTTTATTATGTGTAATCTATCCAGAAACAAAGCTGCACCTGTTTAAGCAATGTCCCTTCAGTCCCCACACCAAGTTTTGTAAAGAAGTTTACAGAATATAGCTGATAACACTGTGAATTTTCTATTTACTGGGAAAATGTACTGTTTGGTATCTACAATACTGAAGATTAAAAACGGCAACCCAAATAATCAATCAATTTGATGCTTATTGTAGTTAAATATGATCCAAATTTAAGTGTCCTATAGTAATTGAACATTAAGCTGAACAGTACATTATGATAAATTTTACCTAAAAAAAAAAGCAGCAAAAACCTTTTTTGTTTGTTTATTTGAAAGGTTCCCTCTGGCTCTGATGTTGTTTGGTCTAATGAATTATTTATTTCTGTGTAATTTCTACTGACAATAATGATCTGAATTTTAGAAGGTTTTTTTTTAATTAAAAAAGGGGGCCTGTGAAACAAAACAATGACAAATTTTAATAATTATTTTCCATGTAAACAGTTTATTAAAGGCAGCAATGCGTCATAATAAAGTAAAACATTTATTCCCAAAATCTAACCACAACATTATTTATAAAGCAACACACCATCCAAATCATATATTAGAGTTACAAAGACTGAGTCACAGTTTTGAGTGTCTCAATTTCCCCACGTGTTTTCTTAATAGCAACCTGTTACAGAGACAATCACACAAGATTTAAGTGGCAGGTGTCAGTATAAATAACAAAACATCCATATTCATTTATTGGTTGTTGATTTACTATTCAGTATTCAGTGGTCACATAAATCATTTAGGTGTACAAACAAATTAATAATTTTTTTTGGTTAAATAATTTGAAATCTGACTTAATTAAATGTATCCAAAATTTTACAGGAAGAATCCGTTTAAAAAGCTTAAAAAACTTCTTCTATTATTACAGAAAAATAAATAAATTAAAAGGAAAGTTTTCTTCCAGAGTTGGAGGGTGGGTTCAATGTGCCAAATCTAAAACTGCATCACCTTGCCACTTAAATATTTTCCCTACACCATGTACTGAAGTTAGAAACACAATAGAAGAGCGATGAAATCACGGTGATAATGTCTGTTTTTCATAAATGTATTTTTACAGGATAAAAAAGATAAAGGCTATAAACTTTACAGTGAAAAAAAATGGCAGCATCACAGAGAAAAAAAGAACAGTAATGAGTATTCAGAGTGAGCTAGAGTCATTTCCAAACAATATTTACATACAGAGGGATAGAAAGTGTTTTAATGTCGCGTTTTGTCGTTAGAGTTACAGGTTTTTATATATGTGTATATATTGTGGACTGTATATTGGAAAATGTAAATAAAAGTCACAGTAATGTTACAAAGAACAGTTAAGTGTTTTGAAATGTATTAGTTCCTTACACTATCAGGCCACCTCAGTTAATAATAATGATATTAATAAATAATAATAATAATTAATGGTTGATGTAAAAACACACAAGATGCATTATGAGCACAGTTTTTTGTAAACACAATAGTTGTAAAAGTAAGAAAACAGTAGTGTTAATATATTTAAAGTGCATACAATTCAGAAAGGTTTTCCATCTCCAGTGGTTTCAATATTTCAGGTCCTTCGCAGAAGGAAAAGATATCAGTATATACAGTGAGGAAAAATGCCACAAAACATCTGAACATCAATGACTGTTTTGGTATAAAATACTTGAACACCGTGGCCTCATAATAGTGTTATAATAATCAGATTGTCAACCAAAGAACACAGAGAAGATGACAAACCAGTAGAAGCTCCCAGGTTGTTTGCACCAATAACAAAAGACCGGTTTTCACCTCCAGTCCGTCTGTCCACTCTTGTGGTCTCTAATATCAGTCGCCTCACACATGCGTGGAGGAGTCGGGAGGTGAGTGTGCCAGGAACACACTTTCATTGAAGTTATTGGAGAAGCTGGTGTGGTAGCTGGGGCTGCTTCTGCTGCTGCTGCGGGGCTGAGGTTTGGAGCCTGGGGATTTGATAGAGGAGAGTCTCTGGGCCTGGCACAGCTTTTGGATCAGGAATCGCTTGTCACGGCCCTCCTGAGACACAAAATGACACAAATAATAGAACTCAAATTTTGCTAATAACTCAAATGATCAAGAGGAAATAGAGAATAGGAAAAAAAGGCAAAATGAAATAGATAAACCTACCATGGCGAGCTGCTCTCTCAGTTGGTTGATGACTCTCTTGTGAGCTCCAGCGAGTGCGATCACATAAAACATGGCCAAACTGCACGGGGGACATAAGTGTTTAAAATTACAACCAAATAAAGAAAAGACCAATTGCTACCAACAGTTAAACCTACAGCAGGTAACTTTTATAAAAATAACTTTTTGTCATATTTGATTTGCTGAAACTTGTAATGGCATTCGCAGGAATCTATCGCAGCTGAATGAAAATGACTAATCAGAGCCAGGAGGAGTCCAACACGTCAGTCACTCCTCATTTACATGCTGTGCTGCCAACAACAGCATACACAGCAAAAACAAGTAAACAGAAGGAGACTGATGATGAAAAGCAAGCTAAAAAACAAGATATAAACAGAGCCCAAAATAAAATGAGTAAACATCGTAGAGACTTTTCCAAAGTGTAGAAAGCCACAGGCCCTGAAAGGATTCAGAAGTGATGCCGGCTCAAGCTCCAGTTAACCCTTTCTATTCAGCTTGTTCCTGTTTTTCAGTCTTCCTCAATTTACTTGTCTTTGCCTTGTTGATGTTGTCAGTTGGTCAGTTTTTTCATTGCTGGTGGTTGTGTCTCTGCCATTGTGTTTGCAAAGCTCCTCCTGGAGACGCGCACTGAAGATACTGAGCTTGACGCCTTTTGAAAATGAAACAGTCTCCGTACAACCGAGCATATCAGCATAAATAATCCCCATCTATACTAACACCCCTGGTGTAAACAGGAAGAGGATTCTCTACTCTGTGTTTGGCTGCTTTATTAAAGAAAATGCAACAAAGATGGGGGAAAAATAAAACAAGAGTTTCATTACTTTGACCAACAACAAGATGGAACTGTTAATGAAAGTAACAGATGAGGATTAGGTAGTCAAGAAGGTGGAAAACAGATTGGGAGTCACTTAAAAGCAAATATGGCGACACATTGGAGCAGTATTGGGAGCATTATCTACCGCTGGAGGGAGCCATGGCAATGGGAGACGAGCACCCATAAAAGAAGGATACAATCACAAAAGGTATGTAGACCTAACTGACTCGACATGTCAGAACTGATAAGATCCGGTCAGAATGCGAACGTGGGCGCCTATGTCATCATTTTCAAAGTCTCATTTTTGAGTCTCAGTTTTGTTTCATTTCGTTTTCAAAGATCTCTGTCTGAGTGGTTCCAAAACACCTGAGCAGTGTGGACACTACGCACAGACGGTAGCAAAAGTACTTTTTTAAAAAAAAGAAAGAAAATGCATTAGTGTGTATGTGGTCTGAGTGAGTGCACGAGCACGAGCACGAGCACTAATTTACATGTGTTAAAGTCTGTTCCCATATCTGATTGGCTGCTTTCATTCAGGTGCAGTGGACTCTTGCAAACACCTGTAGGAGCAGTAGGAGGAGCCAGAGGATCATGATTTTTTTTCACAGATTATCTGTTTCACGTACTCCTGTCAGGACATATTGATAGCTTCAGCAAATATAACCTGTAGCTGTAAAATGCTGCAACACCTGAAGAAAACACGTACCATGTGATAACAAAGAAGGAGACGGCGAAGGCCTCTGACGAGAGAGCGAAGAGGAGTGTTCTGATTCCATGAGGTAACGTGGATACTGTAGTTGGCAGCACCGCCCAGGAGGTGTTGTAATTAACGAACGGTCCACAGGCTTGGGAAGAGTTTATTCTGTGCAACAGGAGAGCAGGGAGAATGAGGATATACTGTATGCCAAGAGAAACATGTTAGCAGTAGCAATGAGCAGTGCTACATTATTTAGTCAGTGACATACAGGAATGAAATCCTGTCTTCATGTATATTCAAATACATAATATGTAACTTTGCATAAAAATGATTGGCCTTGTTATAGGTTTTGTTGAGTTGTGTAATTACAGAACTTCAGAAACTTTTTCTCCAGTTTTTACAATACACTCTTTAGATCTTGGTTATTACTAACTTTAAGTTTTAACTGGATTTTAAGTCATCAAATGTTTGGATCTTACATTATCAAAGAAACAAGCTGAGAAAATGTTAGCAGAGGTGGAGCTCCAGCCTCTGACCTGCTGAAATGTGTAGGAGAAACACTGATTTGTAACTTGAAACTGCTTTAGTCAGTGTTTTTACTTCTTTAAATTACCTGAGATTTCATTTATTAACATTGTGTATGCACAAAATGAGGCCTGAAAGAGGCTCACGCCACCTCCCACGCAAAAGCTGTGATGTATAAAAACAGACTTGATGGGAGAAACATGCTTACGAACATTTTGGAGATGGGAAATTGGCGACGCAGATGGTGAGGTGGAAGCCTGATTGGAAAAACTGTTGAATATTTTTTTGGCACACACCTTTTTTAGAATTTGTCTGTACATACATTCTTAGTATGAATCCTAGGCATTGTTTCACAAATGAGACCCCAGGTCTGTTTGTTTTGGAGAGGAGGAGACCTCTGTGGATAATTCAGCTCCTCAACTTCCTGAACGTCTGGATCTTAAGTTATCAGACAAAAGAGGTGAGCTAACTAAGAGAAACCGACTGTAGTGACAGCTTTGCTCTGTCTTTAGTTTGTACTTTGATTGAGAGATCCTCAGCGGCAGAAAACCCTAATCCTAACCCTAACCCAAATATTGATATGACCCAATAGACTGAAGTTAAAATGTAACACGGTCTGCATTACTTACTGTGCCACACTGAAGATGACAGGCACACAGGCCAGAGCCAGGCCAATCAGCAGCACAACCAGGAAGAAGAAGTTGGAGCTGGAAGCTCGGAACGGACGTGTGGCTGGACGGCAATTGTTCATCAATGAGACCTATAAATAAGGAGCAGAAAGGAAGTAGAACATCAGACACACAACATCTGAGTTTGATCCAATTTAAAAAATCATGAAAGAAAACCTCACCTTTTTGATATAGAAGATAAAGAAGTATTTAATAGTGCAGATGGCGGGCAGCAACGGGCTATAGAAGGTGCCGATCCAACAGATGGTCTGACCGTAGACGATCTCGAGCACATTCTGAGGAATAGCAAACTCCTGCTGGCCCCACCACTTAGCCAGGCCACAGTCACAGTGCTGCACTATCAGCCTGAGCAGTACAGAGCAACACAAGGACACGGTTACAAATAAGTAAAAAACAAAGGGCGAGAACGACTTCTGCCTAAAAGTATTGCCAGAGGGAAGTCAAGAAAATGGATTGGGATCACACAGAATAAAATACAAGGCTTAAAAAAATACTAATGTATAAGTTGACAGTCATACAGAGAGAATGCTTTAAAGCTAAAACATCTAAATGTCTTCAAATGTTCAGATGATCACATTTTGTCCACAAAACTAGAAAAATACTTTACTTTTTTTTTTCCCATATTTTCATTGTGATTTTTCTATTCTGTATTTATGCTCGAGTGTTGCACTACTTAACGTTTCCTAACCTCTTAACATGTTTACTGTATGTTAAATGTATTGTATCAAAACAACCTGAGCAAATTCCTTGTAAGTGGGAAAACTGTTTGACAAAAAAATCCATTTCTGATTCTATTTAAATGATGATTTTTTTAAGATAAGGACTCACTTTCTGGGAAACTCCACAAAAATGGTGACTGCGAAAATGATGATGAAGTCAAAGATGGTGAGTTTGTACATTTCCTGGCCCACACGGGTCTCCCAGCACTGTGGACAATGACAAAGAGGCACAAATAAAAAGTGTTTTGAATATATCACCCTGAGACTGGAGACAGCCCCACTGTCACGTGTCACGGTCACACATACACATGGTCTTTGTCGCTCTTTGATGACCACACACTCGCTACGGACCCAGTCTGGCACCAAAATGAGGCACTAAAATCTGCGTTGTGATTCAGTTCAGTAGGTACTTGTGGTATTGTTTCAATACCAAACACCAAACTCTGATCTTGTCACACTTTCCTCCTTCAACTATGCAGACAGAGTTTATTGCAGAAATTGACATGACAGTGACGATAACAGATAAAAGTGGGTTTGACTTGTGTATTATTCCAAGGAATCACTGTATATTGTACTGGAACACAAGAGAATTACTTACAGAGTAAAGCTTATGGTTATAGCCACAGATGCAGGGGTCTGTTTCACATTTAGTGATCTGATACCAGAGAGAAAAGAGCAAGACTCCAATACTGGTCAACCGCATGAAGACACACCTGCGAAGAAAGAATGAGAAAGGACAAACACAAAGACAAGACAGAAAGTAATTCAGTACATGTCTTAAAGACAGAAATTCAGCCATATAGTGTTAGCAGCATTACAGTGAGTGTTTCAAAACAGAAACGCATGTCTGTATGGCTATAGATGCTTCCAAATTCTCAAACACTCTCATGGAAGTGAACAAACTCTTGGCAGAATGACCAAATTGTCTATTTTCTGCCCCAAGATTTACACATTTGTGTTACTGTAGTGACTTTATGCTTTTAGCGACATGTTTTAATGCCAAATATTCAAATTTCCCTGATAGTGTTTGTCTCCTGATGCAATAACTTTTCAAGTTAGCATCCCCACTGAGAGAAAAGATGTGCAAATGGTCAATGAATGGACGTCCACTGTACCTCATGAGAGTGAAGCGGATCTCAAAGGCGGGCGAGTAGTCCTCAAAATTGATGATAACAGAGAAGAGGAGGGGGGTGATGAAGTTGGCCATGGTTATAACAATTGAGGGTAGATACTCATAGATGAGATCCACGATGAAATTTTCCTGCAAACAAGCAAGTGTCATTTAGTACATTTCCTTGACCTATGTGATGTCACTCACGCAAAATCTGGTTTTAAGTTGAAATGAAGTTTCTAGTAGCCACAAGCAGGTGCTCGGACAGAAGGATAATAACAAAACATTTCATTACCTTTATCTTATCCATCTGTACTTTCTGGGAGAAGATGGTGGCCACATAAATGCTATAGAAGCAACCAGCCAGTACGGAGATGACAAAAAGGTTGAGAATGAGGCGGATGACGTAAATCCGACACTTCTCCTTGCGAGTGCGATCTGCTATTTTCTGTTTGATCCTTTCCTCCTCCAAATCCGTCTGGGGACATAAGAACATGCAATTTTAATGCAAGGCAGGTACACTTTTATGAGACAAACAAATGACGATCCACTAACCCTGAGCTCATAGAGCAAACTGCTTCTCTTCAGCTTCACGGCATTCTCGTTCGTGATGCAGAAGTCCCATCCTGCAAAAATCTTGTTGCAGAAACTCTGAAAGCGATCCTCATCCTGAATCAGATTACGTTTGAATCCTGTGGCAGACCTGAAAGATTATTTCAAGTTAAAAACATTTCCAGAAACCAAAGTTTATCTTGTGTTTTTTGTTCCATTCGGTACCTTTTAACAATCCAGATGAGACTGAGGAACAGGTAGGCGATGGTGACCAGCAGGTACGCCAGCGGCAGATTATATGTGGCCTTTGGAAAGTGTATTTTGTCCGCCTTGTAGTAGCCGTAGAAAAGATAGGTCTGTTCCAGGAAGCCCTGCAGATTAAGCACAAAAAATGAGTGAGGAGGTCACACTTTGTTTTCATCCAGGGACCATTAAATGTGAAGTGTAAGGACTTACTCCACCAGACAGCAGATCTGTAATGTGCTCATGAAAGATCACCAGACCTCGCCGGGCGCTGCTTGGATAAACACTGCACACACCTGAAGTAAAACACAGGGAAGCAGAAGCTTACAACTATTCTAGGCCTGGTTTGTGCTCAAGGCTGAACAAACAAGCATCCTCTCACCCTCGTTCTGGTTGTAGGTGATGTTCCCTGAAGCGCTGGGGGCTATGATGAGGGGCAGCATGACGAAGCTGAACATGAGCAGGAAGATGATCAAGTTGAGCATGACCAGGTAGCGTAGGAAGGAGAAGTAAGACAGGATCCCTGTGCCGAACGTTCCTATTGAATGTAACGGAGAGGAGAGGGAGAATTTAGCAACAAAACCACAACTGATACACTTTCTGTTAGAGCAACAGTATGTTTACTCATGTCAGCCATCCTGAGTAGAAATCAATACATGCCTCTGAGGCTGAAGACACAGTTCTTACAGTCCATTTAATCTTTCATCTCTCACCCTCTATCAGGTGGATGTCTCCTCTCCAGAGCTTCAGGGAGTTCACCCATTCTTGGGCATCATCCTTCAGCCTCCTCAGATACCTGCTGGTGTTGTGCTTCAACTGTGTCACTCTGCTGAGCTCTCGATCATCCTCCAAGCGCTGCGTTCTAACAAGTCACAGTCAAACACACTGTTAGCTGAGAGCTACCACTTTATGGTACTTCTTAAAAATAACAAACGAAACATTTTCAGACTTAAATAATGTCCGTCCTACTTCTCTCTGCGTTTATCCGCCATGGTCTTGGCCAGTTCCCTGACGGGTCTCTGCTCCATGAGGCTCTTCTGTTTCTCCTTATGTCTTCTGAATGTGTTGATGCCCCATTTCCCACTGCCTGAAGAGCCAAGTCTCCCTCTGGAGCTGCTCCTGCGTTTGGTGCCAGCAGCCGAAGACTTCCTGCGGTACAGCAGGGACTGGTAGCTGGGGAGCTGGTCCAGCAGTGGGTTACTGCTGACCCTTCCACTATTGTCAGTGTAGAACACTTGAAAAGGATAATAAACAAAATTAGACCTTACAGATTTAATATTTTTGATAACCTGGTGCTCAAGTCTGTTTTCATTTCCAACAGTTATGTTATGGTAAAACAGACTGTGAAATGTAATATTCTTTCACTATTGGACTGAGGTTAACTACTAAATGTAGTGACAAGCAGTTCTTTTTTTTAATAGAAGTTCTTCAGATGTTGTTGGTAACCTCAAATTATGTGTCCATTCCTCAGTCACCCTGTAAGTTATTCACATTCCTTTAGTCCGTCAGAGTGCTCAGAGCGAAAGAATCAAAAGGGTTTTTCATAAATTAATTCAAGGATAAAGTGGTGTTGTGTCAGTATGCCGAGTGTCGTAATCCTCAAGTGTCCTGTCTCTCTCTCTCTCTGATGCACTGTCTGTCAGAGCTAGATCAAATCAATGATTCATAATTGAGGTATTATCTGAGGCCTAATTTTTATACAAGTAATATTCATACTGGTTTAGATAAACAATTTGATTTTATTTCTTGATCTTTGCTGAGCAACAGTTTTGTGTTAAAAGGAATTAAAGGCCTGTCCAAATATAAGCCCCTTGATTTCAGTGATATATGCAAATAATAGCGCAGCCTATTAATTGTAGTTTTATGGTACGTATTTACAACACCACATATAAACTCAACAAAAAGAAACAAAACTATCATCACTTTTTAAAAAAAATTAAGTCAGACTCAGAATTATAATTCAGCCACAATTCCTATGAATTCATAGCAGACCTGACTTTAATCTTCATACACATACATAGTCATTTATAATAAACATAAATCCCAACTGCCTGACCCTTAAATTATATATTATCCATCTTGTGCTTTTACACATTCAATACTAAGAAAATAGGGCATTAAATATCACATCTCATTGTATTCAAAAGGAGATTTCTTCTTTCATACAGATATATATTTGATACATACACCACAGGACTGGGCGATATGTCCTGATCATTATTAGGTTATATCTTGATATTTTTAAGTCACCAATGCTAGGACTGGGAGACACAATAGACCATAACAATATTTCGGTCTTAATACCTCCTCTGATGCGACAAAGTTGTGGAGATATTTACCGTTTGTTTGTTTTTTTCCAGAAAATGTTACCATAATTAGATTTTTGATCAATAACCATAATAATGCAAATATAATGAATAAGTGGGTTAAAACAAGCATTAAAACAAAGACAAAAGTCCACTAAGCTGATACATTTACACCACTTGAGGGAGAAAACACCATTTATGCCAGGGGCGATTCTAGGATCAGAGGTTTAGAGGTGCGGCACCCAGAGAGCTGCAAGATAAATTTCACTGTTTTGTACATTTTAACGCAATTTCATTCCCACATTTGTGAAAGAAAAGCACAACACTTTTTGGGAAAGTCTGTGACTAAACCATCAAATCTGATAAAGGTTATTTAAATGCTGAGCCACAGCAAAACAGGAATGGATTGGAATCATAAAAGAAACATATCGTAATCCTAATTTCTGGGAGAAGACAACTCATTTTGATACAGCAGCTCCTCAACATACACATAAACAGTATGTATGTTTCTGGAGTAAACCAGCCCCCTATAGTGAGCACCAAAAATACCAAGAGTGGACCTTGGACTTATTTGAAATGCAATACACAACATGTAGTATTAACACATTAACAGTAATTGACTTTTTCAATGTTTGTCTCTGCTTTTTCCCTTCTTGTTATAATAGGAGTTATAATGTTAATGGGCATCCAGTCAGTTAGTTAGTCAGTAGCACCTTGGTTTTAATATTAACACGTGCACATGACACAACAGCGAGCTTCTCTCATTCCATTTCAAGCAGAGGACAGTGGTACCGACCACCTGTAACATTTCCTAGCTAGAAAAAACGTCAACTAGCTCCTACCTAACAACATAAACAGTAACCTATGATTAAATGCTGTATTTTTGTCATTAAAATATTACATTGCAAGTACTGTATGGTTTTGACATTTTTCTAGCTTGTTAAAAGGGACATACAGTAAAAATAAATAAATAAATAAAAAAAATCTCTCAAATTTTAGAGGTGCTGGGATTCAATTTAGGGGTGTTTCAGTACCCCCCAAAAATGGGCTAGAAATGCCTATGATTTATGCCATATCACGATACAAGTATAACCAAAATCTAAGACGATATAGTTTCATATCGCGGTAACGATTTAATATCTTCATATTGCTCAGCCCTAATACACATTTCTATAATTTGCAAACACAATTCAATTATAATTCCTGAAACTGAAATATTGGAGATGCTGTTTTAACACAAGTGTGAAGTGATCTTTAATATTGTCTTGCACAATACACACTGGCAATGAATTTCTCCTGACCATGACTGCCTTCTGCATCATACTTGTTTTAGCATTAGGTAGAAACAATTATACGGTGTCTGATAATTGTGTTAAATTACCTTTCACTTAATATCTTTGGTGGTTGTGTCACCAGGACATTTCTGACTGTCAAAGAGCGTAAACACCAGTATGTCAGGTTTTTGTTTGTGGCAAATAAATGACGGGTTTTTAAAGTGAGCAACAAACACTGACAGAGACTGTCTGTGTCCCTGTTTGTGTTTATTACTCCAACAGGAGACAATGGCTGACAAAAGCCACACTCAGCAGGTAAAAATGCCGACAGCGGAGTTTCGACACGTAACGATGAAGAAACTCCGACAAAGCCAGACACCTCTTCAAGCCTGTGACCTGAGCTTTTCATTAGACTCTTTATCAAATCATTAACTAACAGGTCAAAGCTGTCAGCGGCTCTTTTATCTAACTTTAAAGCTAACGCCACTAGCCTGTTAGCTAATGCTGCGCTAAGTTTTAATGAGCTAACTTATTAGCTACAGAGAAAAGTGTCATGTTAACTTCGAGTTTACCTGAGTCGACCTCCATCGTTCCCGTTTCTGAACACACAATAACTATTTATTGGGTAATAATATTATCTGGAAATGAACATGGCAGATTTTGTCAGGGGGAGTTGACTGTCGGTCGGCTGTCAGGAAGACAACACAGCGTTTCCCAGAGACAACTTCCTGGATGTGGATCAGGAGCAGCTCAGACCTCAGTGCTACATGTTAATGTCCTTTGCGACTGTGCCTTCACTTCTGCTTTGCTGGTTTTAATTTAAATTATTCATTAAAATTAAACAGCTTGTCTGAAAAGGTTAAAAATGCACTGTAGTGTTTATTGCTCCAACAAAAAGTTGGGATTCTTGTGAGACACATTAAAATAAAAATGACTGAAACTAATGCAGCAGAGTGTGAGCTTTGGCTGTATCACAGTTTCCACAAAATCAGTTGATGGTTATCATACTCTGTACATTTGCTTATCCAAGATCTTTTTAAAAAAAATGCAACTGGATGGAGAATCTCTGTTTTAGTTATTTTCAAAAGGGAGACTTTTTACACAAACTTCCATTTTAACAAAATGGGTTTAGATTTCAGTTATAGTTATAAAATGTTTGTTCAACCAAAAATAACCCCCCTGTTTTCATTCCGGGTCATTTTGACTTAATAATAATAATTCTGTAATACTGTGATACCATGAAATCGCAGTATTTTTGAGACAACTATCATACAGTGAAAGACACATTAAAAATAAAGATGCACATTAAGAATAAAATGATTAAAACTAATGCAGCAGAGTTTGAGTTTTGGTTGCAAAATGATTCAAACTCCAGAAATATTGTATCCTACAGTTCCCATTATGGTTGCAGTGTTTTACTGGTTTTAAGGTGTAATGTGATATTAAAATTGACACTTATCATACCCTGTATATATGCTTATCTATGATATTGAAAAAATGCAGCTGGGCAGAGAATCTCAACTTTATTTAACAAAAGGGAGACTTTTTTTTCACAAACTTCCATTTTAACAAAATGGTTTAATAAAAAGTAGTGAAAAGTTTGTTCAACCAAAAATAACCCTCTGTTTTCATTCCTTAAAGGGCCATTTTGACTTATAATAATAATAATAATAATAATAATAATAATAATAATAATTCTGTAACACTGTGATACTGAAAACAGCAGTATTTTCTGAAACAGTTATCAAATCGTGACACACATTAAAAGTAAAAATGATCTAAACTAGTGCAGCAGAGTTTGAGTTTTAGTTGCTAAATGAGTCAAACTCCAGAAAAAAAAACATGGTATGCAGCGATATACCGGTTTTATGGTACACTGTGGTATTAAAACTGACGGTTATCATACCCTTTATATTTGATTATCTTAACCACTGGAAAAAATGCAACTGAACGTAGAATTTAAAATTTATTTTAGTTATTTTCATACAAAAACTTTTTACACAAACTCCCATTTCAAAAAATTATTTCAAGTTTTATCTATAGTAATAAAACATTTGTTCAACCAAAAATAATTCCTCTGCTTTCATTCCTTTAAGGGTCATTTTGACTTTTAGTAATACTAATACTGTGATACGGTGAAACTGAAATATTTTCTGAGACGGTTATTGTACTGTGAAAATCTCATACTGTTGCAAATCTAGCTCCCATTTTGTAGAAAATGATACACTTTATTAAGCCCAGAGGGGAAATTAATGTTTTTCACCCTGTTGTCATGTACACACATGCCCGAAATACACACATGCACAAACAAGACCATTGCATTAAATGGAGAGATGTTAAAGTGAGGGGACTGCACATGGACAGGTGCCCCAAGCACATCGATGCCTTGCTCAGGAGCACCTTGGCAATGCCCAGGAAACGATCTGGCACCTCTCCAGCTGGGTCTGTATGGGTACTGGAACCAGTGACCCTGCGGTTCCCAAGCCAAGTCCCTGCTGAGCTGAGCTGCTGCATTAACATCAAATCTGGCAGTGCAGCGATGATCAGGAGGGATGTGTGGGAGGGTCACTTTTAAATGTCATTAAGCCTACTGTAGTATCTCCCACAGAAGACACGTGTGCAAACACAAAGCAGGTGCTCTTCTTTGTAGGATAGTAGTCTAAAAACACTGTTAGAACATTTTTATTTCTTTTATTCACTATAATATCTAATGATAGAAAGAGACAGTGTTACTTGTTCCTCAGACTGCAGCTGTCTTTCCGTTCTGAATGCTGGTCACATGACTGACCACGTCAGCGTGGCATCGGGTTGTGTTTCTCCTAATGTTAATCTGTTTCAGTTTTATGCCCCAGGCCGTGCAGCCCCACCAATGCAGTTTGAATCCACAACCCACATTCAAAAGAATAGGAGGAGTGGGGTTTTCACCGCAACACTGGATTTGGTGTGAATACAGGATAAGACTTTCCCTACCAGATAAATGCCCATATCTGTCAAACTCCACCTGTCAGTAACACATGCTATCTGTTATAAAGTGTCATGCTGAGATAACCCCAATGACATCCTTAGTTATTTTTACCTCCACAGACAAAGAAGACATGTACAGCTGTTCTTACAGGCTGTGTCCTAAACTTCATGAGTAGAAGCAGTGGAGTGCATGTTTAACGGTTCTGTTTGCAATATTCAGAGCATTTATATAGCAGCAAACTGTGATTTACACTATGCTTATAGAGCAGTTACCGCCCACCCTTCCGTCCTGACGGATCTATTGCAATGACAAAAAGATGGTGAGATGATGGTGAAGAAAAAGACTCTGCTGATACAGACTTGTTTCAGATCAAGAGAACTTTTATTTCAGCAAGACATAATCAGATCAGGCTTCTGCAGTAGCCTGGGAGAGATTCAGCCGATCATCAAAACTCTCTGCTGTCTGTCCCCACAAACCCCACGTTTTAAGGCCTCATCCATATTCATAATATTAGCTCATTTCTGATAGCATAATAAGATACAAAGCCATCCTCCTAACCAAAAGTGGTCATTCCTTTCTCCAGTTTCAGAAAGTTTGTTTGTCCGTGCAAAACAGAGTAATGTATACAAGTTTCGGAATAAATTCCACATGCATAAACACAACATGACAGTGGCGCCTTAATGCTTCTCAGTAAGCCACCCATTAATCTATACGTCATGAGGTACAAGCCCCTCAAAATGTTCCTTACGAGAAGCATCGCAGTTAGCCTTCATGTAAGTGCCATGCAGTTACCATATGTATCCTGTGGATGACCCAACAGACTCATGGATTCCTGTTTGCATCTGTAGAGCTGTAGAGAACGATGGATTCATCCTTACAGTCAAGTCTGGGTGGACAGCAGCCTCTAAAGGCATCCAAAATAATCAGCATTAATGTACATCTGATGAGCAGGGTATTTCAGCACTGTTGCCATTGTTTAGTGCTGTTTATGGAGTTAGCACTACTAGCTGCTCGCCACCTCCATGTTGAGAACCGTGTGCAGACAACTCCTATGTTCTATATTTCGAATAGAGCTCCTTTAATGTTAACGAAAAAGGAGACGAGACGAGAAGAAGCAGCTTAATAAAAGAGCTCAAAATATGGAGCAACAATGCTTTAAATATCCTACAAAATGTAATTATTTCAAGAGAATGGAAGATCAGTGTTGTTATGGTTATGTGGGTGTAGTCTCTTACCTTTACCAGTTATGCAAAATTATTAAAATCCCTCTAGCGTCTAATTTACAAGGACACTTCTTTGTTCCAGCTCACAAAGCACCACCACAGGTCAGCCAACAGCAGATACAACATGACCTATCAGACACCCACTTTAAGTCTGAATAAGGATGCCAGCACACAGCCCAACATTTCAGCCTGAAGGGATTCATTATTTTCGTCACAACACAAAGGGTCCACGTGGGATTACCATCACCTCTTCTAAAGCAGTGGACTTTTACCTTTATGAGCTCAGCACACACTTCCTGGTAGACAGCAGGACTTTTTTTTTTTATCTCACTGTCGGTGGTTCACAGGCTCATTCACTCCTCAGGCTTCTAAAGAAACACTTTCCTGCCGCTCAGCAGCGTTTTATCAGGACTTGCTTCTGTGTTTTCTCTCAACATCACAACACATTTACCAGGTAAGGCTTTATAACAGAGTATATTTTCTACAGCCTTGTTCAACTTATGCAATATTTGTCATCCTAGTGTTGAGCCTTTTTCTCTCTAACTTTCATTTATGATTTGTTGGGCTGTAGTTTTCTGTTCATAGCGATTCAGATTTTCCTACTCTGCCATCTTTCAGTGACTCTGTGTGAGAACCACAGAGCCAGGCTACTACTTGTGGTGGAAACCATACCTGATGTTTGAATTAATGATGAACAGATGAGGATGGGACCAAGAGATTAGATTACACATGCTTACCCTCCAGCAATGTACCTGTCACTCTGAGCACAGAGAGGCACTCCGGCCCTCAACATGTTTAGGCTTTATTAAAGTTGACTTAGCTGGCAGTTACAGCCTCAATACAACATGTCATTAAGGCATATAATCAAACACACTTTTATAGCACACTAAAGAGCATGATTTTTACAGTGTGTTACTGGAACTGGACGACACAATCACCAACATACTGAAGAGCGACTGGGTGAGCTGAGGGATCGTCTCCAGCAAAAGGATCAATTTGAAGGATCTCATGACAAGTTACAGCAGCGGAGGATTCTTCAACCCTGGCTACCATGACAGCGACACTCTGGAAATTGATAGGAGGTTTGTGGTGATATATGGAAAATGTGGATTTGTCATTTATCATTGAAAAAACAGAAGCTTCCCTTATTTTAATTTATCCAGGAATGTGTTTGAGTGAGTGCCATGTATTGTTCGTACTTGTAATCAAAGGGCATGTGAAAGAATGGACAGGATGTCCTCCAGGAACACACAGCTGAGTGGAGTTTATCTTGGCTATACCCCAGGCTGTAGGAATGACTCAATTAATTGTTATACTTTTGGGTAAAAACTTTAAGGTCTAAAGTTTCTTTAAAAAAACATTACACTAAACTTCAGAGACAAAAAGTCCACTGGTATTTAATCTTGTACTTCCTTGTAGGATATTATATCACTATAATTACCCATTGGTGCATAACTTGATGAGGTGGGTGTACAACTAGGTAGATAGGTAGGTTACTAAGGAGGAAGTGGATATGCTCGTCTATATATCTAAATGGCATTTTGGCTGATAGGTGGATATGATGTAAAGGCCAGAGAAAGAGGTGGGTATATCTCGTAGACCTCCGTATAACCTCCACTGCACCAGAGGAGAAAAACATCACCTCCATATTAGTCATACATATGACACTTAAAGTTATTTTCATTTGCTCTGGTTTTTGGCCTCCACATCATCACTTGTGAACATCAGACAAGAACATTCTTATTCTTTTAAACAAAGTGCTTTTGGCATTCACCAGAATTAACAATAACCGAGATATTTAAAAATAAAAACATTATGTTAACGCAGAAAGAATAATATTGTTTAAATAATCCAACGCCTCTTTGTCGCTCTTCACTATCAATTTGCATTTTTTTGCAAGTTTTTATTTATTCATTTTTACAATTTTTTGTAGTTGTGTTTACAGACAGACGTATTTTTATTGTAATTAATTAAAAAAGAGACAAAATGCACAATAAATAGAGTTAAGAGGAATTTTACTTATAGCCTTATTATCATTAATATTTTTATTTTTATTTTCATTTTTATTTCAAATTTTCAGTAGACATTGTGATAATATCCTTACTGTTAACTCCGTTGGCCGTCATAAAAACATAGTAAAATATGACATCTTATCAGCCCTACTTTGGCACATTCATGCAAATGATTATGTGTAACTGCTGTTTCCTGCATTATTATTTGCATATGTCATGATGATGAAATTGTAGTATGTATAAATATATAGGTATTAGTTCATTGTATAAGCCATTGAATGCAAAATGGTTGAACCAGTTGTCACTATCTGTCAAACATATTTTCTACACATTTCTACTTTACTGTTTTGTAAATGTGTCTAGAGTTAATGAATTGCTCTCAGGTGAATCTTGACTCTCACTAATTAAGGGCAATATAGCTATCTCTCTAAAGCAGTGACTCCCAGCTGGTGGTTGTTTACATTTCTATTTTTTTTTCCTTTCATGCTCTGTGGTGCTGTAAAAAAAAGTCTGGTCTTTTTCTTTGCAGTATCACAATGACATGGTCAGTCAACAAATGGCACAAACAGTAAAGGTGTAAATGTGAATCCCGTCCAGTCTCTTGCCATCAATCTCTCAAACACAGTAATTTGTAACTTGGTACTGTTGAGGCTGATGTACTGAAAAAATGCAGCCTTGTGTATTTTCAATCATTGTCATCAAAACACTACAGTACACTGTTATATTGACAACACGACTCAGCATTTTGACCATCTTGTGACACAAGGACTTCTCATTCTGATGGCTCTGAGATATATATTGACATAAATATTTACTTTTGAGAGCATGAAATCCATCGTATGGTGTTTGTACAACTTGTTTGGGGAAATGCACCTACTGTTGTGCAAATGTTAAGGATGATTAGAGAAACGTATAAGCAACTGAGAAAAACTGTGACTATAGATAAGGATAATGATAACTTGAACTGATAACCTCAGTGCTCTCAAGTATCATAAACATAAACTCACCTTAATGCTAAGCAGTTTCACTTAACATGTTATTTGTTTCATGCTGGCGCAGGTCTTCCAACAGAACCCACCACGCTAACCCCTATGCCAGGGGTGAGAGGGCGGACGTGTATAACTCGTACATTGGTCAGACCAGCGGGGATGATGCTGTTGGGGGAGAGTCCTGGGGGGGCTGGCAGGAGGAGAGCTGGAGGGGGAGGGAAAGCATCCCCATGGGCCTCGTCTCAACGCGCCCTGGGAGTCCTTCATGGCAGCATGACCACAGTGAGTGGACCAGCACTGAGTAACTGAGCTTATTAAACAGTCTAACAATATTTTACTTCTTGTATCATCGAGAAAGGCAACAGTATTTGGTGCTGAGCTCTTGTTTGCCTGTGTCAATTGTCTCTGCAGTTTTCTATGTGCCTCTATGTGTTGCTAAGTGACACCTCTGTTGTCCTCCCTATTTCCTGTCTTTTATTCAGATCACAGTACGTTCCAAATCCCAGCTGACTCTCAGTACGATCGATCACTTTCTGTTCACCTTCCTTCTGCAACATCAGGTAAGAGTTACACTAATCTCTCTCCATAATTTCCTTTCACAGTTACTGTAAGCTCTCACACTGTTGCTAGGGAATCGCTAAACACACACACACACACACACACACACACACACACACACAAAGTCGCTGAGTCTATTACAAGGCAATAATTTAATATAAATGTGACGCTCCTGTTGACTTGTCGGCTCTGATTATTTATCAACTTAGCAAAGTCCTACTAGATAATTATTAATGGAGGCTCCACACAAAAACAGATGACAAGGAAGCTGGCAGAGAAAATAAAACAGAGAGAAGAAGGGGTTTGTGAGGAAAAGGTTGTCTTAATCTGAAGGACACAATCTAAAGGTTTTTAAAATGTGTCTGCAAAAGTATAAGACTGTATACACTTACTGACCATGTCTTTACCCTTTAACATCAAGAGACAGCTTTATCGCTACAAAAGCAGCATGACTCTGTGTCAGTTTGACAGATGGTTTACCATTTTAGTGCTGATTTTTGGACGGACTTCCATGAAGTCAGGTAAAATATAATATTTTGCTCAGGATGAACTGATAACTGTTGTGATACCTACACAGTCCTAAAGCCTTATCATCTGCTCTGAATTTTAATTTGTCTGACACTTTGGTTTATGACCAATTAGCTATAAAAATAATGACATTTCCATCAGCAACAGTTTTGCTGTCCTTTTAATGCTGATTTAAAAATGTAAGCATGCTAAACTAAGATGGTGACCATGGTAAACATTACACCTGCTAAAGGTATACTATGTAGGATTGTCGGTTACTGTTTGTGAACATGCTCGCCAACGAAAGTGAAAGTAAAAGCCAACCTTCGATTCACTCTCATTTGGCGTTTTTGTCTTGCTAAATTTGCATTTTCTTTGGCGCTGTGTGTCTTGGATGCCTGCTACCCATGGTCTGGCACCTAAAATTAAGAAAATAAGAAAATACAAGGCAGAGTCTCTGCAGAAAAGTATGCCATTCACTTCTAGTGGGTCATAAGTGATAAACTAGGAAGGCTTAGTTCTGTATTGGTCTATACATTGTTTATTAGAACTGTCCTGTCTGTTAGCATGCTGACGTTTAGCTTAAATCATAGCTGTATGTACAAACTCACAGAGCTGCTAGCGTGGCTGTAGACTCTTAGTTTTGTTACAGCTTAATCACACTGTAATTTGCAGGCCATGTTGTTTTATTTTATTTCACTTGTTTAAAGTGATAACGGGACAAATGAACACAAGTACAGCAACACATAAACAGCTGAAAGAGATTAAACAAAGTAAGTCAGAGATGTAAGATAAAAACAAAAGGAACAAAAAATGACAAACTAAAAACAAGGAATACAATACACACTGTGTATGCAGATGGACGCACGCTTCTGTGTGTGTGTACCTGTACGTGCTACATAGTGGGGACCATAAGAGCATATTTTAGCAAAGAAGTGAGGACATTTTTCAAAGTGAGGACATTTCTTCTTCCAATGATTGTTTGAGCGTTAAGACTCAGTTCTAAGGTTCAGGTTAGACTAAGGTTCAGGTTAGGGTTGGGGTTAGGCATTTAGTTTTGATGGTTAAAGCTAGAGTAAGGGGCTAGGGAACGCATTGTGTCCAAGAGGGTCCTCGCCAAGATAGAAGTACAAGGATGTGTGTGTGTGTGTGTGTGTGTGTGAGAGATTGGGATGACGGGTGGTTGTGGGGTGTGGGCACACAAGATATATACATATGATCTACACATAAAGGCACATATATCATACAAACAAATATACATACGTGTATAATTGTTTTCTTTCTTGTAATGTGTGAAAGAGAGAAGAAGGGAAAAGATTTTGAAAGAATATTATCTGACTATTACCACTATTATGTGACTGTATTGTTAAGCATTACCATTCTATCTCACTTAAGCAACACAGTTGGCACAGTAGCCCGGCTGCGGTGCCAGCAGCCTCAGTATCATAGGTTTAATCAGGTGTAAAGATAATGTGGTCAGAGGCATAATAGCACCTACACTAGCTCATACTGTATTGCACTGCTATCAGCTGTACTTTCAATTTTGCATTTACAGTACACACAAAGTTCACATGTATCAAATAATCAGGAAAATGCAAAGAGAAGAAAGTAAATCTCAGCAGGTGCAGGTGTTACAAACCTAAATGACTGCCACCTTGCTCCTGTACTGTATCTCCCATCTGCCTTAATGTTCACAGGGAAATCCATGACAGCCACTGCTCAACAGCAAAACATATTCTTCTGTTTACATTTGTTCTGCCAGGGAACATGACAATGAGATGGAGGGGAATGACAATGAGGAGGATGAGCATGTTTCCAAACGGTGATCCTGCCCACCTAGCTCTCACAGAGGATGCCATCAGGAGCGAGATGGAGAACGGTAAGAGCCTGTGGTGGGTGTTGGATTGTGATGTGAAGTGTGACACCTGATCTGCATTCTGGATGGTAGTCTAACAGAGAGCTATATCTTGTCATCTTGTGTGTGACAGAGGAACAGAACCTCGTCAAAGAGCTCGTTGCCCTGTCAACAAGAGACCGAATTCGGGCCATTCGAGACCTTCCAATGAGCTTTGAAGAGAAGAAACATATCAGGTGGGTTTTGACTGACAAGCAGTTAAAGGCGATAAGCTTCCTTGTCAGTGTCATTCCAGGCACTGAGTTAACCATTACACCCTGCCGAGAACCATAAAATAAAGATTCTGTTTGCAAAGACAAGGTGACGCTGTGTTGCAATGTAGATCACTGGAGGAAACGTTACGTATATCTGTGCAAACACACACACACATACACACACTGTTTCTCTTGGGAAAAGGCACATTACACAACAATCTATTATATGACAGAAAGTCCAACTTTTTTTTTTGTTCAAAAACTTCAGTTGTGTCCATGGGTGGATTGTAAGACAATGGGCCCATGGACACAGATATGTGAAAGGCCCCATCACCTCTCCTACATAGAAGCTAGACACACAGACTTCATAGCTGTTTGACCTTCTTTTGTGTTGTTGTTGTGCGTCTGTTCCTGGTTTTGTGACTCTTTGTAGTCATGTTGTGCCTCTTTGTAGTAACTTGTAGTTGTCATTTTTGATTCTGAGGTAATTTTGCGTCTCTCTGTAGTTGTTTTGTGTGTCTCTGTAGTCATTTGTGTTTCTTTATAGTTGTTCTGTGTCTCTCTGTATTCATTTTGTGTCTCTTTGCAATTGTTTTGTGCCTCTTTGTAGTTGTTTTGTGTCTCTGTGCCCTATGTATTCAATTTGTGTCTCTTTGTAATCATTTTGTGTCTCCCTGTAGTCATTTTGTGTCTCTTTGTAATAATTTTGTGCCCTCTGTATCAAATTTGTGTCTCTTTGTAATCATTTTGTGTCTCCTTCTAGTTGTTTTGTGTCTCTGTAGTCATTTGTGTCTCTTTGTAGTTCTTTTGTATCCTCTGTAGTCATTTTGTGTGTCTTTGTAGTTATTGTGTGTCTCTGTAGTCATTTTGTGTCCTATGTAATTGTTTTGTGTCTCTTTTTATTCATTTTGTGTCTTCTGAGGTTTGTCTGTCAGCGTGATTATTTTGTGTCTCTTAGAGGCAACTATGTGTCTTTTTTGGTTGCTATGTCTCCCTTTGTTTTTATTTTGTGTCCCTTTCAGGTAATTTTGTGTCTTTTTGGTTGTGTGTCTCTTTGTGATTCTTTAGCCCATTTTTGTTGTTATGGCTGGTGTTTGTTCATTAGAGAGACATTAAGCAGGTGAAGGACAGGGGGCCCCTAACACGTTGGTCCTCTGGGCCTGTGCCCGGCAGACTTGTTCAGTAATCCATCCATGGTTGTGTGTGTCATAATTCATCTAATTCATCTCATCTAAATCATTAGGTAATATATATTTTTAAGGCACTAATGTCCTTATCTCACTAAATTGTGTTGTAAATTACCTACACAGGAGCCAAGTGCTGGCATTCAAGTCTTCCAAACAATCTCGCCAGTTCACATGTTTTGCAGATTGCTCTGAGAATGTGTCACTGGTAAGTAAACAATATGCTGCAACGCCATACTTAAACACCTCATCTTGAGTCCAGCCAGCTGATTGATAGCCTGCGCTCATTTTGCTTGACATGTAACAAATTGTTCTTTCAGTCTTTCCGCAGGTGCGGCTACAGTTTAAGGTCAGCCAGGCAGACCCTGCAGCTGTGGCAAGGCACCATGAAAGAGATCAGTGGCAAGTTTGGCACCAGCGTCCTCTCTTATTTTGTTTTCCTCAAGTGGCTGCTCATGTTCAACATTTTCTCCTTCCTGGTCAACTTTGGCTTTATCACCATCCCGCTGCTTGTTTACGACCTCACACCCAACATACCTCCGAATGTGAGCTTCAGTGGACTGGAGATACTGACTGGAGCTGTAAGTGGAGGCTCTACCACACCACATACCATTTTGTAAAGCCACAACAATCCAAGGGGTCTTTAACATGTCAAATCATTGTGCAATTTAGAGTTTCTGTAATCAATATTTTTTTATTTGCAATGAATGCACTTACTATACTTAACGTGAAAGAGTTCTCCAAACAAAACAAAATAATCATTTGAAAAACTCAACAGCAATGTCTCTTTTTAGAAATCATGACATGGTCACTCAGGAAAACCCACAGATTTTGTTGTGAGCAGTTTCATGTAGGGGCTTTTTTATTTTTTTTTTTACTAAACTATCCGGCCAAGTGTCACCACACAGAAGGAAATGTGCATCTACTCGTGGATGCATAAAGACGCAACTGTGTGTTTGTTGACAGCTTGATGCGCTCCAAAGTTGCAAAAAAAAAAAAAAAAAAAAATTTAAGTAAGTTTGATTAACATACAGATGCTCAGTACAAGTGCGTTTTGTTTTTTCCAGGGTTACTTCAACTACACCGTCATGTACTACGGTGGCTACAGCAATGAAACCCTGGTGGGTCTGGTGGAGTACAACATGCAGTTAGCCTATTTCTTCACTATTGCAATCTACATGGTTCTGTGTGGCATCGCACTTATCTTCAGGTCAGTCCATTTGTCTGCACAATACAAATGTAAATCACAATATTTTGGCTTTTGTACATTTCCTTGACTTTTTTGATTTTCCTTCAGTAGTTAAAACACAAAAACATCATGTTTTCCTCACGCAGCATGGCCAGCTCATTCAGGAAAAACTACGTACTAGCAGACTCGACTTCAAACAGTGCATGGCAGCTTCTGTGCAGCTGGGATTTTAATATTACCAATGAGAGAGCAGTGAGGCAGCGCAAGAACAATCTACGTGTTCAACTAAAGGTGAGCAGTAAACCCACTTTTGTAAATCAAGACCCCAGGTGAGGAAAGAGAGAAGTGTTTTACTAAAGAATCATTTCAGCTGCATGTCATGAAATACATCTGAAACAAGACGCTATGAATGACATGTTTATTTAATACAGTACATATCCTCTAATTTATACTCGTCAACTTGCTACACTGTGCTTTGCAGTTACATTTCATAACTGCAAATTATATTTTCATAATGAGCTTTCAACAAATTTCAGACACTTAGTTCTCTCAGAGGTTAATTCCCATGACGTGCCTCATTATTTTTTAATCGCCATGTTTGTCCTCTTCAGGAGTCTTTGTCAGAGAAGGCCCAGAGGGAGCGGCTAACCCTCTCTGAAAAGCTGAAGCACTTTGGAGTTTATCTTGGTTCCTGGCTCCTCTCCACCGGCTTGGCTGTTGGCTGTGGAGCTAGCATCCATTACCTCTGCCAATACGAACAGCAGGTACACAAGCTAATATTGAATAATTGGTGTTAACTGTTAAAGTGGAATAGTTGTTTTTGTTGGATAAAGACAGAGAACATAAAAAAGTTTTTCCATGTTTAAAAAAATCATATTGTCCAATTCAATTAGCATTAAATCTCCTTCCTTGCACAGTTGTAGATCAACTGAAAAACATGTGTGTGATAATACTTTATTGCATGGTAGTATCTGGTCTTTAAAATCCCTATCAGCATGCGTCATAATCTTGCAACCTACTGACAGTAATGTGTCAAGTCATTCACCAGCAGCGCAGGGTCTGATGAATGACATTGCACACAGTGTTCGTCGGCTGGCACTATCTTGAGCTGACCTCCATCTGTTATCTTTATAGCAGGCCACAGACTCCGCCAGCTGGTCTCTGCTGGAGGAGGCAGAGACTCTCCTGGTTCCCTTTGTGGTGTCTCTGATGAACCTGGTCGTCCCGCTCTTTTACTCCCTCTTCAACAAGTTTGAGCCTACTCCAGCCAGCGCAGACAGATCTACGCTCTGGTGGTCAGGTATGATAGCAGGGACACATATAGCTTGTAAATGCTATGCTTTTTTGCTTAGATGAAAAAATTGATATCACTCTTATATTTGTCTGTTAAATATGAAGCTGGAGCCAGCAGCCAATTAGCTTAGCTTAGCATGAGGACTACAAATGGGAGGAAAAAGCTAGCTTGGCTCTGTCTGAGGATAATAAAACTGCCTAGCAGCTCCTCCAAAGCTCACTACTCACTAAGACATATCTCATTTGTTTAACCCGTACGTTAAGAATGAAGCATAAAAATGACACGGGTGGTTGCTACTTGACTTGAGTTCCGAACTTCAGACTCCTGGGGAAAATTCCTATGTCTTGTCATTGGTCACGTGATTGCAGCCTTCCCAAATACATGGGTTACATGCAAATTACTGGCCCATGATTACATAGGATATATATGCATTTTGATGCATTACTTTTTGTAGGTATATATTCAAACAGTGCATGAAAACAGCTGGGCCAGGCTAGCTGTTTCAGTATGTTGTTAGCTTTTATGCTAAGCTAAGGGAATGTTGTTATTTATCAGTGGAACATGTATAATGAAGAGATTTTGATGAAATATCAGTATCTTAAGCTTAGATCTGGGTATGTTTCCTGACTGAAGTGTTCATCAGAAATCGTCAGAAATGTGATAATCTGGCTATGATACGAGGTGTAATTTTGGCATTTTTTTTTTTCAAACACACGCCTTTCAAAATAAAAAGTAAAACAAAAGTAGAATGTCACTTCCCGAAGCCAAAACAAAAAATAAAAGTAATTCCCCAGTGCTTAAAGAATTATATGACGTGCCTCCCCCATTTCTCCCCCGTTATAATGAACAGTCCCGAAGCAAACAGGAGCCGGCTCCAGCTTCATTCTTAATGTACACATCTGAAAGTGGTGTCAATCTTTTCATCTAACTCTCAGCCAACAATTACTTTAAGCGTCAGTAACTCTTGAATTTTTTTTCTCTGTTCCCACAGAAATGTCTTTCTCAAGATGTCCATTCTGGCTGTCTTGTGTTATCACTGGATGAACGTGGTGGCTAACAAGTTTTCAGTATGTCTGACAGAGATGAACCTTTAATTGCCATCTTACAACACACCGGTATTGGTTTCATTAATAGACTAAATAGACATCAGTATAAGCAGTCACTCATGACCTTGTTGTGTTCTCCACAGTGTTGGGAGCCCATGGTGGGACAGGCTTTGTACCGTCTGGTCATTTTTGATTTCCTTTTCCTGATGTTGGGATCCTTTTTTGGAGAGTTTCTTAGCAAGTGAGTTACACAGTTTGTACTCTTCACAAACATAGAAATGGAGAAATTTAATGTCAGTTAAATCGTATTCATTTCTCTTCAACAGTGTGGTTGGGACGAGATTACTACCACGTCTGGGGGTTCCGGAGTTTGATGTAGCCAGAAATGTCCTCGAACTCATCTACGCACAGACTCTGGCCTGGTAAGAACAAAGGTTATGAAATTCTAACCCTATTTCTATTAGCACACACAAGCCCCCCTCTGGACTCTGGGTAATACTCTCCTCAAATTACCAGCAGGCATTCACCCACTGAAATTTGCATAAATGTAGCTGGCCAATCAGGACACGCCTATCTGAATATGTGTGTAAAGGCAGCAAACACTGTCCGCTATCCTACACCCTAGGAGCGACAGGGCCCCTAAGTACAGGACCCCACCTTTGCTAATAAAACTTGGGTTACAATATTGTAACCTTCATTCTATCTCACACAGGCTCCATCCTTTACTGGACTATATGGGTACAGTGTGTCGGGCCTGATGCTTAAATGCTCTGTCGTGACATGACATGGACCCAGCCATGTTGGTCCTGACCAGTGGGCAAATCAGCAATGCTTAACATAACACGTTAGTGGACAGCGCTGTGTGCTGCCTTATATACTATGGGGTTGGTACTAGTAATCGAAACCTTTAAGGTATTGACTGAAATAAACCCAGTATCAAGAAGTATCAAAACGTCTTCAGTCAGGAAATACCTGCGATCCATTCTTTCTGACTGTTCCGACTCCCCGATGGATCAGCAAACTTTCTGTTGCTGCCATCTCTGCAGCAACGCTCATCTGGCAAATCATCAGTTCAACATCTGCCCAGCTAGCAAGACACAGCAGCAGCTAACATCCAACACAGAGCCATTAAACTGTCCCAAAAACTCACATGAACAATGAGATGGCTTCGTTAATAATAGTTACCGTAATATTACTCGTGTGATGCTAACAGCTAGCTTTGTCACTGAATGTGTGCTGCTGGGCGGACCTTCACAACTGTCCGTGGTCACTTTGAGGTAACTGGTATGAATACTGGTATTGTAATTTTTCAAACAATACCCAGTCCTATTAATCAGGTCGGCACGTCCTGAGTGGCCAGCTACATTTACACATATTTCAGTGGGCAAATGAGCACTCGTGATTACCCATAGAGTCCAGAAGAGAACGGAGCCTGTGTAAGACAGAACAATGGATTCAACATTTTGTACAGGATCTAATAACTCAATGGAACTGAAGGATTTGTGTTTTCTCCCCTGGTCGCAGTGTGAATTTAAAGCATAAAGCTTATCCTCTATTTTCTCTCCATAGGATTGGAATCTACTTCTCTCCTCTGCTGCCGGCCATTCAGATCCTCAAATTCTTCATTTTGTTCAACCTAAAGAAGGTAAAAGCAGGTTCATAAAGTTTAGAGGCCTTGGTGATTGTAAACAAAACTGCCATGATGATACATGAACATTGGTGGAGATTTTGAGGGAAACGCAGGGCACATGTACATGTGTCCCCAAAAATGAAAACTTGAAAGTTGCAGGGGACTTTTTTTCTTTTACAAACCTAAAGACATGTAAACCTACGCTCTTGCACATGGCCATAGGCACATACAATGCCACTCTATAATGTTTTAGGCTCACGTTACACTATTTGTGCACCTGGTTAAATAATTTATTTAAATCCTTTCATCACACTGACAACATGCTTTATTTTGTGTTGTGGAAAAGACAGGCAGGGTTTGGGATTTATGGAGTGAACCTTTTGTTGCACTGTACCGGGCAAGGTCAATCAATTCCAGAGGATTAATTCAGTATGATTGGTAATTTGACCCAGGCTGGATGTGGTGCTGAATGTTTCATGAACATGCTGAATGACCTTTGAAGCAATGCTTTTCAAAGCTCTAATGAGGTTTTTAGGTTTTCTATTATGGAGTGAAACCGATATGATGTTAAGGTTGAAATGACCTCATGGGTTTGTGAACTTTAATATCACATGAGGTACTACAGTAATGAATGAAAAATGGGGTTTGTGTTTTTTGTTTTTGATCATTTGTTTTGTTTCCACTCCCCCAGGTCAGCCTGACCCAGAACTGCCAGCCTCCGCGGCGATCGGGCAGAGCAGCTCAGATGCAAACCATCTTCATCGCCCTCCTCTTCTTCCCTTTCTTTGTGGGAGCCCTGTCCATGGTTGCCTACACCGCCTGGAGGTACGAGGTCATTTTGCCCATTAGAAACTTTTATATCACATTAACAGCATGAAGTCAAAGGAAGTCATTTTACAAGAATAAAATGATCACAAACCTCAACAGTACCAGTCTCTGACCTGTGCTGCATTCTTACCCAGTGCACAAATCCCCCCAAAACCAAACCTCAGTCTTGTTTTGTCCACTTTGTCCTGCCCTGTAGACTGACTCCCTCAGAGCAGTGCGGCCCTTTCCGGGGACTCAACAGCACCTTCAGTGTGGTGGGAGTGTGGATGGATGATCTGCAGGACATCCCTGGTTCTCAGTGGGCTGTCTGGATCTACGAAAATGTCATCAGGAGTGAAATCTTCTACTTTCTCATCTCACTCATCATAATGTAAGTGCATATTGCAAGTGTCATGTTGTGTGTGCGAGTGTGTTTTTACATTTATTGTTGATGCAGACAAATCCAGCTAGTTTTTGCAAAAGACGCTTTTAGTCATTCTGGGCCTGAGGATCAAACACAAGAGAAAAAACTACCACAATTATTGTCTAATTATGTGCCACTCAGATGTTTGTCTTAATGTCGACACAACAACCTCACCTCAAGGTCCATTCAGTAGCTGTTCTGGAGCTTTTCATCATATCACATGATCTTTATCAGCAGAAACATTCAGTGTCTTATGCAGTCATGCCAGCGGCTCATGAGGCTCTACTTAGACACAGCTGTGTATTGAGATAAATACTAATATTAAAGATACACTGTGCAGGATTTTCCTAAAAACAATGTATATACTCATATAGAAGTAATCTCTCCCAATCATTATGCATGACTCAGAACTGTGTGACAATGTGTGTTTCTGCAGAGACTCTTCTCTCTGCCTGTGTTTTCTTCTTACTTTCTGTGTTTGGGATGTTTATGGGCGTGTACCACCACAGCACTCAGGTAAAGTTGGGGCTTGACCGTTAGCAGCAGGAATCCATTAGCTAATCAGCAGTAAACACGACGTACAGCTGAGGTTGATTGGAATGTCACTAGTTGTGCAGGTGAAACCAAAATACTGGACAAATTAAAATTTTGACCTCATGGTGGAAGTCCGTAGAATTCATCCTCTGAGGACCAGGTATGTTTTTTAGTCTAGTTTAGCAGCCATTAAAAACATGCCTGCGTGATCCAGGTCTGGCAGGAGATCCCCCACCCGGGACATCATCCGCTGACTCATCAGGAGCATGCCCAGATGTTTTCGGGAGTGTATACAGCCACTTAGGGGCCAATTTTATACTTTGATTTTCAGTGTGATTTTGAATCCAGCCTTCAGTGGGTTGATGCTTTTGGTTTCCATTGAACGTTGTTACGTCTTTTTGTTCTCAATAAATTATACATGTACATTAGTAAAGATTTTCAACTTGAATAATTTGTTCGTCAAGATCTAATGTGTGATTTAAGTGTGCCCTTAACTTTATTGAGCGGTGCAGTTCGTACATGAAACTGCCCAAACAAAGTCTGTGGATCATCTTGAATAACTGGGTCATGACTTCTGGGAAGAGACATTGCTGTTGAGTTTTTCAAATGTATTTTTCTGGTGCTTTGTGCACCACAAGTCAGGTGCCATCTAGTTCCATTATATTCAAGAGAAGGCAGACATCTCTCTCCAACACTCAGCTGCTCACATAAGAACAATTCATATTGATACATAGCACTACAGCTAGGAGGAAACAAAATGTGTATATTTGATTTTTGGGGTGAACCACCCCTCAAAGAAATCTTTGTAAGAAGCGAATTAGCCATGGTGCTGAGCAGTCACACTGTTGCAGTGCCTTTCCTGACATTCATTTGACTATTAAAACATAGACTGATGCAGACTGT
This sequence comes from Epinephelus cyanopodus, assembly GCA_026686955.1. Classification (NCBI taxonomy): domain Eukaryota; kingdom Metazoa; phylum Chordata; class Actinopteri; order Perciformes; family Serranidae; genus Epinephelus; species Epinephelus cyanopodus. The sequence goes on along the minus strand of CM048916.1, from coordinate 9,439,635 downwards.
GTGTGTACTCAGGTGCATTTTTGTGTCAGTATGCAGATGTTGTTTACAGTATTTACATGTTTTCCTTCTCAGCGTCATTATATACATCTTCTGGCAAGTCACTCAGGGCCGCAAGCAACTTATTGGTCTACTGAGACAACAGATTGTCAATGTGAGTGTGTGCTTTTGTATATTTTTGCCTTTATTTGGTACCTATTTGGTATGTGTCCCATGACTGCATTTGAAATTCCTTCCCTCACTCTTACTCTGTTTTCTCTTTTCTTTCTCTCACCAGGAAGGGAAAGACAAGTCCTTCTTGTTAGACAAACTCCAGAACCTCCAGAAATCTCATCCTGATAAAAAATCCAAAAGGAAGAATCAAAAAAAGGTTTGTTGTGAGGACTCCTTCATGCTAACTAATCACCTTTCAGCCTGAGATATGTTATCAACCTCGCTGTGTATTTTCTCTCATCCTTCAGCAAGCCAAACGGCGTTCAGATGACAACTCCTCAAGCGGCCAGTCCAACTCAAACGCCATGGTTCAGGCTTTACTCGCTCGCCAGCAGCTTGAAGAGGAGGAAGAAAGACGCAGTGGTGGTGTGCCCGTTCCCTCCGACATCTCCACCTCCAGCAGTGTGATTCAGGCCATGTGGGCCCGTCAGAGAGCTGAGGACCAAGATAGAGATAAATCATCCTCCAGCGCCCTCGCGCAGGCCATGCAGGCCAGGCAGAGGGCCGAGGGTCAGGAGAACGATGACTATTACAGCACGGGCTTTTTTGAAAACCCTCTCAACACATCCAGCGCTGTCACACTGGCGATGCAAGCCAGACAAAGAGCACAGGATGTCACAGATGATGCACATGATCAGCCATCCTCTGTGTCAAGTGTTATGATGCAGGTCATGCAAGCCAGGCAGAGAGCAGAGGCAGAGGACAGGACTCAGATGGTCCCACTTCCTCCACAAAACCCAGCTCCAGCAGGGTCCAGCGCTCTCATACAGGCCATGTTGGCCCGGCAGCAGGCCCAGAATGAGTATGATGACGGTTACTGACCAGAGGGGTCTGACTTCATCATACCACGCGGACAGACGATCAAAAAGAATAATGATTTCAATGACTGAAATCACACTTGTCAGGCTATGATTTGTGTTGACACCCATAGATGAATCAGTATCAGTTCTTAGTCCATAACACTGCATGAAAAGTGGGACCTTCCTCAGTAAACAGTGCTGTAAATTGCTGTCCAAGTGCAGGTCAACGACTGTTCATGACTGAAAATGTAGCAATAGTCATGCGTTTTGAAATGAAAATGTGTTAGTGTGTATGTAGCCTGAGAAGCTTGGCAGTTGACCTCTCAACCCCTTGTCTAGAGGAGGCTTTCACATGGAAATGAAAACGCTGTGAGGTCCAGAGGTTACACCTTTTTCGAAAAGATACTAAGTCAATTTTAATAGAATCTCTGGAGCACATAGATCAAGCTTGGTATAATTATAAACTCATAAATTGTATCTTGAATATACCTGCCTTATGTATATATGTATGTATGTATGTATTCTGTGAGTGTTTGTAGAATGAGATGTAATTAAGTCTTGCACACCTTTGCACCATCCTGTCTGAGCTCATAGATTTCATGTAGCATGTATACTGTCACACATTTTGGACAAACTTTATATTGTAAGCGATTGAAATGGAGAATGCTGGTCCATTTTCTCAAGGAGAATAAAGTCTGGAATATTTCTTTCAACACCATTGTCACATAGGTCCCTCCACATACTGGAATTCTGCACCTAAATCTCTCTCCCACGCAGATTTTGATTTTAATGGCTCAGGAGTGAAAGAAAAGGTAACAGAGCTTCATCTTTGGAGATCATCCTAACCACTGATTGGCTGTCATGGAAAAGACATTCAATGGGTGACATCTTGGGGAGTGTCCACTGGATGCCATCACTGCCTCTCGCCCAATGTCATGGATAGGCCTCAGCCCCCCTATGACCTCCAACAGGATAAGTTGTTACGGAAAATGAATAAATGACTCATGTTTGGTTGGTAGATCTGTCGCTATGACAGTTTTCTGTAGGCTGACCTGGAGGATAGCGTCGCCCTTGACAAAAACCAATGGGATTTTTCCACTGGATTTTGGATTATTGCAAAAATATTGCAGAAAAATATTGCTATAAATTATCTACGCTGCGGTTGCATGACGTCAACGTCACCACCTCAGTAAGGCTGTAAAGCTGCGTTTGGCATATGATTCACTATAGTCTCATTTAGCTGCCTGTTAGCAACCGTCTTTTTTAAGACGCATAAAAGCTTTAAAATTTACAAGTGTGACATTTACGGATGTATTTTATGTTGTAGAACAAAACCTGAAAATCCTTTAAGCTCTTGTCAACCTTAAGCATCGAACCAAAAGCAAACTGACTTTGAGAGAAGGGGACTGGAAGTGAGAGAAGCCAACTCATTCCTGCACCACCACCTCCTCCCTTACAGTAATAATTATTAATTAATTTTCAGTCATGTGTATAATTAGTAAGCTTATATCAAAAATACTGCAGTTGCTGAAGACCAGATATTCCTGTGATATGGTTGTATTTATTCATGTTGTTGTTACCGTATGGCCTACACTATAATCAGTGACATGAGTGTTAATATATTGAGGAAAGGAAAAGAAATGCAAAGAACCTGTTGATTAACGGTAATTTTATTAAAAAAAAGCAAATACAAAAACACAAGAATACTGAGTGTTGTCCTACAGCAGAGCCTGGGGCATCAGATGAGCCTTGAAAAGTCTTTTGGCTGCCTCTGAGTCATATGAGTTCGGTGGCATTCTCTCCGAAGGAGGGCCGATGCGCAGACGTCTGGGATGTGAAGCTGTGTACTCCGGACAGGCTTCCAGTCTTGTCTGAAGTTTGGCACACAAGTCTGTGAGCTCCTGGCTGCGAAAGGATGGAGGCCGCACAATCCACCCAGGCACGCCCTCAGAGTAGCGTCCTCCTCATCGGATATCATATCCATCGTGATGCCCCTCCAGAAGTCCATTTCATCTGGTGCTAGTACTTTCTGCCTGGATTCCAGCAGCTGTAGACACAATCAGGACAGACAATCAGTGCTGCTCAATGCACCTCAGCCTTTAGTATATACGTACATTACAGTGCACTTTACTGCCTCTTCTGCACTTCTAGTTAGATGCTGAACTGTATTTCTTTGTCTCAGAGCTTGTATTCTGTGCAATATAATATTGCAGTGTGCAATTTTTTTCTTTCAAGCTTAAAGACTGATTATTCATTCTGAGTTAAACTTGATGGTTAACTGGTTTTAAACTAATCCCTCAGCTGTGTACATGATACTCAGGTCCCCTACTTACTTTAGCCTAGCAGTTAGCTTAGTTAATATATTCTCAGTAAAATACATTCTCACCACAACTTTGGAATGCTGCGCCCGTCTTTTCCTCTTTGATTCCTCCACAATGGGGCCCCAGTTTACACTCGCCTCTACAGCAGCCATCCTCTCCTGCACGGATAGCAATCTGGTGGTCACTGTTGTGGTTTCACCTCAGCAGCAAACTGAGTCATCTGGTGAGTCAGCCCGCTCATCACAGTCAGCAGTTTGTTGTCTGTCTCAGGACAGGCTGAAAGGGGTCGATCACAAGGCCGTCCATGTCTGTGCAGAGGAGGTTCTGGGATGTTGAAGGTCACATATGTCAGTCACATACTCATGCTATGCAAATGTATAAATTTAAGACACAAATGTTTTTTTTCTGGTGAGTAAAAAGCATCGGAAAAGAAGTACTGTTGAGGATTGGTATTGAAAACTTTTAAACACAACCTAGCCCAAATTTTAACACTGTAGTATTGCTACTTTTACTCATCTGAATACTTATTCAGCCAAAAAATACATCTGTGAGGTCACAGGATGCTAACTATCTACTACTACCCAACAAATCTAGCTCCTGTGTTTGGTTATGCCAACCGCTGACAGTACCTGAACCTGAAACTCTATACAAGCAACCGACCCGAGGATTCATGCATACATTCATTCATCACACATGGGCAGTGCTGAGGGTAACGTGTTACAGTAATAAACTGCATTTTAGCAGTGACATTAATACATTCACAATGTTATGTAATGTGTTATGACCCAAAATAAACTGTTACATTTTCCATTCATCACATTGCGCCACTTCCGCCACTGCCCCAGAAGTTGCTGTGTATTGTCATGTCATTACAGACTACATTACAGAAGGATGCCAGTGATCGGCACATCTGGGTGATGCCGTTGTGCACGTTATCATGTTCAATATTTCCATTCGTCTCTCCTATCTTCACATCTACAACGTATCCTGTTCTGTGCGCTTGCATCTAGAGGCTACTTGAAAGCAGCAGGGACAAGCAGTTGGGCTTTGGTGCCTTTTTCCTCATCCTGGTAATCAACACATCTGGTGTTATGCTGTCAAAAGAGCCTTAGCATATTAGATGTTTTCCCATTCACACCCCCCAGAACGATGGAGTGATGCCGACCGTCCCCTTCTGTATAACTCTCTCTACAGTGCTGTTGTAGCTGACTCCCACACTGGGAACCAGCACGTGGGTCCTGCAGCTTTCATGTATTAATTTGTGCTTGTCATGGTGACTTCTTCCACACCAATCCGTTTGTTGGGCTCCAATCAGCATTTGTTTGTTTTATATCATATGATAGGTCCACAAATATTTATCCATAGCTCATAATTTATCAGACTTTGATTGTCTAACTGTCTGTCAATGTGTTCAAGGCTTTCAGTTTATTTAAAAAGGTCTAAGCTATTAAATTGTTCACGCTATTAGAAATATAAGAAGGGAGTTAAATACACAGTGGTAACCACTGCATGTGAACACATGACTCCAGAGGAAAGCCTTCATTAGGCTGTGCAATATCCTCCACTACTGCATTTGAAATGAAGTGTAATAAACTTGAGCTTTCTGTGCTTTGATTACCTGCCATGAAACAACATTATTCTCTTTTTCTTTATAATGCTGGGTCGCTCTTCTAAAGTCATTTTGGTTAAAGTAACACACAGCAGTGTAATAAGTAACGCAATACTGTACACACAGAGTAGAATTGTAAAGTATCTTATTACTTTCACATGAAAGTAACTGGTAGTATAATGTATTACATTTTGAGGGTAACTCAACCAACACTGTACACGACACACACCTGGTGTGATTGTGCTCCATCTGAAGTTTCAGCTTGTTCATTTCTGTCTTGGCTTCAGCGCCGTTGGAAGTGTTAACTTCCATGTTCTGACTGATACACTGATCCACCTGCTCCTCTTTGACCTGTGGGCGCTCTTGGATCTCCTTTTGTTCCCTAACAGGCATCCGTTCCATCTTAATGTCATATTGCTGCAATGAAGCAGGTACCTTCCCAGAGACGGACTGGGCGTCTAAAGGACAGACAACATACATTATGTAACCGGTTTTAAAATCCAGTAATATTTAACTGAAATATGTTTGTAAAAGTGCAAGTAAGATGTGTTTAAGCCAGATATTTTTGATTTGCTAAAAGCAGAGGATCAACTTTGTCTTTACAGCCCTTAGCCAGTAACGTTATGCCAAAAAAGTGTAAGTGTGAAACATCAATAAAAGCAGAATGCAATGATTTGCAAATCCTTTTTGATATACATTTTATTGAATGCAGCATAAACCGTAAGATATTTTATATTCAAACGGATAAACTTTATTGTTTTTTGTAAATATACACTTGCCATGAATTTGATGACTGCAACACATTTCAAAAAAGTTGGGACAGAGCAGGAGCATGTTCACCACTGTGTGACAATAACGGTCAGTGTCTGGAAACTGACGACACTAACTGTTGAGGGTTTTTAAAGTGAAATTCTCTCCAATTATTGCCTCATGCATGACTTCAGTTGCTCAACAGTCTGCGCGCTACATACCATACCACACATTTTCAACGGGAATCAGGTCTGGACTGCAGGCAGGCCAATAGTACCTCAACTCTTTTACTACAAAGCCACACTGTTGTAACAGGTGCAGAATGTGGCTTGGCATTGTCTTACTGGCATAAACAGGGATGGATGGCAGCACATGTTGCTCCAAACCCTGTATGCAGCTTTATTACTCATGCAATGAGCACAAACACACCTCCATACCATCATGGACGACTGCTTTAAACAACGTGCTGGTAATAGTCTGGATGGTCCTTTTCCACAGTGTTCCCGAGCCCGTGTAGTAATATTTTTTAACAGTTTTTTTTTAGTGCAGTGCAGCCTGAAGGGTCAAAGGTCACAAGTATTCAATGATGCCTTTCAGCCTGACTGCAGAGATTTCTGTGGACTCTCTTACTCTGTTAATGATATTACAGATTGTACATGGTGACGTCCCTTAAATTCCTTGCAATTGTGCTTTGAGAAACATTGTTCTTAAACTTTTGGACAGTGTTTTTGCTTGTGAACAAGTGATTTGATGCCACTTTATTACTAAATCATGATTTATCTGTTGCCAATTTACACATTTAGCTGCTGAATGTTCAGAACAGGTGTTTTCAGATCACTCAACAACTTTCTCAGTCTTCTGTTGCTCCTGTTCCAACTTTTCTGGAACATGAGAATGAGTGAATATACAACAAAAAATAAAATCAAACAAGCATTGTACTGTATTTAATTGGACAAAGGTTTAAAGGGGACAAACAAATTATGTGATTCTGCTTTTATTTGAGATTTTAACAGAGACAACTTTTTTGGAATAAGGGCTGTAGTTTGACTGGTATTCATGAAGCACAATTTCCTCCAGTGACACAGCTAAGTATAATTTCCCCACATGAAGGCAGGAAGCACTATTTCGCTAACGCTCCTGCATCTGCTGATATCAATGGCTGCAGCCAGGCTGTTACATCCATGCTAACACGAATCTGCTCTGACTGACACTACTTCAGGTTTTAACACAGTCAGCTGCTCGAGTGGCTTCAGCCGGATGACCTCTGTCCTGCAGCGGACACTTCACCATGACGCTCCGCTAAAGGTTTCATCTGCAGCCGCCGCCTGTCGCTCTTTGACCAGCATGAAATAACCTGCGCCAGTTACACTTCCGGTTTGACGTCATGACGCACAGGATTAATGTCGCCTGCGCCCCCTGCTGTCCTGGAGGGCTCTCTGTCTCACTCCTGTGGAAACACAATTTTGTCTTGTTTTGTATTTTATAAAGACAAAGTATGAAAAACAATTTATGTGTTTGATTTAATTCTTTAATAATTTATATTTTTTTATAAGCAAAGAACCAAAATAAAATAAAAAACCCTCAGAACGCTTAACACGACAGCAACACCTCATGGTTTCTTTCCAGATTTATTAATTGCACGGTGATTTTTTTATTTTATAACCCAATAACATCAGCAACAATCTCATTAATTCAGAAAAATGATAATTTACGAGATTATTACCTTGTTAATTCAGATATAGTGTTGAAGTACGTTTGGAAATGATCTTAGTCATATTTTTATTGTATTTTTTCTAGTCTGCAATTTATTCTATTTTTATCACTCTTAATATGTTTATCCTATGTTTTACGTCTGCACCAAAAGACCAAAGAAAATTATCTGTAAGTGGAAACCAGTGAAAAGTCCTTTTCTGATTCTGATTCGGAAGACCGAGGGATTTTTTTTTTTTTGTCATGGAAACTTTTCTGATTAACCTCAGATGATAATCTGAAACACAAAAGCATCCTTTTGTCAATAAAATATTCCCTCAAAATTCTGAGATAGTCTCGTTAATTCAGGAAAAACAAGAGCAGAATTATTTTTCATTTTTAAAAAAATCCAAGAATACTGAAATGATAATCTCGTTAATTCAGAAAAACAGATGCAATTTTTTTTCTTGAGGGAATGCTGCATTATTCTTTCATACATTATGTTTGTCTAACTTGGCTTGATCTTACACCATTGCTAATGAAATCCACATCATAAACACCATTTCTAGCATCTTATATGGACTATTCTCTGCAAAATGAACAGCAGATAAAAGAAAGTCAAAAATGAATTTGTCATTTCTCCTGTATTAGATTACATTTTAAGAAGTGGCTCTTGAAAGCAAACTATTCGTGCCAAAATAAGCCAGTGTCACTTGTAAAAATACAACCACCACCACTATGATGAAATGTAATTTAGCAGTCTGTCAAGACAACACTGCCCTCTGTAGGGATAATGTAGTTTATACAGTGCTATATATTAAGTTTTAGTTTTACCACACAATGACAAACTTAACTTTGTTTTTCACCAGTAGTTCTTAAGTCAGACCTTCTTAACACATATAAAATAATATGGTCCACAAAATGTGTAATAACCTTGACTGAAATAATTAAAATGACTTCTACTCATATATGTTCAGATTAGAAATTAAGCTCCTGGACGTGGCAATAACCAAACTACAATTTTTAAATGGAGGGGAACTTTAATATGCAGCATATTCACCTGAAACACTCTGAAAAAAAGACATTTTCCACATCTGTATTTTATTTCCCTCCCGTCAAAGCAGACACATCAAATTAAAATTACATACTGCACAGAAGATTGACTGTTGATCATTGTGAGATTACAAGTGCTTTATAAATTTTTCCCGATATGATGAAAAGCGTGTTGCAAATGCTCGTTTGGGCTTCGCGAGACAATCAAAGTGATGATTGTGAACAACAGAAAAATGATGCACAACTTTGCACAGCCACTCTGTGTACAAAAATACTGCACACTTACACCCCACGACCTATTTACAGTTTATATATGTAGGCACGTCATTTGCAGTAAGTGTTTGTGGTTTTGTTTCACAATGAATGAAAACCAGTTAACCAGTGAGCGCCTGTCACCCTGTCTTTGCATTGATGTACTGATTGACTGAAGCATGTTTAATAAGGCTATTAGCATCTGAGAGACCCTCACTCTATTGATAAGGGTTTACTTCACATTTTTAAATCTACATTGTGGCAGGTTACATAAGAGAGAAAACACCGTCATCCATGAGAGTAGTTCATGTCCACTTTTCCCAGTTATCAGCTGGTTTGACGCTCCTGTGTGACTTCAAGCTCTGTGACTTTCAACGCCAACAACACCCCCACAATTAAGGCAGTGTTAAAATGAATCAGGTGGAGCTGATGATGCAGCCTGAAGTCCTGTCTGGTTGTCCATCCCGACCACATATGGACAATTCAGAGGAATGTCACCACCTGCTGTCTTGTCCCACTCAGCACTGCTCTTCCCCCAAAGATGTTGCAATGTCACTCAGGTCCAGAGAGTCCGCAGGTATGGGAGTTTTCCTGCCACTTTTCAGGGTCTGGCTGGGATAAACCTCCACAGATTTGGAGATGGAGTGCAGGGAGTGTTCCCGGAAATATCCGAAAGCGTCCCGCGCGTGCTCCTCGCGGATGCTTTGCTCGAAGGTCTTGCGTTTGTGCCTGAACTCGATGACGGTCTTGGTGTAGGAGTTGAGGGTGTGACGGACGCGCCCATGCAGCAGGTGAAGGATGCCCAGGCCATGCTGATAGAAAACGAAGCAACAAAAAAAGAATATGAGAAATTCACTTTGTATTTCAGCACGTGGAGACTGTGCTGTTGGCTTTGGTGATGAAAAATGATAAGCGCCCGTGTGGGAACACAATTTAAATTGCATTTGGACATTTTTCTCTCAATATTTTTGTCTGCTGAGATTAGTGTCAATCACTTCTAAGTCCTTCTGCTCCCCTCGAGCATGCGGGGCCACATGTGAGATCAGACAATCAAATCACCGTCTCATGTACTTTTCACGCGGTTGGTTAATGCTCACAAAAGGTCAAGAATTGTTTAGCCTCTAAAACGAATTTTCAGCATACTGTGCATATTGTAAAAGAGTGAAATATCATCCCCTTATGCAATTCCAATCACGCCTGTACTGGGGCTTTGGACACTAAAGCCTAATCCTGCCATAACATGAGAGCTTTGGGCTTTTTTCATTAGCGCCAGTGATGCTGGGAAGAGGTGAGAGCAACCCACTATTTGGGGCTGCTACATGTAGAATGGATTCCCTCTTATGGGTCTCCTAACGGGTGAGTCGGCTTTATATGATACGGATGAACAAACATAGCATAAATATATCATACCAGAAGGACCAGCCGTAGTCCCAGTTGTAGGGCCTCCAGTCAGGTGGGCCGAGGCTGACAGTGACCTGGAAGACCTGTGTGTACATCACATGAGCCACCATGCCAAGAAGACCTGAAATAATACAGACAATATGTTGGTCAAATACAAAATATGCACAATCAATTTCTCAGAAATAGGATGATTTGTGTCCACAAATACAGACTGACAGTAAAAGCATTAAACTTACACACAAATACACGTGCAAACACAACGAAGAGACTACCTGAGAGCACAGTGAAGACGGCAGCAAAGGCATTGAGCTTGAGTCCATCGATGACGTTACTGGAGTGGACCAGGTCCAAACACATGAGGCTGAAGCCCACCACCAGCAGGACAATGTACAACATCTCAGACACCAGCGACAGCCACAGCATCCCTGCAGAAAGGCAACATTTGATTGCAAGAACGTCAAAGGTTAAAGGTCAAGCATGTGGGATTAACGGGGATATGTGTCATAAATTAACTTTAACATTTATAACTGCGATTTCATTAGTGTAAAATCACCTGAAAGTAGGAATCGTTTGGTTTTCATTACCTCCAAAGGAGCTTTTTATGTCTACATACAGAGCAGGTCCTTTTCCACGGAGGCTGCCATGTTGTTTCTACAGTAGCTCATAAGGGACAAACCAAACACTGGCTCCACCATAGTTCTCCTACATGCTTGGCACACTGGAGTTTCAGCTGGTTGCAATCTGCAATCTCACCACAACATGCCACTAAATCCTCCACACTAAACCTTTAATATTTTATATCACAGTCTAATATATTTTACAGTAGGTTACATAGAGGGTACACAGTGTAGTTGTTTCATGCATGTCCTTCTAAATGTGCTGCTGTTAACTGATACAGAGTGGCCGAGGTTGAAAGGGGCCATAATGACATTGTGCGAATCAGCAGACACTGATATGTTTTGGACAAGTGGACGATTACAACCCACTCCAACATCTCAGTGGCTCCTCCGGCAGCTAACAGCGGCTGATGTGACAGTAAAATGTCCGACTGGCAGGATGCTGAATTTCAACTGATGTCAGAGCCCTTCCCTCGACTCCAAATCTTATTCAGCTTTCCAGCGAATCGAGCCAAACGTAATTGCATCTCGATTTGCAGCCCGACTCTCATCTTTCTTCCTGTTCAATCCCTTCACAGTGAGACAGGAAGTGAGTGCTTCTCAAATCACAGCGTACAACACAGCTGAAAAACCTAAAGGTTAACACCAAATGTATGTGGCTGCATCCACGTTCCCATGGTTTCATATTAAAGGGCAATGCCCAAGATGAAGGTTAAGTGCTTATTGAACTTGGGAAGTGGGAGGTTAGAGAAGCAGACTGAACATATGTCAACTTAATTAGAAAATATAGATTTAAAGGCACAAGTCATCCCAAAAAACAAAATACATATTTTTCCTTTTACCTGTAGTGCTTTTTATCAGTCTAGATTGTTTTAGTGTGAGCTGCAGAGTGTTGGAGATATCTGCCGTAGAAATGTCTGCCTTCTCTCCAGTATAATGGAATTAGATGGCACTCGGCTTGTGGTGCTCAAAGTGCCAAAAAATAAATACATTTAAAAACTCAACAGCAGTGTCTCTTTCCATAAGTCATGACCTGGTCACTCAAGATAATCCACAGATCTTGTTATGAGCAGTTTTATGTGGGAACCATTTTCTTTCTACTGAATTACATCCACCAACCATATTACTGTGCAGAAGGATCAATCAATCAAAAATCACCTAAATCAAATCTGCTCTAGGACGAGAGGCTCATTCTCATGATAGCGAGATGTAAACATTGATGGCGTCCTCCTTGTTGAGCTGTAACGTAGCTAGCTCAGTGGTGCTAGGTGAGCTAGCAGTAGATGCACTCTTGGGTGTAGTTTGATAGACAGAAAATAGTTCCTACATAAAACTGCTCTTGAGTAACCAGGTCATGATTTCTGGAAAGAGACATTGCTGTTGAGTTTTTCAGATGTATTTTTTTTTTTTGGTGCTTTGAGGTCCACAAGCCGAGTGCCATCGGATTACAATATATTAGAGAGAAGGCAGACATCTCTACAGCTGATATCGCCGACACTCCGACACGCCGACAACTCACATCAAATCAATCTAGACTGATAGACAGCACTTCAGGTAAGAGGACAAATATGTACTTTTGATTTTGGGGTGAACTGTCTCTTTAAATTCTCTGTTAGCCTTTAGAGACTCTACTGTTCTGTCATTGTCTAGTGATCATCAAACATGATACATTTATTCGGAAAAGAGATGTGCGTCTTCTTTGCCTGTAGCCACGTCTGTTGAAGATCAGGGAAGATGCCTCGATGATACGATTAAACCTTTCCAACCTCTTCCAGGCAGCATTTAAACATGTGACCTTTACTGAACAGACAGCAACTGTTTTTCATGAGTGTCTGTGTGGCATTAAAGGACTTTGGATCAGGGTTGGAGCTCCTGGTGGGGAGCAGTGGACACTCACCTTTCTCTGAGGCAGGGGCCAAGTCGATGAAGCTTCTGCACATCTCACCTACAGCAGAAAAACAACAAATCAGTATAATCTCCACTCTAAGAAAAAAAAGGAAAATCAATGTTTTTTTCCCAAACAGACCCCATAGTTTTTTAAAGATGGGCCTTTTTTAAGATACCAAACAGCTGACATGTCACCTCAAGAAAAAAATGCAATTACAAATCATGTACTGTTATAATGATGTAAAATATTAGTATACCATTTTATATCAATTTGATACCATGGAATTAGTAGTATTACCTGCACTAGTATTACTTCCACATATTTATTCTGGATATTCACCATTACAGTTCTAAACGTCTCAGGAATGGTGAAAAATTGTACTGATATTTTTTTTTCATCAAATACATGATGGAATAACATTAAATATATGGTATAAACAACAGAAGTGAATATTCATAATTTTTTTTTTGTCATAAAAAAATTAATTTATTATCATAGCATCACTTCCTTTACCATAAAATGGCAATTCAACCTTGTTTGATTAATGGCGTTAGACAATTATATTATACTTATGTTTTTTTTCCCCAACATATATTTAATGGATGATATTAAATCATTTAACAACAATGAATGATCAGAATCTTTTTTTAAATCATAGCAAATAGTCTATTTAAATCACCAAAAAGTGACACATGAAATGTGTGGTAGAGCATGTTTTTGTTTTGTTTTTTAAATTGACCCTTAATGGACTTTTTTGTTTTGTACAAACCCACAAAAATCTGCCCAGTAAGGCCTCTTACACTATAACATGTAAAAAAAACATCCCACCACACAGAGCCGCCATGTCTGGAGTGACTTTTTTTGTCACTAACTTTCTGTAGGAGGCGAACTGAAAAGTAATACTAGCATCATGTAGTGGATTTCTTTTTTCATAACATGCCTACATGGAATGGTAGAGATGGCTCAGTCAGGTTGAGTTAAGTTCAGCACATGTAGTGACTCAAAATGTGCTCCACCAAACAGTTGAGGACAACGTTTAAGGGATATTTTCATGACTTCGCGTAGCAGTGGCATCTTCAGCTTCTACTCTAAAATAAATTCCTGATGTGGCAGTTCAGAAATAAGTGAGTAATTCATTTGTGGGAAAGTTCAGAGGACGACACAAGTTGTAGAAGAGGTCAGAGGGGACCAGTTTGGGATTAAACATAACCAAATAAATAAATAAATGCTCTTAGCACTGAACTGACAGGAGCCTCAGTCCAAGTCCCAATCTGTGTTTAATTCCCAATTTCTGTCCAGGTGTGTTTGGCTGGATCAGCTTAAACTGAGTATGACCCCGTGGCTGATGACCACACGGCGAGAACAAATCCAGAGTTCATACGTTCAAAAATGAATAAACAGAATGTTGAGTAAGAGGCATATGTCAGAAATGCAGCTTTTTGGGCTCCTGGCTCAGTGTCACCAGCTGGCGCGTTGGCAGCGCCGCTCAACATCTGCTTCTTGTCCTATTGAATTACAGGTACTTTGCACAGAGTCACAATGACAGGATAGAGATATTAGATGCGCTGTGATCACACGGGCGCCTGTCGAACCTTAAACACACTGCGAGGCGTAATGAAAGCCTGTATCAATCGAACAAACAGGATGTGGGGGGAAAAAAATGACCCTTGACACGCCACATTCCTGCAGATGTGATGTTTTCTTTCTGTCATCTGTCGAGCGGAGAGTGTCGCTGGATTTGTTGTAAGTGGAACACTTTAATCAGGTAGAAGGAGGGTGGCAACAGCTGTTTTGAGGAAAAACTCATCAAGGCCCCTGTTACATAATCCTTATTAACTCAAGCTGTCTCAGCCCCCTCCATCGTGCAGCCACTTGATGAGATAGACATGTGCTGGGAATTCCTTTTAGAGTAATCTCAATGTGTGATTTATTTCTAGTCCTGAGCATCATGGAAATATGTATTATGAGCACATTATCACAGTTATAGGCAGTTATATAGCAGTTTTATTCTTCTGCAGATGGATGCTGATGTGAGCTAACCAGAGAGGACTAATCTAATCCGCCCGATTACACCTTTGACCTGCTGATGCACATTACCTTTGCAACCTATTCTCCCCCTTCAGCAGCTTGTTATTAAATAACTACACTCCAATGTGACCTCTTCCATTTCCCTGAGTGAAGAATTGAAGCTTGAGCACACTTCATTCACTGGTTTGTCTTCCCTTTGGCTTTAAGCTGTGCAGCAATCGCACTCTGCTCCTATCACTCGCTGCACAGCCACCCACTTAAAGCCCCGGTCCAAACACAATTCTGAATCTGCTGTTTGCATTTCATGCCAGATAAAAAGCAATTTCTACCAGATCCCTGCAATTTGATAAGTAGGCTGATACAAATGGATGGCGATTATCCTGAAATTGTCATGAAAGGGAGTCAAAAAGAGCGACTAATCTCCATTTGAAGTGAGTGAGAGCTGACACGCTGAACCGAGAGCTCCATCATGACAAATGAGGGAGGAAAAGTCACTGAAGTGATTTTTAAAGGCCAACGTTTTCATTTATTTGGGTTTGCGTTTCAATAATGCAAACGGTGAGTCATTGGGTATGTAGGCTTAGACAATAGCCTGCTGTCTGTCTAAGAAAACTGTGATGATGATATTTTATTCTGTAACAGTCTGAACAAAGGAGTGAAATATGAGGAAAAAGATGCAGTCATTGGTGCAGATTTCAGGGGGAATGCAGGCAATATTTACAACACCTGCATTTTATTTTGACAAAAATTAAAGACATTTAAACCATGAATTGATGCAGAAAAGGAACAAATTGGTGCATAAAATCTCCCCAGACTGCAGGAAATGTATTTATTTATTTTTGGTGGAGGACTGCCACCCCACCCCGATTTCATATGTGTCCCCACTAATATCTAAACAAAATCTATGCCCTTGAAAGCTATAATGGGCCTACATTGATTTTTTGAAGTAGATTTTCAGGTCAGTGGTATCAATAAAAATGATATGTAATAGTCTGCTGTCTGTCAAAGTTATTATTTATTCTGTGACAGTCCAAACAAAGGAGTGGAATGGCATGTGTGAAATATGAGGGAAAAGATGCAAACATTATTTTGACAAAACTAAACACCATAAAACTGATGCAGAAAAGGAACAAAGAATGCAGAAAATTAAGTGTCTGGTTATTTATTTATTTGTTTATTTATTTTGGTGGAGGACTGCCCCCCCGCAATCCTCCTATTTCACGTGTCCCCACTAATATGTAAACATTACCTACGCCTTTGAAAGTAGCTATAATGGCCCTAAATTGATTTTTTGTAGTAGAGATTTTTAGATCAGTGGTATCAATTAAAATGCTATGTAGGCTTAGACAATATCCTGTTGTCTGACTAAGTAACCTGTGATGATGATGGTGATGATGATTTATCCTGTAACAGTCCAAACAAAGGAGTGAAGTGGAGGGAGTGAAATGTGAGGAAAAAGATGCAGTTTTGGTCACTCCCCAAAGAAGAAGACTTAAGTGCAGATTTCAGCGGGAATGCAGGGTATACGTCCCTTTCAGTGTTTACAACATATGCATTTACAGCACTGAAAATATAGCAAAGGACTTGCATCATAAACTGATGCAGAAAAATCACACATTTATTTATTAGTTTTGGTGGAGGACACCCACCATTTCATATGTGTCCCCACTAATACTTAAACAAAACCTACACCTTTGAAAGTAGCTATGGCCCTAAGTTGATTTTTTAAAGTAGAAATAGCAGGAAATATAGCACAGGACTTTTATTTTTTACAACATTAAATACATTTACATCAAGAACTGATGCAGGAAAATCACACATTGGTGCAAAAAAAAATACAACATTTTTATGTTTTGGTGGAGGACCCCCAAAAGCTACTCCTTTGAAAGTAGCTATGATGGCACTAACATTTTCATATCAATGGTACCAATAAAACGTTATTAAATGAATTTGAGACAATTAGAAAGCACTATTTTTTTTTATATATAACTGCTTCTTTTTCCTCATTATCTCCTTTAAAACGGTTTCACTGGACAGACCAGTGAAGTAGACACCATCATCCCTGCAATAACAGGCACTTAAAACTTGGACATGGATATAACATGTCTCCTTGAGCATCAGGTAACTGTGTGTAACGGTGAGGTATAAAGATACGATAGCCCAGCAGCCACACACACACACACACACACACACACACACACACACACACACACACACACACACACCTTCTCCTCTTACTTTCATCGTGGATATTCTCCTCACAGGAGAACCAGATGCCGGTGTGGAACTGTCGGAACAGGAACCTGTCGTCCCCGGTCTCCCAGCTGTACACCACCTTGTTCGGGTCCGTCTCGTTGACTCCGTAGTCTATACACTGGTGCGTCCGCAGCTTGCTGCACTTCGGTTTGGGGACTCTCTGGGTCCCCACGCACCAGTACGTGGTTATAAACGCGGTTATGGAGAAGAGCAGGGCGAAGAAGTTCAAAGTAACCGACAGAAGGCTCCTGCACTTGCGACTCGTCTTCATTGTCCGTGTGGAGGAGGGTGCAGCGGCGCGCGGAGGACCGAAAAGTTCATGGGTGCTAGGTGGAGCAGATGCGCGAGTCCCGGCTAATTCCCAAACACACCTGGTGAAGCGCAGGTCCCATTTGGCACTCTACAGTCACCATCCCATACACTTAGGCTGCATGAACGTCTCCATTGATGCGCAGGATCATGGTCTCCACACTGGGCTCAGCTGTGCGCCAAAGTCTCACATCTCCACACTTTTTTTTCTCCTTTACGCGCGGTGTCCCACGAGTGTCCAGCCTATAGGATGTCACGTTGTCAAAGGATTTGACGCACGCTTGCATCAAGTGTGGGATTTTCTAATGATGCGCTCTGTCTCTCCCTCCCTCTCTCTCTCTGTCAATAGGATGCATCTCCTCCCTCCATCACTTACAACCATGGGTGGATTACTGAACGGGCCTATCCGGCACAGGCCCAGGGGCCCCATGTGTCAGGGGCTCCCTTTGCCCTTCACCTGCAAGTTGTCAATCAAATTAAGAGGTATGGACTTCGAAGGGACTCAAAATTACCAAAGAGGACACAAAAAGCCCTCAAAGAGACACGCCAAGGAAAAAACAACCATAAAGAGTCATAAAACAACTACAAGAAGACATAAAACAATCACAAATACACGAAAATTGTCCTCAAACAGATACAAAATGACCTCAAAGAGACCTAAATGACCAAAAAGAGACAGAATAATTACAAATTGACACAAAATGTCCTTAAAGAAACACAATATGATCTAAAAGAGACCCAAGTGGCTACAAAGATACAAAAAAACAATCACAAATAGATGCCAAATGTCGTCAAAGACACACAAAATAACCTTAAAGAGACCCAAATGACTACAAAGAGACACAATATGACCTCAAATAGACACAAAATGACCTCAAAGAGATGCAAAATGACCTCAGAGACCCAAACGACTACAAAGGGACATAAAACAATTACAAAAAGACACAAAATGTCCTCAAAGAGACACAAAATGACCTCGAATAGACACAAAATGACCTCAAAGAGATGCAAAATGACCTCAGAGACCCAAACAACCCCAAAGAGACATAAAACAATCACAAGCAGACACAAACCGTCCTCAAAGATACACTTAATGTCTTCAAAGAGACCCAAACAACTACAAATTAAAAAAGACACACAGTAACCTCAAAAAGACCTTAATGACTACAAAGACACATAAAACAATCACCAATAGACATAGAGATGTCCTCAAAGAGACATAAAGTGACTACAACAAGACACAAAACAATCACAAACAGACCCAAAATGTCTTCAAAATGACCTCAGAGACCCAGACAACTACAAAAGAGATACAGGTGTCTGCTAACAGTTTATCAAGGTTTTCAGAGCCTAACTCTAATGTGAACTGCACAATTTTGTAATAGGCGACAACTGAGCTGACATTTGTGTTGTTTATTACACCAGATACAAGAGCTCAGTCCCCCCCAGCGAAGAGCAAAAACATTGTGTTTGACACTTGAATTATGCCGAAGGTCTGAAAATCTTCCTGGCACATTTATCGTTCAGTGAAATAAATTAAGTGGATAAGATGCGACTTTCTTGTTAAATCCTCACAGCAGCTGAAGTTCTATTAGTCCTTACTTTTGTTTCTGAGAGTTGATTCTGTTTTTGTGAGGACGGAGGTCATGAAGAGGATGATGAGCTGCTTCTAAACAGACTGATGGTGGTCTGTCTGGCTTTACACACTGCGAGAGGAAGAGATGACTCCACAAGTCTGAGAGTCTGCAGAGAACGTCGTCTAATCTGAATTTTGCCGGAGTGCAGAGAAAACACAAATGTTGGCATTTCAAAGTCGTTTCCCTTGAAACTGCGATTCTTCTGTTGGAGAATGAGCTAAAAATACCAATCGTTTGAGCCTCCGTGCAAACAGTGTTTTCAACCCCGGAGTAAATGAGGCCAAGATAGGCCTGACATCTCTGTTACCTCAGCAGCATGCCTTCATGTTCAGCCCCACAGGCTAAGCCGTACTTCGACACGACTCTGACAAATCAGGCCACCAAAATGCCCCAAATACTGCTGAACAAGCTGCTGGTGATACTGGGGGTAATTACCACCTTGGCTTGGTGTTGTACGTAAAGGTGATCGTGGGGTGAGCAGCACATTTGCTGCTGCAATTACAAAGGATTAAACCTCCCACTTTAACACCACTTGCTCCATATTATACAGGCTTATAACAGATGGGGTTTGATGAACTGCTTTGCGAACAGTTGAAACGATTCCAGGAGATGATCCACTGAAGTACTGTGGGGTAAGTCGTCACTTCCCACTCTGTGAGTAAACCCTTCTACACATCTCAAAGCTTCAAAAAGTGCCCCATGTCCTGAAATCACCCAGTGGGTCTCTGCCAACAGCTGCCCAAGAGTCTTATTGAATATCAGCAGCACATTGGAAGTCAGAATACTTGGCCACTGACTGGTAAACACTGCTTATGACGTCCATGAGGAGCGTGATAGGCTGTCTCCCGAATTCGTGGCAATAACAGGAAGTTAATCCCTGCTCCCGAGTTAACACATTTTCAGTCCTTTGCTGCAGTCTGCGGGAATGAGTGTTCACACGTCCACCAAAGCCTTCAGTGGGAGAATATTTCAGCTTGGCACATTTCAGAAGACTCAGTTCTTTATTGTAACTGCTTTTAATGAATTGTTCATTTAATCTGTACAAAAGAAGCAAAGCACATGGACAAACAGTAATGACAAGAACAAGCAGGTAAGGTTAAGTAAGACATAAATAACTATAAACAAATCATAAGTAGATAAGGCCATATTCAGTCAACCTGGCACATGGAAGGTTGTTAAAGTAGTACAGGAAGTGCTGCCATGCCTATCTCAGCTCCTCTAGTTTTAGGTGTGCCGTCACCTCTTTGACCCAACGGGCATGTGAAAGTGGAGCCCTGTCCTGCCACGTCAGGAGAATTAGTCGGCGGGCCAGAAGGGATGCAAAAGCCATGGAGTCTGATCGGCTAGTTGGACGGGACAAGCCCTCTGGAGCTGCTCTGAACACAGGTTAGCAGTTACAGGGTCCAGTGGTGTTTTACGACCATACACAGGTGAAAGAGTTTCAAATGTAGATGACCGAAATTGAATGTCAGGAGAAAAACATGTGGTATAAGGTAGCGGGGGCAGCACAACACCTCTGACAGGTGGGGTCAACCTTAGGGTACAGTCTGGCAACACAAACTGATGACTTATGTATTCTATCAGTGATGGATTGCCAGGTTTTTTCAGGTAACCTCATTCCCAGTTCTTCTTCCCAAGCGCCCTTCACAGAGCACACACTCCATGAAGAGAGATTTAATATAAATTTTAAATTTATAAATCTTGGAATACTTTAGTCCTTAGGTCAGGGGTTGAAAAGGATTTGACGACTGAGTGCCAAGTTAGGGTTCAGGATAAATGAAATCAGCCACCTTCACCAACTGGTCCCAAGCAAACTCTCCATCACTGAAGAACTTACTATGCTTTGCAATTTCGTGAGCTACCACATAACTTGCCTGTGCTACGCTTTCAGTACTTCTTACGAGATTTGTGAAAACTGACAGTTGGGCAGATACGTCTTGTTGAAACTGTTCAACCTTACATTTGTGCTCTTCACACATTTACTTGTTGTAGGATATATGACTGGTGTCATGATGGCGTTTGACACTTAAATCCTTGAGCACTGAATTCACCTGTTTGCAGATAAGGGGGATCACTTTATCTGTCCCCCGACGTCAGATGAAGAAACAGTTAATCCAGTGGTTCCCAAGTGGTGGGTCATGGTCCAATTCTGAATGGACCACAAGTGACTCGCGGACATGTCAAGCTTGTAAAAAACACACTCTTTTGAAATGAAGTAAATAAATGGTGCAGAGCTTTTATTTTGAAGTGCCATTTCCTGCTGTAGAGAGTGAGTAACGGACAGCTACTTAAGAGACAGCAAACTGGCTCAATAACATGTCCAAATGCAGGAATGACGCTGAATGTATTGGGGTCTACCCACTGGTCCAACAGCCCATTATCCCGACAGCCCATTGTTCCGACTATATTAAACCCATTGTTCCGAAATCATCATGATGCCCTGTGGTTAAGGTCTGGTTAGGTTTAGGCACAAAAAACACTTGGTTAGGGTCAGGAAAAGATCATGGTGTGGGTTAAAATGAGAAAGAGAGTGGCAAACACATAAGCTGTGAGCCTGCTTTGTCTACGGGACGTCGGACTAATGGGCTGTCAGACCAATGACATAGACCCCAATGCATTAACCTGTGTGGACCTTGAACTAATAACCAAGGAGGAATCTGGACCCTGTGGCTGGACCAGTTGGGAACCACTGAGTTAATCCATTTTTCCTGAAACTTCTATACAGCTTTATTGCAGTCATAGCTGCAAATCAAGCTGCCAAGTTGTCTACATTCGCTAATTTGAGCTAACAGCACTAGCACTGATAACTAGATGTAAATCCGGTGACACTTTAAAGTACCACTAGCTGCTGAGCAAACACTCACTTTCTACAAGTTGCTCCTAATATAACCTGACAGACACTTTTTTCAGGGGATGCAGTTTGACGCAGTAGCTGAGAAGTGTATTAAATGTAAGATAGTGAAAGAAAGTACTGATATGGACGTCAAGTGCAGGAAGAACAAAAATGCACGGCAGGAGGCAGGTTTAAGGTTAAAGAAAAGTGAGCTCTATCGGAAAAAAATCCTCAAAACAGGCTGGCAACACAACACAAAGTCCAGAAGAAAGGAGAACCAAAACTGAACCGAAACAAACCAAGGAAGAACATTAAAGACTAGGAAGAACCGGCTCCATGAACACAACAAGACACAGCTGGAGGAGGACACGAGCAAGAGGAGGGAAATGGAGATTGGCCTTTAACAAAGGTGTGGTGGGGAACACTAGGGTGGAGCAAACAGGACTAACACAGAACATGTGAAGAGAAGGACTAACGGGACTGATGAAGACCCGTGTGACAGAAAACAGGCGGGAAAATACACAAGGACAGGAAGTAAAATCGGATGTGACACGTGAGGAGAGAATCTACAAAATAAAACAGGAAACACATGAAACATGAATGAATGACACGAAACAAGGAAGAGCACAAACAGAAAACCCAAAAAACAAAGTCCATAAGATGACACAGTATTAACAAAAAACACACAGGATCATGACAATGGACTGCAGATGATTAACTCTTTCTTTTATACATTTTAATAACGGCTATTTTTAAATATCTTAATTTCAGTTTGTTTTATCCCTCCAATTTTCTCTCTAGTTTTTTATGTTTTTATAAATGCTACTTTGATAATTAAAGTTTGCAACCATATTCTCACCATGTACTTGACACACATTGTCAGCAAACAATATGTCGTTGTCACACTGTGTTCAGAAAAGTTTCATGCTTTATATAATAGTTTTCTTCCTGGAGATTTAAGGGTGGTTTCTGTAAACTGTCAAACTTTTAACTTGCTTTTACCTGTTTTTTTCTATCATATATATACATTTATCGTTTTTTTTCCTGTTTCAATAGTTCATCCCGGCTCTATTTTGTGCATTTTTTACTGCACTTAATCCTATATGCAATATGAAGATTATTATTAATATTATTATTAAAAGGGATGGTCCTTTGGAGTTTAATGTCATATTAGGGGGAGTATTAGCCCGTACATCTGTGGCTGTGAGCTGCCGTGGGATTAAAAAATGGTACATGTACACTGTCACACAATATTAATATACATTCAGACTTAACTTTTAGCTCCTATAATCTAAATCGCTGAAAGGAACAGAACTTTACTATTTATGGCCGACATCATCTGACTACAGTATTGTGTCAGTTATATAAACATGCTATGACATATTCCATATAGAAATCTTACATAAGTTATGTGAGACACAAGCCGGAATGGATTTCTCTGGCTGCTGAACGACAACTGATCCGTTAGGATTTGATGGGAGATAATAAGACAACACATTTCCTTACAGCTTTGCCTAAGCCTGGGAATCACATGGACATGAGCATCATGAATGATCACCGAAGAAAAAAAAAAAGAATAGTGCGCTGGGAGAATCTCTAATGTCCTTTTGTGCCCTGAACGTCATCAAACATGCACAGCTGCAACCTTTGCATGCATCAAGATGGCTAAACATATATACACGCAGATTAAAATGAGGGCACGATTATTTTTCCCCTTTATGAGATCATTTCATTTCCATGTACAGTGCGGCATCAGATGTCACGCAGCCTTCACCAAACTGAAAAATGCATGGGGCCTAAAAGGAGCTTTTGGTATTGTGCAGGAGTATCCATGTCAGAGGAGATTAAGAGCCGTTGCGTTGCATCCTTTTACTTGGCCTTGAATACCTTTGGAGCATATGTGGCTTCACAGTGCAACATTGTCAGGCCTAAGCTCTTGATAGACACAGACTTCATTTGTATTTCAGTGGCAACTTCCGCTTAAAGCTGCTAAGAGTAGAATTTGCCTCTGAACAGATAGCCCCCAAGGATTAGTCTTCATAATCTGTCGTTCACTGATCCTCGAAATCATACTGTCTGGGTGCTCTGGAATCAGCTTACAGTGACAGTAGGTGGTGTGTGAGTGGTTTTATGATTGGGATTGCGTGCCGTCCGGGCTTTACGTACAGTAGCAGCAAATGAGAAAAAGACAATTGTTGAGGGAGTGTGTCGCTTCCAATGAGCATGGGCGACGTGTCACCTGCTGTTGTAGCAACACGTTGTGTTTGTGTGTGCCGCTCTCTTGCACTCACTGACATGCAAATCTGCTGTGCTAGACGTTAAGAGCAAGACCTCGCCCCCTGCTGCGCATCAACAAACAGATGCCTGGTGTATGAACTGAGCATCACTGATAACCTCTGCGACTTCCATGAGAAAATCCAAAGCAGGAAACTGAAGTTAGTTTTTTTTAATGCTTTATGAATGGGACGTGCATGCTGGTGTGAGGACAGACAACACAGACAGTGTTTCCTGCCAACAGGGCTTTATATGGATAGTATTAAGACTCCAGACAGGATCTAAATCAAACAACTGTCCCTTTTATACAGTCTTACAGTATATTAAAGTTTGATTACAAAGACACTTGGGCAATCATCGGGTGCAAAATACCAGATGGTGATGAAGGCGAGATGAACCATAGAGTGCCCATACTAAGTTAAAAATAAATCTAAATGTTCGTCATTGAAACACAGTCAGTCTCAGTTGAGTTGATGCGATCGACTCCAATTCCTCGGAACATTAATCCTCATTATTCAGAGGGAATTTTCTTGGAAAACACTTAAAAAGGTATAATCCATGTAGGATTTTAAATTTCAAATAAACTGTGATTAACACGCCATCAGTGTGAAGCCCGATGAGCCCGTTGAACATTTCTTAGGAGGTACCATTATAATTTATTAATGAGAAAACTCTAGGCATCTTCAGCTATACACAAACACGTATAAGCATCCTATTAAACAAGCGCCTTCAACCAAGTCTGATGCAGCGGACACACATTTTTTAGGACAAACACAAAAAGAAAACAAACAAAAAATAATCATTATTAGTCTAATCATTCTGCATGTCAGAGGTAATATAAAAGAGGAATAGAGGGTTTGATATTGCTCACATCAGGACAGTCTGGAGCCGTTTCTTATAAATAACAAGTTACTGACAATGAGTAGAAATGCTTTCTCATTAGGAATGTGCCCTCTTTTTCTGTTCATGTTGTAGCATGGATATGTCACATAAGACTCCAGAAAGGACACAATCAAGCAAGCACATACAGCAGACTCTGTCTCATTTACAAAAACAGGGGAAATGTTAATGGATCCCTATGTCGGAGAGGGAATGTTGGATCGCTCCTTCTACGCGGAGCTGGAAACTGCCAGTTTTTTCAAGTGGTCCATGAAGACTTGCAGGCTGACATCGTCGGTGAGGATCGGGGCTCCTGTCTCCTGCAGATCATAATAATACATTTTATTTAAGAAGGCGCCTTTCAAAACACCCAAGGTCACTGCACAGAATATAAAATAACACACAGGGCAAGATACATGAATTGGCAAGCACATATTGTTGCCGTGGTATCAAATGGGAGACAAAAATACTGGTTTACGCAGAAATATTTCCATGACATAACTCTGATCCCATGGTCACTTTAATAAAGCAAACAGGTTTAGCGCTAAGATTAGCTTATGCAAGACCTTATTCTCTTGATAATCTCATTCTCAGACTGCCGTAGAGTCGCAGTGTTTGTAAACTGCAGGTTATAATTCGGCTCTTTGTGGGAAATAAGAGATTAACGCTTCTTTGGGCTTTCAATCTTCCACACTTAAGAGTCAAAGATGAGCAGATGCAAAACCTGTGTTTGCTGACAGTTACATTTTAAGTACAGATTGTTTTTCACCCAGGGGGACGGGCAGGCCTGTGGCTTTTAAGTCTTAATTTGGATGCAAGATGCAAATGAGAGATTTCTGAAACTTTCATATATCGTTTTAAACTGACAGGTGGTTATGAAAGCTGTGCAGGAGGTTGTAAATAACACGAGCATGAAACCACATGAATTCTGCTGAAAATGTTGCTGAATTCTAGAAACAATTTATTTCCAAGTATAAGAAGTTCAAAAATGGTAAATTGTAATTCATAATACTGTACCTGTCCCCAGGCGTAGAGGTTGTTGTGGGTCTGTGAGGGGTTGACCTTCGAGAGCAGGAAGCGAGCCTGCGAGCCTCCGTGCTCTGTGTCGATGTAGCGCGGCATAGGGAAGCGTGTCTGTAGGATCTCCTGGGCGTCGTCCAGCGGAGCCTGCAGCAGCTGTTTGAAGTTCTCGTACTCTGCCATTTCCTGGTAGCCGGCCTTTCGCCACTGCGCTATGGTCTGGAAAAAAAAAAAAGATGAAAATGACAGCGTTAAGAAATGCCTGCTGTGTCAACCAATGTGTTCGTCTTTTCTAGAGAGAAATAAAGGAGATGATTTTTGGAGCAGCACTGTCTCACCTCTCCGTGGTAGATAACCAGTTGGAAGAAAGTGTCCATCAGCAGGATTCGATCTGGCAGGATGCTGCTGCTGTCCAGGAGCACAGGCTGCAAAGAACAGGACGCAGTTTAGAACAATTCAAGGAGCAAATACATAAAGACATCCTGAAGAGTGAAGGAAAGGCCTCCCGCTGCTCTGACACTGATAATGATGGTGTGGAGGAGGGTGTGAGGCTGACCTCTGGTGGTCCATGGAAGGAGTAGGAGTAGAGGATGGGCTGGATCATGATCAGGGACTGGGTCAGGTCCTGCCTGACAAAGTGGTGCCTGTAATAAGACGACTCATCGGGGCTGTTGTTGAACACCTGCAGGAAGGGCGACCGCCTCAGGTGGAACATAAACTGCAGACGGAAGAGAGGAAGAAAAAGTTAGGATTTTGAAAAACATACAGTTCCAATGCAAATTGATTATAAGTGTGGACAGCGGTGTAATTAGTGGTATAATAAGTATCTGGTATTAGAGATTAGGGAAGTGTGTGATTAGTCAACTAGTCCATTAAATGATGCTAATCTCACTAGTCGACGCGAGAAATACAAGTTGGGATTGGCATGCGAGACTAACCCTTCCTCTTTTCCTAAAACTCACTCGCACACACAAACACATGCGGTTTTCAAACTCAACAGCTGGAGTGTGTGCGACTGGTACAAGTCTGCTGCTGTCTGTAACGTGGAGAGTATGTCCGACACATGGACACACACACACATTTGGTGCTGATATCTACTAGCTAGGCTGATCAATTAAGGTCTTTTGGGCGGATGGGAGATCCTGAGAAGCCTGGACGTTAATACACGCACACTCATGTATGAGAGACTATTATTTATTGAGGTGTTGTCATTAGGGCTGTGACTAACAATTATTTTCATTGTCAATTAATCCATCAGTTGTTGGGTTTCAAAAATGGTACAAAAGGAGTAAAGAAATATTCACATTTAAGACGCTGTAATCAGAGAATAGGGACTTTTTTTATTAAAAATTTACTCAAAATAATAAATCAAATTATCAAATTAGTTGGCGATTCATTTAATAGCTGACAAAGAATTGATTAATCATTGCAACTCTAGTTAATAATAGACATAGAAGGATAATATGTAATGTTAATGCAAGGTGCAAAGTGCCAGCGACATTTAAAATACAATCTAGTTATAAAAAAGGTGATAAATGATTTCAAATGGCTCCTATAACACACGCAATATTTTGTATTTTTTTTATTTAAACTTGTTGTGTTTATACATCAGGGAAATTAGTTATGAACATCTCTGATATAGATGGGAAAATACTGTTTAGTCATATTCATGTGCTTCCACTAGGAGGCAGGTTTACCTGTGGGTAGAGAGACAGAGACTCTGACAGCTTGAAGGATGTGGGATCATCTTTGTTGAACTGGCCAAACTTCTGACACTGAAACCAACAGGGACAAAACATTGTTTAAACACTGATATCTTACACAACCCAGAGGAGTAACACAATATGATGGAACAACTTCATATCGTCATAATCCTAACAATGCCAACTATGCATTGTTCTCATGACATAGTAGGGAGGAGCTGGTGTGGGTGAGCGTCACTCACCAGGCGGATGAGCTGCCTGTCGAGCCAACGAAGCACGTCCGGCCCCTCCTCCGACTCGGCTCTGAAGACACCTAGGCGAGCCATGAGCACTGCAGCGGCTTCCTGGTCGAATGATGACTCAATGTGCTGGATTTGGGACTGTGCATCTGCCCAGCTTTAGTGGGGAGAGAAAGAAAGAAGGAAAGAAAGAGGGAGGGAGAAAGTGCAGGTGAGCATGGGTGTGGTGTGATTGACGCACATGCACACAGGTCTCTGAAGGCGTCGCCACAAATTACAGGAATGTAAACATCCTGTCTAGTGAGGCTCATGTTGATTCTAGCTGTCACTTTTCTTTCTTGACGAAATGTCAGGCTCGTATTATCATGAACTAACACGTGTAGGTGCATTAAGTGAATATTTACTGAACAGTCTTTTGTGCAATTAACAGCGCTAATAATAATGTTCCATGCTGACATGGAGCAAGGTGCAGGTTTAAGGGGTCTTACTTCCTGGCGACGGTAGTGACCCGTATCCTCCTCTGTGTGCTGGAGTGCTGGTACTGGGTTACGAACTGGATCGCCCCTCGGCCACCCTGGGGGACTGGTGCATTGTGCTACACACACACAAACAGAAGAGACAGTAAGACTTCTATTGTCAATCACTTCTCTCTTTGCATGAGCCTAACAAATGGCCTCCTACCACAAAGGAATCGAACACAAAAAGCCATTGTCTCAGGAGTTTTCCTAAGCAAAGCCTTCATCATATCACAATTAATCACTTGTTTGACGTGATTAGCGACTGGGCTTTCATCAGCCTACAGTAATCCCGTCAGAGCTCACCAGCTAAGATCTAAGAAGAGTTGTCCTCACCTGATTCACCACTTCAAAATAAATGCCCAAAGTGGTGGAGGGGTTGAGACCGCAGATTTTCCACTGGCTCGTGCCACCGATACCCATCTCCTACACACACAGAGGACATATTGTGAAGGATGCCTTGAACAATGGCTCTCAGATTACTCTTCAATTGTGAGAAGGAAGGAATCTGAATTCGGGGTGGCGACTTACATTTTCTGACACACAGGCGCCCTTGGAGTTGAGTGAAACACACGGTCCAATGGACCCGCAAACCTTCACTTCCCTTGACGTCTATGCAGACAGAGAGACACAAAAGTTTAAGTAATTCATACACACTTCTTACTCAAGCAAAAACACAGCAAACGATGTGTTACTCCTGTGACTAAATCTCTCCCTTACCTTGACCTCCAGGACGCCTCCGAAGGCCATGCGGAAGTCTCCATTGTAGTCTTTGCTAAAGACTCTCTGGAAGGTCTGCTTGAACAGGGAGGTGTTGAAGGAGTCTCCCATCACAATGTGCCCTCTGATAATAAATTACAACAAACTGATTATGTCTTAATGTATCAAGGATCAAACATCCCTAATAGTAAGTGTAATATTATCCCACACCCTCCATTAATAACGTGCTGACGTACCCAGTGAGATTAGATAAGCACTTCATCTCCAGCAGTCCCGTCTGGTCCAGGGCACAGGCGTAGATATCAACACAGTGGCCATTTACAGCTGAGCGGTTGGCCATGGCTTCATAGTACTGTGTGATAAAAAAAAAAAAAAAATAGACAAAAGACATGACACGACAACTCAATGGCAGTTATACCCTAACCTCCCTCATATAGGAGATTTGTTTAGGAAAACAGTGCTGCAAATGCCAAGATCTGCTCACCTTGGTTGCTTTCTTCAAATGGCGAGCGTTGTCTTTCTGGATGTCGTGCCAGGAACGGATGGGGGTTTTCAGCTCATCTCCCACCACCATACCGGGGCCCTGGGTGGGGGGCCCTCCGATGAACAGCATCACACGAGCCCCTGTGTTGGGGAATGTACCCTGAGGAGGAAGAGGAGGAGAGGGATTTTGTTTCAGTTAAGTATCAGTGTGCACAATCTCTGCTAGAACTATGATTTAATACCACAAGCTTTTTGTTTGTCTGTAACATGTAGTGGTTACAGGGTTCCTACAGCTGAAGGCAAGTTAGATTGAGGACTTTTTAAGACTTCTTTAATGCCACTCGGTCCGGAATGAATTTTAAAGCCACTTTTACACCAACCAAAACTGAAGGAAACAAAAACATTAGGGACACTTTTGCCCAAATGTTTACTGTATCATCAAACATGACTTTATTAGTCAAGTTAAGAAGTTAAATGATCTAGTCAGAATGCTAAAAAAGTAAAACTTTATAGAGTGGAGCACATGGAAAACCTTGTTTGCCTTGAAAAACCTCGTTCATTTGTCATTTGATTGGATAGGGTGAATGTAAATGAGTGTCATTGGTTCCTCCATCCCGATCTGGAGTGACGTTAATGCAAGACGCACTCTGCAATTATTTAAAAAATAAATACCACCAATTATTTTGAGATTTTACACTGCAACATTTACATAAAAAAGGTTCACTGATATCCTACTTCCTATGTCTTAGCATTTTTGAGACCTTTGAAAGACTGATTTAAGACATTTTAATACCAATTAAACCTTCTTTTTGGATTCAATATCTTTTAAGACTTTTTTAAGGATCCGCAGGAACCCTGAGTCATAAAAGACTTTGCCCATTGGAACAGAAAGAATGCACTAATTTATATTCATATTGATATCAAGGTTGCATTTCAGGACTGCTCATAAACTGCAGCACATCTGCTGAATTTCTGATTCGGTTTGTGAATGTTAATAATGAGCACTCAAGGACTAGTGACCTAGTTCTCTAATGTGCCATTTAAAGAGTAGCGTAAATGAGGGCTGCCTTAGTAGAAGAATTAGGATCATTAATACAAACACAGTGTCAGTAATCCAAAAACACATTTTAAAGACAAGCAAAAAAAAAAATCAATAAAATTGGCACTAAGTGATGACGGCACTAAGTACGTGTAGGTAGGTTTCACATCAGCAAATAAGACATAATTATATAATAATTCATAACTATTTTATCAGATCATTTCTATTCAACAAAGTGGTTTTAATTTTCTGCTATGTCAACTGAGTGTATAAAGACTGTAACAAGTCTGATTGAGAACTTTTGGGGAATCAGTGTCGCAGCCAAGACTTACAACAAAGTCCATAGTCCAGGAATCTGGGAAAGTCAGAGACACTGAGACATTTGGAAGCAGGCCACGTAGTGACAAAGCCACTGGAATGAGCTTTTAATGACGACACATTCCACGTAAACTGTGATTCATTTATACGGGGACAAAGTGTACTCGTTCAGACAGCAATCAAATAAATACGCCTACAAAAAGTGGATGCTAAACACTTTTTCGCAGTTTAACTTTCACGTTAAAGACTCAGTCATCAAGTCAAATGCCTCTCAACAAATCGGGGAATTTGGAGTCACTGAAAGAGCCAAATTTATTCTAATCGGGCCTCATCTCGTATCTGCTGAAGGAGAGTACAGCGGGGGAATGATCTGTTGCATCGGTTATATAACCACGCAGATTAGCGGTAGGAGAGGAAAGGATAATGATGGTGGAGGGAGAAGACAGAAGGCAAACAAGGAACTAGCCTTTGAACTGACAAAGCACATGTACTGTTCCTGTGGCAGATAACCATCAGCCGGTCTGTGCCTTTCTGAACAGTTACATGTGGCACAATCGTCTTCAAGAGGCTAAAGTTCAGGTTACTGTGGAGAGCCTAAATAAGGTCTGGTTTAGACTGTGGTTAACCACACATGTAAGGTACAGCATAGTCTGCCATTACTTGTATTAACTTAATGTAATGCTATTTGTGTTTCTGCATGTGTGTGTGTTGTACCTCCAGCAGCCCGACAGCAACAGACAGAGCAACACCAGTGGAGCGGAGGGGCCGTTTGCCCTGAGGGACAGGCCACGGGTCTCTCTGAAGCTCACCGAGCAAATCAGTCAGATTCATATCAACCTTGTGCACCGGCTGAAGGAACCTGAACAGGAACACAAACACGGTTTAGACAAGAAAAGCTGACTGTGTTGTTGTTTTTTTATTTTGGAAACACTAACAATTGAAGGGGAACTCTTAAATGGACACTATTCCCCATGTTTTTGTGTCTTATAGACTCACAGGAACGACAACTTCCGTCCAGTGTAGAGAAAGAGCCCTGCAGCTGACAATATAACCACTTTGGGCAGGTGCACCATTTCAATCTGCTTGTATTAAAAGTGCTTGTTTTGCCACCGACAGGCTCAGATTGCTATTTCAAGTGTCTTAAATCATTACGGAAAGGATCCTTCAGAGAAATGCCACGTTTTTCTGTACCTTTCTTTTCTTGTGGTTTGTTCTGTGTGAGATCTTGCTAATAAGAAGTCTTGCTCTGAAATCTTGCAGACACGTAAATTGATGGAAAGCACCTGCCCCGAGTCATTACATTGTCGCCTGTTTCGCTGTTGCAGGCTGCAGCTGTCTCTCTCAATACTAGACCAGTTTCAAAAGACCGTTGTTCCCACAAGTAGACAATGGGAAACAGGTTCCGGGCTGAACAATACCGGTGTTCCTCCTCAACTAAAAGACATGTGGGAAGTGCTAAAGCTCTTCCATACCTGCAGAAAGCTCCTGCCTCCTGAGGTGCTGCTGGGCGACCTTGTTGTCCTGTTGCTCCTGGCTTCATTAAACCCAGCATCTCCTGAAACAGACAAACAAGAAAAACAGTTATTACAGTTGGCTTTTTACACATTAATCTCCTCCATTTGTCTCTTTGCTCAGTTTCACAATGCCTCTGCCCCCAACCCACCTGGATCTGTTTGGAAGAGAGGTCCTTGGTGCCCCTGAACACGTAGCCCTTAGCGATCCCCTCGCAGCTGAGCTCGTGCACCTGAACCATGCGTCCGAATGTGATGAGGCCCACCAGGGCGTTGGGTGGCAGCAGGCTGAGGGACATCTGCAGGGACTCCTTGAGGGCCTGGAGGTCCTCTTCTTCCAAACATGTGTCCACCACATACAGGAAGATCAGAGGGGCCGGGGGTCCACGCTGTAAAGAGGTGAAATGATGAGCTTTGTTTCCACACACACACACACACACACTCACACACTGAGGAGCTGCCACTGCTAATTTATGTCTTTGTTTTCCTTGTCTGCAAAATGAAAAATGTTTGCCTCAAAGAAAACGGGGCTGTATTAATGTTTAATGTTTGGTTTGTTGTTTGCTGAATTTATGTTTCTAAAATACTGACACAAGCAGAGACACAGCTCATATTACTTTTGAAAACCATATGCATTATTCATGAAGCCACACTTGTTAGCCACAATAGTAGTCGGGCCCTCGGTGGTCTCAAAGCCAAGGATGTGTCTGTTTAATTTCAGTAAGAAATATTTATTATAGCCTACTTTTTACTTAACATATTAAAACACTATATGGTTATGACAAACCTCTTTTACTAATGTACCCAGTTGAAACTTTGAACCATGGGGAATGATCTCCAAATCCAGAACAACGCTGCTTAGTTGCAGGATGAAATTGTTGGTATTCACCTTTGCACAGTACACTTGCAGTACATATAATCTCCATGAACAGAGCAGAGGTCAGAGTGCAGACATGTATGTTGTATTTACCTGTACTATGTACTCAATGGTAGAAAACTGTGGCATGAGTTCAGCTGGCTGGTTCACTTCTGATATGCCTGCATAGGAGGGAGGGAACTGTGGAGAGACACAAAGAGAAAGGGGATTAATAAAGGAATGTAGCCAGTCCACATTAAGTTATGTCATCTAATGAGTTATGACAAGCGTAATATCAAACTGAAGTATGCCGTGAATGTCAGTGCTTACCGGGTTTCTCTGAAAGCAGAAGTTGCATGCCCATATTTTTGCTCTGAAGTCAACTTGACTGTAAAGGAGGGAACAAAACAATTTAAGGTTTGCATCCAGTTGGCAGTGACTGATAGCAGGCCACTTAAGGTGAATTTGTAGCTCTTATGTACCACACCCACTGCTTGTAACACATCAGCATTTTAAAGTGCTGATGTGTTGAAAAATATTCAAACACAGCACCAAATTCAAATCCCTGCAACTCAATTACATCCCTATTTAATGAATGCTACACTGAATAAATGCCATGAAAACAGGCGTTAGACAGTTGCACAGATAGTTAAACATAATTCCTATGTAAAAAAAAGAAAGTTAAATTACTCATCAAGTTTAAATAGTAGCTAAATACTCAGAGTTTTTATTGCTTTGCAGCTGGAACAAACATTAAAAAGTACACATCTGTAAGCAGAGGCGTTGTTTGCTATCTGACTCACCATAGTGGGTTGAGCACTGCCTTGCAGTTGGCGCGGCTGCAGAGAACTGGTTCGTACTGGACCGGTGGCAAATCAGGCCTCTCCTTGAGTGGTGTGAAGAGGCAGGAGACCGGGACCACGAGCCTGGTGGCTTCCAGGCGGCTGAAGGGCCAGAGGTTCCAGCTGAATCTCACCCCATCCCTGTCCTCGTTCTGTTGGATGAACTCCTGGTAGGTCGCCATCACCGAGCTTAAGCAGAGAAAGAGCCCGATAGATCACAGTGAGGTTGTAAGTCCAATAGTAACACTGATAGCTTAAATTTGTTCCTGGTTTCACGAGCTGCAGTAAGCCGCTCTTTATACAGGTGCTCCTTCCAGGTAGTCTAAACTTGTTCCTGCCTTTCACTGCAGTGAGTCGCTCTTTATACAGGTGCTCCTTTCCCTGCTATGCTAAAATAAGACACAGATATTCGAAAGCATGACGTAGAAATGTGTCATCAACAAACTTGACCAGCGTGTTTTCCTGAGGCACAATACAGTGCAGAGGAATCCCAGTGGTATTTTTAGGCAACACCTTTGTTGGCCTGTGTCAGTGACATATCAATGACGCCTTTAGCAAAGCATCACCAGAGATCCTGTTGTAGCAACTGTGTACGCTCCCTCTGTCTCACTCCTGTCAGAGGAACTTTATATCCCTTGAGCAATACAACAGCATTTCAGCAGAGTAACAAGGTACATTTTAAAAAAAAAAAATGACAAACAACAAAAGTTACAAATTTTTTGGGTGGCTGAGCAGCATACTTGCGTACTAGGTAGACTGTCACTATCATTTAATATATTCTCTATTGGGGTATTGTGGTCTGTGTATTTTATTACATCTCCATTTTACAGTATGTGGTTTTACTGATACTGAAAGCTGTATATTTCATTACACTGTGCATACAAAAGCCCAATGAGGGACAAGAGTTTCAAATCATAATAGCAGCACAACAGTCTCATGCTGTGTTGGAACTACGTTAAATTGCTTCCTCGCTATCTAATTAAAAAATGTAAATCAAATTAAACCATTATGTCCTCACTTAATTGAAAGAAATAACTGGTATGTAAATTGTCACATAATACTAATATCCACATGATTTATCATACCCTACTATGACTTCTTCAAATGACCGCTTTGTCTGACCAACAGTCCAAAGCTCCAAAATCTTGACTTTACCATCACATAAAACAAAGAGAGCAAGAAAATCTTCCCAGTTTTATTATAAAAACAGTTGACAATCTGACTTGATGACCTCAGTCACCTAATCAATTGCTGAAATAATGGTTTCTTTTCTCGCATTGCACCAGATTGTTATATGTCTGTGTAGTACATTTAAGTATTGCAGGTGACAGTTACCTGGCCTGAGCTAAGAGGCAATTAATTTCTCAGTAGCTACAAACACTTGTATCAATATCATACAATTAAACTAGATATCATCTTTGATTTTGGATATTGTAATATGGTAAGTGATGTCCTTTCCTGGTTTTGAAGGCTGCATTACAGTAAAGTGATGCAATTTACCAGCCTGTTTTAGCTGTTCTATTATTTGCCTTTACCCACTTAGTCATTACCTGTTTCAACATCACAGATTTTCTTTTCTTAATCTCACTGTGTAAATATTTTGTGAAAGCAACAAAAGTCAACCATATGATATTATCACTGAACTGGTATTAAGGTGTCAGAAATATTGTGGTATTTGATTTGTATCTAGCCCTGTACTCTAATCATTGATTGATCATAGAAGTAAAATCTGAAACAATCCTGTGCTCCAGCTTCTTCATCGTGAGAGTTTTGCTGCCTTTCTCCGTCTTATGTCTTTCTGTCTTGAAGAACTGGACTGGACAGTTGGACGGACAAAACAAACAAAATGAAGACATCACCCTGAAGTCTTGATCAGCTTATCAGTTTAATAATGAAATAGCTGGTTATCTAACTTCTCTGCCACCTGATCAATTAATAAACGAATGGCTTCTGTTCCAGTATGATACCAGGTTGCTGTATATTATTTAAAAGGTGACGGTCACCTGGTGTGACATAAGAGGCTATCATTTCTCAGACGGTATAAAAAAAAATGCATCCATTTATGTGACATTATTAGTGTCTAGCTCTTGTTAGATGATCAATTTGTTATTGGTCATGTAGGTAAGTTGACAATCATTCCCATGTTTTAGTGCCATTTTCTGTCTGTCTTTAATATATTTGGGTTGGACAAAACAAGCAACGTAAAGCCATCACCTTGAGGAGATTAATTGGTAGTAAAAATAGATGTCAGCTGCTCTATATCTAATGTTTTTCTTACGAAATGTGGCCTTTGCTTGGCCCTGTGCAAATAAGGGGATGTGGAGTTGCTGCTGCTGTTGTTGGGGGTATTTGGTGATTTCCCGTTTTGCCCTCTGATGGAAAGTACAAGGAAACCTTCCCCAGAAATCATGTCAGGGAATTAAATGAACCTCTATGACAGCAGCTAACTTGTGAGAGGCCACGTATCATCACAGATGAACCCAACAGTGAAGGCTGGTGTCTGTCGTGAGCAGCATTTCTATTCAGAAATGAACACACATCGTTTTCGCTTTCTCTTCCAGCAAGCAGCCGCACAAGGCTCGTCATAATAAAGATGTTGTTGTCGAAACCGAGTCATTTTAACAGCGATATAATGTCTGATGTCTCTACGTTGCTTTGACTGTCACTCAACCCCCAAACAAGCTAACGCTACGTTGTGCGGCTAACTTAGCTGTTAGCTAACGGAATGTAGCATCAACGTTAACCCACTTCCTGTCGCCTCATGAATGGAGGCAGAAACTAGCGGCCTGTTGTCGAGCTGAATAAAGTCGAGAGCTTACCTTGTGTATCAGGTTGGCCTCGGGTCTAAACAAGAGCGAAGTAGTCTGCTGTGCTCAAGAGATATTACAGCATTTGGAGGTAGAGACAGACGGATGAACGGGACAGAAAGACGACAGTGAGGACTCGCTCCCTGTCAGCCGGCTCCTGCACTTCACTAGAATGACGTGTTACTCCAAGTCCGCACGTCTCCTATTGGCTCCTCTTTCCGTGACGTAACGGCGTGCGTGCTCTGGTTTGCATACGCACCGGAAGAGGGTTACTATGGGAAATTGAGTTTACAGCGCAACAGTGCGAATGCCTCAGTGGCAAAGGGCTTGTTATCATGTACAATGTGATGACGTGTGATTAGACTTTTGTTTTCACTCTTTGTTATCTCAGCACCTAGTTACTCACTGTGTGGAGAGATAATTAATCACAACCTATTTATAGTGTGACCTTTGACCTGTTGTGGAAGGTGAAGTAAATTCATTTACTCAAGTATTTAGTTGAATATTTCCATTTTACTCAGAGGAAAATACTGCACATATTTTTTACTCTATACTACTGTATTTGAAAGCTATTGTTAGTAATAATTCAAGTAATAATGCACTTTAGCACATGGCACTACAGCACTTTATAATTCTCGTTTAATCTTTTGGTCCCCTTACTATTGGCCACTTAGCTTTTGGTCTATGTATGTTGTTTATGTATATTATGTGTATGTTGTCAAGGGTATCATGGTGCTTTGTTTTATTGTCTCAGTCCTGCCGTTTGTACTTTTACTGTTATTGCTTTTATGTTTAACATCAACCTGCCAATGGGACTAGGGACGGAAATTAGCCATTTGGCTATAATCCCACATATTTACATGTAAATGTCCATTAATATGTACTGTTCCCATTTTAAAAATAAAAAAATCTGAAATCAATTAAATGCAAGTTTAGGAAGTGTTTTTCTGTTATGAGAGGCTCCCTGTAGCATTTTATGCCTCTGTCATTGCAGAATGGAGTCCCATTAACAACAAATCACTATTTATTTTGTTTTAATTTGATTGATCTCCATCTAAATCCACTGCACTTGACTCTGCAGATACAATATGATTCACTGCAGCTGTACCCTAAAACAGTAAATAAAGAGTATTTTGGCAAATCAAACCCACAGATTTTTTTTTTCATATAGCTTGAGGCAAGCTTGATTTGTTTGGATGAACAGGGCGTAACCTGCTTCTCGCCAGCCTTACTAATTAGTGTTCACTACTGCATACTGTGATGACATCCTTTTTGAAATAAGTAATGAATGGTAAGCAGCACGAACCTATCTATAGGCCTACTGCTGTATGTTTACTGTACAGTTTTACATCTCAAGGTCACACAAACCCTGTTGCCTCTCATTAGCAGCTGTCCATGGTGCTGGAGTGCCAGCTGCTGGTTGTGTTCATGGCATGCTGCATTCAAGTCTTGTCTCACATACTGGGATGTTTGGTATACGTCTGCATCAAAACCGCTTGACAGTCGCCTGTAGAGAACTTGTGGGACAGGACTGCCATGCTCTGACAATCACACTCTGTAATCTATACAACCAAAGTGGTAATACTGATACAACTGGTTCCTGGGAATGTAGATACAGTGGTTCAATCCAGAACCTGCTTGCTGTGAGGTGACAATGCTGACCACCATATATTTGTGTATGAATCTGAAATGTTGAAACATTTGCTTTATAGTTATTCACATTCTATTAACTTTTGGACATACTGAAATGTATGTCTTAAGGAATACTGGTCAGTTTATTTAAAGTTAATCTCTCTGTGTTATTGTTTATTTTGAAAGCAATGATAAATGTCACAATCCTGTTTGATAAAGGTCATATACACAAGTCTTAATTTGATAAATCAATGCTGTCTCTGTAACGTGAAAATAATAAGTTAAATAAGTTTAATCACAATAACAAACAACAAATCATATCGTGATTTGTCTACTACTGATTTCAAAATGTCTCTATTTTATGTCCTTAATGTTTAACTTTAGTCTGTCATTTGTCTTTTTTGACAATTTACTTTCTTAAAGAAAACACAGCTCAACATTTGACATGCAACTTGATGTATAACTGTTGTGCAACATGTAGGGTATTAGCTTAGCTGAAATGGTTGACTGTGAATGGGACAGTCTGATTATTAAAAGTGCCTTTATTCAAATTATTGAATAAAATATCTAAAACTAAACCAAACACAAATTGATCGCCTGATGCTCACTTTACATGTCACGTCAGAAATTGCTATAGCAATGTTTCAAAGTTTTAATTGGTTGTTACACCCTCCTGCTTTATTTAGTAAAAGTATACCTTCATGGATTTGGTGAAACATTCTTTTTTGGAGTCAGAAGCAAAGTTTCAGCATTTTACAGTTACATGTTCTGGGTCCATGTACACCTATCCAACATATTTGGTGTCTTTTTCTAAGTTTTGGGGGCCAATCTTTTCAATAAAACACTGTTAAGAGGATATTCTGATTTATTATACCTGTGTTTGGGGTATTTCTACTCAACAACCAATTATTATGCCAAATTCTCCACTTGTTTGTGCCACACTGCTCCAATGGGTGTATCCGCATCTAAACTGGATATAAATTATTCTGTATATATCTAGTATCTATAACATTATAATCTGGTGTAAGTTTGAGAGTTATAGGGGACTGTAGTGCAGAGGAGCTGAAGAGATGGGTTGACATGGAGATACAGAGTGTGTGTGAGCTGACTGCTTCTATTTGCAACCTTTTTACTTTATTCTATTTAACTATTCTATTAGCATTTTTACTATCATCTTATTTTTTCATTCACTTAAAACTATTTATTTCAATTAAAATAAACTGCAAAAGCAATACGAAATGCTGTGCCTTATGATGATGTGCCAAAAAAGACATCATGTACATCTTGGTGCAATAGTGGAAATGTCTACTTGCTATGGTCAAAAACATTATGATAGTGGTGCAAATTCTGGTTCAGCATTATGAAAAACTTTATCTCAAGATGATATTTCAGCAAAATAGCTCTTCCCAAGTAGCAGCTTAGTAACAGATAACCTTCAATGACACTAACAGTTAAAGTAAAGAATGAAAAACATATAGGTCTTAGTTTGAGTGCTGATATGCATCATGGTTTTCATGGACAAACAAATTTATATGCGCAGAAAACTGAATGAAAATATGCGTCATAACCTCATTTTACTGACTTTGTATTCACAAAACGGTCATTTTGGGGTCAGGGTGCCCCCTAATTGCACTTATACAGTTAGAACAGGTAATATCTGATGATTATATGTGAAATAACATCCTAAAAAACTATCATGTCTAGACATTAAGTATATAAAAATATCATGCAGAAGCTGAGATCTGTCCTTGTTTGTGTGACGCTTCCCTGAATTTACCTTGATCCACACAAAATATAATGGTATACTTTAAATATGTTATTTAGTTGTGCCAAGAGATCACAAAAAACTTGATTACTATTGCAATCTTCCCTGGATCAAACCGCAGATTCACTGGACTGCACTATACTAGGACCTGGAGGACACCTGCGTTTTCCCACCTGCACCTCAAGCAGCCTAAATCCGAGAGGAAGTGAACTCAGCATTTCCCACAGCCTGTAAGAGTGTCAGTGAACATGGAGCGGCGCTGTAACCAAGCGGTATTTTTGGTGGAGGATAAACCCCTGGAGGGAGAGAGCTAGAGAGAGGCAGAGACAGGGGGAGAGCTGTTCCCTCTCCTCCTCTATCCGTGTCTCCGCCGCGCACAGCGGACTCTCTCCTGTCTCTGCCTCGCAGTGTGCAGGTGTGTGTGTGCACCGACTGTCCGCTCAAGCTTTTCACACTTCCACCACATTTGGGAGCGATTTTGGATCCTAAACCGAGGCAGTAACTCACACTGGAAGTAGGCTGCCCACTGTCCACCCCGGCTGAGAGGATGTTGCAGTGATAGACAGCAGAGCAGCTTCTCCACTGTATCGCACTCAGCCGGCATCGTCAGCTGTTGCTCTAGCAGAGAGTGAAGAGTCGGGAGCAACAGAGGAAAAGGCCAAACTATGCGACTGACTTTCTGCCGGTAACCGTTTTCCACCATAAGTCGACCGGGGAGCGGATGCGAGCAGAGGTTG
Source organism: Epinephelus cyanopodus (assembly GCA_026686955.1). Taxonomy (NCBI): domain Eukaryota; kingdom Metazoa; phylum Chordata; class Actinopteri; order Perciformes; family Serranidae; genus Epinephelus; species Epinephelus cyanopodus. The sequence goes on along the minus strand of CM048916.1, from coordinate 9,398,642 downwards.
CCAACGAGCCTCTGACTATTTTCTGCCCTTTGTCGGTGCCGGAGGAGCTGTGCCAATGGAGAAAGCGACTCCGCCGCCCCAGCCCCAGCTCCAGCTGTCGATAGCGAAGACTGAAAGTCCAGCGGAGGACATCTCCGGGCTGACTGACGAGGAGCTGCTCAAGTGGACCAAGGAGGATCTGGTGCGGCGGCTGAGGCGCTCCGAGGCCGACAAGATGAGCGTGATTCTGGACCACGGGAATCTCATCCGAGAGGTCAATCGCAGCCTCCAGCTGCACTTGAACGAGATCAGGGGGCTGAAGGTGAGGGGGCGCGCATCGGTGAGGGATGAGATCATAGGTTTTGGAGCGCACCTGAGAGCGCGCATAGCAGGAGGGATGTTCTGCTGTGGAGAGAGCGCCTCTGCAAACGTGGTGTGAGAATAGATGGTATCATCGAAGTTCAGTGTGCCATTGTGTAGGCCTGTGTGAGAATCTGATGGGAATGAATGCAGACTCGGTGTGCACAGGCTTGTTGGGCATGCTTAACCTAAAGCAGGGGTAGAGTTGTAATTTAACTTTTGCCAGAGATATGGGAAATCCAAGGTTTAATTAACGAGGGAAAGCAAACTGCATCCCTACAACTCAACATATAAAGTACAGCACAGGCCAGTGAGGCAGACGTTCATCCTCCTAATACTGAAGGGGAGGGCATGTCTCTCTGTTCATATGCCAGTGCTCAAATCTGGCATCCAGATCTCCCCCTGTCTGAGCTACACACCTCACATTCCTAGACAATCCCTGCACATAAATCTCCAGCATGTGCAGCACAATTTGCCTCAAGAACGTGGCATTTGCTTTGAAAGTATTTGCACGCATTCTCCTTTTTCAGTGACCTTTCTACTGCTTCTATTTTCTGCACTGCTAATAAGAAGAATGTGACACAAATGTCCACAATATTTACAGCTAAAGCTGAGACCCAGCCTGAGGTAGCCTCAGATGAAACACATGGGGATCATTTGCCTTTCTCGGAGACCTCGTCACCTCTCCACCCATCCTATCCGAGCTGCCTAATTACACAGGAAAGAGCTGGAGGGTAAGAGAGAGGGAGAGGGGAGGGGAGAAGAGAAGGAGCTCTCGGGGAGGTGAAGGAGGGATGTTTAAGTAAACGTTGCTGGGTGTAAAATGTTCGGGGCGTGTGATTTCACTGCTGTAACCCAGTCTTATTTCTGTGTGTGGCCTCTCCATCTCCTGCAGAGCATTCTAGTCTACATTATGCACTTCACATTGAATGGCACACAGTGAGTCAGTGCTTTTGTGGGAAAGACAGAGAGGATTAGGATTTCATTTCATTATGATTGCATACAGCGTTTGACTGATATCTAAGAGGGCGCTGAAATGGATTGAAATCGGACAATGGTTCCTGCGATTTAGCTGGAGTTAAATCAATAGAAGACAAATTATTTTGCTTTGTACCAAATCAAAAGCACATTAATGTTCTTTCTGCTCTGATCAGCATTGTCATATTTTATGAAGCTTCTTAATGCCTAGGCCTCAGTTTAACCCCGTCTCTCCTTTCCTCTTGTTTTTTCCCCTCTCTTCCTCTCAGGATATTAACCAGAAGCTGCAGGAGGACAACCGTGAGCTGCGGGACTTGTGCTGCTTCCTGGATGACGACCGCCAGAAAGGCAAACGTGTGTCCAGGGAGTGGCAGCGCTTGGGACGCTACAGTGCCAGCATCATGCGCAAGGAGGTGACCCTCTACCTCCAGAAACTCAAGGAGCTGGAGCTTCGACAGGAGGAGGTTATCCGGGAGAACCTGGAGCTGAAGGAGCTCTGCCTGCTGCTGGATGAGGAGAAGGGGGTGGTAGGTGGAGGAAGTGGCAGCGGAGGAAGCGTAGGGGGAGGGAGTGTAGGCGTGGGAGGGTGCCGCAACTCCATAGACAGCCAAAGTAGTTTGCTGCTGGTGCCCGGGCAGGGGCTCCTGATGAGAGACGTGGGTGACGGGAGCAGCACCTCCAGCGCCGGGAGCGCTGACAGCTCCGATCACCCTCACCACAAGCAGCCTCACCTGGCTCCAGGCGTGGGTGGGGTTGGTAGTGGTGGGGAGAAGGGGAGCCCCGAGCTTGTGCACAAACCCAGGTGTAGCAGCATCAGTGGAATAGGAGGCGGAAGTGGAGGAGACAGGGATGTGTCCAGCCCCGAGCACCCTGCTGGGCGCCACCGGAGTACAAGCCTGGAGTATCCATACACCTTGCCTCAGCTGTGCAGGCCCCGCTGTGGCTCCATATCCGTGCCTGACCACAGTCGAGTGATGCGGGGCCTCAGCCCGGAAAAGTATGGTAGGAACGTGGGCCGACGCAGCCCGGAGCAGCACCCCAAGCACCACAGCTCGGATCTCCTCCTGGGCCAGAGGCAGCACTTCCCGGGTCAGGGAGGCAGTGGGGAGCTCTATCAGAGGCACAACAGGAGCAGCATTAGCAGTTTAGGCTGTGGGAGCCCAGAGCCCAGGCAGGCACATTTAGGGGCCACTGAGCACCATGAAAAGGGCTGCGTGGTCCAGGGGGGCAGCCCTGAAACTCATAGGCACCAGTACAGTATGAGCCCCGACCACGTGAAGTTTGGCAGCCCTGTGAGAGACGGGCAGAGGAGGCCGGCTGGAGACGAGCTGTCGCCACACCATCGGAGCATCTACAACGGCATGAATGGTAGGTTTGAGTGTATGAGTGCATGTAATGTGATCATCCCGTGGTTTCTAACATCTTATAAAATATTCCCATGCACACAACCCCTGGAATTCAGTGGATGAAACTGTGCAACATATTTCACACTATAAACTTACCTAAAGCATCTGCAGCAGGGTGAAGACAGTGATGTTCTCTGGGAAACTGTGAAAATTAAAAAAAAAACTTGCTGCGTGAGATGCGATTGGAATGCACTTATTTGATTGAGAAAACACAGATGCTCTTCCTCAATGTGACTGTTGCAAAATTTACAGCATTATTGATTTTCTTGGCGTCTCGAGAGGAATGTGGGTTGGCTCAGCGGATGAGAGACAAAATAAGGGATTCAGATTATTTTATTATTTTACATGTTCTGTATCCAAGTCGAACAGATTCGACTCAAATGAACCGTGCTCAGACATCAGTGTGTGGTGTAGCATTGCAACACAGATGCACCTCTCAGACGACGAATTACCCCCTAAGTCTTTGCTGCAGCCGTGCCCATCTCAGTGAGATCAGTGAGAGTTAAGGATGTCAGAGAGAAGGAGGAATATCAAAGTACCAACTTGGCTGCTGTTTAAATACCCCACAGTGGCTGATAATGATTTCTGGAATCTGAGGGGAAAAAAAGTGCTGAGTGGCACAGAGCTGGCAGAAGCTAAAGGACAAATTCCTCAAGGTGAAATATCTGCCTGAGTTTGCAATACGAGGCTGAAATTACAAGAGAAACAGAAAGAGTGTACACAGAGCAGAGTATGTGTGTATATGCCACCAGTTATGTGCTTTTGCATTGATATGATTAGTTATAATTACAAAGCAAAGACACAAATGACTGTTTACAGAGTGAGGTATTTGTGCTGACATTAGGATGACCTTAAAGGGGCACTCCACAGATTTTACACATGATGATGAGTTCACTTGTCACAGGGAGCACAACGCAGCCTGTGAAATCAGTTGTATAATTTAATCTGTGGCTCTGCAGGAGCTTCGTCAAGTCGGAGGAAAAAAAAGCCCCGGTGATGTAATTATGATGTCATCAGGGTTATCTCAGTTTGTTGGTCTGGAAAAATGTCAGAGAGACTGTTACAGAGTAGTTATAGTTTTGTATTTATCATCAGTTTTTATATGGTTTTTAATTTCTGTTTTCAGTTTAGTTTCTTTACAGTTAGTATTAGTTTTGTTTTATAAGTTTCAGTGTTAGTTTTAGTTTGCTATAGGGAGGTATTTGTCAGGGCACGATTTAAGAAGTTCAAAATAGGTGTTACAGTACAATAGCTGCATTAAGAGTATTTTGGGGAACTTTTATAGTACTTTTCTATGAAAAATGATTCAAACCGATTAGTCGACTACTAAAATAGTCACAATTATTTTAATGGCCGATTAGTCATCGATTAGTTGACTAACCGTTGCAGCCCTATAATACAAACACTTTGTAAAGGAAATTGACTCAGTCATGTAGACATCCTTTTCTTAATAACAATGCAATGTATTCTCATACTACGGTTTGTATGATATCTAATGAATAGGAGCCCCATGAATGGCGTTAGGTACTTAACACAGTGTTACGTAGGTTAAGTTTAGGCAAGCAGAGTCACTTTGGTGAGGTGTAAGAAATGAAACACGACTGGGTGTCTTTAATTTTAGGCAAGTATATTTATGTAGGTTCGGGTTAGGAAAAGACACGGTGATGATGAACATTAAAGTCACTTGGTTTCACACAGTTCCAGACACCATCAGCCGTCCCCATTTCTGGCTCTTAAACTCTTCCTTTTGATGCCAAACCGTGAATGTAATCGTCAACACAATCTGTTCATCAGAGGGAGGAGATTCTGCCGAACGTGTAGGTTTTGTGTTTGTGGTGTCAAAATTGTGATCTTATGGACAAGAACTGTAGTGCATTGTTTTATTTATAGGCATATATGCAAAGAGTGCATCAGAGCCATCAGAGACTTCCTCAGGTTAGATTGTTGACAAAGATTAAAACTAAAGACATTTCATGTATGTTTTTATTTTATAAGTAGTTTTGTAACTATTCTCCATGATTTTGTTTCACATATTTTTCATTTTTTCCAGAGTCTAGTTTTGGTTTTTATTTCAGTTAGCTGAAATATTTAGATTTAGTCAATTATGATAATCTTGAGTTTGTAAAAACATGGGTATCTAACAGACAGGAATGGTCTAACTAAGATACAATATTGAGCAGCATTATGGGAAATGTAGTGAGGTGGCCCCATCAAAGATGAAGGTTTGAATAATCAGTTAGAGACGCCCCAGTTGACTGAGATTTCTTCAAGTCCAGTAGGCTATTTTTTTGGTCAGTAAGTGTACTTCTTAGGTCGTCATAGTCCCCAGATTTAGCTGCCGATTGAGTGCTCTTTGCTTTTATTCTGCTCCCTGATACAGACAGCTGCAGAGTCTGAGTGAGATGGAGGCTGTTCTGCGAAGTTAGCATGCATTAGCTCAGGGGCCCAACTCAGTGTCACCCAGAATGTTGCAAATCCCATTCAAAATCTCAAACTGTATGGAAAAAGAGTAACGATTCATTGAATATTTGTATTAAAGTGCCAAATCTGTTTAGACTGACATAATTGTGTGTCAGGCACAGCCCTAAAATGAAGTGTTTCTGGGGTTTGACCTGTACTCGTAACGAAAAGTCAAGATATCTCAACCTCTGCTGCTTTAATTGTAACCATTATATTGTAAACTGTCCTTTGAGACCCCCCCCCCCCCCCCCCCCACACACACACACACACACACACACAACTTTATCAAATTAAAACACCAAATTGCTGAAGCACAAGAATTACAATACAGCCACTGCAGCCTCAGAAATTACAGTCTAGTAGTAAACACGCTCTCTCCAGCCATTTTGCAATCTCTGCTGATTGCACCGGATTATCATAAAGACACACACACAACTTTGATTTGGATCATCGTTCTGTTTCTATTTGAGCTTTTTCCTGTGCGCTCTGTGGCTCTATGAGAGATTTCAATCTTGATGTAACCTGAAACCCATATGATGTCTGCAAAAGGCCACGCCACATTAATGCCTCACAAATCCTTAATTGGAAAATGTTGTGAGTGCACGGGGCGCTCGCTGGCCCCCGAGCCTGGTGGTTTGCCAACTGTGGCATAACTGTTGTGAACTTAGCTCGGAGGGAAATGCATGCACCAAACAGCCTTTAACCAGGTTCATAAAGACTTCATTAAGCCTGTGTGTGAGAGAAATGTGAGTGTGTGCGTGTTGCTGTAGAGTCGTATTAGTATATCATGATAGTTGTCTGTCAGAATGGCTGTTTGTCTCCATCATGAATGTCCCCACAGGGCTGCCATGCCTTCGCTGACCTGACAAGGACGCTGACTTCAAGTGTCACAACTGTATTTACAGTTAGAACAAGACATGCAATCAATACTTAGCTGGAGGTGGAAGATTTTGCTTTTATGTTAAATAATTGCGTCCCAGTCACATCACAGAAAGGCTGTGTATTGGTGTGAAATTTTGCCGACAGATTAAAACACACAAACGCTGCAGAAATGAGTGCATGAACAGATAGCCTGCTGCGAGGTAGGGGAAGTAAAGAGAGCAGCTTTGTGGCCGTGTCCGTGTGTGACATCCACTGACCCATCCTTACTGCCATGTCCTTTTTTGGACGAAGAGGGAATTTAATTCCTGTGACCATGTAGTACACTCCACTCACTTGGATTATCCTCTAAGCCTTTTGCACAGTATTATTTCATTTTTTATGTACTTGCGTGTGTGCTTGTGTGTGTGTATGTGATTTGGGTGGATGTGCCACAGTGTCCCATCCCGGGTCACTGCAGCAGTGTTTTATTCAGACAAATGAAAGTCTCATGTTCATGTGCCACTCGACAGCACTGAGGCTCAGGCCATTTAAATTCCTGACAAAATCCAAAATGAAAGCAAAACATCACTGACCTCCTCAGCCTTTTAATACAAACTGCTTTTGCATCTTTTGGGAAGCTTATCACACATATTCTGTTATGTTTGAATCATGGAGAAGGGTATAACAAAAAAAAAATGATGAGAAGCATTCTTAGTGTTGCTTCAAGTCCAGTTTTCTGCCAGAAAAAAAACAAAAAAAGCTCTCATCTCAACAATACATAATCCACGGGACGGCTCCTAGCTCAGCGAATAGATCGTCCACCCCATGTTGGCTAAAGTCCTTCGCAGCGGCATGGATTCGATTCCAACCTGTGGCCCTTTGCTTTGTGTCATCCTCATTCTCTCATGCCCTTTTCTGTTGCTGTCTTGCTGCACTGTAATAATGAGAATAAAAGCCCATGATCCAGAAAATAATTGATTCATGTATCTAAAAGGCATTTAGAAAGTTAAGGGAGAACTAGGTAGAGATAAAAATAACTGCATGTCAATTTGGAATTTTATACATTCCTGGATGGCAATAAATATTGTCTTGCCTACATACAATGATGGGCCTGTAAAGCCTGTTAAGACACTGTATGTGACCCAGTACAAATAAAAAAGGAAAACTTCAGTACAGTCGTGACCCAGATCAAATCCGTCCATCTTGCCATGTGATAGATTCCCTCTCAGTCAAAGATAATCAGCCATGAACACTGTAGTCTCCTGACCCAGACTGTTTGCTAAGCCTGTAGGATCTCTGCACTGCAGAGGGTCTTTTTCAAAAAGAGGAGAGACTTAATCATGTTTTCTGCTTTAGCAATCACAAGTTCTGCATATTAGCTTAAGCTGCTCAGATGATTGGGAGGAGAAAAAAAAGGCCGCATGGGGAAAAAAAAAAGACATTGCAGTGTGTGGGAGAACCTCTGCCCTTGTGATGCCAATGAATGCCCCCCCCCCCCCCCCCCCCCCCCCCCCCCCCACACACACACACACACACAAAGCCCCACCTCCTTCAATTACTGTTGCTGTGTGTCCAGTTTTCTGTTCTTGCACACATATGGTTTGTATGTATTAACTTTACAAAGATAACAGCAGCAGGTTTACCACTCCAACTTCCGGTTCTTGATTTCACACAGACACGCTACAGCAAGCAAAGCGCCTTTAGCGAGCCGCTCTGGGACCTGGTGCCTAAAGTTTAACAAGGTTGAAGTGTGGGCGCTACATGCTGGGATGAATACCCACGTGGGAAACAAGCCGGCCAGCCGCGCATGGAAAACAAAATTGAGGAAGAAACAGCATTGTGTGTCTCTGAATTCCCTGAACTGTACAACAAATTTGCTGTTGTATCGAGACCTCAGGAGGAAAGCCGTCTCGGACACACATTTCCAACCATCAGGTGTGTTTCAGTAGATAGCTTGTAGGTTTATGTGTCGCCTATGTGACAAACATAGCTTAGTTAGACTGTTTACAAAGTGTCCTCCCTCAATAGCTCTACAGACCTACTTTAGTTTCTTTTCTGAGGTCAACAACTGCTGTCAACAGCAAGATGACATAATCCTGCTCTACGCAACTTGTCAGATGTGCGCTTAACCCAGCAGTGAGTGCAGCTCAACTCCTATTGTGTTTGAAAGGGCCTTTACTCTATGAGTTGGCTGAAAACTCTGTCTCTGGCTGAGTCCTTTTAAAATGGAAACTATATTTCAGTCAGGAACACTGTAATCAAAGAAAACTCTATTTCCATTTGCAGTATTATATTTAGCAGTATGACTCTGTTCTGAGAGAGCACACCTCTCTGCCCTTCCATGTGCAAACGAGGAAAGCCCAAGGCAGAAAGAGCAAACCTCTCTGCCCTTCCATGCGCCTACATGGAAAGCCTCAGGCAGGGAGAGCAGCAGCAAAGTACCACCAGGAACAGAACAGAGCAGCATCAGTGACAAACAGAAATGACACTGATAAGTCAGACACAGTATGAAAAGGAGGAGCTGGGGTGGAGGCGGCTTGCAGAGGAAGCAGCAACAGTAGGCAGGCCAGAGCAGTTTAAATAGGGCCCTGAATGACATTTACCAATTGCTCACATAGAAAGGAATCATGTGATCTATCAGCTGATTAATCAGTTGATTGGGCTGTTTGAGCTGATTGACATTGTGTCCTGTCTGAACTAACGCTATGCTCAGTTAAAAGATCTTACATAATATGCAACTAAAGGCTACATATGATGCTAAAAGACTAAACAACCACACTAATACATTTTTGCTTTAAAACTCCAAACTCCTGCCTTCATTGAAGATGGGACTGGCTGAATTTGTTGCTCCTCCATAGCTCCTGCCCCTCTTCACAGTAGAGTTGTGCCGCGTCTTTTTTTTTTTTCCAAGCTTGCTGCAATGCTGTGTACGGAAGCCCGTGGGGGCGCGCAGAGACGGAAGAACGTTAATAAAAAAATCGATTTTTGAAGTTTATGAATCGATTCAGAATTGTGGATGATTAGAATCGCGATTCTTATGTGAATCGTTTTTTTTCCCCCACCCCTAGTTTTCAGGCGCGATGGAGACAAATTCTGACACAGTGCTAAAACGGTGGTGTGTATGGAGATTGTTTTCATTTTAAAATGCTGTTTTAAAATGAAAACACTTCGAAAAGGTCCGCTAGTGATGTGCTCCCTGGCCTTGGTGAGCTATTTAGCTGGCCATGCTAAGGGGCCGTACACGTGCTGCGTCTTTAACTGTGTGGAAAACACGAGGTCGGGCGCTGGGTGCTACTGTTGTGCCTTTTCTGTGAGAGAAGCAGGTTTTGCCTGAGGTTTCCAAGCAACCTTAACAAGCACCGTATCATTGCCTATTTACCTGAAATCCTGAGTGCAGAGCTGATCTTCTTCCAGGTGCTGTTTGTGTGAAGGCCTATTGTTCATGGGACAGATGTAAAGCTCTGGCAGCTCTGCACTAAAATGCTTAACTTCTCCATATTTATCACAGGCTGTGATTGGTTGGTCAAGTTGAACTCTGTTTATCTCAGGGCGCAGCTGTCGCACCCTGAAAAAACAGGTGCTCGGGAATGCATGCACGCCGTAACTCTTACTCTTACTTTTACTCTGGTTATGGAAAGAGAATCAAAGAAACAACCACCAAACTACTACATACTGCTTCAGCATGTGAAGAAGTGCAAAGCCTGACAGGCCTGCCATGTGGTTAAAGTGGCTAAGCTGTGATTGGACAATCACTGTTTAGTTTTAGTCAGTTAAACAAATATAATTATTCAGAGACTGTATCTTGGAGAGAAGCGTCTCGTGAGCTTTTGCATCTCCATGTCTAAATCAACTTAATGAGAACTGACAAACACTGGCAGCGTGATCCTCTATTCTTGAGCATTTTGTGCTGTTGTATCTGATCAAATTAGCAAAGATCATCCCATTGTCTCATTCGCTCTCATTCTATTAATCTATAATTGTAGCATCAGTTCAGACCATCCAGCTCCTCTGGCTGTTGTTTGGAAGTGCTGCTGCCTGTCTGCAACAGGAAATCATCACTGAAGCTGTGGCCTCAGATAATGTTCTCCCTCTCCACTGTCACTGTGAAAGCCTGGCTATCGCTCTCCCTCTTCCTCCTCTCTCTTGTCTTTCTCCCTCCTTCCATCCTAATTGGCTGCCAGTGTGAACAGCCAGCTGTCGGACAGAGAGAAAACTCTGATTACAAAGCCCTCTTTCTGGAGGAGGCCGGAGGATGTACTGTTTGCCAGGCTGAGCCGAGGAAAGAGGGCTGAGGAAGTGTTTGAGTGGATTACTGGCTGTTTTCTTCCTCTCCTTCTCTGTCTCTTTCTGTCTTCCTCTCTGCAGCCCATCTTCTCCTCTTCCTCTGACTCCACTCTGCCCTCTTCTTCCTTGCTGGTTTGCCAGAGCGATGGATGGAAAGCATCCCCTTGACAAATTGTGAAATCTCACAGCCTAAGCGGCATGAAGAAACTCAAATGTTTGTCACAGCTGCTTGGCATGAAAAGATTTGGGGGAGCATTAGGCGGCTGTAATTCAAATGGATCAGTATTATTACCAGATAACCTCATCTGAACTGCCAACCATCCCAGCTTTTCCCTTTCCTTACTAGTTCAACTTACCAAAGTGGCAAGATGTTGCACAGATTAACTTGTTCACATACATACTTCTGTATTTAAATGAAGACTATTACGGACACTATAACTGTTTGTACGAATAATTAGTGCCCCTACCGGTTAGGTTTAGGGAAAGAATTGTGGTGGGGCATAATCATGTTATGCACTTAAAGGAATAGTCAGGATCATTTGATGTGAGGTTGTATGAGGTATTTAGCCATAGTCAGTGTAATACATACAGTAAATGTCCGTCGGCACGGCCTCAGTTTGGAGAAGCATGCTGGAATATCGACATGGAGGCTAAGGCAATGTACTGCTGTGGATGGGGTCCAGCAACAAAACATATTTTGGCACCTAAAAAGAAAATCAGCATCAGTTTAAATGTACGCTATATTTAGAGTATTTTACTTCTATACCTCACAGTGATTTAACATAATTGAAAACAGGGGCTGCTGGTCTACTGCTGCCTCAGTCATTTGTTTTGTTTAGTGTTATTGTGTGACTTTGGCATTTGAAAGGGTTAGCTCAGATTCACCAAAGTCACACGATAATACAAAGAAACTAATGGATCAAAGCAGCGGTAGACCAGCAGCTTCCGTGTTCAGCAAGCTAAAATTCTGGTTTTGGTGTGTAGAGTCTGGTGGCTTTGAAGAGAGCGCTGAGCCGTTAATGGCTTCCTGTCAGAACGGGCTGAGTGATGGCAAAGATAAAGCTGTGTAAATATTCTCAATTTATTGTACACTGAAACTGTATCAGATTTTTTTAGGTGGTTAACCCTAACCCTAACCCTATGTTTTGCAGCTGCCCTGTGTCAGCCCTCATTTTGCTTCTCCAAACTGGGGGTTTACCGACAGACGTATATTGTGTGTATTCCACTTTCCATGGATAACTACTTTATACAAACCCAATTTAAAAATCCGAAATATCCCTTTAATGTAACTAGTGTGGCATGATGATGTGACATTATGTAAGTAACTTAAAATAACTCAATGTTGACTTTTGGTTTTTACAAGGGACAGGAGCCCCAGCCTCCAAGGTGAAAGCCCTGTGCTTGTTTGACCCTTTGCAACCGCATGGCCTCCGAATGCAGACTTTGTCGCTCTTTATTCTACATTACCTGACTTCCTCCTTTGTATTATAGGAAGGAGGACAGCCTGCAGCATACAGGTCACATGATCACAGCCTCCTGGCCTCGATTGCGTGGGAATTATCACATAACACATTACTTTTTTAATAAGTACCAAGAGTGAATGAGAATAACCTAATAAGGGTCGTATTTTCATTCCAAAATTGGGTATTCCCTGCTTGATGTGTTTTATCAGTTAAAGAGCAGAGGAATGAGAGCAGGTTAAAGCTCCAGAGATAGTTCGAGTTAAAGCCAGAGTTAGAGACATGTGTTTCTCATGGCGGATGTCTTTATCACAACCCCTGCAAAGGGGAAAATGTTGCTTTTAAATGCTATCATGGCATTTGAATCTGTAATCACACCTGAGACCAATTATCCCAAACACCCTTGCCTATAGGCCATCAGTGATTCCATTAACCAAGGAGTGCATGATTAGGCATTTTGTTTATCTACCTCTAGTGCATATCGTTGTCATTTTTAATCAAGCCGCCCTCAGCTCCGTCTCTTTAAAGATTGCTTCTCCGGGATGGAGCAGAGAGTCGTGTATTGCCTCTCTGCAGTGTGATACTCAAACAATGCACACTCCTTTTTTTTGGTCCCTTATCGGTAAATCCCAGTCAAATACTAAGACAACAGTAATGTCAATGGGAAATGGAGTGTGAAATGTCTCTAACAAGAGAACAAAAATTATTTTTGGCAAGCTAAATTATAAATTAGAGGGAGGCAAGGAGAATGATAATGTACTGCAGATATAACCAAGATGAACATATGTGTGCATGTGCAGCATTCTGGCTCTCTGATGGATGTAAATTTGTTGTAACAGATCAGTATTCATGAACATGTTGAGCACTTGGCCACTGATGCACCCATACATTTCCCCCAACAAGCAGCTCCACAGCTAAATAGCTGTGTGAGTTATGACGGGGCTGCTTGGCGTGTTCAAGCATCGCTCCAGCCCAAACCCCAGAGGTATGTGACAAATGTTGCACAGTAGCCCCAGTCATCCGGTAGACACGCAAACCCAGTGGAACGGAGAACAGCCTTTGTCCTCTTACGCCGTGCCAACGGGGAACGGCCCACTGAGCTAAGAGGAAATTAGCTTGCTAGGCCAGGTAATTAACTGGAAGTTGAGTAGCTGCCATGTACGAGGGCAACACTGGGCCTGAGGGAACCTCTGTCAGTCCCAAAGTCACCAGCAGTAACCACATTTAGCGACGTTACATATACTTCAGCTGTAGCTGTGTGCCATGACGGCAGACTGAGGGCATCAGGTGATCAGGTGGGAGTGAAGGAGGTGAGTGGAGCTGGATGGATGTTGCTGAGTGCATCAGGTTCACATACAGTGTGCAGCTCTGTGTTTGGCAGCGTTCACTTGTCTTTGTGGCAGTTTTTTTCAGTCATACTGACTCGCATGAATTTCATGACTTATTCAAATTAATATATATATTCAGCCTGAGTGAGTTTGCTGAGGGGCATTGACAGAGTAGGAGGAGAAATGAATAGAATTATCTTCACATTACCTCACCCCCACTCAAATCAAGTCTAAGTGACTTCTGCTGAACAGCAGCCTCTGTGGCCATAAATAACATTTTTAGGATGATGGTAAAATGCTAACATAGTAGCACCAGTCGAGACCAGTCAAGAGTGATGGCCTCAGTAATTCTCATGAATACAGTGCAATAAATTTGTCCTTAATTATCACCTTTTATGCACCTAGAATATCCGTAAGTGAGCAAATTTTGATAAGTTTATGAGATGATTATTCACCCCCTTGTGATGCAGGAAAAAAACAAACATATCAGGAAGCAGAGCAGCATTTTCACTATCTGCACTGTTCATCCATGCCGTGCATAAACACGTATGTACAGCATGTGAGAAAATACGGATTGAATGAGCAACCCAACTTAATATTTTTACATTCTATCTACAACTTAAGACAAGTTAGATTTAAGACTTTTTAATGCAACTTGGAGTGAAATTTAGCACCACTTTTACAGTAACCAAAACTGAAGAAAAACATGAACCAGTGTCAACAAAACTGGGAAATACCTGCTGTTTGCTGGCGGGTTGTTTTTTTTTTGCTGATTTTGTGTTTCTCACTCTGCATGTGGGATTCCGCTGCTTTGATTCCCATAAAGCTGAGTTTGGAAAAACTTCTGCACAAAATATACCGAGCCGTGCATGAATTGCCTTGTACTGGTTTCAGCCATGCCCTGAAATCTTGGTTAAACAGCCAATGTTTGTTGGTCATTTGGTACATTATTAAAACAGACAGATGTTCCTTTTTTGTTTCTTTTTCGATTTTACCATTTGACATCAGAAAAAAAGATTCACAAAATCCTACGTCTCATGTCTCAGCATTTTTAAGACATTTTAATACCACTTAACGTAACCTAAAGTGTAATTTGTTGGCCTATTTGTCATATTAATGATGTATTTATTAAAAGCAAAAGATACTTAGCACTGTGTGACATTATGATATTGCCACACAAAAATATAGTGATACTATTCCATATTGATTTTTTCCCCAACTCCTACTTTTAAGACATTTTAATGATCCACAGGAACCCTGTCACCTCACCCCGTGTCATTGTGGGTTTCCGGCTTCCTCCCACAGTCCAAAGACATGCAGGTTAAGGTTAATTGGGAGCTCTAACTTGCAGTATGAATATGCGCGTAAATGAATGGTTGTCTGTCTCTGTGTCAGTCCTGTGATAGTCTGGCGACTTGTCCAGGGTCTGCCACTATGTCAGGCTCCAGGCCCTCTGTGACCCTGAACTGGATAAGCTTTGAACATGTTCAGCATTTTTTTAGCCGGGGGGGGGCTGATGGTCATTGATATCTCACGTACCACCCTTGTGGATGACGGCAAAGTACTTTTTAAAAGCCATCACTGATGCAACCTGTGAGAGAACTGAGAACTCTTCTTCTTTCATATTCTAATTGTTTAACTCACGGCTGATCTCCAGCAGTGACACCGCTCCCTGTGGTGTACCAGGTGCCAAATACAGTGCAGGCAAGTCTGAATAAAGTCTTTACAAATATTCATGTAATAGACATCTAAGACAAAAGCCATTTCTGTAACAGATAGATTAGGTGTTCCATGTCTAAACAGGGGTTATAGTTAGCTAACATTAGCCACCAGAAGCTACTGGCCGTACCAGACCAGGTAAATTGGTATGGGCAAAACCCCTGTGTGCTCTGAATTCATCAAAAGTATTTCATGCATATGAATCCAACTTTAAATCCATAGGAGAAAGAATGTGTCTTGCTTTGATGTTCAGTTAGCTCGTCTGTGGGGCCTGTCTGTCATGCACGTGTATCGCTGATCAAGCAGCGGTGATGAGCTGCTTTGCTGCTGCCATCATGGTGATGGTTTTTACAGCCTCACCATCTGTTAAAACAGGACTAGAAAGTGAGATAACATATCGGGAACATAACATGTCAAAAACCGCTGCAGCTGACAACATGATTATCCCTCCCTTTCACAACACCCAGGATGGAGTTATCCATTTCCTGGGGCATAAATCTCCTGCCCATATTGTGCATTATGTGCATTTGATGTAATGTTTTTCCTGATGAGAATGACAGCGAGGCACGTGCGCAGCTCCCATTACCGCGGATGGATGGGCTGATCCCTCAGACGTGAAATGATTGGCACCACTGTCATTATATGTATATCATTATCTCTTACCAGTTCTCTTTCAGAGAAGTCTTTTGGTCTGTGAGATTTCCTCTCGGAGATATTGAAATCAATTTCATTACCCCCCACTGCTCCAGACTGACTGGCTCATTTCCTTTACTGTTACAGCAAAAAGGTACATTTAATTACCTCTTTCATCTGGCTTTGGGAGAGCTTAGGCTGCAGGTAAAACGTAGAACTGAGAGAATTCCTGGGTTTCTTTGTAGATGGTCATTTTCTGTGCTGCTTTGTTACATTTTTAATAGTCTTAAATAAGATTTAAGAGGATTTAGTGGCATCTAGCGGTGAGGATTTCAGATTGCAAGCAGCTAAAACTCCCGGTTAGAATTCCTTCAGTGTTCCTCTTCAAGACAAACAGACCTGGTGATGATTTAAACCTGTAAAATCACTGAATAAAGCAGTTTCACGTTAAAAAAATCAGTGTTTCTCCTGCGCTACTCATTGTAGAGGGGCTGCTAGCTGCAGTGGCCGACATGACAGCGTGAATTGCCCTACCTAGAGCCAGTGTTTGGTTTCGTAGTAACATGGCGATGCAACATGGCGCACTTTATAGACAAGGACTCGCTGCCTCTGTAGATATAAATGGCTCATTTTAAGGTAACAAAGACATTTATTTTCAGGTGACACTAAAGAAAACATTCTTGTTATATCATATTCCATTTCTGCCAATATATCCGACTAAATCCTACCATCGTATTGTCATAGAATGGTTCATATGATATCCTACAAAAAAATGCATGCGAATGACGTTAACATACTTAACGTACAGTTACATAATTAATGTCAAATTACAGCACATTCTCACTCCAACCTCGTCACATATTGACATTTGGTCATTGACTTTCCACATCCACATACGACGTGAAAGGTAGTGATGGTGAAATCGAAGCTTCATGACGCAGTGAACCACTTTGACACAACTGCTTCAAGAAAGACACACTGCTGCGGAGAATTTCATACAGTCAGAAGAGTGACATCTGCTGGCTGTGTGTCAGAACTGCAGGACCTGAAAAAGCCCCAAGACTGCCTGTAGCGAGGTCTCGCTCTCAGTAGTCATGTGATTGTGGGCGTGCCGACGCAGGGGTTGAAACACTGTCTCGAAACACTTCAAAAGATCAACACTGTGTCGAGCAAACTGGCTCGAGCGTAACATCACTAGTGAAAGTTACTCTGGGCGCGTTGGTTGTTGACGTTCTTGGATGCTGTGTCAGTAAGTTTTCTTCTTTCAAGATACACTTCCGTTGTCACAGGAAATTTCGCGTTTACATACAGTCTCTTTAAAATTAAACGCACAACGTCGGTACCACACCAAGAAAAATACGGTCAGGTTTAAGCAACAAAAGGAAGTGGTTAGGTTCAGGAAAAAAAGAACAAGGTTTGGCTTTGGAGTCTTACTGGACGTGAACACTTCTCTCTTGGGTGAGATTCGGTGTTTGTTGGACCCGTTCACCACACCTCCTGTTTGCCCCACTCAGACTTTTGCCGCCTTAACATTCATCCTTGTCCCATTGCGTTTCCCCTGACGCTGCTGGGCGCTGTTAACTTATTACGGCAACTGTCTGCGTGTCATGCCGATGTTTAAAGACGCCTTTTTTCGTTGGTCTCTGATGCCGCAAGTCACTGCCCAAGTGCCAGATTTCGACGTCTTTGGCGTGAGATCGTGCTCTGAGTTATGGAGGTTAGGGTTAGGCAAGTAAAGTTACTGTGATTTAGTTCAGGAAAAGAAACATGGTGAGGACGTACCCTAAAACACAGTTCTGAACATGTCTCCAGGGAAAAGTCCAGGTTTTTGTGAGCCATGCACCACCCCAACCTGCCTCCTTACAAGACTGCTCGGGACTGCTTCCTGGTTAACTCCCCTCAGCACACAGGTCACATGATCGCAACCTTTCAAAATTTGTCGTATATGCACGAATTTGGGTGCAAACTCAGCCTGATCCTACACACTGGACCTTTAATAGTCTAATTTTACTTTTATTCTACTCTCTGTTATTTTCCCTCCTTTAATATGAGCAGAGCTGTGTGAAACGTGCAGTATTTCAAGAGCAGAGGAATATAAATTCTTGTCCACACCTAGATGTAATCCCGAAGGCCTCATACACCAGCGGTAATGTCAGCTCATCCTTCAGGCGTTACGTGATGAAATGTTACCTAAAGTCTTTATTTCATTGCATTGTTCTGGAGCAAACCACCTCGTATATGATGCAACACACTGCATTATTTCTATCTTAATACAAAGGGGCTTTTTAATGTGACACAACTACAGAAGGATTAGTTGTTTTCATCAGGGAGGGGAGAGACAAAACAGTCTGCGAGTGTGTGTAAACAAGTTTCAGCCTCAGGACACGGGTCATCAAGGTCCTAAAGCTCGTGGGAGTTGAGAAGACAGAAGCTATTAAATTTGGATCCTTGGTGCAAAGAGGAAGCAGCAAATAGTTCTGGGGTGCTTGAAATCTAACATCACTCACAGCTGGTGGAATTACCAATATTGCGTCTCATCCCCGCCCATCTGAGCCACACACACACACACACACACACACACACACACACACACACTGCAATCCTCTACACGCTTCTGTGTGCCCGGCCTGTTTTATTATTCAACAGCGCTGAGGAGTGATGGGTGGTGACATGTTAAAATAGGACAACAGCAGTTTATCTTGCAAATGTCTGCTTAAATATTTAATTTACCTTTGAGAGTCATACCAGAACGCACACCACGCCAATGCGACTGACAACACGGCCCTTGTAGAAGGGCTGATGTAGAGAGGGAGGCTTGAGCACAGAGGGAGGACAAAAGTAAAAAGAAAAGTTAAGGGCTGATGTTGTGACAGCACTCGCCTCTGTAAAGCTTCCTGACAGTATTCCGTTTCTTTTTCCCTGCTCTGCTGATCTCTTTTGTTTAGATATGAATCTTACATCAGTGGTGGATTTCAGAAGAAAGATTTCATTTTTTTTAGCACCCACACAAAACACTAAAATTCCTGGTAATAGTCAAAACGTTGCGTCTTTACTCCACGCTTGGGTTCGCACGTGGTTGTTAAAGTATTCTCTCCCTTTTTAATAAGGATGTGTGTACGCCTGTCTGTGTCCCTGGGATCACAAAAGCAAAATAACAGCACACACACACACACACACACACAAAATCACACACAGCCCTTGTAGCCTTGATCAGCCTACAGGGCTCCAATTATCCAGCTCTACTCCAGTGAGTTTCGTGCTCTCATCTCTCCACAGTCTTCCTCAGCCTCACAGCGAGCCGAACAGCAGAAACCACGGCTTCAAGTTATTTGCCGTCTCTACCTGCTGCCAACACTACAGCTCTTACACAGTCGTCAGAAAACACTTAGCATTTATTACAGCAGCGTGACAGCTTTTCCTCTCTTATTTATAATTACAGTCTGATGTGCCAACAAATGTGAGTTTAAAAAATAAAAATGTTTTAAAGCAGAAAGGACTTCTGGGAAGATTACCCCCTTTTATTGGCCTAAAATACATATAAAAAACAACAAAGAAGAAGGATGAGGACGTTTTTAACTAATTAAACAAACCTGAAAAACAAATTGCTTGTAAGGACTCGAAATAGGCAAAAATGTGGTGTTGTACCTGTGCTGTAATGGGTCCATCTTTAAGAAACAGTTCTACATTTTGTGAATAAAGATGTTTATTCCCATTCTTGCTAGAGTGAGAGAGCCATTACCTTAACATAAAGACTCCCCATGAAACAGATTTATCCAGTAGATCCTAACAGGCACTAGTGGGCAGAGTCAAAAGGTTCTGACCTGGCAGTGGTGAAGGAGGTCGTAACAATGTGCCTTTTCACAGAGGCAGTGTTGTCAAGGGCAGTGGTCTGTGAGCCCATTAAATACATCGCAACATGTGGATGTAGAGTTCTCGTCACTATGTTACTGATTTGTTCCAGTCGGACATTTTAAGGCCCCAATCACACAGACAGCGTTTAGGCAGCTGGAGGTTTTGTAATTGTTTTCAATTCTTGTGTTGCAGCGCACCTCGCTTTTCTGTTCTCTAGTCACCTGGCGTTTGCCAGAGCACTCTGAAAAGTTCAACTGAGAGCGGAAAAGTGCCCCACGTCATCTTGTTTTCCAATTGTCCGGGTTGTCAACCTGCCCCCGTGTCATCCTAAAATATGCCTTGAAACGGCCATCATCGAGGAGAAGCTCCTGGACCAACTGGTGAGCCACCCTCAAAAAAGAAAAACAGTAGATTAATTTCACGGGTATGTTAGTGGAAGGACATGATGGGATGGTTGCCTCGTCTGTATCTTTAAGCGTTCAGAAAACGTTCACAAATATGAATATAGTTAATGCAGAATACAGACAGAAGACTGTCTGAGCTTGTGCACATATATGATATCTAATGCACAACTGAGCCAGTAGAGATTGTAGGTCATCAGGCAAATTTGTGAAGTTTGAAAGTCTGGACAGAACCAGGCTAGCTGTTTCCCCCTGCGTTCAGTCTTTATAATAAGATAAGCTAATGGCCTCCACACTAAGACTTTCTGTATGTGACATTCAGAGCATTAAAGGCATAGTGCACCCAAAAATGAAAATTCACCCATTATCTACTCACCCATACGCCAAGGGAGCTCAGGTGACGTTTTTGAGTCCTCACATCACTTGCGGAGATCCAAGGGGAGAGGAGGTAGCAACACAACTCCACCTAATGGAGGCTGACGGCGCCCCAGATTCAAACGTCCAAAAACACATAAATGAAACCACAAAATATCTCCATATTGCTTGTCCGTAGTGATCCAAGTGTCCTGAAGCCCCGACATAAAAAGTTGTTTGGAAAAATGTCATTTGAACTCTGTTTTTAGCCTCATTGTAGCCTGTAGCTCTAACTGACTCTCTGTACACCGTGCTCACGTGTGCGCGCTTGCACAAAACCGTGAGACATGGGCACCGCGTTTATGTGTGTTCACGTGCTTTCGCTGGTCTCACCATAAACAACTTTTTATGTCGGAGCTTCAGGACACTTGGATCACTACAGACAAGCAGTATGGAGATATTTTGTGGTTTCAATTATGTGTTTTTGGACATTTGAATCTGGGGCGCCGTCAGCCTCCATTAGGTGGAGTTGTGTTGCTACCCACTCTCCCCTTGGATCTCCGCAAGTGTTGTGAGGACTCTAAAACTTGAGTGCACTATCCCTTTAATAAAGCACCAACCAACTATTTGCTATGTAAAGATATAGTGGAGCAGCAGCGCACTCTACCTGTGTGTGTTGTAATCTGAGCTTCTCTGTGGTTTGCTGTGGTAACCTGGCCTGGGCAGTGTGTATTCTCTGGAGTAGCTCTCAGTCGGCGCTTTGCACTGTGCTCATATGGCTGTTACTGGTGACATCAGGACAGTGCCATCGCAGGAGCATAGCGCCCATCCTCCGGTTCCCACCTGGTTAACACTGTTAGCTCTGTCAACACTGTTGTCATTTTTTAGCGCTGTATATAGAGTTAGCACTGTTAGCTGTTAGACACCAGCTCAGCCACCTCCATGTTTAAAACAACAACCATTCCTTTAACAGACTCAGCGACCGTGCAGGCTGTTCTCATGCACTGTTTGTATGTTTACTGACAAAAAGTAATGCACCACAATTTGTATATAACCTTTGTAATCATGAAGGCTGCAATCGTGATGAAAGCCCTGACAGGAGTAAAGAGCAAGTAGTGTAAGTGCGGCCGGTGTTCTTGTACCACCTGAAACCAAATGAACTTTGAATTATTTTAAGATGTATTGCCACGTTATGTCATGTTCGTAACTTAACGTTAATTCATTACGTTTCCTAAACCCAACCTAACCTGCTATTTTGTTGGATGCTGCTTCATTAGACAATGTAGCATCTCCAGTTTCTCTTTCTGCATCTATTTTTGAATGCACTGCATCGAGCAACAGAGAGCAAGCTGTACCCAGCATGCCGTTTGGCAGTAAAACACTTAATAGGAGTCCCTTCTCAATATTCTACACAGTGTGGACATTATACACTACTAATAGATATGTCCCATAGAGCTCCAGAGTTTGTACTCGACACTGCACTGGGTCATCAGTATCACACCCGCCAAGTGTAATGTCCATTTAGTTAGAGTAAGTGTTTGGAGACAATGTCAAAAAATGCCTTTGGAAATCCTCAGGCAGCCATTTTGTTGATGAGCTGATGAAGGCCAGCCTCAGTGAGTGACACCTCGATATTTTTTGCTTCTTTTCATAAACGAGGTTACTCCTACTGTCATTTTTATTGATTTGAATAACAAAGGCAAGCCACCAGGCCAGGGTCTCTCCAACACTGACTGACAGCCAACTCATCCATGGCTGACAACCAGTGTAACCAATCAGCATATCGGTGCTACAATCTTAGTGCAGCAGAAACGACCAAAGCAATGAAATTCCCCCAGACCTAAAGTGGTATCGACCTGAAATCTGGCCTCGCAAGACTGGGCCTTTCTGTGAGACTGACCAAAGGCTGACTTGAATCCATAAATACCCTGCATTCTGTGTTTCCACTTTGAGTTCTGGCCACTCATAATCTCCGTATTATGCATTCAGAGCTTAGCCTCACGCTCCAGAGTTGCACATAACAGCACTGACTGTAACTGCCCCGGGGACGTCAAGACAAGCAGTTCTCCTGCCAAGCAGCCTCGCTGACTGACTGACTGTCTCCCTGATTGTCTGACTGACTGCTAGATAAACGGAAGGTCACTGATCTACCATGCATCTCCACAGGCTTTCCTGCGCAGCCGGCCTGAATAATTTATGTGGCAGATTTTTAGGAGATCTGAGGGAATGGCCATGTGAAATTACCTTGCATTGATCCTGTTAGTTGAGAGAAGGAAAGGAAGGAGGGGGGGCGGTGGTTGACGGATCAAAAAAGGATTGCGAGATGAGCCGATGAGCATGCCGTGAGGAGAGCAGGTTCTTGTGTTTACTGGCTTGATTCAGACATCAATACCAATGTGATTACTGGTTTTGACAAATTATACGGATACACTGCTCTTTCTTTTTTTTTTTCAGAGCTGGTTTGGACCTCAGCCTCCTTTTAAAGGTCCAGTGTGGAGGATTTATTGGCAGAAAGGGAATATAAGATAATAAGTTTGTTTTCTTCCGTGTATAAAATTACCTGAAAATAAGAATTGCTGCGTTTTCCATACCTTATAATGAGCCGTTTATGTCTTCATATGGGAGTGAGTCTTCGTTTACGGAGAATGCCATGTTGCACCGCCATGTTTCCACAGTAGACCAGAATGTACTAACCAAACACTGACTCTAGAAAGGCCATTTGCGTCTCCACGCCACTAAGCCTGTCTACGAAACGCAGGGTTGTGAAAACACTTATTTTTTTAATGTGAAGCTGCTTTATTCAGTGTTTTTACTGGTTTTAATTACCGGGTCTGTTTGTTTTGGATAGGAAGAGACCTCTGTGAATAATTTGGCTCACAGGAAATCAGGAATCTCCTGTTTGCCAACGTAGTTAGCAGTCTGCGATCAGCAGCGCAGGAGAAACACTGGCTTTTAATGTGGCACTGCTTTATTTAGTGATTTTACAGGTTTAAATCACCAGGTCTGTTTTGTTTTGGAGAGGAAAAGATAACATGGCTGAGGTAAAAACCTTCTGTTTGTCTGGATCTTAAGTTATCAGAGTAAAAAGGTGAGCACACATACAGTAGCAGATGCTGGACTAATGGCCTGTCCCCGGCATGCCAAACAGCATCAAAGAAGCACTGATTTATAACATGAAACTGCTTTATGCTGTGTTTTTGCGGGTTTAAATCACAGAGTCAGGTTGTTTTGGAGAGGAAGAGACCTCTGTGGATAATTCGGCTCTCGGTAAAAACCTCCTGAATGTCTGGATTAGAAAGAAGGTGAGCGCACATTAAGTTATTAGAGGAAAAAGGGTGAGCACTCAAAGCAGGCACTGAGCAAGAGTCCTGTCTGCAATGTGCCAAACAATGTTTAAAAACTGCTTTATTCAATGTCTTTAGTGGTTTTTGTCACCTGGTCTGTTTGTTCTGGGGAAGGAGGGATCTCTGCGGATAATTCGGCTCACAGTAAAAACCTCCACAACAATGAACACTGAAGGAATTCTAATCAGGAGTAGTTTAAGCGGGATGCAATTTACAGTCCTCACTACTTTCCCTAAATCTTACACACTGCTCCTTTGGATCATTTTGCAAACTTATTTCACCAATTTTTGTGAAACAAAAGGAAAGAAAAGTCCTGAACTTCTTATATAAACTAAGATTATGAGTTACAGTTAATAATTGGTGTCTGGCTGCACAGGGAAAAGGGTTCCCCATCAGGAGCAGTGATTTATTCAGTATGGGAGCAGCCTCTCCCCAGCCAATCTCACAGATCTCTTTGTGGGGGAAATTTAGAGCCTTTCAGTCGAGCTCCGGTGTACAGAGGTGGAATTTAAGGGAGCTTAGGCCCCACATTATTCTTGAGTAATCACATTATCTATACACTCTTGCTCTGACCCACACAGAGCCCTCTTCCCTCTACACATCTCTCACATCCCGTTAAATCCAATTTTGGTTTTAACGCCCTGCCCATAACTAAATCAACAAACACGGTCCAAGTGTGCTGTGTGTTTTCTCACTTTATAACTCTCCTTGAAGAGGTCACAAGGCAAGTTTCATTAGACATTGATCAACTTCACTTTAAAGGGACTCTCTCGGATTTTGGCACAGTGTGTTAACAGAACTGCTCCATCACGAGACAGCAGTTTGTAATCTTGTGACCCGTGTTTGTGACTGCAAACCTCGAGACCATCCATTTAATCCATTTTCAAATCCATTTAAGCTAGTTGTTCTTGTGCTTGACTGAGCGCATCCTAAGACCCAGAACTGACTTCGCATGATATGTCAAACAAGAAACTGTATTGTCTCCACGGCACTGTTGCTTTCTATCTTTACTCTTTCTTGACTGACAGTTTATTATCTGCGCATTCTATGTTGTCCTTGTACTCTTATTCCTAGCAGCACTGTAGGCTAACTGTAAGAATCGCAGGTAGGCCTAAATCGACTGTGACGTACAGAGCAGCCAGACTGACACCAAAAATAATGCAACGAGACAAAAATATCAAGCATGTTTGAAAGCGATCTGGACGCCCCAGACAAGGTGATGAGCTCAGGAAGAGAGGGGCGCCAACCTCCATACAGCAGGGTGATGGCAAGGCCTTGCAGTCATGTGTTTATTATGAAGAGTCATCTGGAGCACATCTGGAACTAATCATATTGTATTGTGAGCCAAATCATTTTGCACCAATATAATCAATTTTAAAGTCATGTTTCTGGCATCAGTCCAAGAACACTTTCAGAAACTGCAGGGATATAATTGCTGGGCTGTTGTATGTTTATATGAATCTATCAGAGCATGTTCAGACAAAGTCCTGCTTTCAAATGTACCATTTAAATAGCTTTCAACTGCACTTCCTGGAGACTTTCTGTGTTTGTGTCTGTTGGAAGACTTTAGGACCGCTGCAACCTGCAAGGTGAAGGTCAGTTGACAGATGGAAACAGCCAAGAGCATCAGTGGGGCACTTTACTGTACGTTAGCCTTGCCATATCTGCTGTCACTGTAAAAGATCGCAATGCTTAAAACAACAGTGAAAGCAAAATCATAACACAAATGTCACTGGAAAACTAGTTAAAACAAATACATATAAGACATTTTCAAACCCTTAGTCAGTGTGATGAAACCCTGTACTGCACCGAGGTGGCCCAAGCTGTCACTCGGTGGGCAAGCAGTGACCACCTGCTCAACACAGCCAAAACCCAGGAACTCACTATTGACTTCAGTGGCACGCCAAATCCAAAAATACCCATTCGAATACACAGAGACCCCCTCATCACCACTGACTCTTTTAAACACCTTGGAGCACACATTAAAAATAACCTGAAGTGGAAAACTAACACTGAAAGCTTAACAACAACTGCACTAAGACAGCTAAAAAATACAAAATGACTATGACTAAAAAATAAATGGGGGTATCACTGTCGGAGGGCTGCCGTAGTGGCAACGAGGATGTCAGCCGACCAACACTCACTACCCGCTCCCTGGCTGTGGCGATTTGTGATGCTGGCCAGCTTGGAATGAACTAGCAGCCAGTACAGTACAGTCCTCTCTCGGCTAGCTAACATTTAGTCGTGTTACTTACTGATCCATTAGAAAGAAAGCTAACTGGACACCGGTGTTGAAGCCTCTTTGGTCACGGAGCTCCCTCCATCTCTTCAACGCCTGACTGAGGTTTACTCTTGTTTATCCTCTTCTTTTATTACTCTCCTTTTTGTGCATCCTCGCCTCCTCAGAGACAGAGGCGCTCGTTTTCTTTTGGGAGGCCGTTTTTCACATCTCCAAACTTCGTCCGTCTGCCATTGTGCTCGTGACTCAACTATCTCATGCCTGGCCAGTTCCTCATAAGGACCAGCTCCAGTCCCTGATTGGCTGACCGACCAGTTTCATCCCCGGTGGCAGAAGCTTATTGCAAAGATTGCAAAGCCATTAAGTAACCTATGTAAACGCTGATAGTCTGATTTTACTGTGGACACTACCCTGTGCAACCCACATTATTTTCATCATGATATATATAGGCAAAAATGCTGTCTGTTGCTTCTTTAACACTTTTTTGCTATGGCCATGTTTGCTAGATAACTCTTTGTTAGCTTGTCTGTTTATAACAACACTAGTTACACCTGCGTGGTTCCTATTTGGTCCATGTCTACAACTGTATGATAGTCCTGGACTGGACTTTGGGCATGCTTGAATTAGAGGGTGGAGCTGTGGAGGAGCAAGGGGTGGATCTGACTCATAGGGTGTAGCCACGCCTCATAGACAGCCTGTCACTCACGCAGCCTTGCCTATACATAAGTAGAACTTTGGGCATTAATGACATGTACTGTTGTACCATGAAAGTTGAAATTAGCCATGGAGACCAAAATTCTTTTTTGCACTAGGTTGTAAAAATGTTTATTTTTGCTTCGAGTTGAGCATTTTATCATGGGTGGTTATGGGAGATTGACTCACCCTTGGCGCCACCCTCGAGTGGTCATGTGACGAACTACAGTTTTTGGCACTTTCAAGTCAGGTTCATTTTTCAGCCCTGGAGGCTGCCTCTTGACTGAAACAAGTGATTATGATTATGATTAGAAGTGACCATTATATCAAATTTGCTTTGAAGCTTGGCGCTGTTCCTGGGATCTTGCTCAGAAGCATTCAACCTGTTCCAGAGTTGCTCATCTGGAGTTGACAGCTGAGTTATCAAGTGATCCAGTCACTCACTCGCACAAGCAAAAGGTACACGCAGCCCGAGTCAGACCTTCAGCTCAGGGCGGGGAGCGAGAGAACTGAATTGAAACAGGTGCCAAAGTGGTTGCTCTTCTCGGTTAGTTTAATACCTTAATACAGTTAATGTAAAAGTTCCACAATATAGTAGCTGACATGTGGCTTCGCTTCGGCAGTTTGCTAGTAGCAGGCAGGCGGGGTGAGAGAGTGAGTGAATTTGTAGAGATGAGGACTCGTTGTTTCGAGCGATTGTTTCATGACTGGCACATCACTAATCTGAATGTCCCAGATGAGGCTCTGAGCTCAGGAACAGAGGGCACACCAACCAAGTGTTTGTTTTGGAAAGTCATCTGGAACACATCTGGAACTAATAACATTGTACAGTGGGTAGTTGGCCTAATATTAACTTTGCACTAATATGACAAGCATAAAGTTAAAGCTGATTTGTACGCACTGTTACATTCAATGATGGAATCGCAGTAATAAATGCTGATTTTAATCCTGGCATCAATCTGAAACCCCACTCACAAGCTGCTGGGATGTCATTGCTGAACCACTCTACGTCTGTATCGATCCATCAGAGCGTGTACAGATACAGTCCTGCTTTCAAATCTATCATCATAACAGCTATCAGCTTCACTTCCTGTAGACTTTGTGTGTGTCTGTTTGTGTTCATGTGTGAGGAGGACGTGAGATGTGATCATGTATTTACCGCTCTCTAACTGGTCTATGAGCTCCGCTTTAGCCGTGAAATCAATTCCATTCCACACACCCTGACCTCCAAATGAAAACACCCTCCAGCCCACCGCTGCATCCCCCGACTCTTTAAAGGAGTTTGCATATCTCTTTGTGCCGTCTTTCCTCATCCCCCCCCTTCTCCCCACGAAGATAAACACAGCAAGGGAAGGGGCAGGGAACTTAGTGAAGGTGGCTATACTGGAATCTTTCGCAGAACTCGGCGGTCACAAGAGCGTTATGAATCTTTAATGAGAGATGTTAGCGCGGCAAGGAGAGGAAATGTGCTGAAAACATGATTATGGGCTCATCGGGAGGAAACTGTTGGTGGAGAAAGAAAGAGAGGGAGAGGGATATCAGGCGTGGGGGGGGGGGGGCAAGGATAAAAATTGTTTCGAAGGGCAAAGGAGGTACAAAGGGATAACATTTTTTTCAAAGCTTGGACTGCTTAAGGCAAAGGCATTTTTCCACCGCTTAACCGAACCAAGTTCTGACCAGAAGTGCTCACAGAGCCAGAGAGTGTGAGGGCAAATACTGTGTGTCCTGTACTTTAAAACAGCTTGAGATTAACACCATTTGGTTTGACAGCAACATTTTTCTTGCCAAGCAGAAATGAAGCAGCACAGGAGTTTTCGGTGAAGGATGTCGAGATAAGAGTCGAGAGCCTGCCTCGTATTTAAGGACAATAACGTTGACTGCGATAGTGTGAAGTCTTGCACAAAGCTGTTTGATGTGTTGCTCCCTAATAAATCCTTGTTTTTATCTCTTGCTGTCTGCCCCTCTTAGTCTCCTGCTATTGTCCTGCGTTATCTTCCAGTCTTGAATTTGATACACTCTGAGATTAAGGTCTAGATAAATCAGTCTGCCTGTAGGTGTGCGTGTGTGTGTGCATTAGGATTCACATTTTCTGTGAAGGCTCTCGCTGCTCTGCTTGCTGTCACTTGCACCGTTGCAGCAGAGATTGAAACAGACGAGGGGCGAATGTGGGGAAAGTTGTGAATTCTACAACACAGTATAAAATGGTGGCCATGGGCTGTCTGAGTGGAGACTATCATTCAGTGAATTCTAATGGCTCATCTAGACTTTTACTTTTGTCACAAAGTGCTTTGAGTTTATAAAGGATAAAGATAAAAGTCTGGTGTGATGAAATATACTATACAAAGAGAAAGACATACGCTTATTGACTTTCTTGCCACGACTCAGATGAAACTATTGATACCACTCCCATGTCTGTATTAAATATGGAGCTAGAGCCTATGGGCAATTAGCCCATGGACTGAAAGCAAGGGGAAAAGGATAGCTTGCTCTTTCCAAAGTAAATAAATCTGCCAACCAGCATTTTTATAGCTCACTAATTAAAAATTGTATCTTTTTGTTTAATCTCTTCACAAACAATAATGTGAAAACAGTAATTTGTGGTATGGAGGGAATTATGGGCTGTTGCTAATTCTAGGTAAACAACAGCTGCAAGGAGTGACTTCTCAAAATTGTCCTTGTCACAACAAGCTACACAGACGTGCTGAGTGTAATGATAAACTACTGTTCGCCAAGAAATAGTTATACTGCAACTTAATTTTGCACAAAGCCAGGCCAGTTGTTTCGCTCTGCTCCCAGTTTTTCTTAAGCTAAGCTAATCACCTCCTGACTATATCTCCTTACTTACTGTACAGACATGAGAATGGTACTGCTTCTCATCTAACTCTGAACAAAATAGCAAATGTTTTTCCCAAATGTTAAAGTATTCTTTTGTATATGTTTTGTTTTTGCACAAATGTTGACTTGGATGAGTTTAATAATAAAAAAATTTAATTTCACCTTTTACATACATTTCTGCTGGAAAGAAAAACTGGTAGTAGCCTCCTCCCTCTCCATGGTTTATCAGTGGGTCATTTTCCATTGTTTTGGCAGTCTAAAAACACAGACATCAGCTCCAAATCATTAGGCCCAGTGAATACCATAAGAAAACTTTCTGTTGCTGCCATTACATAGATTAGAGGCAGTGCCGAAGGACCATCCCTGGAGCTGCTCTCCTCCTGGGCTGGTAACAGTCAGTTCAGGAATACATTGACAGAACTGAAACACATGATTCATAACTATGTTGTTTTTAGTTTATAATTTCCTGAGACTAGGAAACAACCTGAAACTGAACCGTTTGTATCTTCATACAGGGCAGGTTGTCTCCAGGAAGTGTACCAGCTTTTGAAGCCAATATTCTGGGTCTGCATGTGATACCCTGTGGCCCAAAAATACTTTTTTCCACCACAGACTTGCATAATGAAAGAGACGTCTGAGCATCATAACACCCACAAAATCGAAATTTGATCCATTCGGTCTGATGGAAAGTTTAGAAGAGCTGCTCGATTGAATTCTTTTATCCAAGTTCAATCAGGTGGAGCACTACACCAGCTGTTAGCAGGCTCAGCCGGCAGAAGTCTCAATGTGGAAGCAGTGCAGATTATCTGGGTAGTCTCATAGGCAGCAGTTGAACCATTTTGGTTTCATGCACCACTGAGCAAACTGCATGCACATGAACGCGGCCCTGTAGCCAATGCTGTATCCAGGTCTCTTTATACATCCATGGTCCTGTCTCACAGCCATGTTAATCTACAGTAGCTCAGAACGGACAAACCAAACACTGGCTCTAGCTGGACCATGAGAAGTTCCAGAGGTTTGGCACATGGGAGAAGTCTCAGCTCTCCAACTTCACCACTAGATGGTACTAAATCTTACACACTGAACCTTTAAACCTGTCGGTAACTTTTAGGTAACATTAGCTGTGTGATGCTAGCAGTTAGCCCTGTTATCTATAATCAAAGAGACAAAGAGCAGGGCATGGAGGAGCTGAGCAAATCAATGTGCTGCCAGGAGCTCTACAATGAAACACAGTTTTATTCAATAAATTAACAGCCTATTTAATAGGCTATAAGTCTGTGCGGCATGACAAATTCCCGCTGGTTAAACACAACAATGCATTTGATCTTTGCAAACGGAAATGATGTCCGTGTTTATTTGCATATTGAGCGTGGAAGGGTCACTTGAGATGCGTTCTAATGCCAGGTGTGAACAGACAGACTTGGAGCTGTCCACTTGTGATCTGATCACCCAAGACGCATGGTAATATCAGGTGAAAACAGGCTCTTAGATTAATGAGGCGCTCTTCTCTTGTCAAAACAACACACTGAAAACTCATCTCTTCCCCCCTCTCTCTCTCTCTTTCTCTCTCTCTGTGACAGCTTTGATATCAGCCGGCTGCTGCACCAACAACTGTAGAAATGTCAAGCTATGGGACAGGTAAGAACCCCTCTCCGCCTTGTTTCTGTTTCACAAACGTCTTTTGCATTAATTAGAGTCTTTGAGAGAAGAAAAACCAATGAAGGTCATTGTGTGTTCTTTCCACGAGGGCCCATAATCCTGTAATTAGCTCCCATTATTCTATTTTGCCATACGGAGTGTCTCCTTTAGCTGGAGTCTCCAAACCTATTTACATTTAAGAGTCGGGTTGAAGGATATTTGTGATGATGATTGGAAATCTCCAAGTCTAAATAATTCAATATTTTCCCTCTGTTGTCCTTCTAATCATTAAGTGATCAACACAATATCTCTAATTTATATTCTGTTGTGATCCTGTGTCATTGCAGGGTCAGTCCTTGAGTTAGCCCAGCGTCCCAGCTCCAGATGAGTAATGTGTTTGCATGCTTGGTCTGGCCCAGGTGTAATCACAGTGGGTTTACAGTGGGACTACAGAGTTAGAGGTGACCCTATCCCGTCCCCGTGTGCCATCCTACATCTTCAATCAAGCCCCAGTGGGAGGGCGAGATGGCCGTGTTAATATTTAATGACTGCAAGACAAGACACGCCTCCCCCCTAGAGGATAGTTGCAACCCCACGTAGCCGGGACACACGCACACAAACACGCATAATCTACACACATTCTCATGGTCGTTCTCCCATAAATGGTGACCTTTCCTACCTGTGGATGAAGGCGTCCTCCTCCTTTTCTTTCACATCAGTCTTTTCACCTCATCATTCCTTCTGTGCCTGCGCTTTTCCAGCCCACTCCCACTTACCTCGTACAAAAATATCAATGACTCAGGTGAGGAACAGAAGAAAGTGTACTGTATGTCAGTCGATGATTTGCGAGCTCAGAGAAAAGCAACAAGGATGTGCTAACAATGCAGACTGAAGTCAGGTCCCATGGCCGTCCATGGGTTCTCTCTGCTGTGGTGAAGACAGACGCGAACAAAAGGATCTGTCACTGATAAGCAACACAAAAGCCTGCAGTAATGAACGTTTTATCTCTCTTAAACTGTCTCTTTTATTTGCTTCCACAGGATTTCTGCAGCTTGTCTATCTATCTATCTATCTATCTATCTATCTATCTATCTATCTATCTATCTATCGAGCTGAATCCAGTTTGTATGAGTTACTCGCTAAAGACAGTTAGGGTTGACAAGCTGTAACTAATAGCTCAATTAATGGTAAATAAATAATTTGTACATGTTTTATAGTTCAGGAAGATTGTGAAAAATCACCTTGGCTTGTGAATCTGGGAAAAAAATCAGTTTATTACCAAGTTATTGCCACTTACGTTTGATGTTGTAAGAACTGACTATTGCCTTTAAGGTTAAATCCGGTACTGGTATGAGAGTCAGGTGACCTATAAGGGCTGGGCCATCAGGTAGGGCTGTCAGTCATCGACCACTGAGCCCAATGTCATAATTTAAAGGCTGGGTTTGAAGATGGGTGTTGTCTGAGCAAGGAGAGTGGAAGTAGGGGTGTAGGGGTTGGGAAGGGGCTACAGCCTCCACCCCTGACATCACAGATTGCTTTGTCGCAGCTAGAGTGATCATCATGGGTTCCAGCGGGCAGGTCAAAAAGTGACAAAGCAGCGTTGTCAGTAAGTTATTAATAACTTACAGAAACATTGCATACAATAGTCCACCTTCCACCTTTTCTTCCCAACTCTCTGTCACTCTCTCTCCGAAATACATATGCACATACACTGTCCTTACTTCAGTCTTTGGTCCTGACAGTTGTGCCACTGTAATGCGTGTGGTTTGCAGGTCAGGTTCCGGTTCGGTTTTTGTGTCATTGCCCCCCATCAACAAAAATATCATCATCCATCGCAATGTTTCACTGACGAATTCATTATATGCCAGTTTTTATGACATCAACTAACCCTGGTACTTACCTGGCAGGAGAACACACAAGAGTAGGTGTTTTTTTATAGCAGACATTTTGACATGTCACAGCAGGAAATGCACGGGTGTGAATAATAACATTAATGATGGCTGAATTCCATTTAGCTGAGTCAGTTTTAGAGTCTTGTTGGTGTGTGTGCTGGCTCACTGTCACTGCTGACTGGGACACTTTAACACAACGGAGCCATTGCAAATGTTATTAGTAACACCTGTGCTTTTTCTGCTGTGACAAGTCAACATGTCTGCTGTGAAACCGAGAATGTTTGTATTGCTAACGGCTGAGTGTTAATCACCATGAAACTGAGTAATGCTTTCTGGGTAATGCATTGCTATGCAGATATTTTATGGTGCTTTACTTAGCAGGCAGCTATTTATCAAGAATGCATACAAAATAGTGGTCATGAATGTGTGATTTTATCCAACAGAAGCTGGACTTCCTGTGAAATTAAAGGTGGAATCCTGACTTTGTTCAGCTTAACCAAGCAGAGAGACTGGCCTCATGTCAACTAGCTCTTAGTCATGACTAGGTTCATTTAATTAACTTCTCATGAAATACAAATACAAGATTTTTCACTCCCAAAAAACACATGCATTTACTGGTTGTGCCCCATTTGAATTTAAGTTTTGTAATTCTTTCAATCAAGGATCAATAAGATACAACATAATACTGTAGTAATAAGACCTCCTCTTCTTGTTCTTCTATTCCTCTCCAGCTTTGATGCCTCCTCTTGACCCCAGCTTGACCAGCTAGGCTCCTCAAACGGAGGGGAGGTTGCAGTGGTACAGCCCTCCAGTGTCTCCGGCCTGGATAGACACGAGGGCCCCTGGACGCCACCCTCCAAACTCCGGATGGGCTGTCGTCCATGGCCTCATCCATGTCCACAGCCCTGAAACAGCCTGCCTCCATGTTTTTATTTCTACATATCGAGAGTTTGAGGGAAGAGGGGGAGCTCTGGGGGGAATGCTGTTAGTACGGTTGGTAAAACTCGAAGACTGCCGTAGCTAAATGGATAAGAGTGGATATCTCTCCCTTCCAACTGTGACACGGCTACCTCCCGGAGAGCGCCCGCAGAAAGGGAGGGACACCGGGGATCGGTGAGAGAAGATGTAGAGGACTCTGCACTGTCTTGTGCCGCTACCCTCTGTTTACAAATGTACATCACTGGTGGAGAAGCACATAAATTAAACTTTGTATACCCTGCTGTTCGAAACCTGAATCATTATCCCACACTTTTCCCTCTTTTCCCACCCTGTTTATCCACTCCCTCCCTCTTCTCCGTCATCTTCAGATATCCATCATCTTCAAAGTGTGTAATGAGACTGGTGTAATCTTAACGTTCTGTCTCTCGGTCTCCAATTCCAGCCGATCACATGATCCATCATCTTCAAATGAATTTAAAAACAAAACAAAAAGCATAATTGTCAAAGATGTTCTAGCAAAGAAAAAAAAAAAACAACCTCTTCCTGTGTCTTAAACCAAGATGGTCATCATTACTAGCTGCTGACAGATGTTCTAGTTCTATAAGATGCAATGTTCAGGTGTAATTTTTCTTTTTTGTATTATCTTTTTTGCTCCCTTAAAGCGCCTATATTGAAGCTGGGGAGAAGATTATACGTTTCTCCATGTTGTTTTTTACAAGGAAGTAAAGTCCAAGTAAAAAGTAGATTATTGGATTAGTTTTCTATATATCTATATATATAAATATAATATGATTATTATTTTTGACTTACTGGTATTAGAACTATTATATGAAGATGCATAATGATATCTATCGAATAATAAACAGACTTCTTTATGTAAAAGTGCATCGCCTGCTCAGGTTTTATTTCGGTGTGCTGAAATGAATCAGAGATGAGTGTGTGCTGACCTTTGACCCTGCAGCCAAAGGTGGCATTGGACACGTTGTGAGCTGATTATATCGTTAGGAAAAAAATCTATAAGGCACATACAGCAGCAATGACCAAAAAAGGATCACAGTATAAGTTGCTTCTTACGTGTGCAAAGGTTAAACTGATTTTGTTCAGCGTCATAAACAGAAATAAGGATGAAGTAATCAAGCTCTAGCAAAACACATCCTGACTGCCACACGTGACCAACATCTCATGCTGTCACATCCTGTCAGCAGAGACAATAGGATCAAACAGGAAAGGATTTCCTGTTACAGTGAGCCAGTGGAACAGCCAGCTCGCTTCCTCTGCACACATCACCCTCCCTCATATCCTGACCAATAGGGTCAATCCAGTTGTGCCGTAACATCTGCTACTAAGGATTTCCGACACCACTGGGTGCGTGTATGTGTTTTCGTGATTTGGTCAAAGGATAGCTGAAGATGTTCCCCGGAAAAGACGAAAACCAACAATGCATTATTCCATCTCTTAATCAGTTGTTCCAGCTGAAAACCAGTGTATGTGGGTATTTTAAAATCTTGACATTTTAGTGCAAAGTACTCAAATTCTGCATTTTGTCTTATGAATATACAAAGCGACTGCCGGCTACTGTTTGAGACCCGGCTAATACAATTGAATTTTGCTATTGGCTGATGTGGTGGCCGGTGACGTACATCCTAACAGATTTCGTCACCAACCACCCTCCACTATTCCACAGCAGGAAGGAGCAATGCGTGGTTTAAGCTCACCGTGTCCCTGGTGTGGATTAAGCGCCGCAGAAATTGATGTAATTACCCCTTTCAGCTCATGCACGAAGGCTCCAAAGGTTGTTGCGGCACTTCTGCACCTCTGAATTTTCAGGTGCCCACTGCATGTGCTGCGCTTTTCAGTTCAACAGTCTTGGCCGAGCACGTTTGCCTGTACAGACATCTCTACGACTCTTCATTGAGAGATCACAGGGAGTCAGGTGACCTTAAAATAATGGAGGAAGTAGCCGCCACATGTTGGAAAGACAAGGGCTTTTTGCCGTAGGGTGTGAAAGAACATGAAATATTGTTGTAATTCAGATAAGCAATAGTAAAAATAGCCGACTTTTCCGGTAACATTCTGCTGGTAACACTCGTGGACTTATCTACCTATCTACTTGCTTATATACAGAATATTTTGTTTGCACACTGCCTGGTATTTCCAAACATATTGCAACAAACAACGCATTGAGCATGACTACCTTCGTACATGCTCGTAGCTCACATACTATCTACAGAGACACACACCAAAATGTCTGGCTCAAATATAGAAAAAGCTTGCCTGTGCATTTCTTAGCACCTTGCCCATGTTAAAACTGTTCTCGCGTTCCAGCTTATTTATTTATATTTTTTTATTTCCAGGGTAGAGGCATTTCAAGTAAAACTCTGGGGTTTAGTAACTCTTTAGAACTTCATAACCCTGCCTGTAAGCCCCAAGCCTGTTTGTTCCTGAATTTATAAATCTGTATAAACAGGTTACAAATACAAATTTTCATTTATAAAAATAATTTCCTGAAACAGGTGGGTGCTGTAGATTTTAGCAAATGATACTCAAACAGGAGTGTAGCCATCTTGCCACCTCTGTGAGTTCCTGAGCACAGATGTGCAGATTCAGCACTCCATCTATATGCAATACTTTTATTCACTACAGCCCAGCACGCAACAACAGAATCAATCCTCAACATGTGCCTATAGCTGCCCGACTCCTCCAGCACATGTCTCCCAGTCCATTTAGTTTCAAACTAAAAACTCAGCCAGTTTCCTTCTCCCCAGTCTGGGTCGCAGTCTTTTGAGTACCGGCACATTACTGCATGAAAAAGGGAGAGATGTAATCAGAACAAATCAGCAGCAGTTGTGTCAATCAACTCACCTGGTGCTACTCTCATGCATGTTACCCAAGGCTACAGTGTGGCTCACTGATGTGTTTTTAATAGCTTTAGGACAACAATGGAGCTGTGCGGCACAGAGGAATAAGACATACCAGGCTTCACAGGCGATAATTGTTAGGAGGATTGATGTATTGGGCTTTTCATAGGATTTGTTGACAACATCAACAGATTTCTCCTTTAGCATTAGCATTAAAGTATTCTGTTGTTATTGGTTTGATTTGGTTTGGGTATGCCCCCAGGAAATGAATGAAAGTCAGCACAAGGTCATCGAAAATACCAATTTGTATTAGGTCTTCCACTGGGCCGAGGCATTACCAGTTCTCTCAGTGCAAGTAAAAACAAACTGAGGCTGATCTGGTTTGATCTGATTGCTTAGAGTGATTAGGGTTTACTTATTTGCCCCCAGAAAAGCTCTTTAATGAGGGTCTGTGCCGTGCTGGTGTTTAAATCAGATATGTTGGCACTGCTGCTATATATTGTCCTCCTATGGGATGCCCTGCTGGGGCGTCTGGGGGAATCTAGTGACTGATGGAACTGAGCGAACACCTTATCTGTAAAGCAGAGGAAAAAGAAGAAAATGAGAACGTATACATGTGTGTGATAAGAAGGACGTTGCTTGGATGCAGAGAAAAAAGGAAAGCCAGTGCATATTTTTTAGTCTTTGTAATGGTGTGTATATAGTGTTATAAATGTTGTGTGATACAAATGTGTGTTTTGACTACTTCATCTAATAGGTGTGATGACATGATTTATTACCAGGATGTTTAATAGTGCTAATTGTGACAGTTTATAGATTTTCAATGTGTTACCATTACATCTCTGTACATGTGTGTGTGTCTGTGTGTGAAGGGGCGGGAGGCAAATGTGTGTGAGCATGTTCGTGCTTACGTGCTGCTCAATATGCAGAGTCATGTGGGTGGTGTGTGGGTTTCAGCCAGCCAGACAGTGGCAGGTTGATTAAGACACACCCTCACTTGCTTATCCAGGAAGACAAAGAGAGAGTGTGTGTTTGTATTGATTTGCGTGCATCTGTGCAGGTTTGGATGTTAAACGGTATTTATGTACAATACGTGTGTTTGGATGTGTGAAAAGTGTGTTGGTGAGCTGCAGTTTATGTGTTTGTGTGTGAGTGCGTGTGTGTGTGTGTGTGTGTGTGGGTGAGAGCATGCAGCGCCACTGATCTGCTCTGCTGCATTGCAGCACGTCCTGCCCATCCCGAGGTCGCCGTCGTCCTCCGCCAGGGCACTCTTCCAAGGTCGCAGCAGGTCAATCCTCCCCATCTGCATACCCTGCCGATGCAAGGGTAAATCTATAAACACCACACCAAATCTGTCGTCTGTTAGAGCAATGGGACACCAGTAAGAACCAGAGCAGGAGATAACCACACTCAGACTGCATGGCCACAATAATCTATCAGCAAGGAGATCAGACATGTAATCTACCCAGATGACCGGTCGATCAACCGGGAAACCTATCAACACAAGATGAACTACTGCAGCACACACGTTCTACATGCAAATGCTCGCAGCTGGAGTCGGATATGATGACACTTCGACTTGGGAGCTGTTAGTCAGGTGGAATTTACTGTCAGTCTGTGGAAGATGAGAACTTTTATGGGGGTCGTCAACAAGCATGTGGAGCCAAGGCTTTATGACCAAAAATGGCCAAATTCATCATGACATAAGGATGTTATTGCTCTGTATGTTGCCGGCTGAAAAAACATGTAGACAGAATAGAAATAAATATGTATTTTTTAAGTGCGATAAAAATCCCACACCACACCACAAGAATGTGTAAGTGCCTGTGCGTATAGTAAACACAAACACAATCCATGATGAATTTACTGTTTTACTGTAAAGGGCAAATCTAAGTTTAAGGGCAGAATCAAACCAGCTGTGGACACAAGTAAATGGTCAGTCTAAGGCAGAAGTGGGACCCAAGTTTTGAGTTTTGAGTCCTAAAAAGTGGTAATACGGCGCTCCCCATCAAAATGCCATTTTAATTTTACAGAAATCATGAATGCTTTAAAAATGTGTATTCACTTATTATAACAAGTGCACCATGAACTTAATAATGAAAAAGTTTCATAGCATATAGCACAACTAACTGGTACCACAACACATTCTCACTCTGACTTCATCACATATCAACATTTGGTCATGGATTTTCGATGTCCAGATACGACATGAAAGGTACCCTGGGTGTGTTAGTTGTTGATGTTCTGGGACGCCGTGTCAAGTTATGCCTGTTGCATGCATTGTCTTCTTTCAAAATACACTCCAGTTTTCACAGGAAATTGTCAGTCTCTTTCAAAATAAACGCACTGCGTCAGTACAACACCACAAATTGACGTTTTTTTCCCTTCAACAACAAACGCATGTGGTTGGGTGTAGGAAAATAGAACAGAGTTTGGCATTACCATCTGCTCTCCTGGGTGCAAGTCCTTGATTTTTGGACCCACCACAACTCCCTAATTGGTCTTTCATCGCCTTAACATTTGTCAGTGTCTGTTGGAAGTCACTGCCCAAGCACTGGATTTTGACGACTTTGGAGTGAGACCAGGTTGGGTACCAAAAAGACCTCATGGCACCCACATTAGCTCACTATGTTAATACTAGACTCGACTTCTTCCCACGCAACTTCAATTGTCGAAAGAAGTTGTTGGAAGTTATTGAGTCTCCGTTTCTAATTTTCGAGCCACTTGTTTTGCATTCTGCAATTAATTTGTGTTGACAACTGAATAGTTTTTGTACACACCTAAAATGATCTTAGGTAGTAATGTAATGTTAGTTCTTCATGGTTTTCACCTTCAACTTGATTCAATGCTGTTAGATTGGTTCAAACAAAGTGGATCTGTGGAGTCAAGTGTCGACATGCTGAGAATAAAAAGTGTTAACAATGGTTGATTTAGAAAATGAAGGGAAATTAATTAATTCGCAGCACACTTTTTAAGTAACATACTTTTTAATCTTTGATTTCAAGTGTTTTCAAGGCAAAAGGCTGAAGTCCAACTGAAGTCACGAGTCATCAGTGTTTAAGTCCAAGTCAAGGTGCAAGACTAAAGTCACTGCATTTGTGACTTGTCTTACTTATGTTATATCTTACATACTTATCTTATCTTATCTCATATCTGTTTGTATTGCTACTGAGTATAAAGCAGATGTATCCATAAGTAATGCTTCCACAGTAATGCACTGCCACTAGAGATTTCCTGTTTCCCTTCTTCTGGCATCGACTGACTTCATATCCACACTCAGAACCCAGCATTAAAGACTCAACAGTGGCTCGTCTCCAGTGCTCTGAATGAGAGAGGAATTCCCTTTGAGTGCAGCGACAATTAAGCCAGCTTATTTCAACTTTACCTGGCCTCTACCCATGTTCCATTAACAACGAAAAAACGCCTCGAGTGCCTGCAGATATCACAGATGCACATTCACTCAAACTTCTGGCGATTTTTTGGAGTATGCTGGAAAGGCGCCTATTATCTTGCTGCAAGTATCATTTTTGGCTGCAGAAGCTGTCCCAAGATTTTGGACTCCTTTTCAAAAGCCCTTTGTTGGATCCTTTCTAACCAGCGCAGACTCCTTTAATTTCCCCATCTTATCAACAATGTTCTCACCTTCACACCTCAGACTTACCATTCTCACAAAAGCTTTCCCAGAACTCGGCGGTCCTCTTTCGAAAGATAAATTGCAGCTTTGCAGAGTTTTTAGGGATCACCCTGGACTCTTTCAAGATATCTTTGCCCTCAGAGAAAAGGCAGCATGTCACTCTATTCCTGTCAAACTATTTTCTCACAAACACCAAACGCCAGCTGCTAGCCCCATAATTCCTCAAGGGAAAGCCTTCCTGTCCAATCTTCCAACTAAAGCAGCAGCCGTCCCCTCTATCCATGACAAAGCTATCCTTGATGACACATGCAACAAAGAAATGCATCTTTAGCAACACTGTATGTCTTCCTCGAATTTCCTTCCTCTACAATGACTACAGTGTAGTCCCTCTAGCATTGAGGGAGATGGTTCGTTTCACTTTGCCCTCAATGGTCATATATTTTGACTCTTATCCTGCTATCCTTCGTCTGGACTCCATAAGCTGTAGCCCACCTCAACTCAAGTATGCTTGGCTAAGGCCCCTGACACACTATGCTGTTGGTCAGCTGCTGCTCAGTGTCGGGCTGGTAGTGAGTATTTGTCACCCTAGTTTCGGTGGTGTGTTCCGCACCATTGGCTCTAGTTGGTCCAATGTCAATCCCATTTTTTGGCTGTTTTGGCATGTTGAGTTGAGCCATTGGTGAAGGAAATTGTCAGTTCAGCTCAGTGCATTGGAACAAAGACGAAAATGAGGAAAGTAAACAAAAGACTTATATCAAGAGGACATGAGATCAAAGCTAAGTTGTTATATTAGAAAGGATTATGTTTTTAGCCATTGAACTCTTTAGCAGAAATGGTTCGTAATATTAGGTCTTGTTTGTGAGTACAGAGTAAATATTTCATGTTCTTTTAGTCTCGCCACCAGACAGAGATCTCCGGCTTCTGATGGTCTGGGACACTCCTTTCTAAAGTGTGTTTAACACACCAGCAAAAACAGCCAGCAACAAAGCAACGCTTCTTGCATTTTTGAAAAGGACACGCCTTCCCGGAAATGTGCGCTCCCCCTTTTCTCGTCCACAAGGAAACAAACACACAGAGAGCTTGAAAATGGATGCCGAGAGATTTAACTCTGTTTTATCAAACGTGTGCTCAGTCCACAAGATTGTGGAAGTGAAGGACTTACAGCGACTTGAACCATTTTGTACCGCTACATGTTTCTAGTCGGACTATGTTTACGAGCACAAGAGTTCAGCGAGCCACCAAGTTTACTATTGGTTCTGCAACGTAGGGAGTTTTTTTAAACTCTGAAATTGTATCCACAAAATCAGGGAAAAAGTCATCAATCTTTAGTTAAGCAAAGACTGACTTGTGAGTCTAATGTTCTTTTAACATGGGATTGTTTTGTAAATGTCCTAATTGGCTACCTAGCTTTTTGAATCCGTTCTGTTGGCCTTACTGACCATTACATACTGTCACCTGCCGGTATGGATTGTTATTTCCTCTTAAGCATGCATAGAACGTACATACTACTTGGCCGTTGGCTAAAGTATAACAACATACGCAACATGAGGCGATGCAAGAGTTGGCTCCATCGCCAATAGTTCCTTGATGTCGGTTTGGTGTGTCTTGGCCTTAACCTGGCTGATAGCATCTGTATTATCGTCTACTGCTCGTGTTTCATGCCCTGTCAGACTTGTTTTTCGCAGTGTTACCATGCTCAGACATCTCAGCAATTAGTACTTGTTAAGTACAATGCTATTATTGCCAGTAGAAGTAATGGCCAAAACTATGACAATTAAACGTAACAAAAGGGCTATTCCTGACTTTGTCCCCCTGAACAAGTAAACCTGATACTTGATTTACTGTATGTTGACAGGTTCATAATCCCATAAGTACCTCCTTCACACATCATCTCCATGAAACACTATTGCTATGGAAATGGATGCATTTGCCAGCTTTTCCATTTTTTCTTTTCACTGAAGAGAGTGAGAATTTGGGTATAAATCAAAACAAAGAGCACCTTGGGAAATGCAGTTTGTGACAGCTGCCTGACTTGCCTTCTGACCGTGTCTCTTGCCCGATGTGGCTTCAGGGAGCTGTTTGACAAGGAGTGGCTTGTTGTACAAATACTCAGCCTCAGCTCATCTGCCAGGATGCTTGGGGTTTTATTACATTCACGCAGCAGCAGGATTTCAATGGGGCTATCAATGATTTATTGTCTAGATACAACGGAAACAAACAAATAGATCCCCAATGATTTACTGTAACACGGCAAAGTCTCAAATTCCCCTCATA
The DNA here is from genome assembly GCA_026686955.1 of Epinephelus cyanopodus. NCBI lineage: Eukaryota > Metazoa > Chordata > Actinopteri > Perciformes > Serranidae > Epinephelus > Epinephelus cyanopodus. Next base: position 9,356,221 of record CM048916.1, on the reverse strand, counting down.
TGAGAGAAGCTCATTTATTTATGTAAATGGGTGGCATCCCAGTGAGCTCCCTTGTGTAAAATGTAAACCACGTCAGACAGGCCAGTGCGGGAAAAGGAAGGAAGAAACACCCATCACTTCTGATATTCTCCCTGCACTCTGGCAGTTGGTTCTCTGGAGACAGAGAGAAATAAGGAGCATCTTAAAGCGTCACTGATTTGAATAAATGCACACATGCATGAGATCTGGACATTTTGTAGTTTTTGTTTTGTTTTCCAAATCTGCAAGTGATACAAGTCTTTGCAATGCTGCGTCTGCATATGAAGTGAGGAAACAAAGTGCCTCATCTGCATTCTGTCGGTGATCATAAAAACAGAACTCCTTTGTGATCACAGCCAAACACTTTGCTGTAAACACAGCGTCAACACGGCCTGGCAGCCTCACAACAAAGTGCGTTTAACTTCTCAGCCCATGTAGGTCACCACCAAATCACGTCGATGCTACATGCGTCTTAGGCCCGTTTGCTAATGACCCATCTCTAGTACAATAGGAGTTAATTACATCCTCTAATGACTTCACACACTAAGGCTAATGGCCAACAGAGATAACAGATCTCTCATTACTCATCCCATATCTTGGCTGGAAAGGAGGACTTATTAAACAAACGTCATTGCGGGGACACTTGTCACATTTATATGGGTCCTGCTAGAAAGCGACAGTAATGTGTTTAAATCTGTCATGTAGCTGATGTCATTAAAACACACATTTCTCCACTGAGATAATTGCGCTTTTTGATAATGTGACCAGCACTGCAGTGGGGTTGCATGGTCAGACAGCCAAGCAATTGTCACCGGAAGTCAGTAATTAGTTCAATCCATATTCAAGGTAATAATCTGCAAATATGTAACACATACAGATAAATTAAACAGTGCTCATATTCATCAAACCTTGAAAGCTCTCACATATTTTTGCCCAAACTGCACATCTTTTACATTTTATGTGTAATATCGTATATATCACACGACTTTGAAACTCAGAGCTCACGTGTGAACTCAACGACTCTGTAAAGGTTAACACCCACACAGAGTTTAAAGCCTGCGACTCTGCACCAGTCCATTAGAACTGAAGAAGTGGATGACAAGTGAAACATCTTCAAGAAACTCCAGCAAGTCCAGTTGCCTATGATACAGCATGTAGCATTACCATGACCTGGATGACTGAAAATCTTCACTAACATCTTTTACATTTGTAAATTTGTTTGTTTTTAATAGAAAAAAACAGATCTAGATTAAAATGTGCATCAGAATCAATATTAAAATAGGTGGCAGCAATTTTCCCCTCAGAATACCTGAACGTTACAGCATCTGATAATATAAGCATGGGTTGTACACAGTGTATAACCTGTGTCATGACCACTTGTGGCCATTTATGTTTATCATGTTGCTGTAGCACCATCTACAGTATAGCTATAATACAAAACATATTTTGCATGATTGCTGGGACTAGATCCGTTAACATGTCGCCTTAATTTGACTGCAATACCTGCAATACCAAGATGCATGGTTATGGTGGTAAGTGCCACTTAGAAAAGTCTGACACATGTTACAAGAAAACTGCACTGAAGATAATAAAATGAATTAAAACATTTTGTTTATGTAATTCCAATTGTAGATCATGCACTCAACTTTATTATATCGTCTGTGAAGTTTGAGATGTCCTACTAACTAAAGGAAAATCAAACAAGGGACAAGAATGCAGGCTACATGGAACACAGAAGATGTGGGAATACAGATAGGGCTTGTTTTTGAACCAGTGTTTTAATATATACATTAAATTCTAATTAAAATACAGCAAATATTATCACATTACATGGTGGTAATTGGGGGGCGTCAAAGGGTACAGATGACCCCAGGCCAAGGCCAAGGAGAGGCCCATGATAAATAAATTTATTTTTATCATTAAAACACATTTCAGCGTTTCATCTGATACTCCCACTTCCCACAGGTATTGTAAAATGGTGCAGTCCATCTGACATGGGTCAGGTGCACGATGTCTGAAACTCACAAGTGCCGCTGATGTAAACATGAGATGGACTGTGGCCTGACTGCCTGAATGTTTCACCACAAATCAGGAGCTTCTAAAAGAAAAGCCAGGGTACAGAGAGAACAAGAAAATAAAAGGAGCAGAGAGGCAATGGACAAATGTGTGGCAAAAAAAGTGAAGAAGCAGCAGGTATGACAGGCAGAGCTGAAGGTGAGAAGTGAGGCAGAGTAATTTTCAGTAGGAAAACCTGCTATATTGCACTTAGGTTTAAAGCTATGGTGAAGACACAGGTATCATATTAAACAGAGGAACAAAGGCATCCATTGGTACTTGTTGGAAAGGGGGCCAATTAACGCTACAAGGTCCCGCTAAATTTTGGTGAGGAAAAAAATACGCAATTATGCAGTCCACATGAATACCACATTTCTACAGCTGTGTTAACACGCTGCTGTGTTTTACGGCACCTGAGGGTTTAAACACCTGGCATGCTGATGCACTGTCGAAGATTGTTTCCCTGTTTATATCATGGAGATATGAAGGGAACAGGATAAAGCATTGAAGGCGGGGTCCCCGTTCATTCCAATGAAAGCTGCTCAGTGGTGCATGAAGTCAAAAAAGTTCATCTTCCAGGGAGTAACATCACCTGGATTGTAAACATCATCAGGCCCACAGAGCAGGTGCAATAGAAATTTTGCCTGCAAAGTGGAAAATTTCTTGCAGCTGAATCGGCTACTTCCGGTTTAGCCCTCCACTAACTTGAATGGGGATAAAATGATTCAGTCTTGCAGTTCGTCCAGACTTTCAAAATGTAATCAGACTGATTGGATCTAATCCTGAAACTGGTCATGTCACAGGGGTTGTGATGCCCAAAAAATGTATTCACTGATTTACAGACGTCTCTTTCCCAATGTAAGTCAATGGGAAAACTTAGAGTTGTGGTTAAATGGTTCGGCCACCATGTCAAATTGGCTTCAAAGTCCAGTTGTTACAACCTGGCTTAAGGATGCAACAAAGACAAGACAAGTTAATGAAAGGGTAAAATAATGTTTATTTATAAAAAGTAATAATGAATTATCATTATTATTATTATGATTATTATTATTATTAATTAAGAACTAGTCCATACCCATTGGTAGCTTTGTCACCTTCTACCTATGCAAATCCTCAATGCCTATGTGCAGTTTCACATAGATTGACCACGTCAGTGAGTAGAAAAACGTGGGACAGACAGAATGACTGACTGACCGAATGACACACTGACAGTTTCCACGAGTATGTACAGCATAACATACCATGACTTAGTCATACCAAAAAACATTCAGCCACAGTGATCGGTCGTATTTTAGCCATTTTTAAGCATTTTTCTGTTGTTATAGCGCCACCCAGTTGCCAATTAGAGTTAAATTTCTCGAGTCACCTTGAGGCGTCCTGTTCTACATATCTACCAAGTTTAGTAAAAATCCATATGGCGGTTACAAGTAGGCCTAGATAAGAAATTAGCTCTCTCGCGCCCCCATTTTGTTTGATGGGGTCAATAATGGAGGGGTCCCCTCAGATTATGTGTGGTCATATGCCTACAAAGTTGCGTGGTGATGGGTGAAACCCTTGAGATGTTATACACCTTTATGTGATGAGCCACGCCCTCCGCAATATTCATTGCCTTATAGAAGCTCAGTTTTAGTAAGTTTTCCAACTTTTGCCGAGAGGGAACTTTAGATATTGGTTTCTAGATTATGTTCACCCAGTTTCGTGCAGATCGCTCAAACTTCCTAGGAAGAGATCCATTTGAAGTGTTTTTCAAAAAATTCAAAATGGTGGAAAATCTATATAACCGGAAGTTCTGGGTTCTTGAGCAAATGTGTTCCTCATGAGGAGAGGCATCTCTGTGCAAAGTTTCATGTCTCTACGACACACGGGGCATGAGATATGCCCATTCAAAGTTTGCAATTTCAATCGGTTGCTATAGCGCCCCCCTTTGGCCAACTGATGTAATACTGCTTCATTCACATCCTCCCATGACCCTCTACCACTGTGCCAATTTCACATGGATTGACCAAGTCAGTGAGGAGAAAAACGTGGAGCAGACACACAGAGTTTTCGTCATTATATAGTGAGATCAGTGATCAGTCATGTATGCAGTATGAATGTGTGGAAATGTCTGCAGTAACACAATCAAAAACACAGCTCCGCCTGCAAGGAAAGAGAGTCTGTTGGAAGATGGTGAGCTTTATGTCATCTCCAAACTGGGCCCAGGTGTGGCTCATGAGGTTAATAACAACCCTCTGGCTTAACCCAAATCCTATAAGACAAAGAGCAGCCAGCAAAACAGACACACCTAATGGAGTGGAGAGGTCATCATATCAGAGCACTTCCTGGGGGCTTGGTTGATATGCATTTCCCTCAACCTAATTCTGACCCAACCCTAACCATAGAGGGGGGCGATACACATTTTAACAGGAGGGAAACACTACTCGATGGGGGAACAGACACCGACGCAACACCTGCAACGAATGTGAAACGACATTTAGACGAAGAAGACAACATGATGGGGATGTCGTATCTATATACAGTAAGTCTGCTGTCTAGGCAGCTTCAGGGTGCCAAGCTGCAGAAGAATAATTTTTATCTGACGTTCAATAAAACTATCTAACCCATAAAGCATACTGAGGCGATGAGGCAGTACACTAACTTGTGTTATGGGCTTTGGCGACTCGATCACAGTGACGTGCTGATAGACAGATGAGTTGATTGATGGATGTGCAAAGACTCAGCCCTAGAAAGCATTCATTCTATTTGCAGTCGCAATCTGTGCGTAATTAGCATCTGATTTACTAACGGCAGCAGCTAATTATACAATCAGTGACTGGTACTGCCTGCATTCTGCCAGTGAAGGGGAGCTTACAAGGTGCAGTTCAGTGGTGGAATTTATGTGGAAGCTGCTTCTTTCTTCCAATTTCCCCAAAGATGTTTTGTGATGTGTTCACACTTTCTGCTGTCAGTGGGATTTTGATGCAGAATAAAAGTCAATTAACTTTTTCTTTCACGCCAATATACCTGTTCAATCTATCAGTGCGTTTTGGAGGAGGAGAGTTTCCCACACAAAATGACCCTCGCAAATTGAGCGAACCTTTGTAGATTTTCCTTTCAGCAGACGAGATGTATAACAATGTATTCTCCTACCTCAGAATCTGCATTTAGTTTTTGGTAGTTCTTATCTTATCTGGTATTGCTTTGTTGTTTCTGCATTCTTCCTCCCCTCATATCTCGGCCCTTTGTTTCTCTCTATCTTTTTATCCGTCTCCTGAGTGGGTGAACAGAGTCAGGAGTGGCGAAGTGAGATTTTAGCATAAACACAATGCTGATACGCAGTGACAGCAGTGGAGGCAGGCAGAGGTAGGAGCTGAACTCAGAGAAAGAGACCCAGGACTGACTCATCGAGACAGGGGTGAGAACAAGTGACCGAACCCTTACGCCAACCTCCCACATGAAACTGCCTCAACTTTCATGACCTCTTGTCCACATCCTTTCTACTGCTGCATCTCTTTATCTTCATTTTTTATTTGTTTGGAGTTAGCTCGCAGTACAGTGCTCCTTCTCTTAGACGTAAGAAGTGATATGCATGTGTGTCTATCAGTATTCATTCATTATCTCTAACTCAAATTCGATTACTCTGTAGATACGGAATCCCCATTGTATTGTCTTTTTCGTCTTTTTCTAAGCCTGGCTGTTTCATGCCAGTAGTGGCTAATGAAGCCTTGAGCGACTTGCTACAAGCAGATGGGACAGTGTTGCCAACTTGGCGACTTTCTCTCAAGACTGTTCAGACCTTCTTAGCAACTTTATTTCTGAAAGGCGAAAACTTTAGCAACTTCAGGACCATCAGGAAAAAGAGAGAGAAATATATCATACTGTAATTTATTCACATACATTCTGCTCAGAGTAATCGCAGTCCTTGGCGCCACTGGTGAGAAGTCTCTCCCCCTCTCTCCTCTGCTCAATAGGTGTGAGACAGACAGGAGATGCCTCTCGCTATGGGAGTTAAGCTGTTTTCTTTCTCTTTTGTTGAGGATTTTTCTACTGAATCTAATTCAGCAAAGATTTAAAGCCTCCATTAATACACAATGACATCACCTATACGCCACTGAGCATATAACATCATCTGGTGACTTAAAGCAGCTTTTGGAGCTGGTGCCAGCTACTTAAACTGCAAGAACTGCAACGCTGGGATGAGGAGCAGGCTACAGAGGTCTGATAAGTTCACTTCCAACGTCACACGGCATACTTGAGCCAGCAGACTTTGCGCAGCCCCGTCTATAAACAGACCTTTATGTGTAAAATCGGTGCAGTTTCTCTTCAAGTACGGATTACAGGACTACTTGCGTGAGAAAGGGGTCGCCTGTAGTGGCAAACAGATAATTAACCTAATTCTGCAGTTCCTCTCAGTTCAAGGAAGCGTTTTGGCATCTTTCAGCTCACTGTTTTGGTTTTCTGATTCACTCTCACAGCTTTCATCAGTATTGTCGGCAAGCAGGCAGCTATTTTCAATCAGCAAGGGCCCCCAAAAGCGACTGTTAATGATCAGCACCAAATGGAACACAGATAAAGTTGGCGACTAGCTGGTGAACATTTAACAGCTAAATAGTTTCCTCTGGAGGTGGTGGAGACCAAAGACAGAGCTAAAAGTGGATATCTGACTTAAATTTATCAGGTGGACACGAGCAATACTCCAACTGAATGCTAATGTTGCTCTCTGTATATGTCATTGTTGGGTTTAGAGCCTGTTTCTGCAGCTACGGGCGGGAGTTCAAGGTCATGTGTGTCGGATTTAGGGGGACTTACTGGCAGAAATGGAATATAATAAGTATGTTTTCTTAAGTGTATGATCACCTGAAAATAAAAATCATTGTGTTTTCATTACCTTAAAATGAGCATTTATATTTACACAGGGAACAGGCTGTTTGCATTGCTGCATGCATTTTGCTGAATTGCATACACTGTATAGTAGCCTATATGTAGTACAATCTGTATGTATCAAGGAGACAACACAAACAATTTAGACAGCAGATACATACACGTTATAACTTTGGGTAAAATCTACACCACTGCCTGATAATAGTTACCTAGTGTTGCAGTGTATCTCAAAATACAATAAAGACAGAATACAGCCGAATATGTGTTGCCAGCGTCAACACACAAACACACAGACTTTAACATTTATCCCTGTAAGCAGTTTAAAATCTCCACACCAGCTGACATCTATAGAATCTTAGAGAAAACTGAGGCACTAGAGAAAACCCACATTCAAACCACATCATGCTCGATGGTACAAAATAACTTTTCAAGAAGTTAACTAGGACAGAGCAGGCAGAGCGAGCCGCAGCTGGACTCAAAGCTGAAGGAAGTGGATTTGAATTCACTGCACTGCTGGGAGGCATAGCATGTATTGGATTCACAAACAGCACCTGGTACAACGACAAATTTAAATCCTCACATGAAGGAGGAGAGCCTGTGGTCGATGATTTGCTGCTTAATCGCCTGCAGATCATTCAGATATTGTTGCAAAAGCACATCAGCAAATGTGAATATGTAATGTCTAACGTTATGGTTTTCAATCTATCTCTGTCAAAGATCAAATTAATAGAAGGCTGTTCCTACCAGAGCAATAAACCATCCAACCCAGCCGCACATCCTCACACGCACACAATGTAATTATCATTTGACCCAATATGACACGAACATTGGCCAACCAGGCTGTGTGTCCTGCGTGCAGTGTGTCCAGCTTTCACTTCAAAGAGACGACAGATGCTTTGGTTAGCTTCTGATAATGGTGACTGCCTTTCTGAGTAATGATCAGCTTAAGTTAGTTTAAATGATCTCTCACGATTTGAATATTAGGAATTCAGCATGTGATGGATAAGTAACACAATAAGATATTGGTGCATAGCTTAACGTTTCCACAGTGTGCCATTGTCTGAGGTTAGCAAAGTTTAATCTCCCCCGTAGAAAGGGAATCTATGAACAAAATGTGGAAACCAATGGGGTACCGTTTCAGCAGCTCTTCTCACAATGATCGGGCACAAGGGTGCACTCATGCACGCACACACACCGTCACACAAACGCACACACCCAAAAAGATGAGGGTGAGAAATAAAGGGCCATCTTAGATTGTTTCACTATATTAGTTTAGCTACGGGGCTTGAAATAAAGGATGAGACGACTCCTTGGGGATATTTTTGATGACTTTGTCCCCTCCTGTTCTTTACCACACTGACATTCCAAGTCCCCCCTTTTTTTCTGCGGTTTTATTATCACTTTAAAAATAGCCGAGCCCCAACAACCATCTGCAGAAGCAGACTGCTGCCGCGCTGTGTGACAAAGGAGATGCACTTGCAAGAGCAAATGCAGTGAGTGAGAAGGGATTAGACGTCCATGCATTTGACAGAAATACCATTTTTAAGTGATAATGAATACATAAATTAAATAATAAATAGTTAAATTACTGTATAATCTCTGCAAAATGATGTTTTTACAGAGCTGTAATGGATTATGAGCTGAGTCAGTTTACAATGAATCAAAGGGATTATGAATTATCTCGTGCTGATGGGAGCTCATGCTAATAGAGAGCTGCAGGAATGAGTCCTAAAACTTGGAAATGAGTTAGCATTTTTGCATTTGGGAAACTTCCGGTTTCCTTGTGTCAAAGTCAATGTTTTTTTTTTTTAATGGGTTTTTGGTTAGATGCCTGAAATAAGGTCTGTGGTTAACACAAACTTAAAGAAGCAACAGACAGCATTTTTGCATATATATCATTATGAAAATAATGTGGGTTGCACAGGGTAGTCTACACAGTAAAATCAGACTATCAGCGTTTACATAGGTTACTCAATGGCTTTGCAATCTTTGCAATAAGATTCTGCCACTGGGGGCAAATGCTTTACGGCAGGAAATGCATCATATATTACGAAACTGGTCGTCAGCCAATCAGGGACTGGAGCTGGTCCTTATGAGGAACTGGCCGGGGCATGAGATAGTTGACTCAGGAGATAAGTGAAAAACGGCCTCCCAAAAGAAAACGAGCTCCTCTTTCTCTGAGGAGGTGAGGATGCACAAAAAGGAGAGTGATAAAAGAAGAGGAAAAACAAGAGTAAACCTCAGTCAGGCGTTCAAGAGATGGAGGTGACCAAAGAGGCTTCAACAGCGGTGTCCAGCTAGCTTTCTTTCTAATGGATCAGTAAGTAACACGGCTAAATGTTAGCTAGCCGAGAGAGGACTGTACTGTACTGGCTACTAGTTCAGTCCTAGCTGGCCAGCATCGCAAATCGCCGCAACCAGGGTAGTGAGTGTTGGTCAGCTGACATCCTGGTTGCCATTCCACGGCAGCCCTCGGACAGTGATTACCCCCACCCCCATCTCCAACTGGGAGAAGTGGAGTAAAATCCTCTCCTAAGTTACCAGCCACCACCAGCATTTTTGATCATATTTATTAATCTTTCAGGACCCACAGAATAATTTGTTCTATGAATATATAAACACGATATACATAAAACTAAAGAAGAGACCTTCTGCTTTCCAACAAAAAAACCCCAACATTTTATTCTATCTTATTTCACTCCTTTTTACTTGAATTTGTGCATTGTTCTATTTCTTATACCAGTGAAAATACGGATAGACGGAACATTTCGTCAGCGGCAGGGAAGCATTGTGTCATAAACATTCTCAGAACCCATCGGCTGTATTCGGCGTCTGACTTCCGGCAGACGGCGATACAGCCTCTGGGGCCTGATTTTTTGGCATTCCGGTTTGATTTGGGTGGAGGAGGCGAATTTCCGTTTCCGACTTCTGTTTATATATAAGTAAATATGGTGAACCATTGCGATGGATTCAGAGTTTGCAGTGACGCCAATTATGTTACGCTTTGTTAGTTCACTGCACGGACCGTTTGACTTGGCAACAACTGCAGCTGGCTCAAATGTGATTGGTCAATATCACGCGGAGTACAAACAGCCTACAACCGGAAACCAGGGCTCTTCCACTCTTCTTCCGGAGGCAAGATCTCCGGGGTTTGCCTACAGACTCTACATTCACTTAATGTAGAGTCTATATATGGAGACTATGTCATAAATGATGGAAAATCTCATCAATGGCGGGGAAAGACTCAAGAGGTTTTCACATTTTGTTCTTTAACATTATGTCAGTAAATACCCAACTTGTGAAATATGAAGCTTTTACATGTCTTAACAAAGGCGTTTGCTAACAAGTAGCTAATGAGACTACAGAATGTCATCATGCCAATCAGGGGTCAGCCTCGTTGTGGTGGGGATGCTGAATCATCCGAACAGTTTGTGTTAATATCATAAACTTTTGTTTGCCAAATCCAATGGAAAAATCTATTGGTTTTTGGTTGAGGGAACCAGGATGGTGGTAACTTCCGGGTTGGCCTACAAAAATATGTCATCCCCACACTAATCTTTGAGGAAGGAGGGCAAAAGGACAAGTTAAGATTCCTCCTGAGTGACCCAAAATGATAAAAGATGCTCTGAAGTTGGATTAGAACATACACTGATACGAGTGTGCGCTCCCCATCCAGCGTACACACTCAAATACAATAATCTGTTAATCTGCATGCACGTCAATATGCCATTAGTGTCGTTTGAAATGAGAGGGAGTAGGTATCATTCCTGTGAGACCATCAGGCCCGGCAAAGGCTTTAAACAGATTTGTTTGGGCTTATCCCTTCTGATGATGGAGAGAGACCCTGAGACAGAGAAGGAAAGAGAGTTGGAGTGAATGAATAGTGGGCACAAAGGAGACTTAAAGAGACAGAATGAGCTGTGAGTTTGGAAGAGATAAAAACTGGCGGGCCCTGATGAGGGAAACATTGAAACACATCAGTGAGCCTGCAGAAGGAGCTCAGAGGAGAAACAACACAGGAATTATAGACTTATTTTGGTGGTTTGTTTTCCCTTTACTGCCAGTGGTGCCCACAGAAATTTCTCATAGGGGTGGCCAGATGGGGCCTATGAAAATCTTGGAGTGGCACACCAAAACCAAAAGCTGTAACTGAATTTCAGTACCTTGATTATATTGTTGAAGTATTGGCTAGTTGAAAACTATGGGAAGGAATCGCATACCAATACACTTTGGTGTCTTATTTTACAGTTAATATTACTAACTAATGTGACCTCCAGCACTGGGAGGGTTTGCAGCTAAGTGTGAAGCAGTCGGGATGGGAGTCAGCACCTTCTGAAAATGGTGGATTGCTCCCTTCACGTTGGGAGAGAGTTACTGCCCCAAGGGAGGGAGTTCAAGTATTTTAGGACAAGTGGGGATAGAATGGAGAATGAGATGGATCAGTGGTTTGGCACAGCATCTGCAGCGATGCAGGCACTGAGACAGAAGGCAAAGCTTTTTATTTACTGGTCCATCTACATCCCAACCCTCACCTATGGTCATGAGCTCTGGGTAATGACCAGATAGAATGAGGATGCGGATCCAAGCAGCTAAAATGAGTTTCCTCCGAAGGGTGTCTGGGCTCAACCTTAGAGATAGGGTAAGGAGCTTGGACATCCACAAGCAGCTCGGAGAAGAACCGCTGCTCCTTCAGGTCAAAAGGGGTCAGCAGAAGTGGTTCGGGCACCTGATCAGGATGCCTCCTGGGCGCCTCCTGTTAGAGGTGTCCTGAACATGTCCTACTGGTAGGAGACCTTGGGGCGGACCCAGAACATGCTGGAGGGATTACATATTTCTGTTGGCCTGCCCCAGGAGGAGCTGGAATGCATTTCTGGGGAGAGGGGTGTCTGGAATACTACAACCCGGCTTCGGATAAGCAGTTGAAAATGGATGGATGGATATTATTGATGTGCACAGACTTACACTGGTGCAATTTACATTTTGAGCTCTATGACAATCCTGTTTCAGTGAGTTATGTATCTATACATGTTAGGTGACTCACTGTAAGGAACTGAGTACAACAACTTAACAGAGACAGCAAACTAGCTCGACGACATGGCCAAACGCAAGTATGACTGTGAATCTATTAAACTGTGTGGACCTTGAACTAAAGACTAAAGAGAAATATGGACCCCGTTGCTGGACCAGCTGGGAACCACTGATCTAGAGAACTCTTTGCATCTCACAGAACTTCTTCCAAGACTCCCTGGAAGAGTTCTTGTATCTCAATGGGGCTTCCTGGCTGAATAAAGGATAAATAAATATAAAAGCCATCTGCCAACTGTTTAAGCAAACATGTCTTCATTTTTTGAAAACGAGTGTAACAAGAATAAGAGTCCACAGGCTTGCTAGTGGCTTTGCAAGGCTGCTCTGAGACATAGCACTGGATGACACACAGTGGATGAAGATGAGGGAAAGCAATTAATGTCTTTCCTCTATTGTGTTCTGTCAGTCCAGTTCTATTCTTGTCCAGTCTAGTCAAGTCTGTTAATGTGAGGCTGCTCTGAAGAGCCAGCGCTGGGAGGAAACATCGCCGAGTGTAAAACAGTGCGGATGGTGTGAAACAGTGGATGACGTGTGAGGAGCTTTGGGACAAGAATCAGAGAGCCAGAGACAAGGCTGGAACAGCCGTCCTGCTGCCCAGCAGGCCTCGGCCTCATTAGAATCAGCAGCAGTTTGGTTCTGAGTGTGTGTGTGTGTGTGTGTGTGTGTGTGTGTGTGTGTGTGTGTGTGTGTGTGTGTGTGTGTGTGTGTGTGTGTGTGAGTGTTTGCTTGCACTAGCTGGGAGGCCCAGTGGGCAGGAGCAGATGCTCCATCCTCACACTCAAACTCCCCCAATAGAGCGTGTTATCTCCGTCTGAGTTAGGCTTTTTGCTTGCCTCGTCTCTTTCTATGTTTCCCTCACACTTGGCCTCTTAACCTCTGACAGTCTGATATATGGACAGTATATATTATTCTTTCTTTCTCTCTGTAGCACTGATATCATACTATCCCTCCTGAGTGAACAATGGTAGTTTTGGTTTCAAATAAACATGACAGAAATGTGGCCATATCTCCTCCCTAATGCTCTGCTTCATTGCACTTTCTATGATAAACTAGAGACAATAGATGTCTAGTGTCACTGTAATGACTTAAGGAGGAATAAAGTCTATTGTTGTCCTCATCTAGGTCAAATTCCCTCTCCTTTTTGCACCACATGCTCTGTGAGAATTGTTGTTTTTGACACTTTCTTGCACTTCATTATTTAAAAAACACAACTCCATGGCATGCCATGCTATGCCACGCTCATCTGTATTTCCCCTGGATGCTCACAGCAGAGGGTTATGCGCTGACCCATGATAATATGGCCACGCTCCCAAGCAGAGCCAAACTGTGATGATCCTTGCCCTTATACGAGCGGCGCTGACATCACAGTGACCGGATTGGCTCCACGCATGTGGTCATGCAGTTGACAAGAGACAAAGTGCTATTTTTAAAAGCTCAGCACTCAGTCATTCTAAAGCTGCTGTGTATCTGGACAATTCACTTCTGTTACTCGGTTCTTTCATTCACATCTGTCCTCCTCTGCTGTGATATCAAGGATACACCCCAAAAGTGCAAACACATCACTTTCTGCAGCTCTTTCTCTTTCTCCAGATGGTGAATTCTACTTACTTGGGTGATTGAGTGACTTTCCCTCCAGCACCACCATCAAAGTTTTTGCGGTGATACATCTCAATATCTACTTAACAGATTGATTTTTTACAGACATTCATGGTTCCTAGAAAATTTATTCTAATGACTTTTTCCACTTGTTTCCACTTACCCTGTGAAATATGTCAACATCTACAGAATACCATAAAACTTCAATTATAGCCCGGGTTATTATTTGCTTCAATCACTGAAATCAACAAGCCTATATCTGGGACAGGCCTTTAATTCCTTTCCCACAAAACTGTTGCTCTGCAAAGATCAGGAAATAGGAGAATATTTCTTGTATAAAAATTAGGCTTCAGATAATGTATCAATTATGAATAATTTATTTGATCCAGCTCTGACAGACGGCACAGCAGAGAGCAAGTGTTACAGCACCCAGCCGACAGAACATCACTTTATCCTATTAAAACAACACTCACAACTTGGATTTATAATTATGAAAAACCCGTTAGGATTATTTTGATCTAAGGACTCTTATGGGCTAAAGAAATATGAATAACTCACATGGTAATCAAGGGATGGACACATAATTTGAGGTCAGGTTTTATACATCTAAAGAACTTCTATAAAAAAAATGAACTGCTTGGCACCCAGACCCTGTCTCTAATTGAGAGAGGCATTTATTTGTAATATGTGTAGCCACGTTGGGCTTGTAAAAGGGACTGAGCATTTAATTGAAGTTTTATAGTATCTCAACATCTTCTTATCAGATTGGTCTTTTACAAGCATTCATGTTTCCCAGATAGTCTATTTTAATGTTTTTTCCACTTGTTTCCACTTATCCTGTGAATTAATTCAACATCTACAGAATAGATTGGCGCAAAGTCGCCCAGTCGATGTGTCCTCCCAACTCTGGTGATCACTTGACATTTCCTCTAGCAGTTATGATCGTCAACACCAACCTGCCAATGGGATTGGAGATGGAGATTAGCCACCTGGCTATAATCTCGTGCATTTACATGTAAATATTTATGTTATAGAAAATAAATAAATCTCAAATGTCAAATTGATACTTTTGGTTGGTACCAAAATGTCATGACAAATATTTAATTAATTGCTCTAAAATTTGGTAAACTCATTCAAGGTCCCCAGAGGACTAAATGAAATAACTTTGATACCGGGATCTTTTATCTAGCACCATTATGTGGTCAAAATTACAACATTTTTATTCAGTTCGTTGGTTTGTGAATAAATACATGCACTCATGACATTCGATTGAATGAATGAATGAATGAATGAATGAATGAATGAATGAATGAATGAAAAATGTATTGGTCACTCCACAAGTTTTAAACTTTGGTCACAACCACAGGGTTGGGGCAGAAGCCTCAGCTTATGTGTAGCCCCCACTTTCTCATGTTTCAAATTTTCTTCAGACTGACATTTTCTGGGACACTTCCGTCTTCACGATACTTTATGTTTATTGGTAAACCAACACAGTGAACATGTTATATACTTGCTAAACATTAGCATGCTAGTATTTAGTATTTAGCATGCTGTTGTAACTTTACATTAAGGACTTAAAGTCATGCATTGGGTGCGTATTTGAAGGATATCATACGTTCTGGTGTACAAGGATATGTTGGCTGATCATTGTCAGTATTTTTATTCCTTACTATCATTGTTCATTTTCCTCTGATCAAATTCTGCTCATCAAACTCTTTGTAGTCTTGCCTCAGTTCCATTATGTCAAAGCTTTCTTGTCTTATTATTTTTTCATTGTGCCTAGTTGAGTGTTATCAGTGTCAACATCATGTCACTGACTGCTTAATGTCAATCAACATGACACCCACAGGAATAAATAGAAGTTTCTACCAGGAAAGAATCCCTCCAAACTGTGTTGCCCAACAAACTTTATTTTCAAGCGTGTCTCACTTGGGGCGTTGTTGTTGTCAAGACAGCTGCCTAACAGCAAGGCGCCGTACTGTGATCAGAGCCTCATGATGCAGGCACACAAGTTAGTCTATGACAGGGATTGCATGGGGATTGGTGTAACCTTGATCAGCATGAGGTTTGTCCACAGTGTACCACTGCATGCACTATGTGAGTATGACACATCTCCCATTTGGCTGCATCCTGTTATCATCCTGTCCTGATTTGCAATCTTTCAAATCTGTTGATTAAAAAACAGCTAAAATGTGACCAAACTGCTAAGGATGGCTTTGCAACAAACAAGGAGTTAGCAGATGATTGCTGACTTTATTAATTTAGACCTATAGTGCGTTCATCTAGCAAAACACCTGATCCAGTGTAGCTAATCTGATGTTGGTGACCATGACTGGAATACAGCTCCTAACAGACTGCAAATCCAAATTCATGTGCTTCTCAGTTGGCCCCATTTCCCGCTTTGAGAAGTCGTTCTACTAACTGCAGTGTGTTCAAACGCATTTCAACAAAACACTGATAACTGTTTTCAGTGTTTGTGTTTTTTTTAAAAAGGGATTTTGTCCCAAACTTGTTGCTGCACTAGTACATATCTTAAAACCACTAAAATATTCCTTCAGGCTAATTTGATATATTAATGCAAATATATTACTTTTCTAATTAATCAAGATTAGTCTACTTGGGCAGCAACTAATGGTTACAACCTAATTCCATATTACAAATAACTCCTGAGCAAAAAATTGATCACAGCAACACTGATTGACAAACAAGTTTCTACTGCAAAACACACCCGGAGAATGGCGGAAACACATGAACAAAAGACAAGACAAATCACCATTACAGAGGCTGCATGCAGGTCTGTTGCACGTGCTGACAGAATTAATGAGTTATATCTTACTATATAATGACGAAAACTCTGTGTGTGTGTTTGTTCCACGTTTTTCTGCGTCTAAACGTCTAAAAACAATCTTGTAAAAAAGCCAGTGAATTCCTGGAGGGACTGATTATATAATTACATGATACACCTATATGCTTCTTTTTTTAGGGGAATAACTTACATATTAATTGACACTTTGAGTACGCTCTCAATCAAACTAATACAAACAAACTACAAGCTACATATACAGTATACTTCATACATGTACACAGTACATACATACAGCATGTGGGTCTCGCCCCAGATCCCCATTATGTCTGCCGTGTCGTCCTTGTATCTGCGAGCCTCGCTGCCTTCCTTATCTCCAAAAAGAAGCTTTATCATTTTGTCTGAGCAGCAGTGTCAACAACCCAGGCTAAATGGCCTTTTCCAAGACCCATTTGGCTCCACATCGATTAAAGACCCTGCCACCCTGATGGGTGTTAGTGGCAGAGGGAGAGGGGGGGTGTGTCACTGAGGAAGCCCAGTGATGGAGTGACTCGGCATGGGCAGAAATCTTAACTCAGGTGGGGCAGATGGAGACACTAGCAAGAGAAAGACCACTGAACCTCGACACCAGTAAATATTGGATGGAGGCTGTTTACGGACCTGTCAGAGCGCAGTATTGATTTCCCCCTGTGTCCAGTCTGAAGAGGTAAACAAAAGAATAGGACTAACATACACTGCCACGTCTACGAGTCCTTGTGAATCAATGCGTGAGGGCAAAGTACATTGTTCTTCCACCTGGAAATAAACAGCTGAGCTGTAACTCATGTGGATGACACTTTTATTTCCACTGACAACTGTTTTATTGCAACATCTGTGCCACAATCTTCAGCCGCTTCCTGCCGAACATGTTTCAAATGAAGACTTGGTCATATTTGAAAAGCATTAGCCAGGAACCAATTAAAATTAACAGCATTGGAAACCCTGATGTGACCTTCACCTCAGGGGTCATATAGCAAAGGTGACATCACGTCACCATGACAGCATACTTAAGACAATGATGGAGCAGAGCATTAGGGGCTTTAAATAATGAAATGTTTCCAGCATGAATCAGCCTTGAGTGGAAAAAGCATTTGTGAAAATACTTTGTCAGAGCATCATCTGTCTGTGTCTAAAATATTACTGGGGTGGAACATGTCACCATCTGAAATTGAGTGTGAATGTTTTATTTATTTATTTTTCTCTGCTGGGATTTGCACTATGAACGATTCCAGTTTAAGGTCAGCATCCCAACCCCAAGGCACATTTTTTTGGTAAAGTCACACATTAATTCTCGTTCTCAGAGTTAGATTAGAAGATCAATACCACTCTCATATCTGTGCATGGACCCACAGTCAGGAGACGATTAGCTTATCTTATCTTAGCGTAAAGACTGGAAGCAGGGGAAACAGCTAGCCTGGCTCTGCCTAAGTTACAAATTATGCCTGCTAGTACTTCTAAATTGGACGAACTAACATGTTGCATCTTGTCTGTTTTTGTACTTCTGGTCCCCTCATCTCTAATTCAGTGGGTTACTTCATTTGTTTTTGGTTAAAGACCTGAAAATGAGGTTGATTTTCACTTTTTGTTTGGTGACAAATCAATTTTAAACCTAAAAGGCAGTTGCTAACAAGTGGCTAAATGAGACTACAGGCTGTCATAATGCTAAACTCAGCTTTACAGCCTTGTTATTTGTAGCCTAACGTAAAGTTTTTACCTCTGGTAATTGTACTCGTAGGAGCCAGAATGTGTATTTGACCTCTATTGTTTATCATTTGTTAGGCTGCAAACACTTTTAGTCACTTTAACTTCTGGTACTTGTAATTGGCACAAGAATGTGGTTACACATTATTTTACTTGTCCTGACACAAAGAGGTTGACTTTCGGCCCAGATATTTTCTGTTAACTGTAATCACATCACGCAATATTTCATTTCATGTCATTTTGCTTTAGTTATATCAGTTGTTTGTTTAATAAATCACTATAAAAAGAATATTTGGACTTCAGCATAGACTTTATTCAACGAGTCACAGTTACGAGCCTGCTCATCCTCGTAGCGGCTTTTTTCATTGATAGTAAATGCTACTGTGTTCAGTTACGAAGGTTATCTTGCTATAGAGAGTGTGTTATATATCCTAAACTTTTTTTGTTTTCTACAATAATCCAAATTCAATGGAAAAATCCAATTTGATTTTTTTCCCAGGGACCTAGGGCGACACTAACTTTCGGGTTTGCCTACAAAAAAAATGTCACTAACAAATTTACTTACAGCAACATTCATCTGTGTATTAACATAGCAAGCTTGGGCCTGTTACAAAAATGTTGATGTTATAATAAAAAAAAAAAAAGATTTGAAAGAACTGAAATGTCAAACTTTGAATGGGCATATCTCATGCCACGTATGTCACAGAGACATGAAACTTTGCACAGAGATGCGTCTCCTCATGAGGAACACATTTGCCTCAAGAACCCATAACTTACAGTTATATAGATTTTCCGCCATTTTGAATGTTTTGAAAAACACTTCAAATCGATCTCTTCCTAGGAAGTTTGAGCGATCTGCATGAAACTGGGTGAACATAATCTAGGGACCAATATCTAAAGTTCCCTCTTGGCAAAAGTTGGAAAACTTACTAAAACTGAGCTTCTATAAGGCAATGAATATTGCGGAGGGCGTGGCTCATCACATAAAGGTGTATAACATCTCAAGGGTTTCACCCATCACCACGCAACTTTGTAGGCATATGACCACACATAATCTGAGGGGACCCCTCCATTATTGACCCCATCAAACAAAATGGGGGCGCTAGAGAGCTCATTTCTTATCTAGGCCTAACCGCCATATGGATTTTTACTAAACTTGGTAGATATGTAGAACAGGACGCCTCAAGGTGACTGGAGAAATTTAACTCTAACTCTTGGCAACTGGGTGGCGCTATAACAACAGAAAAATGCTTAAAAATGGCTAAAATACGACCGATCGCTGTGGCTCCTCCTGTGGACCAATGTTGGTTTTTTTTTCCTAATTTTTGGTATGACTAAGACATGGTATGGTATACTGTACATAATCACAGAAACTGTCAGTGTGTCATTCTGTCTGTCCCACATTTTTCTACTCACTGACGTGGTCAATCTATGTGAAACTGCACATAGTCATTGAGGACTGGCAAAGGTAGAAGGTGACAAAGCTACCAATGGGTATGGACTAGTATATATATATACTTAAAATGCCATCCCTGCACCACTCTATAGTGTTGCTGGCTGTCTGGCAACCTTAGGGAAGATAATGCACCTGGCTGTTGTTTGACAATAGTTACAGCACCCTCAGACCACAAACTGTCATTTCATATTTTTGTTTGACATTAAAATAAAGTAGATACAAATGGTTAGTCAGCTTAAGAGGTGCCTGTAACCATATTTTTAACTTTGGACAGAGCCTGTAGTTCTTGATTGATTGATAAAAAGAACTGTCATTATTTTATGAAGTGGCCTCTCTGAGTAGCTACTCAGAAATATCTTCTCTTCAAATCTTTCATAAAACTGGACCTAAAAAACTTCATCATGCATTTTAGTCCTGCTATTGTTCTTAACAGTAACAGTCCCATTTTTCTGGCAGGAAAATGTGCCAGACTGTAAAGCAAGCTCTGAACAGCACTTTGGTGTATTTATATAGAAAGTATAGCAGAATAAAGTGATCACAAACAAAGCCTTGGATTCCATATGAATGTAATGTTTGAATATACAGTTAGAGCTCTAAGAGTATATTGGGTGCACCTCGTTCAGGATGGTGCCTGCCTGTTTCTCTTCAGAGAGCCAAGTCTGGAGGGTCTGCAAAAACAGGCCAAGCTGCTCTTAAAATGGCCACCAGGGTCTGAGATTTATCACACCACCTGCACACTAGTAAAAAGAGATCATTGCTCCCCTCCTCTCCATACATAAACTGCTGCCTCAATCCGGGGGGCATTGCATTTGTCATGGCACACTTTCTGCCATTTCATCCCAGACACAGTGTTGTGTAGTAACAACGAAATTTATCGCTCGGTTTTATGCATCAGTACAGATGTCTTGTTGGACAGGAGTCACAGCGGAGGCTAATCGTAAAATGTCAGTTACGGTTAGCGTCAGATTTGCATAAATGCGTGCAGGTCAGGTAAGTACTGACCTGGGGGCAAAAACATAGAGGTGAGTGTAATCAGAAAACATGCTGTAGTTTGGAGGCTCCAGATCAAGCAACTGTTCTGTCTGTGAAACAAATAGCAGCAGACAGCCTGTCTTAAAAGAACACAGAGCATATCACAATACCAATCCCGCAGGTTCAGAAAACCAGCTGTCTGTTCATGTTTGTCCATACGTCCCCTTTAGTGTCCATGACACGAGGGTGGACTTTTGTAAATGAGGCCCTCGCCGCGATGTTTCGCAGTAATGCTGATATTCAGCAAAGCCTGGGTTGAAGCATGTCAGCTTCGGTTTAACTCACACGTTATCCTGGAGGACTTTGCTTGAGGATGTAACAATCGCTGTGCGGCTGAAGACAAGAGAGCTCTCCAGCTGCAGCCGCTGATAGTCCTTTAAATAGAAGTACTTGTAGGGTTGTTTTAGACAAAAGTGGGCCTTGACATGGTGTTGAGTGTGAGGATACACACATGCATGCACACACACACTCACATTTTCAAACACACCCTCAAATCAATAGCCTGATTGAATTTGGTTCTCCCCTTCTTGCTCCCCAGGGGTCCTGTTGATTGGGCTTGGCGATGTGGTGTGTGTGTATGTGTGTAACAGAGAGAGAGAGAGCATAAAATGTGTGTGTTTCCGTCATTGCAAAGTAGCGACTCTGATCTGCATTCTGAGAGGTCTCCCTGCAGCAAAAATCAAGACAAAAACGCTCATCCATCCATCTCGGCGAATGGCTTCCCGTAAGGTCCAAAAATGGTCTCTGGGCCCTGTCAGGAAGTCGGTGACAGTCGAGCAGAGGAAATCGCCCTCAGCTTATGTATTCAATTAATCTGGTAATTTATTGCGAGTCAGAGGGAACTGTGAGTCAATGAATGGTTAGGTGGCTGTGCATCAGCTCTGTCCTCTCTAAAACACACTGAGGGAAATGTTGTGTCACTGTGTTTGGAAGTTATTGTGAAACAAGTTAAAAGGTGAAAAGGAATCACTTCACACATACGATTTTTAAAGTCAGTCTACAGGTGTGTTCGGACGAAACATAAAGCAAATTTTCTGGGGCTGCAACCAATGATTATTTTTATTGTCAATTAATCTGCTGATTGTTTCCTTTATCAATTACTTTATTGTTTAATTAAATGTCAATAAATGGTAAAAAAAAAAAAAAAAAAATCTGATCAGTGTTTCTTAAAGCTCAGGAAGACGTCCTCAAATGTCTCATTTCATCTAAAGAAATTCAGTTGGTCATGGAGGAGTAAAGAATCCAGAAATTCTTTCATTTAAGAAGCTGCAAATAAGATATGTATATTTTAAATAACTCAATCAACACTGATGACAAAGCCTCTGAGGATGAGGGCAGATATTTTGGGGGAAATGTGCTGTAGTCAGAGGATCTAGATGCTGTTAGAGTTTCACAATAATTAATTAATGTATTGTATTGTAATGTATTGTATGAAATTGCACCATGTGAAAAATTTGCGTAGCATTTGGTCTAAGCGAACCCAAAGAGGAAATATGGTTTCAGGAGGCGTCAGGTGGATCTGATAAGCACACGTGTATCAAATTTTATTGTAAATATAACTACATCTCATTAGAAGCCACATTGACATGCTTTAAAAACAAATATGTGATAAATCTGCAGTGCTTGTCAAGACGAGCCTGTTGCTATATCCACTGTAATGAGTTCAATTTGAGGACTGGACATTTTTAATGGCTCATAACCGCGATTATCTTCTAGCCAGTCCCTTTGCCTGTGTAATGTAACAGCTTAACACCAACCGAGAGAGGGATAAAAATGAGCAAATGAGAGAAAAAGAGAGGAATTGTGTGGCGCTCCCTCTCCCCCTCTCTATGACTTTGCACTTTTCTCCTTATTAGTGGAGGCGGACCTGCCAGCGTCCTGCCGGGGACAGCAGCAGCAGCAGCAGCAGCAGCAGCAGCAGCAGCAACCCAAACTGTGGCCAGAATGTCTAATGAGAGGTCTAGAGAGATAATTGATGACAATTTTGAATTTGCTAGCCATTATACAGGCCTTGAACACTCTGGTTTAATGAGAATTAAAGATTCAAAAGCAATGCATTTTATATCAATCAGGCAAACAACCCCTGGGAGAGGAAGAAGAGGGGGAAGAAACACAGAGGGGGCAGTTGTGCATCTGAAAGCAGCAGGAAGGAAGGAAAAGACGTGACAACTGATGATGTTTATGGCTATAATATGTACTTGTGTAACATTCTACTGCTTCAGATTGGCCTTTAATGCAATGGCAAGTCAAATTTTTTAAAACTGATATTTGTGTGTATGCATTATTTAAACAAATTTCTGTACTACAGAGCATTTAGGTTTTTATCAATGATAAATGCTGAAGTTTTTTCCACCATATATGCACAGTGAAACACTTGGCAACCTACTCGCTTTATATTCCAGTGCTGTACTACATCAGAATATCACTTATTTCAGTTTAATCTGATCTCATCTTTATATGATCGAACTATGACAATAATACACAAAATCAGAATGTCACTTATTTCTTCTTA
Organism: Epinephelus cyanopodus; assembly: GCA_026686955.1. NCBI lineage: Eukaryota > Metazoa > Chordata > Actinopteri > Perciformes > Serranidae > Epinephelus > Epinephelus cyanopodus. The sequence goes on along the minus strand of CM048916.1, from coordinate 9,333,064 downwards.
AACTGTAATGTTATATTTGTTTACCCAACCACACAGTGGCTGCACACGTACAGTAGGTGGTCTCTCTTTTCATCAGCCATCCTGATGAAAAAGGAACACAATGTCCTGCTGACAGCTCTCAGGCACTCTGGGAATGTCAACTCAAGCTGTCACCACAGGGAGTCAAAGATGGAGGAGCGATGGTGTGGAGGAAGCGCAGGGGTAAGAGGAGGAGGAGGAGGAGGAGGAAGATGAGAAAGGGAGGACGCCACAACAATAAGCGCCCTGCAGACGGAGGTATGCAGCCACGCTCTGTGGGGGTGGTGGTGATGACATCAGAGAAGCAGCGGGAACAGCTCGCCGTCTCTCACAGACAGGGTGGCTGCACCCACAGGTGAGAGCAGAGCTGGCCTCCTGTGCAGCGAGACACACACACACAATCATATGTGAACATAAACTTACTCATAAAACTTTTGCTCACAGAATGTTTTCACAAGGAAAACATAGTTAGCAGCTCCTCTGCAATGAGTAGTTTTGATTTTATATGATTTTATAATGTGAGACTGCTTCATTCAGTGTTTTTATTGGTTTAAATCACCAGGTCTGTTTGTTTTAGAGAGGAAGAAACCTCTGTGGATAATTCGGCTCCTGAACAATGAACACAGAGGAAACCTAAATTTAATTTAAATCTCACCCCCCCCCCAATGTTATTAACATACAGAAACAAAACATTTGATGCAGCATTTCCATCCTAACAAAAAAACAAAGGCCATAAAGGAGGCGCACTGCCGGAGGCGGTCACCTCAGGTCATCAGACAATAGTCTATGACAACACCGTCTTCTGAGATTGCCGGAGGCAGAGGACTCCAACAGCCAACCATGATTTGTTTGCACAAACTGCCTGACAGCTTAAATGTAAAATAAAATGAGGTCTGCAGTAACTGGTGACTATATTTGTAGAGATATTGACGTTTTCCCACAGAGACAGAGGTTTGTAAATATAAAAGACATAGGCCAAATTCCATTTCTTATTTTTACCCCTCCCCCTCGTGTTTGAGCCCCCCTTTGCTCCTCAGAGCAGAGTTACAGTGGATAATGGTTGAAATCCTACCCTTTGTAATAGGATAACTCTTCAGGACCCTGATTCATCATCAGTATCATAAGTGTCATCAGTGACGTTTAAATAAGCAGATATATTCTCACAATGACATATGCCATTTATCTGATGGAGATAGAAAGGCACTGATGCCTGTGATCCACTCACAACTTAAGTTTCATGCTATCAGTGTTAGCAACCTATGTCCCTACCTGCCTACCTGATATTAGAGGAGCAGAAACAAGGGCAGCAACTTCCCTGCTGGAGTTAAGTTATGTTTTGGGCCTCATATACCATCAAAGGAAGAAATGTAACATGGGAATATGTCAAAATGTCAGCTCAAGTCCCCGTCCGGACCAAATATGCAGTGTGGACTGGTAGCTGGAGATGTGCCAGTATGCCTCCTAAGCACTGTCAAGGTGCCCTTGAGCAAGGCACTGAACCCCAAACTGCTCCGAGTGCCTGTCCATGGGCAGCTCCTTCACTCTGACATCTCTCCATTTAATGCACCTACAGGTCCTGTTTGTGCATGTGTGTATTTCAGGCCTGTGTGTGTATGACAACATCTATCTATCTATCTATCTATCTATCTATCTATCTATCTATCTATCTATCTATCTATCTATCTATCTATCTGTTTTAAAGAATGGACCATACTACCTTGAAATGACATGACACAAAAGTTATCATAATTTAAAAATCTTTATTATGGAAGAAAATACTTTTTTGCTGTTGTTTCTTGCGCAGCTACCTTGCCAATGATTTCTCATTCTCTTCTCTACCCCAACAAGAATGGGGACACCCTAGCCCAGTATGTGAACGCGCAAAACGGAGGGTAAGGGGTGTTTATGGCCATAAAATCTGGCTGCAGAGAATAGCTGGAAAAAAATTGGAATTTCCACCTTTGAACATTTGGTTTCTTGATGTTCTATGCAGCCTTTGTTTGGACAGATAAGCTGAGCTCTTTTGTGTCCATGAAAAGCATTTCCAACCAAGTTCTGCTCTAAAAAGGAGCCTAAATTACTCTTGTGACCTGCCTGAGCCCACTTTGATAGATAATTCCCTTTACGTAATCATCTTAACATGATTAATAGACTGTGAGAGCCGTCTAAGAGGTGACTTTAGTTAACCTTTTATGGGTATTTCCCTCTAGAGGAGCTATAAGAGGCTTGGCGATTGTCTGCTCCACCATCAGGGCCAACACAGTCTGCCCGAGTTGATATACTTTGATGACGTATTGCCTCTCTCAAAGGGAGGGGGAAATGAAGTCCATAAACTCAAACATATTTCCCAATTAGCACATGAAGAGAGCACGGGTAGTTTATTGTCCTCCAGAGGAAGTTTTTGCCACGAGCAGGTTCAGGCATGTAGCCTACACATAAAAGTGTGTTCCAAAGAAATATGACACATTCTCCACCTACTAAAAGGACATTTCACAAAATACAAGTGTAGCTGATGAAGACACAAACACCATAATGTCTGTGTGCACATGGCAGAGGCCACAAACACAACACAATACAGAAGTATATTTATGCACATTAAATATAGCATACATCAATACAAGCACAAGCAGGGACACAAGAAGGCACATACACAACCCTCCCTGCGTGTGCACATGCATACACACCCACAGAGCGGGCTGTGACAGCAGCAGATATCCAGTAACAGTGCAGCGCTGGATAGTAACTACTGCAGAGGCCATTTGACACCCCCTCTATGGAGATTCAGACGCAGTGCTCTGGCAGCATACTGAAACACTAGCTCTGGCTGCCTGGACTACATGCATTTCAAAATTATACTATCTGTTCTGAATACTTGACCTTAAAGCTACCCTCACGTCTTTCTTTATTTAAGTCTTTTTCCATCAGTGAATATTTTTGCTAAGCACTCACACAAATGTGTAGTTTCTTTACAACACATGAACTTGGACCATAGGTGGAAGAAATGCTTACATCTTTTACTTGAGTAAAATTAAAAATACCACAGTGTTATCTTTTATAAGTCAAAGTTCCCACTGTGAATAGTGGTGCCAATGGAACCGTTCTGTACCGTCCCCATGTTTGGTCCCCCCTCTGTTGGGGTACCTAGCACACAGATCTGGTCCTAAAAGGTGGAGCTGTGAACAGTCTGATTGGTCAGTAGAGGACGGTCACTCTGCTCAGGGCTGAGTTGTGGCTGGTTTTAAAGCTCACGTAACCATTGTTCATACCGTGCAGCAGAAGTAGTCTGAGGAAAATAATTCACTGTACTGACTGTCGGCAACTTTTAAGGTGGAACGTTTACTTGTTGTGTTGCTCAATGCATGAGTTGACGATGTGAATCCATCACCACACCTTAAATTTCAGTACAGCTTTGACCATTACCTTAGTTTTTATTGTCTTTCTTGGATTACATACACTTTTAGTAATGAGTGGATCTCCAAACGTTTAAAACTATACATTAAGAGTCGTTCCTGTGGGCTCTGGCAACACTAAACCCCTGAGCTTGCCTTGGAAGGATTAAATGCACAAACCCGGCTATTTGTAAAAAATATCATAAAGAGAGACTCTCACTGCAGCCTGTTTTATTTTGTTCTGAAAATGTTGGTGTGAAACGAGTTGCAGACTGATAAAGGAGGAAATACAGTGAGTGCTGGACGGAGTAGTGAGTGACAACGACCCCGCCCACATTTAAGAGGACTGTTTGCTGTGGAAACACGAGGGTCTAGGCACCATGTCTGAAGGGTTACTTTTGGCTCCAAAGGTAACATACTGAAAGTGTTTGGTGGAAACGGGGCTAAAGTCTCATTTATCCAGTTGTATGTTCACCTATCTCTGTTCACTGTGGAGGCATGCGAGAAAAAAAAAAAAACAAGTTTAACTTTAATGTAACACAGGGTTAGGACTAATTGATAAACAAATGGTCATTTTGCAGGTGAAGTATTTCTTTAAAGCCACAGTTGATCACTTTCAGGCCTATAAGAAAATACTTATTTCATCTTTGTTAAAACTGTCACTACATGCACACAGCACTAAAAGAGACAGAAAATATGTGGCAAAATCTGCCCACTCTGTTGCCTTGTAGTGCTTCTCTCATGGCCTTACTGCACGTGAACGAAAACAACCTTGACACTGCTTTCACTGCTCGTGATCTGCCAAACTAGGCAGTGCTGATCAGGATTCTGCACCTCAAATGCTTTCAGAAACATATTTAGTGCACTGTTTAGCTGTAAGGGAAAGTCTGTGACCTGGCCACCTTGCTGGATACAGTAAAATGGGGACAGCGAGCATTGTTCACCAGCTGGATCAGCTTTTTCATTTTACAGCTACACAGCAGAGTATGTTTCTGAACACAGAGATGAGATATAGGCACTGCAGTAACAGAATCTTGACTCATATTTGATCAATGCTGACTAGTTTGACAGTTGGAGCGTGGTTCAGGGAGTGATTGATAAGACTGACAGCTGCGTTAGAGACTCCGTTGCACTTGCTGAATTTTAGCAAATGCCATTAGAGGCAGCAGGAGACAGACCATCTGTCTCGTGTGCTTCTTTCGGAATATAGTGACACTTTCAGCAAATATGACACAAAGTTATTTTTTTATAAAAGTTATCTTTAAGAATGCTACTCGAAGAAATGGACTCTGATAAATTCCACTTTTGTCTCGCCTACATAAAATAAAACTTTGCAGACATTACGTCAGAAATAAAAAGATTTTAATGCCTGTTGCTCCGCAGCAGCGAGAGGGTCGGCAGACAAGGTTAAACATTTTGTTGACATGCTGTAGTGACCTCACATACTAAGCCGGCGGAGAAGATTGCTGCTCTGACAGCAAACATCCATATACCAGCAAAGTGGAGGATATGGATGAAACCTCTAAGCCTATTGCCTGCTCCTGTGCGTGATGTTTGTCTTGTGAAGGCCATCTAATATTTCACAAACAAACAGCAAACAAACAGATCTGTTGATGTTGTGAGCTCACGTGTGTGTGCGTGATCACCAATGGACTCAAAGATAATTTGGGACCAGTTTGTCAGTATGGTGACAGGTTGATAGTCATATATCATATCTTCTCCTCCACACACACACACACACACACACACACACACACACACACACACACAGTCCGACTGGTCATCCTCTGGGTTCAGGGCTGACACACATCTCCAGCTTTCTGACAGTGATTTCCCTCATGTGTTGTTATGCAGCTGCCACCTCAGTGCGCCCCCCCACCCTTTCCCCACGCACACACAAACACCAGACAAGTCACTGGACAGACAGTCTGACGTTACCCAGCCTACTTCTACACCTGCCTCTACAGTTTCTCTGTCCCTGCTTGTCTGCTTGGCTTCCTTGCGTGTTTGGATAGCTGCCTCCCACACCATTCAACCCCTAATTGTCTGGCAGGCTGACTTACCTCTCTGGCTCGCCGCGAGAAGTTATAGCAAGAATCTGTCGGCTAAACTCTGGCTGGCGTAACAACCGTTCGCTTGCCGATTGTCTAACCCCCTACCTGCCCAACCAACTCCCTACTTAGCTCACAAAGCAAGCGTCTGGTTGTGCACCTGCTAAGCCGCCCCCCTGCACAGGGACCTGGGGAATGCAAAACACTGAACCCTTTAATAAGAATATTCAGACAGGCACCTGCAGGGCCAGGTACTGAGAGCTGCCGCTGGGCCCGTGGGATCAGGGGATTACTGGGGGTGATGGGAGACACAAAACCACTGACATGGAGGTTCTCTCCCTGTTTGTCTCTACGTGTGTCTCCCATGTACACAGAGATTCTTTTTCTCAGCAGGGTCTTTACTTCAGTGACATGCAAACAAAAAAATAATACATCATATCTGGTACATTTTAAAGGAAAATGTGGCCATTACAGCAGTCATTTGAAAAATTCAACATCCTTCTCGCCATGTTAGCGTCATGTCGGCCTACTGATCGACAGATTTGGTATAGACTGAAATATCATAACAGGGGGCACCCCGGTAACCCACCTGGTGGCGTGTGCCAGCGGTTGGGGTTCAAGTCTAACCTACGGCCCTTAGCTGTATGTCTCTTTCTCCTCTTTCATATCTATCTGTCCTTTCCCATAAAGGCAAAAAAATGAAGAATCTTTAGAAAAAGAATAAGAGATGTCATATCAACTATTGCAGAAGTTGCCATTCATTTTTCCGCAGGCATTCATGTTCCCCAGAGGATGACTCCACCTGACGTCGGTGATCACCTGACTTATCGTGTATTGCCACCAAGACTGGGGCATAAATATAGACAGTGCAGGCAGTGCTGGGGTGGAGGGGCCTGTAGAGAGAGCAGACCCTTGCAAGTGATTCAGATTGCCACCTTGAATATATTCCTGTGTTCAAAGAGGAATGATAAAAAAAGATGGTTAATTTAAGTCTGGTGCCATTTGCTATATATGTCCTCAAAAAGGCAAACCCATCTGTGTCATGGTTTACTCTTTTATTTTCATTTTTTTGAATCGTCAGTAGCTATCTAAACAAACTTATATGGTTTTACTATATAAGGGGTGAACCAAGGGTGTCAAACATACGGTCTAGGGGCCAGAACCGGCCCGCAAAAGGGTCCAATCAGGCCCACTGGATGACCTTGCACACCTATACTGATGCACTTGTGAAAGCTAAGAGGTGCCAGGTTGCAGGGGCAAGTTAAACATTTAGGAGCTTTCGTCATGTAAAATGCTGCCTCGGAGACCTTTCCATCCCGACCAGTATAGTTACTTTCTTTTACTTTGGTGTGGTGATGCTGGGATTACTACACAGGAGTGGAAATGTATAGAAAAATGCACATGTAATGAAAGTGAGAAATCGACTGACTGAATGTAGGAAAACTGAGAAATATTGTTGAAATCGCATTTGTTCTTCTGAAGACATCACAGGCTATTTGTCATGTGTCTTGTAAATGGATTAGCATTTTAAAGTGGCCTTCTTTGAACAAAAAAGGGGATAATTTGGAAGCATTTGTTATTTGTAGGATATTACGCAATGGTTTTACTGGTCCAGCCCACCTGTGATCAAATCAGACTGTATAAGACCTGTGAACTAAAACACCCCTGCTATAAATAAACTATAAAAACGCACTGGGGCCGTCATAACTTCCTTACATCGCTGCACCAAGAGGTTGATATTTTAATGAAATGTGAGTTATCAAACGGATTGCTGTTAAATTCATGGTGTCCAGAGGGTGAATCCTGATGACACTGGTGACTTTTTTTCTCAGGGCAAAACTACATACACTGAGGTCGGGCTACATGGTCATGGCCAAAATCATACACAAGATTATTTTTTTTTATCAATGTTGAGATCATGATTATTCATTGATTATATGGACAAAATACTCTTATTGCACTGTCACATTAAAATAAACAGCACTGCTTTCGTGTCCATGTTGTGCTACATCCCTTCTAATGTTTAAATCTTTGCATCAAAATAAGACTGGTCCTTATTCACAGTGCAATTCCTGGAGGCAAAATATTGATAATAAAATTTTACCAAAACTTTTTTTTTTTACCCAAAATTAAATCACCAGAACACTGCTGTCATTTCCTACTCGTGCAACATTCATGCTAATTAACAGATGTTCATCAAGATCAGATTAAAAATACGGTTTCTCTTCAGCTGAATTCAGCACATTGCCTGGAAGCAAAATATAAATAAAAGTGTTTGTTGGACACACATGTCTGGCCAAATGGAATGTGACTGCATTGGTTATTTCAGTCTGTCTGTGGGAGCTTGATGGATATGCTCACAAGCTGTCCAGCTTTGCTGAATATTTGAGTTCATGCTAGACAAGGACAGAGATTCAGTGAGGTAATGCTAGCAATTTTACTTATCTTGGCCTCCATGTGTTCATCGTACTGCAGTTTCCTGTAGTTTTGAACAAGCTGTCAATCTTTGCGGTGCAGACACAAGTCTCATGCACTGTAACTCCAAATAGTTTCAAACAGTGATGGAGATCCATAGAGAGGACATTTGATTTTCATTTTGCCCGTCTGCTGTTTGATGTATGAAAGTCTTTTACGCTACTCTGGACTGCAGCTGCAACATTCAGGCAGTTGCTGTGCACAAGACAGCTGCCACGACTGTTAGTTTAGAACACATGTGGTTTGATGTGCAGAGATGTTTTCTCTGAGCGCAGCACACCTTTTTAATAACACAACTTTGTGTTGTTACTGATGACTGAATACAGAACCAAGCACCAACAGCAAATTCATTGCTAATGAGTATAACAAGAAGCTCCTAAAGAACTCTGTCATTGCACTTAAGAACAACTTGGATAGATTGTTGGATTGTTTATCACCAAGGATTTTTGTAACTAGTATCCACGTTCTTCTCCTCGCTCCATAAACAAGCTTGTCTCCACATCCCAACAGAAAGCGGGAAACATTTTGAGGCCCGTTTCTACAGAGCTCAGGAAACAAACATCCTGCCAAGCACTGTAAATTGTAAGCTGCTTCAATACAAACAGCAACAGTTTAATGCCAACTTTACACCCTCGCTCAGCAATAACATCAGCCCTCAGGTAGTTAGTCACTATCCAGGATGAGAAATCAATGGCAGACTGCAGTCGGGTTTCATTTGGCTGAGAGGAGAACATTTAGGTTCGCTTCGACAAACGCTATTGTGCGCTGATAAAGCCTGGACACTGACACAGCTCACGGCTCGTTAATGTGCTGCTGCCTGAAATAGGAGGTTGTTTGTCTCATGTTTTGGACTGTTGCCAACTTTTGCTTTTTAAAACTCAACTTATAAGAGGGAGAAACTTGGCATTAGCAGAGAAAATATACAGATCTTTATATATTATTTTGTTTGCAGCTGTTGAGCTTTACGTCAGTGTGACGCCTCCACCTGACCCAACTCACTGCTGCGCCTTTACTTTGCTTTTCTCCTCCACTCATCACTGCGTATTTACACCCACGGGACAAAATATGGATGGCCAGTGGGCAATGACAGTAACACACACACACACACACACACACACACACACCCACACACACACACACACACACACACACGCACACCTCCAAACGCTCAAAAGGTGAACAAATATTTTCCTCACCACAGGGAATTCTATTTAGTTTTATGAAAGGGAAATGAAACCACACACACTATGAGCCAATATTGCCATGACTGGGGGGAGTTGTGTTTAATAACTTACTGAGGGAAAGTGTTTCCAGAGGTGGGCGGAAGCAACTTTCTCAGAGTAAACCGTGGGTGGAGAGATCTGTGTCCTCAAGCTTCCACACAGATGGAAGGAGAGGAGAGGACCGGGGCTGATGTGGCAATAGATCAAGAGTAATGTAAGCAGAGGAAGCGGTGCTGATCAAACATCAACACATGAAGTGCAGGAGCATCATCATAAACATATATTTTTCCAAAACAAGCTTCCACGAGCCGAATAAAAAGAAAGCCTTGCTTTTCTGTCCCCCACTCGTTCTTAGTCATCAAATGACTTGCAGTACAGTGCAAGTAAGTGCTGCACTGTAAGCGTGTGAATCCAGTCATCATCTTGTGGATCATTCTGTCAGTGTCGCGACATGTGACCCGCAGTGTCCCACTGGATCAAAGTGAGGAGGCAGGATATGACAAGTGACGCGCAGGGTGCTTCAAAGGTCCGACTCGCCATGACTCATCGCTAACTGCCCCTGAGGTTAGCATGGCTGTCACTCAAACTGTTTTCCAATCAATGCTACTTCAGCAGACGTAGTTGATTATCGCTTTAATGAGAGAGCGGCGATTGATTTCCATTAGTTTATCACAGGCCTGGACACCCCTGGGACCTGGTTTAATTTTCTTGGTATCCATTTACCCCTAAAGCTGGGTCATAACATGCCACTTATTGGTGAATCATTGTTAGAGTCAATGAATTAGGCTGACATGATTACCTCTGGCGATGTTTGTGTTGCTAGGCAATAGGGGATATTATATCATAATGTATTTGAAAGCGAATGCAAAAGGAAGACTTCTCACCTGTCCTCCGTGTCTTCACGAGTCTGCATCGCTCTCAAGACTTGCGCCTGCACTCAGCACGTACCCTCATATACATAACACAAATTTAATATTCCTCTGATTATCACCACAACCTCAATCACTCGAGAGGTTCTTTGTGACTAGCAGAAGTTGCCAGATGTCTGAACATCAGCTGGCTCCTCTCAGACAGTGTTGGACAGTAGCAGTAGTAACTTTTTTAGTAATAAGTAGTACAGACATCACTCTGTCAGGACTATTTGTTGGACGGTGCTTTTGAACAATTTTTTATCAATCCAGAAATTAAGAAACTGATGTGGAGGCTTTGGGGTTATTTAAAGGCACCTTTAATTAATGTAAATAGTGTAACAAGTAATTACTTTTGCTGAGGAGTAATGTAACGTAATTCTGTTTTTAAATATATGTAAGGAGTAAATGATCACACTTTGAAGTTTCTTGCTCGGCACGGTTCCAGATAATATAATATTCTCTGCCACCACTACATTTGTCTCCCCACCCCCACTGCCACACTGGTGTCCTGAGCTGATGACAGCCGTTAGGAATAGCCCACAGATCACCTTCTCTTGTCATCCAGAGGCATCCGATTGAGCCTCTGTCTCCAAACTGACTGCGGTAGGATGTGTGTGTTAGTTATGTGCTTAACAAAGCATTTATGTACAATATACGCGTCCTGTCTGCATAAATATGCACCTCAGCGTGTGCATGTGTGTTTGCACTCGCCTTATGTGTGTGTGTATTATGTGTCTCTCCTGCAGCATCACCACACCTACAGTGCAGACAGCCAGTGAGTTAAAGGGCTTGCAGACAGACCTCTGAGTGCTCTCTGCCTCCTCCTCTGTATCCATCAGAGTGTCGTGATAGAGAGCTGTGAATTTGTCTCCTTCACTCAGATTTATTGAAATGATATACACCTACTGTCTGCTCTTGGCACAAATCTCAGGCTGCGTTTTAAAATAAGAGCACTTTGCAGCTTGAGAGCCGCAGAGAAATTATTGGGGAAATGTTGCAGAATGTGGAGTTTAAACGCGGCGCAGTACAATGTACGACACGGACATAGAAATTAATGTACGACGCTGTCTTTGGAAAATTATGGTAAAGCTTGATAATTACTCTCCAGGCCCAATTTAAAAGATTTCTCCTCCACATTAAAAACCCATGGGACTTGCTTCTCTCTCGTGAGAATGATGCTTGACCTTATAATGCAGTCATTTACATATAACCTTAAGCTTTACAGCTGCGCTTATCATACGTGGTTTTTCGCCGGTGGAGCTGACTATGTAATGGGGGGCGTCTGCAGAACCAAGGATGGCTCAGTACTGAGGTAGACAGGTTGATAAGGTTCTACAAGGTTAGAGACAGAGTGATATTTATTTATCCTTTATTTAACTGTGCAAGTTAATTAGCAACAAATTGCAAACACAATGACAAACAATGAAAGGCAAACAACGAAAGGTCTTTCCAGGTGGAGAGGACAGAGGACAATGTTTTCACGGAGAGAAATAAACAAGCTAAGCTCAAGTTTAGGAGGAAATAATTAGTACTTCTGTATACACAAGGGTGCAATAGAGTCTAATATTTCTAGTAGCAGGATGCACGTTGTTAAAAGAAAAGCAGCCGATAGAAATAATTAAATGTGGTGCCACATTAGTTTAAAAAAAAGTCTTTAAACAGCAGCTATCAGCCCAAATGCATTAGTACTGACATTAAATCTTTTGTACCTTTTGACAATTCCAAAATGTATTAAAGAATGATGAATGGATCGCAATCAAAATGTTAATTACTTTTACCAGAAAGGGCTATTAATAACACAGGGGAAGGATATTTCTTACTTTGTCTCTCTGTTCCTGCTTCCCTTTTATACCACAAATCTTATATTCACTGACCCCTCCTCTTTCCTCTAATGAAGACAGATTTTTGGTTCTTTGTGTCTACGAGATGCAGTGAGAATCCAAACCTCTTGTTTCTCCAAGGCCACTCTCAGCCTCAAACACTCTGCATTTGTCTCCACTGAATTGCAAATGTTCTTCGTAATGTTTATTTCATTCATTAATACTTGTTATCTGACTGCTGGCGCCTTGTCAGACTCTTTTATAGATGCAATTGCTCAACCTTGATTGATCAAAACTAAAGTTGTCTCTTATCCATCAACAACTACCAACACAATATACTTTGTCATTTAGTTTGAAGGACGTTGGTCCAAATGTTGGTTACAATAATAAACTTGTGGTTAAAGGGACAGTTCACCCCAGAATCAAAGTTCCATATTTTTCTACCTGTGGTGCCATTCATCAGTCTAGATTGTTTTGGTGTGAGTTGCATGTGGTGCTCAAAGTACCAAAAAAATAAATAAAAAAACAGCAATGTGTCTTCTCAGAAATTATGAGCCAGTTACCCAAGATAATCCATAGACCTTATTGTGAGCTGTTTAATGTAGGAGCTAGTTTTTTGTCTACTGAACGACACCTGCCAACAGTATTACCACGCAGAAGGAAGTGTGCAACTACTGCTAGCTCACCTAGTACCTGTACCTCTGTAGAAAGGTCAAGGAGTCCTTCACCGATTTTATTTTTCACACCTTTCTAGTTATGCTTTCTTTAGTCATGTTAATGTTCCGCCATCTTGAAAATACATCCACCAGCAAGGGTCATATAGCACTACCAGGGAACTGCCCCGCTGTTGGTGTTTTCGTTGAGAGCCAGGTCAGCGCTGCGTGACTGCGAAGCCAAAGGAGAGGAACAAGAGGCGCTTCGCTACTACCCCGGCAAATTTGACACTGCTGCAGCATAACAATGTCCCACTCTTTGAGCATAATGTAGCATCATGCTTATGCAGCATCACGGGAGACGGAATCCTCGTCACCAAGAAAGCGCAAAAGGGAACCAAAAAGGCAGCGTGACCGGTGGATTCAAAAAATGAGGGTCAACACTGGGGAAGCCTTTCCCAGGTGGAAAGAGCTGCTGAAGCAGAAAGGTTTTAAAAGGGACGCTGTAATTGGCCTGTTGGCCTGCCGTCATTTTTTCCCCAACAAGCAGGCCAGACCAATGCAATCACAGGCCAGTGATATGGGGAGAGGGATGAGGTGTGTGAGGTTGAGCCACTTGTCAGTTATCAAAAGACAAGACGTAATTGGTTTGTTTCGATTTGCACCCGCCCCAACAGTCCTACGCTGTAAACACAACCAGCGTGGCGAGGAGGGGGTTTGTCAACTCGCGCTGCGTGTGTCTGTGTAGGAGCCTGAATGAATACATATCGGATGACATGGTTTCATCAGTGTTATCATAGTTTTTTGGTACACAGCGGCTACCAAGTGAGACGCTAGAGTGCGCCATCCGTTTGAATGCAATATACGATTTCAGTGTTAGATGGGAGAAATTCCTACACACTGTGGCTTTATTTACTGACTATTTGAAATATGTACCTCAAACACTGTTACCGTCAGATGTATTATGAACTGTGATATAAACATTATTTGTAATGTTTGGAGTTTAAACAGGAAGTGGTTGTGGTTTACACCTAAATGGATATGGGTTGATCAGATACTTATTACTTATAAGAAAACAATTTTCAGAGCAATCTTAGACTTGAGCTTCAAGTCATTTTTGATTACAAGAGTAAGAGACTGGAACAGCTACCCAAATGACGATATTCCTTCTTCACGAGTACACTTGGATGATAGACTAGGCCTATTTGTAGGCTACTTGTAAAATTTTCGTGATTCATATCCATTTCAAGTGTTCTGCTCAACCCAAACAGTTTTAAATGTCTGCTCATTGAAGGCAGACATGAAAATTCAGCAACTTTATTCATCCAAAAGTTTATTTATAAAAAAAGAGTTTGTTTCATTTGAGCTGTTTCTCCCATGGTATATTTCATGTCATGTACCCTCCCAGTCTGTGTTTGTTTTCAGTTTTTCCCTTTCCTAAGCTGCTTGTATTTGTGTGTTTTGAAGCACTTTGTAATTTTGGAAAAAGAGAAAAATAGAAACCTCATACTGAAAATTCAGGTTATACATTTTGGTTATTATCATAATTATCCCCATCCCTCCTCTGTCTCTCCAGAGATGGTTATGGTAATCGTGTTCTCAAAACAACACCCCCTGATCTCTGATATCTCCCTCCTGTTCCTCTGTGCTTCTTTCCGTCTTCTCATGAGATGTTTGTAGTTACTGAGGAGGATGTCGTCCTCTTGTTGACAACAGGAGCATCTGGGACGACCCCATCTGCTGCAGCCGTCCAGCCAGTCCCAACCAATCACAGATCAGGTTGGGTTGAGGGGCACATCCAGATAGCCTGTCTGCTGCAATCAGGGTCCTGACACTGCACTCAGGCAACCTTGACTTCCCCCATCCTCCACCACCTGCTGAAGCCAGTCCCATCACATCCTATTACCTGTTGTAGCCTCCTAAAGAGCAATAGGAAAGGGGAGAGAGGTCATTTTTGGTCAACCTGCAAAACAAAAGCTGTCTCACACCCCTGGTTGCTCAAAGTGGGGATTTCAGAATAATTAGAATGCCAGCGGATGGAAAGAGTAAGAAGGATGAAGTCAGCTGAGCGGACAGGTTGAATATATGAGGATAATGACAAGTATTTGCTGATGACAGCTATTCTAGTGCCTAATAAATGTGTCGGGTATGTGCAATGATTTAAGCTAACAGCTCGATCATTTTTCAGTGTAAACACTTTAGGTTGTGTTTTTATGCACAAGAACGAGTCATGAGGACTGCAGAGCTGAGCAGTCGAAGACAATCAATGAAAAAGTCCTGCAGTGGAGTTACAGTGCAGCTCGATACAGGACTTTTAAAAAGTTTGTGTAGATCATATTTTGTCTTGCAGACAGATACTGAATTAAAAATGTGGGAAAAACATTGAATGTAGAATTTGAAGGAAATAATATTCCCAGGGTTAAGCAAGGATTTGGAGCCAAGGTGTTTATTGAACAATACAGGTCTGAATGTTTCTATGTAACCTTTTAAAGTCACTGCAGTCCTGTAATGCCCCAAGGTATTACCTCTTGTAAACCTTTATTTTGGCTATTTTTCCATCTTGTTTACAGCTAGTTTGGATCAGTCCAATGGTAACTAAATCTGACTACAGTACCATGTTTTGTTTGTTTGATCTGTGAAACCAGTGCCAAAACAAAACGTTTTGTTTTTACAAGGGATTATGGGATGCACGACTTCTTCCTGGAGTGAAGATAAACTCCTCCCTGTAGCTTCCTATTTACTGTTAAGACATGAGAGTGGTGTCGATCTTCTCATCCCAACTATCGAGCCCGGTTTCACTGTGAAGTTGTCGAAATCCGGCACTTGGGTGGTGACTTGTGGCGTCAGAAACCAACAAAAAAAGGTATCCTTTAACAAAAGCATAATACACGGCCGGTTGCCGTTCAACAGTGCCAAGAGGCACCGGGGGAAACGGGGTGGGACAAGGACGAAAGTTGAGGTGTCGAAAGTCCAACTGGGGTGGGCAGTTGACTTTCACCCGAGAGAGCGATGTTCATATTCCTTCTAAAGCCAAACCCTGTTATTTTTTCCCTCAACCTAACCATGGGTTTTTGTTATCTAAACCAAACCATGTGTTTTCTGTGGAAATGGAAGTGGATTTTGAAAGAAGACAATGCATGTAAAAGGCAGAACTTGACACAAACGTCAACAACCAACGCGCCCAGGGTACCTTATGTCGTATGTGGACGTGGAAAGTCCATGACCAAACGTCAATATGTGACGAGGTCGGAGTGAGAATGGGTTGAAAACAAGTGTATGTCTGAGAATGTTGAACTATGCCTTTAAATCCACTGTGTGTAAATGAGAGATTACACACCTGCCCTGCATCAGCCTCATTAGTCTTTCCTTGCACCAGAGTTTTTTTTTTTTTCTAGTCATTCAGCTCCCTGTTTGTTCTTCCGCCTAATCACCTCATTCCCGTCACCTGAGCTCGTCCACCTTTCCTCCACCTGCACGTCATCCCCTTGTCAGATTAGTGTCTTTGTTGGTCATTTTTATGTGATATTCAGTTTTGATTCTTCCTGCCCAGACCTTGAACAAAAGGTGATTTATTTTAGCTCCTGTTGCCTGCAGTCTCTTGTGTTTAGGTTCACCTGCTCCACAACTCATGACAACTTTAAGGTGTTTAGTAGATCAATCCTCTCACATCAGATCAGTCTAATGTATCTAATGGTGCGATCGGTGCCAAAAAACCTCTCACAATAATATTCTGACCAACAGCCTCTCCATTTACCTCCAGTATTTATTCATGCCAGCTGTGCTAATGAGCAAATTAATATCCAGCTTTACATGCAGAACGTTTATGCAAGAAAGAATCGAAGGAGAATCCAAACCAATCCTCTTTACCTGGTCAAAAAAAATTGGGTCTTCGTCACACCCCTTGGCGTGATATTAATGCTAAAGGCACCCTGACAATACTTGATGCTGAAAGCCTCTGATTGTGTTAAGCATCCATGTAAGGTGGGAGCTGGATGGGTCAAACAAAACTGGACTTTCACCCAGGAGACCGCAGTTCATGTCACATGTGAAACAAAAGTGTTCTCACAAAACGTCAGGTAATTTACTGTATGTTGCACGCTGACATCACTGGTGTAACAAACATGCTTATTCTAACTCAAAACATGATCTTTTTTTCTCAACTAACCAGGCAGTTTTGTTGCCGCAACCTATCCACAACCTTTTGACATCATTAACCACATATAACAATGTGTTTCAGCTGTGCTTCCGATAGAGATGCTAAGGGGTGCCCTCTGTGTCGCAATCAGACACCAAGTTGCATGACAAAGCATTGGTATTTGAATGGATGTATGCGTTGGACTGTGCTTAGACTTTTTAATATACATGTATATTGAAAAATATTGTATATGGTCGTGCTTACAACCATGTCCCACTTACTGTGAGGCATACAAATCGAAGTAATACTTGTTATGAAAGACAAGAATACAGAAAGAAGTGGAGCAAGATGAAGTACCTTATAAAAGAATTATACAAATTCATTATATTGTAGCTTTGAGAGAGATCAGGCTTGAGTCGTCATTAATTACGTGTCTCCAGATCTATAAAACAAACAAAATATATAGAACAGAGCTATGGAGGGGTTTCAGGCGAGGACCATCGTGAACCACACTGCAGACAGCAAATTCTACACTGCAAAAGAAAAAAAGGAAACATATTGGATTAGAGCACAACACTCATGTCAAGATGCTTTCTGAGGCCCGAAGGCTGAAGTGTATCTAAAGTGTCAATCCAATAAAGTTCCCTTTGGCATATCTTTCTTTCCATATCTCACCCTCTTGGCAATTTAATGTGTTCAGCCCTGGGACTGTCGAGAGGAGATAAGGTGTGAAAATTCATTGAAATAAAGGGCAGGATAGTTCACATCATTGACGGAGCTCGTGTCACTCAAAAAATACGTATTTATAGTTCCAGTGTGTAGGATTTAGGATTTAGGGGAATATATGGGCAGAAACAGAATATGATGAGTACGTTTTCTTTAATCCATCCATCCATCTATTTTCAGAACTGCTTATCCTCTTGAAGGTCAAGGGGGGGCTGGAGCCTATCCCAGCTGACATTGGGCAAGAGGCAGGATACACCCTGACAGGCTCCCTCCTGGGATTGAACAAGGAACCCTCTTGCTGTGAGGCGACAGTGCTAACCACTACATTGCCGTGCTGCCCTAGTGTATAATCACCTTAAAATAAGAGTCATTGTGTTTTTGTTACCTTAGAATGAGCTGTTATTTCTATATTTGGATTGAGTTCTCATTCACGGAGTTTGCCATGTTGCACTGCCATGTTTCTACAGTAGCCTAAAATGGACAAACCAAACACTGGCTCTAGATCGGGACATTAATGTTTTCGTGTCAGCAGCCCCTCAGTGACGAGCAGCATCAGAAAAACACTGATTTTTTAAAATGTGAAACTGCTCTATTCCGTGTTTTTACCCATTTAAATCACTGGGTCTGTTTGTTGGAGAGGAGGAGTTCTCCGTGGATAATTTGGCTCCCGTTAAAAACCTCCTGAACGTCTGGAGCTTAAGTTATAAGAAAAAAAAGGCGAGCACACATTAGCAGGTGCTGGGCTGGCGGCCCATCTGCGACAAGTTGAACAGCATCGGGGAAACGCTTATTTGTAATGTGAAACTGCTTTATTGAGTGTTTTACAGATTTTAATCTCCTGGTCCGTTTGTTTTGGAGAGGAAGAGATCTCCCATTAAAAACCTCCTGAACAAAGAACACTGAAGGAATCCTAACCGGCAGTTGCCACCAAATCGTACACGCTGCCCCTTTAAAAAAAAAAAAAATCCTGACCTAATTGTGACTAAGATTTATTGAATGTCATGTTTACGTTGAGAATTATTTGGGCATTAAATTTTCTGTTAACAGCTTTTCGGTTGTCATAATGGCGCCAGAGTGTTTTCCTCCTCTTTCAGTGTGAACTGACTGCTGGTTGGACTGAGTCAGCCGCCTGCCCTTTGTGTCTGAGACACAGTGTCCTGATCTTTCTTCTCCTCATCCTCAGCCCACAGCCAGCTCTCATTACAACACAACACACTCACCACTGGGCTTTACTCTGACAGAGAGGTCACACTTAATGAGAGCACGTTTCACTGAGCATTTTACAGCTAACGCGCAATCATAAGATGTGAGTAAGTTGTTAAAAATGATGATTAGATACTTCGAGATGCCTTTTGTTTAGCAGCATCGCAGTGTTTGTTTCATGAGTGTGCAAAATCTATTTCCCGAGCATTTGCCGTGACATCTCCGATGACCGTTTCCAGGGAAGAGCCTCAGCTTTACAGGTAATTGGCTGCACATGATACGGGAGCTGTGCATCTCACTTTGCTTGAGTTACTGATGAGAGGTTTGTTTCTCTGCTTTCTTGTTATGTGGTTGGTTGGTTTGTTGTGTGAATTAGATGAGTTTCAGTCTCGCGAAAGGTTGAATCTGTAGAAAAGGTTAATGACAAGGAAAATTTATGACCGCAGAGCTGTGTTTCTGTTCTTTAACATCGTCTTTTGGTCAGTGGGAAAGAAACAAGCTAGAAACAGCCATTTTCTGTCCACCCACTGAGCTTGGCTCGGACTGTATTGATTTTTCCTCCGGTGGGCGAGAGTGAACTCCCACAAAATGAATGACCAATAGAAAAGAATATGGTGTTTTTGAGGTAGAAAGCTGATTAAGGGCGAGAGAGATTGGCCTCGACGCTGAGGTGGCGGCACAGCTCAACGAAAGCACGCCGTCCTGTTCAATTAGAAATTAATCCACAACACTCCCCCCCCCAAAAATGCATTCCCACCTTGTTATACAGATACGGAAAAAGCTGTGTCAGCACTGACAATTTAACACAACCGTACTTAATTCTTAGACTTTATGTTGGCATTTCTATAGCAGCACAAGCAGAAAAGCATCTTGTTGCCATATGAGCATAGAAATGAATTTTTTTAAGAGCAATGTCAGTCATGAGCAGGAAACTAATGCCAGCAGTAACCTAGGAAACATCAAAGAGTGACATATCATGTTGGAGCATGCTGCTTTCATACATGTATGGAAATCCATGTTCTTCAAAGAACAAGATAAGGCCATGCATTTATATACCGTCATGCATACATATCCATATTCCACATGGGCAAAGAAGCTACGATGACCAAGAGGACAAGTAGTTCTGGTGAAGTTGGAGGACATGTCCTTCTCACCAGCTAATCTCCTTGTTTTGTCTCTGTAAATGTTAAAATCTCTCCTGTGTTTTTCCTCCCTCTCAGATTCTCTTTCCCACCTTTCCATTCCTATTTATGTCTATTCTCTCGCTTCCTCTAGCGCAGCCATCCAGTCTCAACACTTAAATAGAGGAAACATTGTGCATTCTTCAGAGCTGCAACACACCGATCGGTCCTGACACGCACACAAACACGGCCTCACTCCAACGGGGGCGAGGAGTTGCTGTACCCTCCACTCTACCAGCCAGTAACCCCGCTCGGATGCAAATTCGAATGTCATCTTCCTTTCTCCTCAAAGGCGACGTCGGCTTGGTGAATGAGTGGGATCTGAAGATCAGGTGATTGTTTTTGGCAGATCGTTGTATTTGCTTACTGTATTGAGTCAGCCTAAGCCACGGGAAGGAAGGTGCACACTAAGGAGGGACAAATACACGCAGGCACATGCATAGAACGGGTTTTGTTACATTTTCTGTCTGAGATCTAAACCTTTGTTTTGTAGAAAAAAGACAATCCCAGTGGGAATTTATGCCGTCTATGTACATTTTAAAATTCTGCACAGAGGGATCATCTCCCAGCATGCACTGATATATCACCCTGTGTTGCACAGTGGGAGGTGGTAGAAATGGATTTTACAGTCAATACAACACCATATAACAGCCCAAATTAACCGTCCTGTCCCGTCTTTAAATGCAGAGTAGCGCTACAGTCACATGCAGCTGTAGCTACGCTGTGTCTGGACAGTGGGAGAGACAGAGACAGAGATAGAGAGGGAACAAGCGAGCCTGGTCTCACTCTGAAGTTGTCGAAATCCAGCCCTCAGGCAGTGACTTGCAGCTTCAGAAACCAACTATGTAAATGTTTCCTGTGATATAAGTGGATTCTAGCGATTATGATTCTCATGATTAGTGGCCTTATAGTTTCTTTAATGCTACAGATTTTAGGTGTGTGCAGTTTTTTAAACATAAAAATCTATCCAGAGACACTCTTTGTATCTGTATTAGCTTTTTCTCTCTTTTCTCTTAAGCAGCTCCCCTCCCACTGTCTTGGAGGATGTTCCAGCCAACCTCATCAGGCACCTGGTTGACATGGGAGGCTCGTTGCCTTGATTAAGCTCACCTGGGCCTCAAGCTGCCTCATGTTTTTACTTGTGCACCCTCTTCCTACAGCAGACATCCAACCTGCACTGTTGCTTTTTGGTTTTGCACTTTCAACACCTCTGTGACACACACCAAGCATGGCTTTCATTACTAACTTTGCTGACCCACACACTCGACGTTCCCCACAAGACGTTCTGGTTATTTTAACGACATCATTTGTGTGGACTCCCTGCTTGTCACATTCACCGAGCCAGGCTGTGACAATTTACTTTGAACACACTATAAATCTAATGATAAACTACTGCAGCACCCTAATAATATTTTTGTATACACTGTGTAATGTCAGTTATTGACATGGGTACATTGTGATCGCTCCTTGTAATCTAATAAGTGGCCATATTTTCATCACGGCTCATATACTGTCCCAAATTTACCTGTGGGAGACTATTTGTGGTCAAAACATTATCATGCCCAGTCGAATGAAAAAAATAATAATAATTGCGAAGCATACACCAGGGTGTGGGTATTTTTCACCTTCTTGGATTTTACAGGAGACAGAACTGCAGACATTAAATCTGACAGTAAATTCCAGCAGACCATAAAACAGTCAACACATAAAAAGTAAATAAACACTTTGCAAATTGTCCTCAGGGCTGATCTCACACGTACGCACTCACTGGGGCAATATCGGTGTTACATCTGCAGTGTGATGTCAGAGTATTTCTTCAAAATAGTGTTGAATATCTGGAACGAGTGAAAACAAATCAGTCAGTCTGGAAAGTCAATCATACTGGTCGATTTCTTTTCCTCCCTATTTTATCATGCTGATTAGTTTTAGATTCAAAACATCATTAGGTTTAGCCCTCGAGTATATCTGCCGCTGCTCAATTATGACTCGAATTGACTTAATTTTTCTATGCCTGCTAAGTGTCATTTGTTTTTGCTCGTCTGAAGTTCCATGCAAAAGAACTGCAGTGTTCATAAAATCAAATAAATTCATCCTATGAATTATATTAAGGAAAATGAATTAGTTTTGTTCTTCAGAAGGCTTAAAAAACACTGAAACAATGCCTCTCTCCTTTTCTCTCTTTCACACACATACACACACACCTCAAACAGTGTTACTATCCCTGTAGCAGCACCAAAAGGCCAGTGCGGTTATGCACAATTTGCTTCCATCCCCCGTAATAAACTGGATTAATATAATTTTGTCACGTGCAACCATGCTCCCAGTGTCATATCAAACCATATATCACCTCATCAATTTATCTCCCCTGGCACTGCAGCAGACAGGTGATGAAGTTCGGGCTCACTCATAATCCTATTATTGCTGCACTTCCCTGCTCTGGACCAAGGCCAAAACACATATTACACAAATAAAACAAGAGACAGACAGACCGGGGAGAGCAAGGTGCCTGCTCTCCCACCTCTGGCTCCCTCTTCTCACCAAGCTGTGTCATTGAATGCCACTGACCGGGATGAAAGATAGTCCTTGACATTTATGTCCAAATCCAGTGGGAGCCAAATGAACATCATGAGCTCAAAATACTTGAAATGGCTCTCAGCAGCTCGGGTTCAGCTTGTGGAGACATTACATTTACAGCCTCACTCCAGCCAGTGGTGCTTCCTGTTTTTCGGTTTATGTTCTTGCTCCAACGGAGAATTGGGATGTGGTTAATAGTGGAATATAATCTGTTACCATGGCAACCAGACTGCCATTCTACCAAACGTGTCAAAACGTGGATATTAGTATGGATAGCGATAGCGGTTACTCTAACCTAAACACAACACAACGACGTGCAAGGCACCCTGGGTACGTTGGTTGCTGACGTTCTGTGACACCATCTCGAGTTCTGCCTGTTACATGCATTGTCTTCCATTTTCACAGGAAATTTACCGTTTACATACTGTCTCTTTCAAAATAAGCCCATTCACTGGTAAAAGTCTGCAGGGTTTTGTAGTTACATAATGAAGGTAAAATTACAGAGATTAGGTTGAGGAAAAGAAGCATTATAATGACGTACCTTAAAATGACTCAGAGTTCACAAAGTTCTGAACGGCGGTAACTGGTCTGTGTTTTGTGAGCCATCCACCGCCCAAACCTGCCCCCTAACTGGACTGCTTGGGGCCACTTCCTTCTTTACTCCAGTCAGCACATTGGTCAAATGATTGCAGCCTTCCAAAACGCTTATTGGCACGTCATTATGTGGGATATGTATGAATTTTGGTGCATTACTTTTTGTAGGAAAACAGTACATGAGAACAGCCTGAGTCTGTAGCCGTTAACTCTCCCATATTACACAAACTGAAAAGCTTTAAGTTTTATAGTGCATCGCTGGGGCTACAAACCGAAGAAACAATCCCACCTAATCCCAGAATGACAGCTCTCCATCTTGTTACGCCTTATGTAGTTCTGGCATCTTTGAGTAAATCTTAGGAGTCTTTTATAATCTGAAAAATTAATTTAGTTTCGTACAACCAACATGATCTGCTTTGACCTCGGAAAACTTAATTGAGTAGAAGCAATTCAATATTTATCCAAACTATTATATTTAGGGTATTTTAACATATTCATTTTAATTCCCTCCTACTCAAAAATGTTTCTGATTTTGACAAACTCGTTTAAACAATTCGCCAACTGACCTCAACGTTCATGAAAGAAATGTAATATTTGTACGCTGAAATACTTGATTGTATTAAACGTTATCCAGTAACCCCATGAATCACTTTTTAGAGTGTACTCTGCAGGTGTAACCAGTTAAAAGATACATTTTGCAGTCTGTAGCTAAAATACAAGATAAGTTGACTACCTAGCTCACAGCAATGTTTAACAGTTAGTTTTGCTGCTCAGCAAGTTTGGAGGATGATGTATAAACTCCATTTTCTACTATCGTCATAAATCATCTTCCTGTTTCTCAACAACCTTCTTGTTTCATTTTTTACTGTGAGCTAAAAATGTAGATATTTGTCAGAAAATATTTGGTGAACAGTGTGGCTAATCAACTCTGTCAGGAAGTAACTCTGAAAAAAACATCAAATATAAAAATGCAAAAATATACTGGAGTGGGTAGTTAGAAAAATTGTAAACAGAAAGTGTTTGAAGAAAAGTCTGAATTCTGCAGTGGCTGACAGAATACAGAATTTACCATTTTGTGTGACTTTTTTCATTCACCCCGACGTTGTATTCATGTTAAGCGAGTGACAGATCTGATCTGACGGGATTTTCAGTCGACACAGAAGTTGCTCGGAGCAGGTTATTTATCTATTTAGCATAAAATGGAGAAACAAATGGTGATTAAAACTTGTTATCCCTGCAGCCCCTCTTACATATGTGCCTCTTTACAGTAATCTGTCAGCACTCATGTCGATGCATGCCTGAATAAACACCCTGGTTGCTTTGGCATTAAAGTCATAACGGCAGTCTCAGTAGGTTGTACATTTCCATGTCATTTTCACAAGGTGCAAGTCCAAAGTGAATGCTGTCAGATTAATGTAAAGGTGACGCATGCACAGAGGGAGACTGAATGCACGCCTTCTACAATTACTGTAATACAGGTATTATCTCAGTCACTGTCACATATGCAGGGAATTAGTTTAGAAATTCAGAAACACCTTAAAAGAGTTGATGTGTTGTCCCAGTAATAGAATATAGAATCTTGCAAGTTGCTTATATTAGTTAGTTTGTCATTGTTTTCACTCCTGTTAATTTTATTATTAAGAGGATAGTGTATTCTGGGTCTGGTGGTTTCTGTTTACTGTGTTTTTCCCCTCCTGTGTTCCTGTGCTGCCTCTCCCCTCTGCACCCCTGCCCTGCATCAGCCTCGTTAGTCCTTCCCAGCTTCAGAGTTTCTCCCAGTCAATCAGCTCCCTGCCTGTTCTCCTGCCTCATCACCTCATTCCTTTCACCTGAGCTTCTCCACGCATTTCTCCACCTGCACGTCATCCTCTTGTCATTATAGTTTGTCTTTAAGTCCTGGTTTTCAGTCCATTCTTTGTTGGATTATTGTTTGTTATGTGATATTCAGCTTTGCTTTTCCCTGTCCGAACGAACAGTGATGTATTTGAGCTCCTGTTGCCTGCAGTCTCCTGCGTTTGGGTTCACCTGCTCCACACCTCATGACAACTTTGAGGCATTTAGCAGATCAATCTTCTCACATCAGATCAGTCTATCAAAACATATTTCCCTTATCAATGTCTATTTTTCTCCAGGATTCATTCATGCAAACTGTGCTAATGAATAAGTGAATATCCAGCAAAACGCTTTACATGCAGAATGCATGCAAGTAAGAATGAAAGGAGAATCCAAACGTCATGTCATTCGGTGCACTCTCGGGTATTATGAAGCAGGCAGGAGAATTTGCTTCCAAATAAAATGACCATAAACTGATGTGAAAAGGTGGTGGTGAGCTTCCCTCGGGCTGATGGTAGTTATTAATTAACACATTAATGGCTAAATAAGTTTAGAATCCTTCAGTGATTCAGCCTGAGAGAGAACAGAAAACCAGCAAGTCTGAAAAGAGCTTCACACCAACTTGTAGCTGCATTTCATTCACACTTCTTGTAATTTTTCTGTCGCTAGTTTGTCATGAATGTAACTAAGAACAGCTGTCAACTGTTCATAAATAAAAGGAGGCCAGCTGGAAGTTGCGTATATAAAGTATGTATGTAATAGTCCTGGCAGTCAACCCAATCAGCAGACAGGATGCTGATATTGGTGGATTTTGCAGAACACTGGATTTTGTTCAGTGGCGTTTATTTAAATTTCTTTGCACGACTACAATATCTGTGGATCTACACGAGGGAAAGGTCATTAAAACCAGGCTGTTCTATGCAGCTAGTTTGAGGGTTGTTTTGCAATGCGCAATTGTCAAGAGACGATCATTGATAAAAGTAACTGCTGAGCTCGAAGGCATACAGCTACAATGAATCAGACAATCTGGAACCAGCATTTCCATCCCTACTTTTGACAGGACACAAACCTCCACACCTTTTCCGTTTTGCTTCAGAAAAAGCACATTATTTCCTGCATTGACACTGAACATTAGCACTGCCTGGATGTCAACTGTGAGGTACAGACTTGTCCAATATGAACATAACTCTGAGGGAAACAGGCCTGAGCATAAAACACACACCATTGGCTTTGGCTTTATTTGTTAAATCCATAAGATGGATAAATGACTACACTGTTGCACAGCAGAAAGCTTACATTATGTTGTATAATACTCTGCTCCAGGCTTATCTAACTTGCACCAGACAGAGAACGAGCATGAATAGAGGTTGGCAGTTGCTGTGCAAGCTGATAATTATAGCAGTGCTGTCTGAGTGATGTGGACGGAGCAGAGGGAACCTGACCTTGGGTATCATGTACAGTCAGGGAAGGGAAGATAGAGAAAGAGGAAGAAAAGACGGTGATTCTCAGAGGGTGGAGGGCCACTCCCTCGGCCAGCTAAAGGGTGTGATTCTGACAGTGTACACTTAAATGGAGACAGACACACTAATCCATGCAGTCGAAGGCGAAAACAGCAATAGTGGAGCAGGTGACAGACAAACACAGAGAGAGAACTACACACATGACAGGGAAGCACTAAGAGGGACGAGGTGAGCGCCAGGGCAGCACTTACCACGGGTGTGAATTTACGGTTGTGTTGAGATGTCATCTGCTAAGGTTAGTGTTGCATTGCTGGCAGCAGCAGTCTGCCGGGGTGATCACAGCTCAATCAGCCCCGGCTCCAGCCCAGTGTCACTGCCAGGGACCAGCTATTCGTTACGGCACTCCTAATAGATATCTGGGCCGCACAGCAACCATAAATTACCATTTACTCATCCCTTTCCTCTCCTCTCATCCTCTGTGTCTTTCCTCTTTTCTTTCTGCTCTCTTCATCTTTTGTATTCTCTCTCATTTTTTTTTCATTTGCACTCCCTGTCTCTGATCCTCTCTCCAGCTCGACTCAGATAGTGCAGAGCAACAGATCACCAAAGGAAAAAAAAATGGAAGTCAAAGCATTCAGATGGAAAGCCATTGTCTCTGTGTGTCTCCCAGGAGGTTTTGCCATGAAGTCAATATGTTATAACCCGCCTGCAAGTACCAAAGAGGAGGGATCGTAGAGGCTGCTTCTGAAAGCAGGTCTACGTACAGGTAAATCACATGAGCTCATCACTCCAGGGAGAGCTATACTGTGTGCTCATCAGAAAAGAACAAAGCTATACCCTCGCTTTACTGGTCCACTGTGGGAATTTACGAACATGTGTGACGGTTGGCACTGCAGCAGGAATGCCTTTTACCTTAAACACTGATAAAAGAATATCTCATCAAATAACACTAACATAACAAATGTGACACATGCAAATGTTTCATCAAACAAATGTGTACAAACACACACACACACAATCTGTGCACTGCGGGCGCCTCCGGCCCCGAGGACAGTTCTGCTCCGTTGCATGTGGGTCCTTAACCCAGCAGAGTGTGAATCATAGTCCGGCAGTCAGGTCAGTTAACCCTCTGTGAGTCTCCCTGCACATCCATTCAGACAGACAGACAGCGTGCCTCAGCTCAGCTCTATATATAGCACATGTATGTCCGGGGGGAGTTCAAGGCAGATGAGAGGTGGCATCGCTTTACTTAGCTCAAATTATGTACATTAATGCAAAACAAACCGAGATTATATAAAACTAATCAACAGAAAAAAATGCTCCTGTATATTTCTGTAAACCACGGACATGTTACATTTGGACGTTAATATGTAGTTGATATGTTGAAACTTCATGTTTTAATAGTGCTGCAGTTTATATGTGGTCAATTTTAAGGCACAAAAATTGTTATGGTTGGGAAAAGATAATATTTTGGCTCAAAATATAGCTACCATTTGGCAGAAAATGCAATAACGTCTTGGTAAAAACAACCACTTTTAGTGCACCTACCCCGGCAGGAACCACAGCGATGTCTCACTAAAAAACAAAACAACCGCTTCTTGTGCCACTATCTCAGCAAGAAAGGCAGCGATGCCTTTGGTGGTGCTATCCCCGCTGGTGATACAAACACAAGGAAGACCCAAGTGCAGGACGCAGGATGGGGATGACGAAAAAAGGTTTGGAATGGTGGTGGGGAATTGGGGTACGTGGAAAGAAAACACAAGTTGCAGCAGCAGTGCTGTAAGAGCTGGAAAAACAGCAGTTTCTTTATGCTTCTGTGTACCTACGACGCAGAGGGCCTTGCGGAGGCGTTGCATCCCTCTGTGACTGATGCAGAGATGCAGCAGTTGCCTCCAAAAAATTTTAACAACGCATCAAGGCAACCAGTGTTGGGGGTAACGAGTTACAAAGTAACGGATTACTGTAACGAGATTACTTTTTTGGGTAACGAAGTAAAGTAACGCATTACTCTAAAAATATCGGTAACTACACTACTTTACTAGACTGTAGGAACGCGCTTTCCTGCGTTACCCAAGCCGTGTTTGCCTGTGTGTAGAGTTCTGATCTGTTTAAGTGGTGCAGGCATGTGTGCGTCCTGCCTGAGCACGTTGCCATAGAGATTGATTTGAGTCGAGTGACGTAGCTGCTGGTGCGAACAGGAGAGAGGGAAATGGAGACGGAGACGGAGGAGACTGGGGGGTTCGGCCAGTGGCGATATTCTCACTACTTTCAGTTTATTGCACGAAGGGACAAAAATATTCGAGTGAAATGCACTCTATGCCCAGGCGACAGGCTTCTTTCAACTGCTGCCAAGTCAATGAGCAACCTGTCCAAGCATTTGTCAGCCCAGCATGGCAATACAAAACTTGTGGCGAAAGATCCTGCTCGCCGGTCATCTGAAGGAGTCGATGAGCAGCCTACCCCGCCTAAACAGGCGAAGCTTTTTTCAAGTGTTGGAGCACAGAAGCAGGTAACACAGAAAGACATTAACAGGCTGGTTGCGGGGTTCATTGTAGAAGACATGCTTCCCCTGTCGACTATTGAATCACCCAGGTTTCAAAAAATACTAGATACAATACCCGCGACTCGCAAGCCAATGTCCGACAGGAAAACATTTTCCCGTTACCTGGACAAGTGTTATTCTGACATGGAATCGAACCTCAAAAGAACTTTCGAGTCCCTGGATCATGTGTCCACCACCGCAGACATTTGGTCCGCCAACAACAAAAGTTACTTAGGAATGACGGCGCACTGGATTGACGGCATTAGTTTTAAACGTGAAAAGGCTGCTCTTTGCTGCAAGAGAGTGAGAGGAAGACACACGTACGATGTCATAGCTTGCGAGATAGATGGGGTTCATTCAGCGTTTGGGCTATCACATAAAGTAACAGCATGTGTTACCGATAATGGCAGCAATTTTTCAAAAGCCTTTAGGATGTTTGAATCCCATCCTGATGATGGTTCTGACTCTGACGAGCCACCTGCTGATGAAGAGGAGGACGTCACTTTTACTGATGTTGCCGAAGCACTCTCCACAGGATCAGACGAGACATTTTCACTGCCACCTCATCTGCGCTGTGCATCACATACACTAAATCTGATCTCAAAAAATGACCTGGAGAAATGGCTGACCAGTAACAATGACTGTAAAGCAGTTTACAGAAGTGCTCTTGCCAAGTGTACAGCTCTCTGGACAAAAGCTAGTCGCTCTACTGTGGCCTCAGACCAGGTTGAGGATGTGCTGAAAAGAAAACTCATCATACCCACTGCTACACGCTGGAACTCGACTCATGACGCCTTGTCTCTCATAACAGAAATCCCAATCAGAGATTTAAACACCATTTTTTCTAGACTGGGTCTTAAGGGCATCACTGAGAGAGAGTATCAGTTCCTGAAGGAGTATTGTGCAGTGACAAGACCTCTTGCTGCCGCATTAGATATACTACAAGGAGAAGAGGATTGTTACTACGGCACCCTCCTGCCAACCTTGGAGATCCTCATGTCAAAGTTGCTTGCGTTGAAGGATGGCCTTTCCCAGATGACAGCTGGCATGCCTGGTGCTATTGTACAGGTAAACACATATTGAATAATAAAATGAATAGGCCCTACCCTAACCCCTTACATAATATCTTGTAGTGTAGGCCATAGGCCTACAATTTAATATAGCTGATTTAGCCCACATTTATGAGGCTGTAAAAGCTGTTAATTGAACTGTATATGTTTGTCTAATGTAGCCTATTATTTCATATCACAGGCGATCAAAGACAGATTTGCATCTGTCTTGGACAGCAAGGATGCGCTGATGGCTGCTGCCACATCACCCAAATTCAAGGTCCGCTGGCTCAAAGATGAGAAGAGAAGAGATGCTGTCCAAACCATGCTGATTTCTGAATGTCGTGCCCGGACTCCTCCTGAAAAGCCACTGATGAGACCAGCAGATCAGAGCCCTGCCACCTCCAGTCACAATGGCTTTTTTGATTTTGAAGATGACATTTCCTACACAGCAGAGACTGAAGTTATGGAGTACTTCAAAATGCCTGGTTCCGACTGGGAGGTTCTCTCCAGGTTCCCCAGGATTAAGGAAATCGCAAAGCAGTACAACACTCCAATACCGTCAAGTGCACCGGTCGAAAGGCTTTTCAGCCTGGGCAGTATTGTTCTGACCCAAGAAGGAACAGGCTGTCAGATAAAAGATTTGAAAGACTTTTACTCATGCGATACAATCGTTATTTTGGAGAATAGAGAAAAAAATTAATTGAATCGGTTACAGTGTTTATTGCACTTTCTGTTTTCTCTGTTGCACTTTTGTTGCACTTTGTGTTTCTTGCATTGTGATAATTGCAACACACAATATTTCATTAATAGGTTCAAGAGTTTGTGACTTGGTACGTTACCACCTCTGGCAGCCACATCTCCTGGAGGTAGAGGAGAGCAAGCTAAGGGGAAAATAATGCTTTTGAGATGACATGAATTTTCTGTTAATTAATTAATTGCATTTTCTGTTTCCTTTTTATGTGCTTAAGTGCATTTGTGTTTTAATTGTATGGGATAAACAAAGTGACCTTTATTTTTATATTTTTCACTGGCCACTTAATGTTTTGTTTGCCATGAATGTCATAACAAACTGGTTTTGATCTCAGGGAAAGATTTTTGTTCTCATGTTTCCCAAAGCCTTTGTTTTGAAACTTGTGTGTTGATACTGATTGACCTCACCATAGCCTCCTTTGTCCTGTTGTTTGTGGATTTTACAGTGAGGCATATTTCTTTGTGCAGACAGGGATATTGTTCTTTCATATGGTTTTATAAGCCATGTTGTATACATTTATACAATAAACACTAAGTGACTATAGGGCTATGATGTTTGTCCTGTATCTACTCTGTAAATTAAGAAATGGGAAAGTAAAGTAATAAGTAGTGAAGTTACTTTTCAAATGCAGTAACTAGTCAAGTAATCTCATTACAATTTACAGAAGTAACTAGTAATAAGTAACCAATTACTTTTTTTGAGTAACTTCCCCAACACTGAAGGCAACGCAGACCCAACGCAAGAGCTACGACTGGTCCTTCAAACTACATCATTTCTGGCATTTCGCAAGGTTTCGCTTCTTGCCTCAGCGTCACATATTCACCTGTAGTCCTACTCGAGCCACTGAACGGGCATACAGACCATCGGCGCAGTCGCCTCTCTTTTCATTGTAGTCGTAACATTTGTAATAAGAGCATTTATTGTTCAGTGTTGATTATTTCGAGCCCTAGCAACACTCTTTCTCTCTCGGTCGCCATCTTCACTGTGACTAAACAAACAATGAATGAGCAACGACCATAGACGTCACAGAGTCTAGGTAGGTATATAAAAGGACGCCGCGCACCAAAGCGCTTTGGCGGGGAACTGCATAGCAACATAGACCAACAGGACGCAGAACTATGATAGGCACACAGCAACTGCGGAGCAACTGCGTGCACGCTCCGTTGAGTGTACGCAGAGGCATAAACCTTGCTTTACATTTAGGGGCTAAAAAGCTGCAGGAGAAACAGCGACAGATCCCTGATAAACCCTGCACGTTTGATGCCCAAAAAAGCATTGGAAACACAGCGATGACTCACTTCCAACAACTGCCTTTTGTGCCACTATCTCCACAGGAAACACATAACGTATAAAACGAGTGCTTTTAATGGCACTATCCCTGCTGGTGTTACAAACACGAGAGATACCCAAGGGCAGGACACAGGATGGGGATGATGAATTAAGGTTTATTGTCACAAGGAATAGCAGTGGCAGCAGGGGACTGGGATCTGGGGTCCATGGGAGAAGTGGAGGAGGCTGAGATAAAGCTGGTGGGGGCAGATGGTGTAGGACGCATGGGTTGCAGGTGATGATCCTGAACATGGGAAAAAAACAGGTTGGGAGCACAAAAAACGCATGAGGAAAATAGTTTGCTAAGAATGTCTTAGTTGGCCGTGAGGTTTATCTTCAGTTCTCAGTATCTCTCTCTTCAGTTTGGCATGAGTCACCCAAATGACACTATCCCTTCCACCAACAGATGTCCAAGTAAGCTTATATTATGTCACTTCAGAAATGTTGATTTGATCCATATGAAACATGCAAATACAATATTTGTGGTTTGCAGATCAGTAACCAACATTTTCTTCTGGCGACTTGGCTGATTTTATATATTGTAAAGTTTTTCCGACATTCAGAATGTACCAGTTTTAATATTCAACCCTTTGAACAGGATACGCTAACAAGGCCACAGCTGCATCACAAGTGCTCCACTTGCAGCTATATTTTTTAAAATCCAGCCCAATCATTCTAAATTTGTGCCGTTCTACCTGAAAGGTTGACACAATCATCCATCCTTTTAAACTGAAAGGTTGATCCAATCAGTATTCAGTAGTGACACCACACTTAGTCACAGAGTGAGTCTATTCATTTACTTAGAAATGTGCCCGTGGTAAAATATGTCTCCATGAAAAGCTGTGATTTTCGATGGAGATTCACTCAGCTAAAGCTCATCAGTTATTCCTATGTGTGGATTTGACTGCATCATCCCACACAGCGGTCCAGAGGTCTTGCTGAATCAGAATGTCAGTCAGGGTGACAGAGGCAGTCACATTTACATGCAGCGAGGCCGGCATCCGTACGCAGCGCTGAGTCACGATTACATGCCCCCGAAGAGGTATTGTTCATTCTGTCTAGTTGGAAAACATCTCTCCAGGGATGTGACCTTAGCTGCTGACAAAGACTCTGACCTTTGCATCATATTGTCTGTTAACACATGGCGTACTGCTCCTTTGCAGCATTAAAGACAAATGCTTTACCTAAAGCAGCTTTTCTGTTGAAGTGATGTTTATGCCAGAAAATATAACAGATACTGATCTCATAGTAACAAAACAAACAGAAAAGATTTTTTGTCTCTTTCTGTACCACACCTGTCCACTAGGTGTACTTAGTGCATTCTTCACCCCGTCATATTACCTGCGTGTCAAGACAGCTATTCCCTGCCCGCACAGCTGTTCCCTATCGTCTGGTTAGCACACATACGTGAAGCCGAGCAGACTCTGTAAAGATTTAAGCCAAATTTTAGCCCTGGATTTCTGGCCCTCGACTAATTTTAGAATCTGGCCAAATGTCTGACAGATTGGTCGTTGTTTATAGTGCAGTTTGACACACAAACAATCTGGTTGGATTTCTGCCATGTCAGAAATTTGGGTTGGCTGTCTTGCAGTCTGAGCAGCTCCATGGTCTGATTTCCCACATGGCTGCTGTCAAAAAGAGACGTTATAAACTGTAGTGAGCTGCACAGTGGAGTGGAATTTTGGAGGCTATGACATAAAACTGAACTTCACTGCAGAACAGACACATCTTCCAGCCATCTGAAGCTCCATTTTGGTCTTTTCCAGTTTTATTCCATACGAGTCCACAGTGATGCCAAACTGTTTAATTTCCTGGTCGACAAATACTGACGCTTTGTCACATCCCTTGGCGTCTCATGGCAGCACACAGGGCCCCTTTAGTGTCTCTGTGATGCACAGCTGAAACACACTGTAACTGTTGCTAAACAGTTACGATAAGGTTTAGTCAGCAAAACAGATGCTGAAATTTAGATTTAGAAAAGACGCTTCGGATTAAACTAAGTGTGTTTATTATGTAACAATAACATAACGTGATGTAAATACATCATGAGTTACATCCCAGCCAAAATTTGTTTGTGGGGCCCATGTGGGTAGTAAATGGGCAGAAAAATGGGCCCTGTATGGTTATATATTGGCCCTCGATGTGGGCAATTGGGGGCCAATATGGAACCCATGGACAATCCCATATTGGGCCCATTTTGCAACCTATTTACTACCCACATGGGCCCCACATACAAATGCTGGCTGGGATCACTGTGTGACAACTGTACATAAATAACGTAATGTTATGTTCTAACAACACTGACTTTTGGTTTCACACGAGATGTGAACTGCTGTCTCCTGGATAAAAGTCTTGTTTTGTTTGACCCATTCACCTCCCCTCCCTCCCGCCATACACTTAGACTTTCTCGCTCTTTCACACTATTGATACTGATTCTGATACTGCAAGTGAGTCAAGTATCGTTGCATATGGATTTACGTTGGAGTCAGTGTCTCATGAAGACGCCAAAGGGTTTGTTCGGCATTGATATAACATAACAAAATGTATTTGACAACCTGGAGATGAGAACAGACAGGTAATGCCACCTTTTTATCAACATTATTGAATAAAATTTATAGCTGGGTTCAATGCTAACGTTCAGTGTGAATGTCAGGCCCCCAGGAATTACTGCCCAGCCTTACTTTCAAGTTTCCCTAGTGGCTGCTTGTGGTATTGCAGCAAAATAATCACCTGTTCACCTGTTTTGAAAGAGATGTCAGTAAAACTGTTGAGAGGACGCCTCAACCAGCAAACAAGGTCGATAATGACTCTTTCTATCATGGTCTTTTGATCCATGGAGGTTTTACATTTGCAAAACTTTCACTGAATAGAGAAAAGTGATTTAAGTTCGGGCCAGTGGGCAAAACACTGCTGCACATAGTCAGTGGGCCACATACCGTGGAAGTAAACCCAGCAGCTAGAAACGTATTTGCTGTAACATCAGGTGAGCAGTTCAATTGCACTGAATAGGTGCCGTGTTGGGTGGGTGCCTACATTGTGGTTGGTCAATTGTTCTGTACAGTGTGAGCATAAAAGTTGCAGGTTCTGATTAAAACACGTAGTGAGTTAACAACATACAAGACTGATCAAATGCACAGTGTCTGCTCAGCTTCAGAAAGGCAGTTTCTTAAGTTGTAGCTGTTACTGTTAAAAGAGGAAGAGATGTGGGTGGGCTGTCAGCACATCCACAATAACACAAGAACAGAACGTTTGAGCACAATAAATAAAATATATATTTTTAAAGCTAGAATGGGAGAGAGATGAGGTTTTTTTTTTTCTCTCAATAGAATCAGTTTTTGCATTTAAAAAACGAGCTAACAGGTTGAGAAGCATTTGGACAGAGAATTCAGCTGTGGAGAAGAACCAACTGTGAGGCATATTCTCAGTGACTATGAGAGGCAGAGAAGAAAGAAATGTCTTACATACAAATCACTCAGAAGTTAAAGAAACAGGCTATTCTTTGAAATTTAAATTAAAAGTCCTCTGCAGCAGCAACTGTGCTCCCCACATTGCACTGTTCTGGTGACCTGCCAATCAGCTGCTCTTTTTGTTTATAATAAACTCAGCTTTTCCCTGATGTGTGTTATGAAACTATGTTTGGCTTCTGATAGTCACAGGATTTTTGGAACATTGGAGCGAGGCGTTGATACAGTGCATCTTCCCACTTAACTCTGAAACATCTGAACAGTTTGAAACCAGTGGCCACTCTGGGGCTAAAAGATGGAGCCAATGCGCAAGTGCCAGAAACTGCAGTTCTTTGAATGGCCACTTGAGGCTGGCTCAGGAAGCCTGTCAATCCCCATAAGCCCAGTTCAGACCAAAGATTTACAACGAGATGAGTTGAAACAGGCAGTTACTTGTAATGCGCAGTTCTGCAATGTTCAGAAAACCTGCCAGTTCACACCAAAGTGACTAGATGAGATGGTGTATCATCTCTATGCAACAACTGGCACTTTCACTTCAAGCTGACTGGTTGTAGAAGCAAACAACGAGCTTTACAGTCTAAAACCAGCCACCCGCAATTTGACCAGCGGTGTTCCAGGTGACACCATCAGCCAGCTTGAGTTGAGCTCAGACCGGACAGTTCACACAGCTGCAACTTTTCTCTGCAATGTTCTAAAACAGCTTCGTCTCGTCGCAAATCTTTGGTCTCAGCTGGGCTTCAGACACCCATTATAAAATGTCCAAATTTACAGCAGAAATAAAAGATGTTCACAGCCTTGTACAAAAGACGGTTTTGGTCTCCGTAGCCTTTTTCCCCCTTCATGACTCTACAGGGGGTGAATTTTTTTTAACTCACTTGTTTACATTTTATTACAGTTTAAAGTTATGCATAATTAAGGGTGTGACTGATTTGAGTGACAGGTTGTCTGCAAGGCGTCACTCTGACATACAAATTTAACAACTTCTGGCTCCAAATATCCAAGATGACGAATTTCTAACTTACTACTTCTCTATTATTTTTATGTGGTTTGAGCAAGAGTTCTTCGAGTGTAACGTCACCAGTCTGTGATGCTCAAACTCTTCCAAACTGTCTCGTGAAGCAGGGTTACTAGGTTAGCTGAATAAAGGTACTGAATAAAACACAGTATTGATCATCTGAATGCATCATATTCCAGATTTCAGAGGGTTCAGGTTTTACTCAGTGGTGTCTGGACATTCATCCAGCTCTACCCATTGGAGGAAAATACTGCAACTCAAAGGAACAAGTCTATCCTAAAACACACAAGCAGCTACTTCCATCACATTTTGCTTTTCTAGCCGAGTTCTGTTTGGTATGTACACCACAAATGTAAATTACACTAAATCACACAATAACTCCTGGAATGCAATCAACGTCAACAGACTGTTTACAACTGTGCGAGTGTATTGAATAGTAGAATTTGTTTTAAGACTACATGGCACAGTAGTTGGCACGCTCCAGCTAATGTTGGCCCATTACCATATATCTGCTTGCTGTCTCCTTATTGCAAATGTAATGCCCTTCAAGTGACAAGCTAACATGCTGATATAAATCAGGACACTGCGAGAGAAGTCGTTACTCACTGCTGACTGAGGGAGTGACGTCTCTCCCTGCTCACTCATTTCTGTAGAATTGTGGTTTATGGGAGTGATGTGGCAGGCGGGTGCTCTTGGGGGGGTTGGTCCCATGTGGTCCATGATTGATCGTCAGCTCGGAGTGCTCACCTGTGCAGCCTCCAAAGATCCCGGCAGATAAGCATATTCAGGGCTGCCTGTCTTGACCTTTGCATGGTAATTAAGGGACTGAGTTGGCTGAAAAGAGCTGAGTGCTGATGTGCTGTGTGCTGCTGCTCTGGACCTCAGCGAGTTGTCCACTTCACAGCCAGAAATCAGGCGTTTGAATTCAGTGTGTGTTGTCAGTAGGGTTGCACAGTAGCAGACACGCACTTAGGCACAAACGATGAATATTGCATTAAACAACAGCGGAGTTGCCAGAGAAATGTTGACATTATACGTTTCTACAAACCATGAATATGTTACATTTGTACATTTCATATGTATATGTCATATTACCTGTGATATGTACCATATCGTGTCCAAAGTGACATAGGAGGATGGTGGATAGTGTGACACCTGGGTGAGCCGCCTGCCAAGCTGCAGACCACAGTTTGAGACAAACAAACAACAAAACCCTTTATTGTGATTCATTGCTGTGTCTGCACCTGCTCTGTAGCCACCACATGTGGATGTTTTTAGGAAACCCATCACTGTTATTCCACTGGGGATCGTGCCATAAAAGGCGATTGATTTTTACAGTGATATCGCTGAGTTTCCTGTCAGCACAGTGCCACCAAAACATGATCTTTTCCTAACACTTTTCTTTTCCTAAGTCCTAAGTCCTGCCCTCAAACGCGATGAGCCAATCACAGTGTGTATAGCCATTCCCATACACTTGGACGTGCTCTGCCTGGACGTTCATTGGGATGCATTAAAGAAAGTCAGTTTTGTTTGGATTTATGAGCTTTTTCTGAGATTTGAGGTTTAAAAATGGTCAAACGGTGTGCATGGGGTACATGCAGCTCCGACACAAGGTATCCTGAGAGCAGGGCAGGAATTTCACGTGGCCCTCGTGAACCTTGTGAAATTTTGGCCCTTTGCCCTTGAAAAAAATATCTGCGCTAAGGCCACAGTGGCCTTGTTGCCCCGCCCACACTGCCCCAGGTGATTTTGCGGGTTTCTCCACCTGCGTCTTTTGAGAAAAAAAAAAATGCGATGACATTCTGGATTCCTATTGGGCAACATCAAATGAGATGATGCGTACATCACCAGTGGTGGGTTTGATTCGAGCCTGGCACGAACTGCTCGGGCAGCCTATAACGACAGTTTGACACCAATCTATCACCGGCCAACCAGGAGACTTCATCAAACGTCCGGGCAGGGACCGGCACCGAGACCCGGTATTAAACGACCCAAGGCAAGTTCATTTTGGTTTTTTTTTACTGGTGAAACAGAGTGACCGGGAGAAAACAAAACAACATGACAGAAGCAGTGACATAAACAGTAGACATAAGGTGAGTAGACATACAAACAACAATAGACAAAAACAGCATATGTATGGGGCATATTTCAATATTTGAATGAGGGGCAAATGTCTGTGTTATATGGTTTAGACAGGGTGGGGTATGGCGTGAATAATGAGGAGAGAAAAATAAGTAAACAGAATAAAAAGCAAACATATAAATTTGTGGCATTAGGGTTGTAGGCCTAGTGATGAGAAGAGAAAAAATAAAAGGTAAATAAATAAATACATAAATAAACAACAACACATAATGTAACATAATGTTACAACATGATATGAAGAGATATAATAAATAATAATATATTAGCTGAGAGACTGGGCGACGAGGTGTATTTTTTACACTGTGAACCACATCTCAGCTGAGAAAAGTGTCTCCTTTGGATAAAGTTGTGTGGTAACGTTAGACCACAACATCAACTCAACGTGAATAAGATTAACAATGATGTCTACATCTGTTCTAAGGTAAGTCAACATCGTGTTTGAGGCAACATATTATCACTGTGGGCACTATCATCGTATAATCTGGATACATCAAACTTATCCAAGTATTAGATCTATGTCGCACAGTGTAGCTGTGCTTAACTTGAAAGGTTGCTAAAATGTCACAGTCTGTAGGAGGCTTAACTGTTTGTTGTTGCTAAACCAAACTACAGTGTTCGTGAAACATAGTTTCAACGTATCTGCTACACAGAAACATACAAATATAATGTATCTGTGGTTTCCAGAAATGTACAACATTTTACCAATGACTGGGTTGTACATGAACGTAAGCCAACAGATCAATACATCAGAGTTTTTGGGGGGCAGGTGCTCAAGTGAAAAAAAGAGCAATCCTGTAAAAAATAAAGTTACATACAGCAGTATATATTTCACCTACTTACATATTTATGCATTTCAGTAGGTGAAAAATACTCCAGTGACAAACAATGATGAGACTGAGAGCAAACACTACACCAGCAGGGGCTCGTGCAGTCTCATAGCATTAGAGCTCAAATGTAGTTGTCACGCGCTTTTAATTGAGAACTGATGTCAAGGGCCAAATTCCAAAAAACTAAAATAAAACATTAGAAAAGGAAAAAGAAATAGAAAAGAGATAGAAATAGGAAATGTCTTGCACATAGCAGGCTTATCTCATCAGGGGCCAAAAGGTCAGGTGCTTGAGCGCCACCCTGAGTCTACCTGTACGTGCCTGATTGTTAAAATTAAGATCATTAGTGTTGCAAACAAAGCCACCACTGTGGTGAATCTGAAACTTACAGTGCTAATTATACGTCCTCAGACACACACAAAAGAAAGACAAAAATGACTAATTTTCCAGAAGAAGAAGAAGAAGAAGAGCAGTTTGGAAAGAGACAAGTGCTCCGCAGAGAAAAGTCGTCTCTGTTTCTGCTCTGACAGCTGTGACCCCTCCAGTGCTGCATGAGCTTAATCAGTGTGGTTAACACTCACTCACTCTCTCGGGATGACCTTAGACGTGACAGACCAAGAAACTAAATTGCAACAGAATCTCAAAGTGGAATTTACTTTTTCTTTTGAGATATGATATAAATGGCACTTGTCAAACTCTGTCAAATGCCGTCCATGAAGAAAATCCAAAGAAATTCCAAATGAAGTGCTTTTACTATCTCCTCCTTGGCCCCTGTCTAGCTGAAATTTCCAGGCATTTCTGCAACCTAGAGTATGCTTTGCACATTTTGGAGGGGCATGATAAATATGTCAACAAACAGCATTACGGATGAGCAGTTTTTAAGATGTGAGGCACCTGTTGGGAGAGCAAACAGGATTCCTAGAGTATATTTGATGAAAATGTCTCAAGGTTTGTGCTTAAATCTTCTTGAAACTACAGCCACAACTAATTCTTAATTTTCCCACCTGCTCTGTCCATTTTTAAAATCCCATCTCAGCCACGACTGCTCTCTTTCTTTACTTTAACATGGCCCCGACTAATTACTTCTCTGACCTTAAACTGACCTTCGGTAATTACAGAAATAATAGTAAGTGACGGATGCTTTCCCTCATTATGTTTTAAGAGTCTACAGCAGGTTTCCTCGGAGAGGCTGAACAAGCGTGCTGCTGAGTTAATTGCTCCTACACGCTGAAACGATGGGTTAAGCAAAGCAGGTTATTAAAGCAAAGATTGATACTGTTAAACTGCTTGATTTATTTGGTGACTGAGATCAAATTGCTGCCAATCCAACCAAATTAAAGCCCTCTATTCCGGCATTAATTAAACTGCTCCAGGGATAGTAGTTACATGCTGAATAATAAAACAAAATGGTAAATTGGGATTAGCATACTATAATGCAATCTAAGATACAGAAATATGACAGTCATTCTGCATAAACATGCCTGCTACATGGCTATTAAGCCACCAGGTACTGAGATGACACGCGGTATGATCATGGGTAATTTACTTGTTATGTAACGTACACTGTATGTTGCAATGCTCAGTTGTAAAAGTTAGTTTTAATTTCACTTCATGCAAACAGCCAAGCACAACTCTATTTATAACAAGGCAATGGGTAACATTAATGATAGTTTTGAAAGTGAAAAAAATGTTGTGATTAACTTGTAATATAATGAAAGGCAGGGGCGTAAATATAGACAGTGCAGGCAGTGTGGGGCCTGTGAGGTCATATGTAAGTTCCTCTAATTTTAGCAGTCTCCACTGTCGCAGGGCTTTAAATTCTAGATCTAACATGTTGTGTCCTGATTGTCTGACCAGTTACCAGGTTGACCAGTTTCGACCAGCTGTTCAAAATTCATCACCTAGCAAGCTCAATCATTGTGGGCCACTTATAAAGGCTGGACATACCAGGATGTAAAATATTGATTATTCCAGTGGAGTAGGAGGATCTGCTTAAAAAGTTAAGATTAGCTTGCATGAATGTTCTACAAAAAGTTCAACTTTAGTGATCTTTGACACACAAGTTTGCGGCAATGATCAATAGCAAGCTGTCTTGTCAGTGCTGACCTTTGAGAAGATGGAGAGCTAAAGTAAAGGGAAGCTGGAGGGGTTTCTTACATTACAGCAGACACTCTGACACTCTGAAAAGTACAAGTTTTACTAATAACACTAATGAGTGTTCCATTCTATTTAAGTGTCCTATTAAGAGTGACAGTGACAACATGCATGTTACTGACATCGAAGCAGCTAAATGGAACACAGCCATCATTAATTTAGTTATTTACACATGCTTTTCCTACTATGATAAGCCCTTTTACACTGCCAGTATCAAGATTGATTTTAGAAAGTCCAGACAGCAAAAAACAAACAAACAAATTTTTAAACGTATTCAGATTCTGTACAAATGTGTCCCCATCTGGACTCGCTGGCTGCTCAAATGAATTTCAAAGCGTCCTTTGCGACACAAAACAACACCATCAGATCCAGAGTGACTATGTAGTCCCTGATGCTTACGTTGTTTCCACAGCAACCCACGCTAGTGATGACACACAAATCTGACATGATCACTTGGAAGTACTAGTGCGGACAGTCTGCCTTAGAAATTTGATTCGAGAAACTAATCTGATTGGCCTGCAGTCTGAACATGGCCAAAATGTTTTCCGTGAAGAAGATCTATGGTAGCTGATTAGATTTGCTGCTACATTAACTTTTTTAACTTCCTCCGTCAGAATAAAAACTGCTCCACAAAAAGGAATGCTTTGCAGACAGTTATGAGACAGGAGTCTGCGTGAAGTGACCAAGCTAAGCTAATGTGCATTAGCAAGATTTTCAGCTTGGAAAGCTTTATTTCCTCTCTTCGGTAACTTTTTTATTGAATGTAATGATGTGCAGTGGTGAAAGAAATGCCGGGGGAAGTAAACCGAACAGTAGAGAGGAGATAAAGAGAAGCTGAGCTAATGGTTAGTCTGGCAGCTACAGCAGCTCATCACTGGCCTTATGAATAGTCACTGTCACCAAGATTCTGGCCCCCACCGATTTGTGAATGTCCCTTTTATGGTGTGAGCAGTGATGAGCATGCATTACAGATGTAATCTGATGTAACTGAGTGTGGACGGACCCTTAAACTGGCCTATCTTGTGTTGGGTGGAGGAATGATGGATGGGACGCCTGCGTGTATTTCTGTACTGCAATTCATTGTCTGAACAAAAACAGAATACCAGTGTGTGTGTGTGTGTGTGTGTGTGTATACTTCAGTCACACAGTTGCAGTTACAACAAAATGACCGTAGTATTTTGTGTTGTTAGGTCATTCTACAGATAACAGTTTATTTGACCAGTGAGGTTTGTGTATTTAAAACCTCCTGAATTCAAACTGGGTCTTAGACTGCTCTTGTGTCGTCCAGTCATTGTGCTGCAGCACACAGCCAAATCAAATAGGTCCTTTCACAGCAGACGTAGTGGGAGAAACATGGCTCTGTTCCATTCAAGTGACCCAGTAAGTCATGCCAGTGCGACAGTGAGCCAACATGCACAATACCAAGACCCCGAAACTGAGGCAGCGAATGGAATTCAGCCATCACTAATTTCATTACTCACATCTGTGCTTTTCCTACTGTGACATGTCAAAATGGGCAGTGTGAAAAAAGCCTGAGCTGTGTCCGAAATCCCTCATTTACTTGTTCACTTCTCCCCATATAGTAAATAGTTTACACCATAGTCAGCGGTAAATTGCAATTCTGTCATTTCAGACATACTTCTCATTTTGATCATGACTGACAGCTGTTGAGCAGCGCAACTCAACATTAAATACATCTGAGAAATGCAACATGTATAGTTATTAAAATGTGCTACATGCCAGGGCAATATGTTTTCCATCTTGATGATAATTCAGGGCATTGTATACCTTATAGCAGGGGTCAGCTCAAAGAGAGATGGCACAGGAACCTTCTTGTACAGATATTGTATAAAATTGAGTTGCACAATTTTTTAGTTTTGTCTCATTTGCACTTGTAGGTGTATTAGCCTCACCCTGTGCACTTTCACTGGTGGTTTCTGAGATGGACAGTGTGTCAGAGTCTTTTGCTTGAAAAGTTAGAAAACTATCCATTGTAGCTTAAAAGAATGGCGTACACTTGCAGTAATAGTGCTGCCAATTGTCCAATATGTTTAATAGTGTGAACATGTTGGGTAACTAGAGCATAATCTCTATTAACAGATAACTGCAGAATCTGTAAGCAGTGGTACAAGATTTTGGTATCGTAATCGCCCTGGTTTCCATTTGTAGTCTGAGTAGTATTGTGCGTACGTTGGTTGCCTGCAGGTAAACACCCAGTGTGGAGAGCAAAAGAGGCAAAGCACATTGGCCAAACTGCAAGACTGAGAATTTAACCACTTTTTTTCATATTGTAAATGCTTAAATACCTAGAAAGACAGAATAAGAGGAAATATACCACAGTATACCATCAAACATTTGATCTAATTAGACTCTGTACCACCTAACATA
This sequence comes from Epinephelus cyanopodus, assembly GCA_026686955.1. Taxonomy (NCBI): domain Eukaryota; kingdom Metazoa; phylum Chordata; class Actinopteri; order Perciformes; family Serranidae; genus Epinephelus; species Epinephelus cyanopodus. The sequence goes on along the minus strand of CM048916.1, from coordinate 9,289,154 downwards.
GACGTGCTAACCAGCTCTGATTTTATTTGAAGTGGACTGTTGTGCTGTGATACCACTGCATTTACAACAGAACAGAACAGATGCACCCCGCTGGGTTATTTTTGTCCAAACAGGAGCAGAAAAATGGATTCAGCCTCCTACTGCTTTCTAGAAACGAGCTAACAGCTGATCTGAGGCGGACTGAATGTTGTTGTGGGCATTTTTCTTTTCCGTGTCTGTTGTTTGTCTACATTTGTGTGACTGGGTGGAAAGCTGAATGTGATAGCCAGCCGGCCGGGGCTGTTGACCTTGGAGGACTACCTTCTGGCAACAGATCTGCTTCCTGCATTGATTTTTATTTTCATGGCTGGGTTATTTGGGTTTCTGCCCTCGAGTCGCTGCTCGACTGCCACCAAGGTCAGCTGGGGAGACAAGGAATCTGTTTTTGTCTCCATCAGTTTCACACTGTAAGTAGATATGAATGTATTTTCTGTATCTTATCTGTCTACTCCATCTGCTGTTACCCCCACAAGCTCTGCCTTTCTTTCATCTTTATGGAAGAATATGAGCAAAATAAAGTTGGAACACACACTGCAATAACCATCATTAATAAATGATAAATTGATATTGTTGATATTGTTAGTAATGTTATAATTTATGTCTAACAGTTTATTGTTGCACACATAAGTGTTTGTCAGTGGCTAGTAATTGGTTTGTACATTTACATTATAAACATTTTTGAATGTTTATTATAAAGTTGCAACTGATGATTATAATATATTAAATGGTTAAGAAATGCTGTGTAGTGCATCAATAAACATGGCAACTTTAAAACGGCCACCCAATAATCTTAATTTATTGATTTATACCCAAATGTATAAATGAGGTGCCACCACAGTATGGCGGCTCATCTACATCCGTCTTTAATTTAGGTTTCTATATTCACATTCACTTCACAGTCATGAGAGTGTTATTGACCTTCTTATCTAACTCTCTAAAGCAAATGAACAGATTTTCCAAAATGTCAAACTATACTTTTAATGCTTAAAGAATGAACAGAACATTGTGGAAATGTTAACTACATGACATGAATACATTTAACTTAATGCCATACATTATATGATGAGGCCATCATCACAGGTAATAGTTGTCATCTTGATGTTGATTGTAGTTTCCTGACTTGATAAAATTGTCACATTATCGGAGCAATTTGCTGCATGTCTAGTGACCAGGTCAATGCACATTGACACACACGATGTCGGAGTGAGAATGTGTTGTTCACTAACAAAGACCGCGCCAGTTAAGTTATAGATTGCAATTAGTTTATTACGTGTAATGGATGATGGGAGTGAGGGTTGAGGGCAGTAGGGAAGAGGATCGAGGGATGTGGGATGAAGGGATGTAGGGACAGGAAAGGACAGAAGGAAGGTGGGGGGAATGATGGGAGAAATCAGGCTCGCAGACAGGTGGCGGGTAGCATCTGATGGCACTCAGTGTTGGCTGAAGGGAGGAGGATGCATCGTGGAGGGAAACAGATAAGGTGTGCTTAAATACTTTCAGTGCGGAAATGAATGAGAATAAGGCGTGGTATTTATTCCACAACTTAGTTCTAAAACTCTAGACTGCACAACGTAATGAATGTAACTACCGTGACATCACGCTGTTGTGAAGCCTCAAGGTCAGCTTTTCGGCCATTGCCATCTCGGTGTTTTGGAGCCAGAAGTGACCATGTTTGGATGAGAAAGTGTAGCTGTGAAGGAGCGAGGGGAGGATCTGATGCTTTGCAGAGAGCCTGTTGATCAAAGTGGCCACGCCTTTGGATATTAGTAACTTCAGGCCTTGAAAAAAAATGTAAATGAGTGAGTTATATAAAAATTCACCCCCGTATAGTTGTCATAACCAGGGCAATTAGCTATAGAGACCGAAACAATTTTTGTAACAGGCTGGAAACATGTTTTTTCAGCTATAAAGTTAGAGTTTTTATGGGAATTCTCTATGTTCTGGAGTCAACCTCAAGTGGCCATTCAATGAACTGCAGATTTGACGCTTATGCACTGGCTTCATTTCTCAGCCTCAGAGGTTGCTGCTTGGTTCGGGATGTACTGAGTGTGCAAATGGATAAATGAGACGTGGATTGTACTGCACGAGTTGCACGACATACATGAAATTTTGGGGGTGAAGTATTCCTTTAAGCTCCTGAGAGAGATATCTGGAAATAACTTCCTGTGATGAATAGCAAGAATGTAAACAACTGGATATAATTTCAAGGCTTGGAGCAATGCATGCTCTACCTGATCAATATAATGGATTTATATTCAAAGTTCTCAGTTGTTTTCCACAGTATTGCACGTGCAGAGAGAGAGGAAGGGACAATAATGATACAGAGGAGACTCTTACAGCCCTTTTTGTATCCAAACAGGCATTTTAATACCTAGTATTGTGTTACCCACAGTCTGGCCTTGAAAACACTCACTCATCGCACTAAGTACCACCTAGAAAATGAAACAGCCTGCTTTCATGATTACAGTAATAAGTTCAGTAGTAAACCTTCCTCCATTGCTCAGAAATGAGAAACACATGAATGAGACAGTGCTTATTACCTCCTTCTGACTTGACAACCCCTGAGCACACACACACAAATACAGATACAGTCCAAATGTCTTGATAAATTTAGTGAAAGCCTTTTGATTTACGACATACAGGCCTCCATCAACATGGGAATTAGCTTTCAGCTGGAGACCCAGAGTCCACATTTAGAAAAGTGATGGATGGAGGAACCTACAGGACAACATATGATCTGATCCAACAGCTGGCACTGCGACCAAAGTGCCTGTCTGACGATGAATGTATTCATCTTGGGTATCCAATCAAAATCCCAAGGATGATGAAGTGACCTCCTCTCCGCCATATCTCACAAACAGGGATCGTAACTCTTGATAACACCAACTGGATGGATCTGTCTTACAGTGAGCAAAGGAGCTGACCTACCTTTGACCTACTTCCACCAAGAATCACTGACATCAGCCACAACAGGCAAGATGTCCCCATCCCCCTCTTCCTGCTCCTCCCCACTGTGCTCTGTCCAGTTGGGTCTAACCTCCATTTTCCACCTGAATAAAAGCTGCCTCAGGCCCAGTGTGTGGGGCTAAGAAAAGATCAAAGAACATGCTGCACCAGCATGCATAGATTGACCACAAAAAAGAAAAAAAAAGACAGTGAAAGATGAGTTACTGGTTGTCAGGTTTTTTACACACACCTCAAGACACCACAAATATAATATTTAACCCATGCCAACTGAGTACTATAACAATATTCCTGCATAAAGATATAACATACAAACAGTTATAGGGCACTCGTTTTTCACATTCAAAGACACAAAGACCAGTATTTGCCACCCACAGATACAGCTGCACACTATTATGTAGCACATACAGTACACTGAAATTCAAAACAGTTAAAATTCAGTACAAATACACAGTTAATACATAACAAGTGCAATTTTCTAAAAAAAATTCATTGAGTGTTTTAACAGTGCTGCGGTTAATGTGTGGTAGACTTAAGTAAAAAAATAATTTGGTTATGGTTAGGGAAAGATCACATTTTGGCTTAAAATACCCAGTTTGGGAGGCACAATCCTGACGGGAAAAGCAGTGACATCTTGGTAAAAATATCCTCTTTTCATGTCACTATTCGGGCAAGAAAAGCAGTGATGTCTTTGTGAAAAACAACAACTTTTGTGCCAATATCCTGGCAGGAAAAGCACAATGTCTTGGCAACAAACAAACAAACACTTTTTGTGCTGTTACGCCAGCAAGAAAAGCAGCGATATCTCAGTGAAGAACAAGCCACTATCCTGGCGAGAAAAGCAGTGGTGTCTTGGTAGAAAGTGACCTTTTTTGTGCCACAATCTGGACAAGAGGAGCAGCAATATCTTCGTGAAAAATTACCAGTTTTCGTGCCACTATCCTGGCAACAAAAGCAGTGATGTCTTGGTAAAAACAACTATTTTCATGCCTCTATCAGGGCAAGAAATGCAGTGATGTCTTGGTAAAAACAACCACTTTTCATGCCAATATTCTGGCAGGAAAAGCAGTGATGTTTCACCAAAAAACAGCTGCTTTGCATACCTAAAAATCAGCTGGAAACACAGCATTGACTAGCTAAACCAAAACAGTTTTTTGGCCTCAAACAGTGGTCTGCAGCTTGGTAGGTGTCTCGCCCAGGTGTCATGCCATCCACCATCCCCTCCAACTCCTGAATAATAAAGTCAGCTCATATACTATGTCCCTTTAGAGACATGAATTAAGAACGTATGAAATGTGCAAATGTTCTGGTGACTGAGCTGAACCTCAAAGTATGCACAGAATGTATAAAGCTGACGTGCGGTATCATGTACCGTAAGTGCAAAACAGAAATGCATTGGGCTACATGCCATGGGCAATTTCCATTCGACTCTCTCTGTTGAAATCTATCTGCTTGTGCTGTGTTTTGTAACAGAATCAGTCAAAACACAGTTGCCAAAGGACATAATCAATAGCTTTTACGTGTCTATTGTTATCTGAAGTTTCTTATTGACTTACAATTGACCTTTTAAACAATAATAAGTCCATTCATCATCAGTTTTACAGTTGTTTTGTTCGGTGAGCGTCTCGTTCAGCCCAACACAATACAATCCATTTTGACAAATTGCTGAACATCTTTGTTGGTATGTTTGTGTCTATGTGTGCGAGGGGGCAGGGAAGTAAAGTGACACATTGCTGACTGAAGCACAACAGCAAATGTTGCTTCAATAATTAACAAGGGCCTAAACCTTCTGTCTGTCCCCAAAGAGCTCCTTTGTAATGTGTCTCTCTTCAAGCTGTCCTCCCCAACTGTCACACACACACACACTCATGGCTGCCACTCCTTTCTCTGTTGTTCAATCCCTTATTCTCATTAAGGCATACATAATACTGAATGCACGCATGTATCCATCACCATGCATGGATGCATAATGCTCTGACTATATATGTATGTATATACACAATGCATAGAGCTCCCACCGTATGCTTCACATACTATGCACGTCCATATAAGTACACGGTATGTACCACATAAGCATGCATACATCTGCACATGCCTGCACACACCACTGTTGTCTTCTTTGGCGAGTACGTCCCTGCTGCCCCGCTTGCTAACAAAGCCTGCCACTCGACAAAGAAACCCTGTCAGAGTCAAACTTTCAGGGACAGAGGTTGTCACACTGGTTTTGGCATTTGAAGTCTGGCTCGAGGTGACTTGGACTGCCGCTCCTGAGAGACATCAGCTGAGCCGGATCAGCTATCTGAGGCTGTTCGGAGGGGGATCAGTCTTTCCCCACAGGGGTTCACTAACACAGCGGTGTTAAATAAACATGCTGCCATCTAGTGGATATGAAACAGCAAGCACAGCTGACATTTGTAGAACTGCAGAAATCATACATTCAGAAGACAATGCAAAGTAACAGTGCCACGGTATAAACACAATAAATTAGCAATGAGGCATACCTTTGTTAAAGGATTATGTTTTAAGATAGCGTATGGATTTACTGATGGTAAAGGGGAGACACAAGGTGCAAACAGTTTTTCAAGCACTGGTAAATTTTGAGATTTTGGGCTATTTTGCTTCCATAACAGGTTTTCAAACTAGTGGAAGAAACATCCAAAATACACATTTACGTGTTTATTTAAGTTTATATTTATGTTCGGACTATGTATGCAAAATGTGCATATATAAGTAAATAATGCCTCATTTGCAAATTTAAACATAAAATTTGTACCTTGTAATACAAAATGTCTTTCTTAATATAAATAATCAACTGGGGAAGTTTCATGGTGCCAATTTTGGATTGCCAGCTTCGACTTGTTTGTCGTGTCTTTTTACCTCTATAATTTTTAGAGAGACCACTCCAATGGAAAGTTGTTTTGAAGAAGAGATGTCCATTTACTGACTTATTACATACATATGTTACAGCTGAACTTATTATTTAGAAAGAAACTCATCTTTTTTTATTATTGACTTACAACATTTGTAACTGCAAATTTGATGGAACATGAATGATCCCAAAAATATGCCATACCATTTCCTAACTATCAAGTTCTTCTATATGTGCTGCTTTTGACATAACAATAAAAATTAAAACATGTCACACAACAATACATTTTATTTGACATTACTCTTTCGGCACTCTGAAGTTGTAAAAGAAGACTTGCACTCATGAACCTGGAGAAATCCTGCATGTTACCAATGGGTGGCACTGCAGCAACATGATACCTTTCAATGGCCGTGACACACCGATCACGAGTCTGATTCACTTCAAATTTGGCACAGTTCATTTGTTCACAAAGCCAAATACTTCAATTCAGGATTTGGATATTCTTAAAAAAAAATGAACATGATGTAAATCAGACACTTAACTGTCTGACAGTGTGCAAGAAAAGGGTTAATCTGCTAATAAATAAAAACATTAAAAACATGGCCATTCAGTTTAAGCAATATTCTAAAAAAAACATTGGGCAAGACTTGGAAAGACCCCGTGAAATCACTGTAACGACTCAATTCAAAGTCAGGGGTGAGAAACACTTCAGTAAAAGTGAAGTAAAATGGCTCTTGAAGTGGGAATAGGTCGGAAAGCTGGCTGGGATTTCTCACTCTAAGGATTTCCTGTAAGACGTAAAGTGCTTTTGCAATGCTGCAGACACAATTTCTTCCAGAAGTTATGATATCGTTTTAAAGAGATACAGCAATACATTTCCTATGAGCCCTTGTTGTCAGTAGTATGAGTGTGGATTGCCACAGAGCTTTTGATGTTGTTCAACCCAGTGACTGCGCTGTTTTTCTTTTGTGAAATATTCAGTAGAAATCTATAAAAGAATTACATGTCCATTATTACCACTATCAAACTGTAAATAAACTATTTTGAAAATTTAATTAATCAATTCTTATTTTTTACAGATTTGCAGTGATGATGGTAATATGTATATTGACGTGTCCAACGTCAAGTCTCTATTTGATCATGTGACAGTATTATAAAATGTACGGTAGCTGTTTGGATGCAAAATCTGGGGCAAGGGCCCGTCATAATGGTGTGCACTGGGGCCCATCCTAAATACTGTACGCCACTGCCAAGCTCTGCTAGAAGGAGCATGTATGTGAGTTCAACCTGTGTTTGTGTTTCTGTGTATGTGTGTGTCGTGTATACCCAGGGGGTGTTTATAGAAGTTAGGAGTTGAATTTAGAGATCCAGGTTTGTGTTGCTGTGATACTGAGATACAGGAAATAACACTTGACACTGTCCCTGATTAGACAAAAATGGATACTGTAGACTTGGTCTCTTCCTCAAGAGCAGCTGTCGGGTTTCTTTTCCGATGTCATACAGTATATATCTATATTATTGGGAAAACATTTTGTCTGTACCAGGGGCGTAAATATAGACGGTGCAGATAGTGCAGTTGCCCTGGGCCCAGGAGGTGGGGGCCAATAGAGACAATGGGCCCTCCAACAATGTGAATGGGCCCTTATGAGTTATTGCCACCTTGAAAATATGCCTGTGTTCAAAGAAGATCTCTCATTACAGTAAATACATTGCCACTTGCTGTATTCGCTCTTGAAAAAAGGCAAACCCATCTCTGTCGTGTTAATTTTTTCCCTTCTTTGTAATAAAGTCAGTAGCATCTATAACAAAATGATAATTCTATAAATATAAATAAACTATTACATTAGCTGAATTAAATTAATGATTTCTTAATTTCTTATTTTCTTTGGTATTTTTGTTATATACAGATTTGCAATGATGATGGTTGGCTATTATGTGTGCTGATGTTATCCAGTGTCACATCTCCGATCATGTGACAAGACGATATGTGCACGATAGCCTGCACCACCTCACACCACTGGTCTGTACTCAAATATGTTGCATTTAAACTACAGTTGGTAACTTTTATGAAAATAACTTTGTGTCATATTGTTTAGCTTCTAATGGCATTTGCTAGCGTCTACCACAGCTCATGGAAAACAACCAATCAGAGCTCAGAGTCTCACGCACCTGACAATCACTGCTCATGAACTGTGGTCCAACTGTGAAGCTAGGCAGGGCTGATGAAATATGAATCAAGATTTTGTTACTGCATCTCTTATTTCTCACCTCAGATGTTTTCAGAAACATATTTTAGTGTACTGTTTAGCTGTATTCCTGGAATATCTACAGGCAAACCATTTGCACTGTACTGTAGAGAAATATTTATGGCGCACACTGTATATATGTGTTCATATTCTTGTCTTGCACAGTTTTTTTCTATTATATTTTTATTGATATACTGTATATTTTATTGCTATTTTTTATTGCTATTGATGTTTCTTGTTGCACTGACTGGAGTGGCATCTTAATTTTGTTGTACACACAATGACAATAAAGGCTATTCTATTCTATTCTGCTATTCTATAATGAGAAAGTTTGTGACCATGTTGGAAACAGTCGAGCAAAGCACCAAGCACCGCCTACCAGCCGGACCAACTTTGTGGTTGTGGTTGGGTCAGCAGTGATTGACATGATTGACAGCTGCGTTAGAGAATCCTCAAGCACTGATTGGATGTTTTTGTCCACATGCGGTAATGTCATTGGAGGCAAATGAAGGGGGCAGAGGAATATGAGACCTCATGTCCTCATATGGGGACATCACATTTCAGATTTCCTGCACCTTATACTTCATTCTACTTCGAACTGTCCTCGTTCGTGGACACTTTCTGTGCTATCTCTTGGTAGCAAAATCACATTAACTAATCCATGTAAAAACAAGATGGTGGCCATCTCTGCCAAATCAGTTTGCAGCTGGTTCTGGCACATAAGTGGACAACGTCCAAAACCTGTTAAGTGTTTATTTATGATTAATAATGTTTGTAGTTTGATATGACAACAAATTTAAACAATTTTAGCAACAGTAACAAACTTATATAATTGTCTCCTTTAATTCACTTGGAGTATGGATCGAGGGAAATTCATGCCGTGTTTTCGAAATGACCATTTCACAAGATTTTTAGTTTTGCTGCATTATTTGTAATTTAGTTGTTCAGGTGAACAGTTTTCTACTTTATTACACACTTGTGACTATTAAGATAAACCCATCGTCTCCATACAGTATGAGGCCATCTTTTTTTTCTCCAAAGCTACTTCCTGTTCAAAGAAAATGTTTAGTTTTTTATACTTATCAGGTTCTACTGATCCCAAATAGCTAGAGGACATTAAAATGCATACCAAACAGGAGCTGAGGTCTCAGGACGATATGATTGCTTTTCACAGATCATCTGTCTTATATACTGCTGTGGTGATATGGTGACGATGTCAACAAATATGACAAAAAAAAGTTGTTTTTTATAAAAGTTACCCACTGTGGCTTTACATGAAAATTTTAGTGAGGGTAGCTGGAGTAGAAAAATAAAACTACCCCAGCAGTCTGGTGCATCATTGACGTAAATAATCAAAATTAGATCCATCTGCATTGTCCATACTCAACATAACACTGTAGTTCATTTGATACAAACTGAGCATGTTCAGGCCATTAAAGGGCACACTGGAGTGTGGAAGGTGACTTAACAATCATGTGAAAACATCAGCATTGCTGGCAAATGCCATTTAGATTGGTCCAATATGTGAGATTATTGGTGCTAAAAGCTATATGTGCTGGCTTTCAAGTCTTCGAACAACACTGCACTGTCTGCACTCATACAGCAGAGGGTGGTGCAGCTCCATCAATTGAGTAACACCCGGCGCAGCTACAACTGCCTTAGGTGCAGAAATGATGGATTAATGACATCACTTTATGACTTTCATAAAAAACTATATGATGTGATTTTTCTTCAATTGTGTTGATTATTGCTCTCTTAAAATCTGTTATAAGTTCACCTGTTTCTATTTTTTTCAGTGTTACACACTTAAGTAAATGCAGAGGGCGTGTTATTCGTGTTTGAGGATACTTAAAATCTTGCTTCAATAATCTGTCTCTGTAGCAACAAACAGTGCAGGAGCTGCATGACAATTTGCAAATGAATACCAAATAATAATACCACACAATACGGCATTAGCTAAGTGAAATCCCGCAGTTTAACCTGTATTCATCCACTTGGAAGTCTGCTCCACCGGTTTGAATCAAAGCGGTGCCTGCTGTAAGTACGTTGTAACTGTCAGACCCTATCACATCAACTTTCCACAATGAAACCTATCATCAAGCAAATATTATATTACACAGACACATACGCGCTGTGTAGTTCAAGCTACGTCCACACACACAGGCACACACATCACACACACAGGGAAACGCACACAAATAAAAATGTAAATGTGCACAAAACGGTGTCAGGCATGCTGACACTGGCACACGCCAACAGAAAAATCCTGGCCTGATGGGGAAACAGGGTTCCCAGTGATGTCAACAGGCCAACACACACATACTCCTCCACCTCCCTCCACCCACCCCTCCTCCCTCCTTTCTCAGTGGGGAATGACTTTCTTTTATTTAATTTCTTTTCCTTTTGACACCTTCCTGCCAGAAGACACTGAAGTACTTTTTCCTTAAACCTGCTCGGCTCACAGCGCCTCACAAGTCGTGCCGCAGACGCCACTGCACAAATGTGATCAAGCTCCGGATGCATGTGCGGAATACGTGCTGACCATTAAAACAGAAACAGGAAATGACATCATCACTGCTCGTTGATGCTCAGGCGAACAGGGGCAGGGTGGTATGTGTGAGTGTGTGTGTGTGTGTGTGAGTGTGTATATGTGGAGGGTTGGGGAGGGCAGCGTGGTCACAGGTGACTGTCATGTTTAATAATGATTATCACCACGCACCTGCGCCCCCACGCTAATTAACTGGACGCATATGCAAATGAGTCCAGGGATTTAAAAAAAAAAAAAAAGCTCGTGGAGTGGCAGTGAGCGGTTGTTCAGCTGCTGGATTTGATTAGGGTAATGAACGGTCAGCGATGGAGGCACCAGCAGTGGTAAAAGGAGGAGAGATAAAGGAAAAGGAGGATATTAGGGTGAGAGGGGAGGAAGGAAGGAGTATTAGAAAGAGAGGGAGGAGGAGGAGGAGCAGGAGAGAGATATCACCGCGGTAACATAATGGGAACAGGTGGACGAGTGGCCTGTTGACTGAGGGAATAAGAGGAGGGGGGTGATGTTGTGTTTGTGTGTTTTAGTGCAACCAATCCAGGGCTATGAAGTCGTACATCGTGTAAGGAAGCTCGCAGAGTAAACACTAATTGTTCCATTATAATTTTGCATTCACATTTTTACAAGGGGACAAATTGGTGTTTATGAGAGCATACAATGACTGATGCATTTCCTGCCATGTTGCATTGTAACTCGGCTTCACTTCAGTGACGACTGTAAAGAAAGCGAGACAGAATAAGAACAGGTAGTGCCTTTGAAACACATTCATTTATTCCAAATACATTCCAAACACGCATTCTATATCTCCATGTGATCCGGGCCGTGCATGCATATACACCTACCTCTAACAAAGCAAATTGCAGTTCATCCAACTCGATGGCCCCAATCTCAGTCGGGGGAGGCAGGCTCGTCACTCACACAGATAAGGGTGAATTAGGGTCTCGCTCTGGGTTTTACATTTCAATTTAGCCTCCGGCTTCAGAGCCATTAGGGGCCTAATCTAAAGCTTGGTCCACAGGGTTCTCCTTCCCTACCAATCGCAATATTGTTTTATTAACTTTCCAGTATGCCGGAATGAAGCTCCAACAGATTCATTACTTCGCATTAAGTTCATATTAGGGTTATTTGTGATAGGAAGACCTCTTATTTAAGAATGTGCAAGTAGTCAATGTGTTTGTAATGCAGTGTTGCTGTATCACCAGCTGGTTCATTTGGGCGAGCAGAGCAGAGCGTGTGAGTGTAATTGCAAGTTGATAATGTGCCTGGGCATGCAGAATGACCAAGATGGCTCATGCCAACAAAGCGTGGAGGAGGGAGGGAACGTTGTGCAGGTGCAAAGTCAAAAGGGGATGGTAACTCTCTTAAGATAACTCTCTGCAGATCAGGCAGTGCTGCAGACTGTGCATAACACCGAGATAAACTTTTAGCTTGACTCATGTTTACAGAATGCCTGAAGGAAAACTGTAAAATCTTCATGAAAACCTAAAAAGGGAATCATGGCAGGAGCAGAAATATATCAAAATTACATTAATATCATGATATGAGCCCAGATACTTTCTTAGATTCTGGATGTCGTAATCTCGTAAGTCTTGTCTTTTCCTGGTTTTAAAGGCTGTATTACAGTAAAGTGATGTAATTCTGTGAACCTATCAGACTACTCTAGCTGTTTTTTGCCTCTATATGTAATCATTATATCCACAATACAGATGCTTATTTATAACCTGGTCTCACTCCGTAGTTGTTGAAATCCAGCACTTGGGCAGTGACTTGCAGCGTCAGACACTGACAAAAAAGCCATCCTTTAATGTCGGCATATACACGGTACGCGGCCGGTCGCTGTGATGCTTTAAGGGGGAATCGTGGCGGGGCAAGAACCAAAGTTAGGTGGCGAAAGTCCAACAAACACTGACTGTCACCTGGGAGAGTGGTGTTCTCGTCTCGTAAGATTATAAAGCCAAATCCTGTTCTGTCTCCCTAAATCTAACCACATGTTTTTGTTGCCTCAATCCAACCACATGCGTTAGTTGTTGGGGGAAAAAAAAACACGTCAATTTGCTTTGTTGTACTGATGTAGTGCGTTTATTTTGAAGGAGTCTGTATTTTAACGGTAAATTTCCTGTGAAAACGGAAGCGTATTTTGAAAGAAGACAATGTGTCTAACAGGAAGAACTTGACATGAAGTCTCAGAGCGTCAACAACCAATGCAACCAGGGCACCTTTTACATTGTATCTGGACGTGGAAGGTCCATGACCAAACATTGATATGTGACGGTTGAAGTAAGGAAAGAACCAATAGTCAATCTTGCAATATCGTCACAATATTGAAATCCAGGTATATGAAAAAAAATATTGTGATATTTGACTCTGCCAGCGTCGCTCTGCCCTATTATACGTAATTATTACATATTACTCAGTGAATAAAGTTCTTAGAAAGTGTTACTGATAACAAAAAACTGCAGTGTCAGTCGTTACATTACTTTCATTAATTAGCCCATCTCCTGTTTATTCCTGTGAAACTTACTCCGCGGTTCACGAAGCCTCAAAAGTCTAAGTGCTGTAGTAGCAACTTTTGCTGACTGAGCTGGGTAATTCTGGTTTAGCACTCTGCTAACTTGAACGGGGATAAACTGACTCAATTGTGCCGCTCCTCTACACTTCCCAAATGTTATCAGACTGAATTAAATCCTTATTGTGAAACGAGCCATTTCGCAAGGGGCTGTGAGGCTCAAAACAATTCACCCACTGATTTACAAATGTCTCGTTCGCCGTGAAAGTCGATGGGAAGAAGTCTTATGGGCCACCAAGCAGCATGTGAAGGCGTAATTGTCACTAGGACAATTGGTTTCAATGCCCTGTGTACTTCCTGGAGGACTGTATTTGACACATGTGCAATCAGAAAAAAGAATACTGTGATTTCGATAGGCCGCCAGCCCACAGCTTGGGGGCGACCAGTGGTGTAGTGGTAGTTGATGAGGTGGGTGTACTACTAGATAGATAGGTAGGTTACCGATGAGGAAGTGGGCATACTCTCCTATCTCAATGGCTGTTTTGCTTTTAGGTGGGTATACTGTCACTGGATAGAAAAAGGTGTGTGTAAACCCCGTATACCTGAGTATACCCTCCACTACACCACTGGTGGCGACCATCAGCAGCTAGGCTTATGTTAGCCTTGTGACACTATGGAGGTCCAGTCGGCACAGAGTGACAGCAGGGTTCAAACACTCTCAACTCTAAAATATTCAAAGGGGATACACTATTGCGGAAGTCCAGCTGGAGTGGCAGACAAGCATTTAAAGGTTTATCAGATGCCAAAACATTGCACAGTGGTTTGTAATCCTCACAGACAGAATTTTACAACTGTGGGAAGTGTTAATGTTGGTGACTGTTGTATATTTTGTCATGACGATTGAAACGTAAACAGCAAAATTACTGTATTCAAATCACAGAGTGATCTACTAGAATGTGCACTTGCGTGTATTTCACTGACCAAAGCACCTGTCAGATGACGCTGCACTGTGTTCGTCACTAAGTATAATATGATTACTGAATTTCAAATTGTAATTCCTTACATGATTATTACTGCAAAAAGTAATCACAATAAAACCCAGCAATGGATATACATTACACAGGTAAGTGCTACATGGTAGTTGACAATATTACCCATCATGCTGCTTGTTTACCCTCACTGATCAGTGAAGGGAAAGGTGAAACTTCTTCTCTGGGAGCTCTCTGTGATGCTTTCCTAACCCTACCAACGTGGCCTCTCCCCCTTTTTTCTCTCCTCTCATCTCATCTCTCCTGTCTGAAGCTGTTACTGTTTCTCCATCAACGACCTCAACTACACACACTGATACACCCACAGGTCACACCCCCCCCCCCCCTCCACCTTTTCCCTACACAGGTTGGGTCAGTTTACCCTACTCTGGGGTTTTTGGTGTGGCCTGTGTTCCTGAGACTGGAGAGCAATGGTGGCCATGGGGGATGCTTGCCAACAACAGAGTGTATGCGTGTGTGTGTGTCTGTGTATGTGTGTGTGTGTGAGAGAGAGAGAGAGAAGGGAGAGAAAGAGGGGGGAACATGTGGTAGTAATCTGGTTGTTTTACTGTCTGGCTCTGGTGGTGAAAGTGTTGGGCAGGGGCTACGAGCGGTCTGGATCGTGTCAGAAGCCGCCGGAGTCAGGTTACCCTGACAGACCAGACTGGGAGAGAGTACAGTGGGGGAGAAGGAGAGCGAGAGAGAAAGAGTTGAGGGGATAAACAAGTGAGTGAAGGATGGGACTGGAAAGTATAAGAGAGTGAGGTGGTGGACTTGTGAGAGCCAACCCTCTGACTTATTCCGTCCTCCCGGTGGACATTTTTATTAATCTCAGTGTGTGTTTGTGTGCTTGTGTGCAGTGCCTCTATGCGTGTGTGTGTGTGTGAGTGTGTGTGAACCCGGGCCAGAGGGCTCCAGAAGACGACCACTTGAACTAGCCCCAGCTGAGAAAACAAATGGCCTTGACTCTGTCTCTCCCCTCTCTTCTCTTCGTCTCCCCTCATCCAATTTTCGTCTTTTTTTTTCCTCGACGATGGGCATTTAATCAAGTAAGGGAGCTAATCAAAGCCAGAGAAAAAGCTCCTGAACCCTCAGCTATCTCCTCCTTAATCCTAAAGCTCTGCTTCTCATTTGCCATTGACCTAGAGGACCAGACTTGTCCACTGAACCCCCGCCACAGGGACATGGTGGGAGGGGGGGGCGGGCGCAGTTGGATCGCTGGAGAGTTTAGCGGTTAGCAAAAGGTTATAGTATGTGTGTCCATGTGTGTGTACGTGTATAAATCCATATTCTAAGGCACAGTAAAATGAAATGTCAACAAACCTCTTCAACTGTAGTGTATAAAACATGCAGAGGATGAGATGAATAGGGTTCAGGAATGAGGGAGGAGAGGGGAGAAGTGAAGAGGAGCGAGGAGAGGAGCAGGGAGGATGTAGGAGGCACACGGGGTCACAGGGGTTGAGGTGATAAGTCGCCTGCTGGGGAATTAATAGGGAGCAGATGGCGCTACCTTTACTTAATGTAGGGGTGTGGATGCAAGGGGAGAGATTTATCAGTCTGTAGGAGAACGGAGTCTGCCGATGGCTGGCGGGCCGGCTCCCCCACCTGAGGAGGATTTAGCACATTCCTGCCTCACTGTGAACTGGGAGGTGTCAGTGGAACGGCAGAAGTTCGCTGTCAGAGAGGGGGATTTAAAATAGTAAAATGTGGTGTGTTTTTTTTCCTCATGCATGATGAAATGAGCTGAGTGTTTCTGAAGGTGAAGAGGTTTGCTGCTGTCACTTTGAATACCCAAGGTTCTCTGTTAATGAATACTCTAGATGAATGCTGTTCTTCAGTAAAATTCTGCTTATCAAGTTCCATAGATACCAATTTCAATACAGTTTTTAAGCTCTTATTATGTTTTTCCTTTCTAACATTTAACCTACCTAAAGTCAGATTATCTCTGATGATTAAATTCTGAAGAACGTGGGATCTTAATCCTTTTGAAGGAATCAATGACCACATTCATATGCACAAAATACTCTGTTTTTTTGCCCTTATTCTGAAAAAGACAATATTCTTACTGAGCTGTTTACATGGCTAATGAGAATGAATATTCCACTTATATTTGCTGAGCAGCTGAGCACACTCTTATTAATGTGCCCTAATATGTCATATATTGTGTCAAAATAGGAAAAAGTGAAACGGCTGCTGCTTGTGCCAAGATATTTTCAAAGCTTTCAACCAGTGGCGGACTTGTTGGACCGTGCAAACACAGCATTCCTCTTTCATTTCTTCAACCATCCTCTTGAAAAGGTCAGCACTGTGATATTTGCACATATTCAAAAATGTATTGATATCCAAGTCTTTCATAATGTTTTAAAATAGATGTGTTTCTCCTTCCGACCAGAAATGTGGGCTTTTCTTTTGCGCATGCATCTCTACATCATCCTCGCAAACTGTTGGCGAGTCAGTTTGTGTACAACGTATCCATGACAACGCACAGAGCCGACCGTAAACTGCTAAAAACTTAATAATACTGGCACATTCAATGTCTTAATCAGACAATGCTAATTTGGAGTGTCTGCTGTTTATATGACCCGTATCATATTCACAATATTGCAATATTTGGAGTAGCAAGAACAAGGTGTCATAAATAATCCACTTTTTAATATCAGACAACTTTATCCTCTTGTGGTGATATTCCAGTTATATTCCCTTAGTCCAAAGCAGAACTTTTATTTCTTTTTTTTGATTAAAATAGTAACATTTTACCTGGCTTAAAACAGCCGTTTTTGGACATAAAAAGCTGTATTTTATGACCTGTACAACTGACTGCAATGTCTTCCTCAACTTGACCCAGTCCCAGTTATTTCTATGGATACAGCAAAGGAAGCAGCGGGAGCTGAGTGGGCCTATCACTCTTATCACTTT
This sequence comes from Epinephelus cyanopodus, assembly GCA_026686955.1. Classification (NCBI taxonomy): domain Eukaryota; kingdom Metazoa; phylum Chordata; class Actinopteri; order Perciformes; family Serranidae; genus Epinephelus; species Epinephelus cyanopodus. The sequence goes on along the minus strand of CM048916.1, from coordinate 9,272,044 downwards.
AGTGATAATGGCCGTCACATAAAAGATGACCCGCTGAACCCCACAAATGCCAGAGTGGCCCAATTAGCCACTATGCATTTCATACAATTTGCAAAGGGCAAATGTTCCCAAGCTGTAATTATGTACTCACATTGCCCACCTTGGGTGACCTGCCAACCAGTCTTGACGTCCGTCCGTTGTAGAGGTCGCCATGACAGCACTGGCAAAAACACAGAGAAAAATGAGCTGCGGGGTCTATCATTGTGTCTGTAATTGGTCAAGTTGCGCTTGTTACCTAGTAGCGAATACATAATGGATAGTGCTGATTGCACTGTGAGATGGACGGGGAAATGTCAATGTGGGGGATGGATGAGTGGGATGCTGTTGGTTATGTCTGCAGTTTAACGGTGTTGCCTCTTTCATCAGCATTGATTAGTGATGAAATAAAACAAAATGTCATTTTATGACAATTTGTAAGACCGTGAGCGCCTTTGATTTGCTCCCGGATGCAAAGGTCTGCCCTGACCATTATGCTGACCAATATACCCTTCATCTTAAGGGTGATGAGTCTACAACGTAATGTAGTTCAGGGTTGCCCTGCTGCCAGGTACTCACAAACAAGCTTGGACTTTGTCTGGCCAGAGGCTACCAGCAACATTGCCCCGAGGGTCACTGAGGCTCGCAAAACCCTCCGCCAGGATGAAGCTTTGAGGTCAGGAGGGAATGACCTGGTCATAACAAAGTGCTACCTCAGACCTGTACACTCAGAAAGCTTAGTGAAATCTTAAAAAGGGCTATCTCCACTCAGATGACCTGTTTGGATCTTTGTGTTATCAGCCCATTCAATGGTCGTTATCTATGGTTTTTAGCTGATGTGGGTTAGAGGGGGCCTGCCACACCTACTGTTAGATTCAAAAGGCATTTTCAGCCCATCAGATGGCTGTTTGCACACCAAACCTTGTGAAATGGTCGCAATGTAAGATTCCACTTTGACTTTCTTTATGCTAGGTGCAAAAACTACATGGTTAGATTTAGATAAAAAGGATATAATGATACATCAATAAAGACAGCATCTCTGGTTAAAGGGATAGTGCACCCAAAAATGAAAATTCAGCCATTATCTACTCACCTTCATGCCGAGGGAGGCTCAGGTGAAGTTTTAGAGTCCTCACTGTCTTTCTGTGGACCGAAAGCATGTGAACACACATGAAGGCGGTGCCCATGTCTCACGGTCTCGCGCAAGCGCACACACGTCAGTGCAGTGTGCAGAGAGGCAGTCAGAGCTACAGACTACAATGAGGCTAAAAACAAAGTTCACATGACGTTTTGCGAAACAACTTTTCATGTTGGGGCTTCAGGACACTTGGATCACTACGGGTGAGCAGTATGGAGATATTTTGTGGTTTCAATTATGTGTTCTTGGACGCTGTGTCTAAAACTTCACCAGAGCCTCCCTCGGCATATGGGTGAGTAGATAATGGCTGAATTTTCATTTTTTGGGTGCACTATCCCTTGAATGTTGACTTTTGGTTTCACATGGAACACAAACTCTGCTCTCCAGGGTGAAAGTCCTGTGTTTGTTTGACCATTCACCAATGCGCCGCCTGATAATAGCCAAACCAGCTGCCTAACAGGACATAAGAACTTTTCCTTTAAAGGATTACTGCAACAATTTGGGAAATGGACTTATTGGTTTTCTAGCTGAGTGTTCACTCAATACAGCTCTGAATATGACGCTAGACCCAGCAGCAGGTTAGCTTAGCATAAAGCCTGGACACATAGGAAACAGCTTGCTAAAAGCTACAATTTGTCTAGAGGTCAGAAAATCTGCCTACAAACTCCTCTAAAGCTCATTATTTCAATAGATTCTATGATATTCGTAGTCACTGCACGAGGCCAAGAGATTGTTCCAGCAAATAACTCATCATAAAACCACAACGTGTTGTTTTTACATTTCACTTTTTCTGACTGATTAGCTTTAAAGGTGCTTGTGGACAGATTTTATTACCTTTGAACAAAGCCAGGCAAACTGTTTCTACATGTTTTCAGTCTTTGTGATAAGCTAAGCTAAGCCTTAACCATCTGCTAACAGTAGTTTCATATTCAGCGTATAGATGTAACTGTGATCTCCAAGCTCTCATCTAACTCTCAACAAGAAAGCAAATGAGTGTATTACTAAAAACCCATTGAACTATTCGGTAAATGACTACTGACCAAATTTCAATCTGGACATCACTGTAGAAGTTATAACACATGTCTTCTGAACGATTCTTGGACTTTATTTTGTATTATGGTAAGTGGAAAAAATCTGACAAAATGACAGCCCGTTATTATAAACTATATTTTAACAATTCAGTGAGATGACCTGTCTTAGCCTGATCCAGGTTTTCCTGGTGCTGAGGTCCAGCAGTGTTCAGGAGATGCTGCTGTGAGGCAGGCCCTCCCTAATGTCTCCATTGCCTGCACCTGACCCCGCTCGCCAGCAGTGGCCAAATTTAGTTTGGAAACGTGCCACCATGGGAGAGCCGACAGCCCCATTAATCAGCAGGAGTCCTCCCCCTACTCATCCTGCAGGTCAGAGAGGGAGCAGCACACACACAAGTGCATACACACACATGAAGATACACATAAACTACCTTCATGTACAAACGGAACGCACAATAGCGCACAACACACATCGACTAAACAAATGATCGCTGAAACTTTAAAAGAACTCTGACAGCAACCCCTACCCTTCCCCTTTCCACCACCTATCCTAAATCCTACATCACCTCCTTTACACACACACACACATGCTCACGGCCCTCCATCACTCCCAGTCTGATCCAGTCTCATATCCAAGCTCTCTTCTCTTTGTCGCAGCCAGGTTTTCTGTCAGCCTGGGGCCCTCGGTCGTAGGGGTTATCCACACACCACTACCCCTGGCTCGCACTAAATGTGAGGAGAGAGGAACGCACACACATAGCCAACACACACGTACACACACCAGCACAAACACTCTTTGTGACCCTTAAGAACACAAAGAGACACAGAGACCATCTGCAAAATACGATGGATTGATGTGCTGGATCTGAGCCGCAGAATCCATAGTTTTGGAAGAACCGGATGGATTTTGAAGTGGGGGAAAAAAAGACATTGAATATATGTGGTGCAAGGCCTGTTTGAAAGTGACTTTTATTATCATGTCTGAGATGAACTCAAAGTGCACTCACCTTCGGGAATACGCAGAGAAATCAGTAAAGATGTCCAACTTAGTCTGCAGAAATCCTTACATCACCTGTTTTTGGAACGTGAAACTGCAGCAGCGTGTCTGAAGCAGCCGCTAATTGACTTGTAATCAGTGTTTACTATCTCGCAATTAACACTAAGAGACAATGAGATTGGAGGATGTGGCACCAGCAGAAGGCATTTATTGGGCAATATCCCTGAGGTGTGGGACGATGCCAGAAAGTAACCGGAGAGAATGTGTCTGATAACTGGTACGCATTTATATGCAGTGTCACTGGTGCACTTATCCTTTCTAATGTGAAACTCTGCAGGGAGATGAATGGTGGGATTGGGTTAGATTAATGAAGGTTACCAAAGTCCCCAGATGTTTCTGTGGTAATTAGAGGCCTTTGTTTATCAGGAAAACAAGTCACATCAAGAGCAAAGCATTCATTATAATTTTTCATAATCTTAATAATTCAAGTGTAGCTGCTTCATTTTGTTCCCAATTTATCATGCTAATGTTGTGAATAAATCTACATAATTTCAACACTGCCTGTTGGATCGGCTAGCAACAGACTTTGATAGAGCAAAATATTGAATTTGTACTTTCCATCTATTGGTGCAGAATATGTACAAGAAATCAATAAGGTCAATGTTTACTGAGTGATAACGAGCATTAAATAATTGTCGTGAAGCTTTGCCAACATGCAAAGATATTGATAACTAACCTTCTCCGCATTCATTCTTGGAAAGTCTAATATTCAAGGATCGTTTTCAGCCTATGCCGCTTGGGCAGTGCCTCTGGCATTACTATAATGACTCTGGGGGCACCGTTTAACGTCTGTATGAGATGCACCCGGCTTTCCACCAACTCCAGTGTAAACCTATCTGCATCATTACCCGACGCTATTGGAGCAATGGATGTAGTGAATGGGTCCAACAAACAGCTGACTTTAAATGAGGAGAGCAGTATTTGAGACCAACAAACAGCGACGTTGGTGGTGTTTTGGAGCAACACACCACTGCCTTTCTGACTGCGTTTGTGCCACGCAAAGCCAGATATTTTGTAGTGACATACCGCTGCCTTTCCGGCCACGTTTGTGCCACTTAAAGGCAGTGGTGTTTTGAAGCGAAACATTGCTGCCTTTGCAGGAGTTTTGTAACGCACATTGCTGCCTTTCTGGCTATGTTTGCTTCACTCAAAACTGCGTGTTTTGTAGCAACACACTTCTGCCTTTCTGGCCACGTTTCTGCTACACAAAGTCAGGTGTTTAGAATTGAAACACTGCAACCTTTCCATGTGTTTTGTAATGGTATATCGCCACCTTTCAGGCCACGTTTGTACCACTCAAAGCTAAGTATTTTTTGTAGTGACATGGCGCTGCCTGTCGGGTTGCATTTGTGTCACTCAAAGCCAGGTGTTTCATAGCAATCCACCATTGCCTATTGGGTGAGCCACTCAAAACTAGATGTTTTGAGTGGCTCACCGCAGCCTTTCCATCCATGTTGGTGTCTCTCAAAGCTGGGTGTTTTGTAGCGACACAATGCTACCTTTCAAGCCGCATTTGTGGCACTCAAATCTAGATGTTTTGTAGCAACACACTGCAGCCTTTCCGTCAGCGCTTGTGTCACCCAAAGCTAGGTGTTGTGTAGCAATGAACCACTGGCTCTCTGGAGTTTGTGCCACTTTGGTCTGGGTGTTTTGTAACAACACATCATTGCCTTTCTCGCCATGCTTGTGTCACTCAGAGCTAGGGGTTTATTAGCAACATGTGCAATCTTTGCCTAACCATAACCAGGTAGTTTTGTTGCCTAAACCTAACCGCTGACTCTTCTTACTGCTGACCCCCCCGCATCAAGATACAGCACAAAAGGTTGCCCCCTGTGTCATTTTAGTAACGCCCGCAGCCTCTGCCCAGGCAGCAAAATATGTTGAGTAGGGAAATCACGTTTTTTCCTTCTAAGTCATCTGCTCATATAAGCAGGATGCTTAAAGCAGCATTTAAATGTCCTCTTGACTGATCATTTTATGAAATAGCTTGCACTGAATAGCTTCATCCTCATGAAACACTTGAAACCATTGAGAGCTCTGAAGCAGCTGTTTAATTTCAGCCCAGAATGATTAACAGTTAAAGGTGGATGACCATTGTGATTTCCACAAGGTCACTTCAGTGCAGTGTGCTGTCAGTGTGCTGGGACTTGCAGGTTTAGCCGGACAGTGCTCGGCCGCATTTTGTCTCGCCCCAATTGTCTTGTCAGAAATCAATTGGAGATCACGGCGTGGTTTTTGCAGCGGGAGGTCAGTCCTCACTACAGCGTAAATATTTCATCCCGGACTCACGTCAAGGGGCTTTTAAAGATGTGTGCTGGACCATGCTCCCCTCTTGCTGCCCTCTGAAAGTGACAGGGCTTGCGTTTTAGCCCACTTCAGGACCAGGTTAAATCAATTAAAATCTATTATTCATATGACAGTGCAGTGACCTCGCTGAAAGCCCCTGTAATTTCAGAATAGAAAGGAGAAAAGGAACTGGCAGTGAACTTTGGCTTCTCAAGTTTTCAAGAGAATACAGGCAACAATTGACCTTGTTTTAAAGTCAGGCCTTGAAAAATGACTGCTTGAAACATGGTGTGTCTACGAGTGTTTTTTTTCCTAAGATATTAGCCTTAAAATGGTGGACAAATGAATGCAGAGTTGTATGGCAAGGGCCTTTGTGATCTGGACCTCATGTGCATGTGCAGCAGCCGTCCTATGCTTATTTGAAAGAAAATTGGCTCCACATTTTGGATTGCAGATAACTACAGTCTCACTTAGACTGGAACATATCATCTTCCATGCTTAAAAATCACCCTCACAAGGTTACTCATAAGAGCTGCAGTTGTGCTCTCAAGGCAAGCACGGCAAGCCTTCGTCTATTGTTCGGCAAAGTGCAACTCTCCTCTTCTCTTTGTAAAGAAGATTTTCAGCGGTATAGCCACCATAGATGGCAGCAGGCTGTTTGGTCGGATAATAAGCAGAGAGGAGTCAGAAGGAGAGAAGTCATTAAGACCTGCTCACATATAATCATCCCGACGCCATCACCATCTCTCTATCTCGATTTTTTTTTTTCCCCTCAACCGTCTCTCCCTTTCGCTCTCCTTCTCCCTCTCAGATGAAAGGGCCTTCTCAGGCTGCATGGCGAATGAAAATGATGGAGAGGCTGATAAAAAAGAAAGAAGGGAAAAGATGAAAAGTGGTTTTGAAGTGGTTCGCCACATTAGTTGGCTTCCCCCTACCGACCTTTCAATTTAAGCAAACAATACGTTGACTCGGAGACGTGCCAAGCTTGGGTATTCATGGAGACGAGAGTGCAGCTCACAGAAAATAGGTAAAAATTAGATGGGTGGACAGAGCGAGGTGTGTATGGAAAGACAGACAGATAGGGGTTGTAGCACTCCTCACTGAAGGAATAATGTTTGTGCATGTACATTCTTTTGTTTTGTTGTTTTTAGAAACTCGGGGGCACCTGGTTGTGTCACATTCGACCACACATCGTGATTTGGTTTGGAGACAAAAAGAAATGGTCTGTCTGTATATGTAATTTTGTGCATGTTTTGGCTTGGGAAACCAAAATGCTTTGTTTAACAAGGCTGAGAGGTTACAGCCATGTGAGTGGCTCTGTGAGGCTGCACTTAAAGGAATACCTCACCTGCAAAATGACCATTTGTATATCAATTACTCACCATGTAGTACCTTGAATTCATGAAGAAAACAGTTTTTTCTTGAATGCTTCCACGAATCCAAAAAGATGATCTTTCTACGCTGTTTGTAGGCAGAAGTGTTATGAAGTGTGGAAGAAAAGCATGCAAGAAATACAATGTTTTCTTCATGAATTTAAGGTACCACGCTCCAAGTGCTGACATCAGCGTGCTAAAAATGCTTGACTATGTTAAACAGGTGAAGTGTTTACCATATTCATCTTTATTCCGCATGCCAGCACTTGTTCTTTTTGCACAATAACCAATTCTTTGTAATTTATTTATTACATTAGTTAATAGTTGATGCTGGTGGGAAAAGTCGAAATTGGACAAATCTTGATGGTAGTGCTAGCAGAAAATTCAGGGCTCACAAAAGTTACTACGTCTTGTTCTGTGGGAAACAAGAATTTTAACCAAATTTCATGGAGGAAATCTAATAGTTATTCAGTCATTCACTCGAAAACTAGGGATGGAGGATGAACCATCACTCAGAGGATCACCAGAGTCATCATGATTCACCATAGATATATGTGCCAAGGTGGCAGGGTGGAAATCCGTCCTATGTTTGTCAAAACATTTCACTAAAAAGCAAATATGTCATTGTCATGAGGAAAGTCAGAGGACAGCTTAAATCAAGAATATGGTCTACATTGCTTTGTGCCAATCCATGCATTCGATGTTGAAATATTTCACAGGATAAATGAAGACTTTGATTTGCTGTTGGCACCAGAGGAAAAATTAGAGGATATCTAAAGTTAATGGGATTCATTCATGACAATCTATCCTCTAATTGTTGAGATTTTTAACTCTGGACCAAAGTGGTGGATTGAAAAACACACCGACATCACGATCCATAGAGCCATGCCACTATCATGGCTAAAAAAGTGTTTGTACTTTTAAAAATCTGTGAACTAACAACAGCCAGTATGGGCACATTGAGCTCTAACACAGCAGCAGATTCAAGTCAAGGTCCTTCTCGTGACTCACAAATCCCTCAATAACCAGGCTCTGTCCTCCCTCACCAGCTTTAACCACCGATACACTCCCTCCCACAGTCTCTGTTTCTCTGATGCTAACCTCCTGTCTGCACCATCCAGAACCAGACTGTTTTAAATAATGGATTTAGCCACCGTGACGTCACCCATGGGCTTGCAGGCGCCCGTTTGAAGCCTCGAGTTTGGCATTTTATAGATTGCCATCTTGGTTTGTTGGAGCTAGGAGTGACCATATTTGGATGAGAGGATGGAGATGTGGGGGAGCAAAGGGTGGATTTGGCTTGTGGACTGAAGGACGCCAAGTTGACAGCCTGTCACTCAAAGCAGCCCTTAATTTTGCGCAACTTTAAGCCTTGATCAAATTTGAATGGGTGAGTTATGTACACATTCAGGCCCCATATTGTTATGAACATGGAAATTAGCTATCTAGACCAAAAACAACAAACAAAAAAATTTGTACCAGGTTGTAAGCATGTTTTTTTGCTGAAAAGTTAAGCATTTTAACATGGGGATCCATGGAAATTAAATCACTTTTGGAGCCAGCTTCCAGTGGCCATTTTAAGGAACTGCAATTTGTGGCACTTATCCATTGTCTTTATTTTTCAGCCCTGGAGGTTTCCGCGTATCAAGCACCAAGTACAGGATGAGCTCTCCTCCATAGCCACCCCCTCCTTCTGGAAGTCTCTCCCCAGTATATCAGTGACATACTTCACCAAACTGTTTCTGAAATTACTGAAAACTTAGCTTTTAAAACTGCTTTTGATGTTTGCTGTAATGTTCTGTGCTACTTTGTTCATTTTACTGGGATCTTTTTAGCTTGTTTTATAAAGCATCTTTGAATATCTTGAAAATTGCTCCATAAATAAAATGTAAATCACAGAAAATGTACCATTGTCTTTATGTATGTATGTCGTGCCCCTGTAAATGCATGCCTTGTTTACATGCAGGTGTCTTTGTGCCTCGTACTCCTGCGGGGCAACATCAGTAGGCGACTGCTGTAAATGGACTCTCACTATCGTTTAAGATGGCGTAACGCATCAGCCAATCACATGATCCTCTCCCCCTCATACCCTCTGGCCTCAGCTGGTACCGTGGCATTATCAGAGGAGCAAAGCAGCCATTTATACAAAACATACACACATACTGTACATACACACACATGCACCACCTCCCTCGTATGGCTTCAGGGCCATTCCAGGAATGTCAAAGATGGTTTCACCCTTTGTATCTCTCCTCTTTCGCCAACGCTGAATGATGGTGGCCTGCGTGGTTTGAGATTGTCATGGCCCAGAAACCCATTCTGAGTGACTGAAATGTAATAAGGCCATCCAGCCTCTGAGGGTAGAATATGAAGCCTGCACAAAATGGTGGTAAAACTCCTACGTTGGTGGCTGTCACTACCAGAATTTCAAATTGGTACAAACAAGCAGAAAAATATGGTGTTAGAATTCAAAACATGAGAGATGCCGACAGATTCGCAGCCTCATTTAAATGCAGCTTAGACCTAGTATTGCTTGGCCTGCTCTACTTAAAAGGTACTATCCACTTACTCCAGAAGAGTAAGCATATTGTTTCTATCTAATTGACACTAAGCTCATGGCTTTTACCATGTCAACACTGGATTACGGCTGCCTTTGAGCCTGTGGAGTGGTTGACTTGGCCCACATTCAGGCCTTGTTTTGCTTTCCACTCTGTCGTCTGCTGCTCACACACATGTAGTCGGACACATGCTCGTAGTGCCACATGTGCACACACACGGAAGCACTCTTCATCTCTCTCTCTCACTCTCACACTCACGCACACACTCACCACGTCTCGCTCGTTGAATCCCCGGCTCTCTCTCTCTTTTCTCTTATACACACACACACACACACCGTGTTCCAGCATTAGCCGAGTGTTCCAAGGCCAATTTCAACGCAGCGGAAAGTCCCTCTCTCCCAGAAGCCCCTTTCGGTTCAGAGGCTAGACCGGCTAGCGATTGGCCGGTCAGAGGCTAGTCTAGTTGGTGATTGGCCAGCTAAGGCCCCTGGTGCACGGTGACAGTAATTAGCACACGCCAACCATTAACAAACACAGATTAGGCATGAACCCGTATGGCATGCTGCCATCGCCGTGGTGTGTGGATGTGTGTGTGTGAAGAGCGGTATTCCCCCGTGAGTGTCTGAGTAGGTCTCATTTTTGCGGTTTGTGTTTGTCTGTATTCAAGACTTGGCACGTGCGGGTGTGTTTGTCGCCGGTGCTTGCATATGCCTTCTCTTCCTGCCTGTGCATTTATACAACCTGTCTGTATTCGCAAGTGTGTGCGCATGTGTGTGCGAGTGTGTCAGTGTGTGTATTTGTGTTCAGCCTCATTTCCTCTGTGCCTGCTGGTCAATTTTGGCATTTGGAGAGAAAGATGCTGTGCATTCCCCGCGGCTCTTTCGCTTCTAGCACTGAATTAGAGATGGGGCTATGATATGTGAAAATGATTTTTTAAACGCCACCAATCTCTGTTTCCCTCCCTCTCTTCCTTTCTCTCTCTCTCTCAGCCCCCCCACCCCCCCTCCTGGGCTGGTGAATCCGCCCTGCTGTGTGCGCTTAATGAAAGATAAGAAGAGTCCTCCACCACTGACACTGAGCCACAGACCCTCAGAGGACTGCGCTAATCTGCTTGGCCCCTAATGGGGGCCACTTTGTGTCTGCCGAGGATCATTTCATATCAAACAAATTGTGTCCTGTGAAACCCATTACATTTTGGGCCCTTTGGAGATGCTTCGCCCTTAGCTGACACATAGAGGACATCTTCGGCCCGACTTTTGATGCTGTAAATATTCCTTAAGATGGTCTTACATTAAGCGTCTCTTTTTTTTTACCATTCAAAGATGGGCTTTGTGCATCTTTAAAAACCTGTCCGCTCTTTCATTAAACAGAGATTTGGAGGGTGGGGGTTCAAACGATGAATGAGAGAGCCAGCGAGAGGAGAAAAAGCAAGGGATAAGAATGTGGGAAATGGAGGACGGAGGGATAACAGAGGGAGCGATGAAGGGTTAATGAACTCGGATTCTCATCTTACATGTATTCAGTTTCGTAATTGTCTCTCTGCATGCGGTCTCACAGCATATGCCATCAACATCAGGAAATTCAAATAATGTTTGACACGTTTAAAAATCTCTTTATTTACATGTGATGACGGCCTCGTGATTGTGTTATGAAGAGGTGCTGATGACACGGGGCTCAGAAATCACCCGTTTGCAGCATCAGCGCGGAATGTACGTTGTTTATTTAAGGTGGAAAATACGGTTAAAGGTGGTATAAAACAGCCAGCGTGAGGAGGTGTGAAAACACCATCACAGACAACATGTCCCTAATGCATCTCCACTCACCCTGCAAGGCACCACTGCCACGGTAAGCAGCAGCAGCTGCAACACATGTATAGTAAATTTCTATTTGTATTGACAATAGTGTAATCTGCTGGGACAGTGTCACCCCTTGTGCAGGTCATCACTCTTAATGTTTACGTTATGTGTCTGTCCATATGCATGCATGTGTGTGTGTGTGTGTGTGTGTGTGTGTGTGTGTGTGTGTGTGTGCGCACATTGTCCAGTGTGTGCTTGTGTGTGTGTGTGTGTGTGTGTATGCCATCAGTTCTGCCAGGGAGAAAACAGGGAGTGGGGGGGGGGGAGGGGGGCGAAAATGATCCGGGGCCGATACATATGAAACAGGAGGGCTCATACATAAACATAGCTCCAAGGCCCCGGGGCCAGGCAATCTACGAGGCAAATTGCTCACCAGTCAGCCATGGAGGCCGCACTGTTTACTATGCATGAGGTCTTGTGACATGCTTTAAAGCCGCCCCTAAAACAGGATGACTGGGCCAGTGGTAGCGAGGAGTTGGCTTTTTCTATTGCTGTGGTATTCTTTCCTGTGAAAAATATGTAGTGGGTGGAGAACGGATCATCGTTTTTACTCTGTGGAGCTGTTGTGTGGCGTACAGTGGATGCTGCATGAAAGGCAAAGTATGAGTGTCGGGGTATGACTGCCTGTCTGTGTGTGAGTGTGACAGCGTGTTCATCTGTGTGTGAGTGTGGGTGAAAAACAGCTATAGAGGGATTTTCAGGTTTATTTTGGGTCATTTTTACTATGGTCCTGGAGGCTCGATGCACTGCGTATTAGGAAAACACATATTTGCAATGCTTTCTGTTCAGTTCTGACCAGTAACGTTCACTGAATGTCCCTCTCCCCGTGTTTCCTGTCTGTCGTTACGATCCGTTATCAGTAAAGGTCAAAATCTACAGTGGCTCTGAGAGCTCAGTGCACAGCAAATTAAGAAAACACGCGAACAGACACGACACAAGCAAATGAAGAAACATCTTCACTAATTTGGCGACTCGCAAAAGTCACAGCATTTAGAAAAAGCACTGCAAGAAGTTCACAGCATAACTGAAACTGTGTCCTGTGCACATTTGGGGTGCATTCCAAATTGCATACTTTTTATTTTTACTTTTAGTAGATACTGCAGCTGCTCTTAAAAAATACATACTGTTGCATGCAGTATGCACACAGTTGACTTATGGCTAAGACATTCTCTGCCTGGATGTTCATTGAAATGCATTACAGAAAGTCAGTTTCATTCGGTTTTATGAGCTTTTAGTTTAAAAATGGTCAAACAGTGTTTGACCATGCAACTCCGAGACAAGGTATCGTGTTTTGAGCTTCTTGCAGTGAGCAAACTGATATTTTTGTGTTGTCAAGTTGGTTGTCGTCAAGATGTTTTTAAAATGCCACCTAAGGGTCAAATTAATGAAAATGTTTCTTCATTTGCAGCGTGTTGAGCTCTTACGGCCACCGAACATTTTAGCATTAACTCATAGCAGATTGTAATGACGAGAAGCTCAGAACAAAACTGTTTCCACGGGACACTAAAAACTGATGCATATTGCTGAGACGTACCTGCTGTTGCCATGGTCATGGTTTGTAGCTTATGAAGTTATTAAAGTTGGCCATTCATCATTGTAATCGCATGATTCCGATATAATAACAATAAGCAAAAGGTTAATGCGGTATAATGAGGCAGATATCTGCAATAATATCATGTCACCACTGTGTTTAAATAAGCCAAGAAAAATATTTTTAAACACTGACAAATTGCAGACTTCAGTAACTGCATAATCCACACACAGCAACAACAAGTATTGGGTATTGTTGTGTGTCACTTCTCAGTGTCCACTGCAAATAGTTTCCATTGTGTTGAGAGCTGCTTGCAGCACTTTTTCTAAATACTGCACATGGGTTGTTGATATGTGGAATTTTTTCTTAATTTGCAGTGTGTTGAGCTCTCAGGGCCACTGCACATCTCGGCCTTTACTGATAACACATTGTATGACAGAAAGGAAACATGGGAAGAGAAGACATTCGACAAACATCCTTGGCCAGAACCAAACAGTGGATGTTGCATTTACATGATATGAGTCTTAACTAGTAGGATACCAGGACACCCCATTCAGCGGCAACTTGGAATACCTTGTGTCTGTATGTAGCCGTTAAATAGCAATATGTTATCTTTGAGGATCCATACTCAGGTTTCTGTCCAAATGAAGCCCAAATTCTGACCAAATTTTTGAAAGAATCAGTAAAAGAAAATGCAAATTAGCACGCACTTACATGCGCTACTGTTACGAGAATCAGAGAAGACTAACAGCTAGCAGCGTTAATTCTCCAGCAGGGTGCCATTAAACCATAGTAGGGAAAGAACCCACAATGAGATAATGTAACTAAAATAATTAATAAAACCCAAATATTGGGTGAAAAATTTGAAAACAAGATTGAAAGATGGCATTTGTGTTTAGCCTATTTCATGTATTAATTCAAGGAACCTTACAGTCTGCTCAACGCTCATTTGTAGCAGTACGTTTTGTATCAGTACATCAACTCCTTCACCTAGCTTTAGAATATTAGATTTTATTTTGAATATGTGAAAACACATTTTTTAAAAATGAAGATAAAAAAGTATAGAATTAAGAAAACAAAATAAGAATACCTGTAAGCATATTTAGGTAAACAACAAAAGTATTTCATGATTGAAAAGGAGTAGGAAAAAGTGAAAACTTACCAATTTGATCAATGAACTTAATATTAAACATGACTTTTCCAATTTTCAGAATAAATCAAATGAAAATGAAATATTCAAAACAAAATGAGAAAAGATCAATCAGAAGGCCACTTTTGCTGCTTATAATGGATGTGAATGCACTTAATGTGAAATCCATTCACTAATGTTCTTCCATTTTCTATTGTGGTGAGATAATACAGATCTGATCAAAGAAATGGTTTCTCTCCAGAGAACTACTGCTCTGTTGGGGGGAACAAGCAATCAAACAAAGCTCAACCCAAACATCAATATTCTGTATTTTAGAATCACACAGAAATACTCCAAGTTCCTCATATGTTTAAACACCAAACCATAGTACCATTTAGTTTCATGCAAGTAATGATTTTGTGAGAATGATAGATGTTTTGGAATGAAACTCTTTGAGGCTGAACTCCAAATACCCCGTCATTATACGGGAACGCAAATGAATACAGCTGAGGTAGGACAGAATAACATAACGCCAATGGGAAGAGATGTTAACATGTAAACAAGCCGCCGGGACCACAGCTGCTCCAGCCTGCATTTACCAGCCCGGTATCCCAGGGGGAGCCCTCCCCAATTCAATTTCAATCTGCTCGACACCCAGGGTCCAAGTTCAAGTTCAAAGTCAGGCAACCGTGGCACCAACGGGAGAATTGCCCACCCACGAGTCCCAGCCCAGAGTGAACTGTTCCAACTATAGATGAGATCAGGACAAATCCAATACTAGATCTATTCAAATGTCCTTTACAAGAATGTCTTTCCGCCAGTGTGTGTGTGTGTGTGTGTGTGTGTGTGTGTGTGTGTGTGTGTGTGTGTGTGGAGGGGTAGGGGGAGACCACTGTCACATTACAAACACCTTTGCTGCCTCTCTCTCTATTTCTCTGTCTATCTGTCTTTTTCCCTCTCTCAGGCTATAATTATGCTAATAGTATGTATATAGCTGTGGCCCTGGAGGCTTGGGGCGTATTGAAGGCTCCCAGGTCTTTCTCTCCTGTAACAGTATTAGGGTGCTATTGAAAAGCGGACGGCGGGTGAGAGGGGGGGCAGGATAGAGAGATAGCGCGGGGTGGCAAATGGGACATGACCACCGTGCTCTCTGTCACGACGCCGCCCATTGTCTGGCCGAAGAAAAGGGCCTCCGCCGCCAGTGGGACAATAATAAAAGGAGCAAGAATGGGCTGTGCATATTAAACAACACAACGGACCGCGCAGACCAACCTGCATGGGTACGGTGAAGGGGGAAGAGGAGGAAAACAGACACAGAGAGAGGCGGGTGTAAAAGGACTGGGAGGGGAGTGGTAGAGAGAGAAAAAAGGGTGGATGATGTGAAAAAGGCACAAAAAGAGGCCGAGGCACAGGGATGACTGTAAAAAGAGAAATGTTGTTTTGTTTCTTTAAAGAGATGACACCTGCTAATGTCATAGGTCGACTTCAGGGTACAATAGAGTCCTGATGCCACATCCAGGGTAACCTCTGTTTCGCTAGCCTCTGACTCAACGCAATCTGTGATGGAGAGTTTCTTTTATCAGAAAAATGTAAACATGTTTCTGGGTCCACTTAACCCTCACGTCCTCTGTGGGTTCTTGGAGATCCTGGTACCTCATTACCAGCGCGAAATGACAGACACAACACTTTTCAATCCCCTTGCTTCTTCATGACTTTTCCTAATTTCCTAATCCTAATTGAAATAAGAATTGAGAATTGCTTATAAATATGATTTTTAACTGATAATGTTTTAGAGGTCTGCAGAACTCTTAATTATTAGGACACCAGAAACCCCATTCAGCGCTGTTGTTTGTGAAGGACAACTTGGAATACCTTATGTCTGAATGTAGCCATTGAAAAGCAATGCAATATCTATGACAGTCAATATTAAGGTGCAAATTAGCATTTGTTTCCATGCCCTACTGTAATGCAAATCATAGGGGTTGAAGATCCGCTAGTGGCCTAAATGCTCCAGTAGGGTGCCATTAAACCATTAAAGAAAAAGAGCCCACAATGAGATGATGTAATTAAAAGAATGTTAGTAAGATAAGACTGTACAAATTTTAAGAGAAAACACACAAAATACTCTTGAGGTGCTGATCACTGGAGGAAGATCAGTTGAAGAAAAAAGTGTTGCACATATGGCTAAAAAGTTGATTTAAATAAACTGCATATGGAGCCAGAGTGTGCGACAATTTTTTCTCCAACAGTAAAATAAGACTGACATATGACATTTGTGTTCAGCCTATTTCATGTGTTAATTTAAGGAACCTTACAGTCTCCCCAACATTCGACACACATCAGATGATTCCTTTCGTATCGTCATCGGAAGCTTCAGTGACGAATAAGACGCCTGCTTCGTATACGTCATGATGAAGTGTACAGAAAAAGATGCTTTACGTCTGTTGTAATATATACGTAAACACAATGGATTCTCACGTGCTCTGTATCTGTAATTGACACACTGCAGCGCACAGTGTAGATCTATATCCTGTGCCAACTGTGGATTTGTTCATCAGGATATCCACCAAACTTTTTTTCTAATGCCTTTGATTAGCAGGGGCATAACTTTGGTTTGAGAAGTGGGGAGGACACAATAAACAAGAGGTCAGGGAGTCTTATCTCAGAGGAAAATAATGCAATTTAAATCCCTTTCCTGCATTTCTACTGAAATTTAGGGAGTATGGTAACCAAAACAAAAGGCAGAATGTAATTAAGTTGGTTATCACGCTAAATTGTGCCCGTATAGTGCTAAATATGCTAAATACGCTACTTCACTGTGGCATTTTTTGGGGGGGAACTATCAAAGCAAAATCAGCAGCACAGTTCAGTTTCTCAGCTACAATCTAACAGCAGTAGCAAATTAAGTTTATCAGTGATTTTGTGATTGAAAAAAGCAAGCGAGATTTTATGGGACATGTACCCCCTAGTCCTCAATGGAAATCACACCTCATTCTGACCCTGTTGTGGCACATGGTCGACACCCCCAGGACACCAAGGTCGCCCCCAACACCCACCTCTAATGTCATCTTTCCAACTTTTTAGCTGTGTCGTCTGCGCTGTTTGCTGCTCCCTGTCCTGCTACTGTTTCAGTCCTGCCTGGCAACCCTATATGGCCAGAGAAAAATGTTTGCATTGAACATTTCTGCAAACCACAGATGCGTTATATTTGTATATTATTTTGTAGGGGATATATTAAAACTTTATGTTTCTCAACAATGCACAACAGCGATGAAGGTGTGGTTAGGTTTGGGCACAAAAAAACTCGTCATTATGGTTAGGAAAAGATCATGTTTTGGCTTAAAACACTCATGTAGGTGACTCAAATGGTACTGGGAATATGTCGGTGAAAAACACCCAGGTTCACTGCTTAAAATACACAGGTCTGGTAAAAAAAACCATCCGGGATCAGTAGTACAAATGCCATTAGGAAACACTGCAGTGTGCTGCTAAAAACAACCAGGTTCCATTGCTCAAACATGCAGCGATGCTTCGGTACAAATACCTGGGTCCAGTGCCACAAACACTGGTGGAAATGCAGCAAAGGGTCACCAAAAGACAACTGATGTTTGTTGTTTTTGAGCAGTGGTCTTGCACAGGTGTCGCTCCATCCACCACCCACTATATTGCTTTAGAAACATCAACGTGATGTGTATGAAATGTGCAAATGTAACATATGTACAATGCCAACGTTTTCTTATGGCGACTGAGTTGTGCCTGGAATAGACTGACCTCATCATGTCAAGCTGGTGACACTGAATCCTGGAAAGTTTTGTGCTTGTGGATAATGCTGTTAGTCGAAGGTAAAAGCAGAAATATGAAATAAACAACAATATTACAAAAATGTACCATCCCTTCTCGACACAAACGGGGTTCCGCTTTGCATTTTCTTACAAATGTAAAGTGGTTTTCTCTCCTCTGAAAGAGAACCCCGAAGTTCCAGTTTCAAAGAGACCCTGCACATCAAATCATCCAACACCTCAGTCGTCCAGTACACAGTGTAAGAACCAGCGTCCTGCCTGTGTGTGTCCCCCTCCCCCCCTCCCTCCTCGCCTCTCCCTGCCTGAGTATGTTGAGAGGTGTCAACAGTAGAGGCGTGGGTGTGGGAGGCTCTACCATGGTTCACGGCTATCGCATGTGCCTCGGCGGCTATGCAGCGTGGCTACCATCTGTCCGCGTGTCACACAGTGCGCTGCTCTCTCACTTTCTCCCTCTCCCCTTCTGCACATCCTCTGCTCCTCTCTCATTCTCCCGTCCCTTAATCTTTTATCTCGCTTCCTGTCCTCTGATCATTCTTTCTCATCTCTCGCATACGTGGTCACTGCTGCGGCACAAGGTTATCAGTTCATTAAGGAGAGACAGAGACCTGGAAACCTCTAACACAGGAAGTCTGCAAACACCCGGCAGGGTTTTTTTTTTTTTTTTAATTTATAACGTCACTTCTGTGTGATTAATGGAAACCATGACATTTCTATCAACACAGAGATGTAACAGGACAGCATGTTGTTTTTTCATTGATAAAAAAGAGAGATGCATAGATAGCATTGTGAGAAAGATATTAGAGAATGTGGAGATACAGCAGCACCCCTCACACACCAGTGAGTGGCAGTGTGCCACAGTTAGAGTAGCCCCTCTGCAAGTGTTGTAAGGTACATGCATGTTTAAGTGTGGTGAAGGAGTGAGTGAATTTGTGAAAGTATCTTCTGCTTGCATCTTTTTTAAAGTGTGTATGGGAGTCTATCTTTGAATGCATGAATGTTTCTGTGATTTCTCATTGTGCATGCATGCACGTGTGCTTCATATGTGTGTCCTCAGATGCACAGGCAGACAGAGTGAGAGCAGTAGCCAACTACCCATAATATTGTCATTAAGGAACTCAGCAGATTAATAGCCTTAAATACCTGGAAATGTCCTAAGATCTAGTGTCTTTAGCTTGTAATTTCCTCTCCTGGTCCTAAGCACTAAACCCGGTGTGTTGTTCTTGGCATTCCTCGGTCGGACCAGAGAACATCGCACGGACACTGATACCTTCCTCTGGGATCCATTCTCCTTTCCATTTGATGGAAACCAAAAAAGGGCCTTTGGCCAGGCAGGTCCCATTATGTCTCAATGACAGAGCCCGGGGGTGAAAAACGCTCTGTTCTTTCCTCAGTGCACCTTTGGGTCTCAACAAGAAATGACATATGCCCTGATCAGCAGAGAAGGGGGTGGTATGCTTGCCAAATTCCACTCAAGTTGTTTGTTACCGCTCTGACAGTATTTTCCTAAGTTGTGAATGATCTGAGCTGTTTTCTCGCTTTCATCGCCCAGCGCCTGTGTTGAAGGAGCGGGCAACCTTTGGACAAAATAAAATTCTCCTCTGATGAAAAACACAGTTTCATTTTTTTACTATTTTTTACTATTTAATTGTGTTCAGCAAACATCACAATACCCGTAGGCACTAATGATCCCAGAGCCCTCTTTGCTCCCTGTCACATTCCCACCTCATGACCTCATGACTGGATGTATGCATTAAACAGATGTGGCTGGCTATGAGGGGCCTGAAACAGGATAGGACAGCCTATAGCCTCTAGGCTGGTCTTCTCTGGCCTTGAAGCCAGGGGCCTCCGGGTCCAGAGGACAGGATAAACAGGATAGATGTGTGTGTGTGTGGAGGGTGTGTGTTTGTGCGTGTGTGTGTAAGAGAGACAGAGAACCCCATTCCCACATGCAACCCATAAATGTTTAGGCAGTTTTCCATGTCAGCGTCATGTGAGAGCAGTCACTTTTCAGTGTGAGATGCTCTGACAATTTGCTGTCTCAGGGAAAAAAAGGCCACACACAAAAGGCTACAATTTTGTCATGTGAAACAGTTACACTGCAAAAAAGTCACAGAAAATTCAGCCCATCCATTACAAACAATGCCCTTGTATACTTGATAATACTTGGAGCATGTAACACTCATACAACACAGATTTTGTGGACATTTGAATGTGTTGTTCTTACCTTCAAGTCAGAATTAACACTCCAGTCATGCATGGAAACCAGCGTGCAGGGACTTCTTTTAGATAGGCCATCCACATCAAATGGGATCATGCTTTTGGAGTGACAGTGCAGCTGATAAGATAGAAAAGTGCTGATACGTGCATTTCACTCTAAATATTTGTAGTGAGAAGATCAAACCCTGGAGACAATAGTGAAGAGGGACATTTAAACATGATGACATTTTGCATTTAAAAGAAAAGTAAATAATAATTACAAAAATTCACCACACGTCACCTTGAACTTGTGGAGAAAACCTGTTTTTCTCACATGCCTCCACAGTGAACGGAGAATCCAAAAAATGCAAACATTCATAATGAACTTAAGTAAATGGGGTTTGCAATACCAAAACACTCGTTTACAGACTCTTAAACAACTCATGCAGTATAATCCAAGTCTCATTCAATCAGTCGTATGCTCAGTACTTACCAAAAACATGCACTTTTACTAAAACCTTACCATTTAAAACATGTCAGTATAAACAGTCTAATGCACAGCCAAGTAGCTTAGGGTGTGCTATAGGTTAAAATCTTTTAAATCATAATGTTTTAGCAAAAATGTATATGTTCAGGAAGAACTGAGCATACAATTGGATAAATGAGACTTGGGTTCTCTCGGTCTCACTCCGAAGTCGTCAAAATCCGGTGCTTGGACAGTCCTTGCGGCATCAGACACTGACGAAAAAGCTATCCTTTAACTTCAGCATGATACGTGGCCGGTCCGTATTGTAGTTTAACGGTGCTTGGTGGCGTCAGGGGGAAACGTGGTGGGACAAGAATGAAAGTTAAGGCTGTGAAAGTCAGAGTAGGCAGGTAGGAGAGGTGGTGGATGGGTCAAAAAAAGATTGACTTTCACCGGGGAGAGCAGCGTTCAACCATGTGCGTTAGTTGTTATTTTGAAAGAGACAGTATGTAAACGGTAAATTTCTGTGAAAGCAGAAGTGTATTTTGAAAGAAGACAATTCATGTAACAGGCATAACTTGACACAGCGTCCCAGAACATCAACAACCAACGTGCCCAGGGTACCTTGCACGTCGTATGTGGATGTGGAAAGTCCATGACCAAATGTTGATATGTGACAAGGTCGGAGTGAGAAAGAGTGTCTGTAAACCAAACTTTTGATATAGATTTGCTGTTGTTAAACATGGTCCCCTTTTACTTAATTTTACAAAGAATGTTCGCCTTTTTTTGGATTCTTCGTTCACCATTGAAGCATGCAAGAAAAACAGAGTTGTCTACAGGAATTCAAGGTAACAAGCAGTAATAATTGATATACAAATGGTCACTTTGTGGGTGAAGTGTTCCTTTAAAATGTGTGCTCTCATCTTCATCATCATCCATAGTCATGTATAAATGACAGAAACCTACTTTACCTGACTAACCTACCGCAGCAAAGACAGACTAAAAATACGATGTGGATTTAACAAGAAAACATAATATGTTGATGACAATAGATTGAAGCCAAGACGCTAAGAGACTAACAACAGCTTCGATGGCACGGTGATGAATTTTGTTTGCGATAGCCGCTCCCCTGGAGAGAGGGCCAATGTGGCGCATCACTCTTGCATCTGCAGAGGGATTTACCCACTTGCAGTCATTGTCCTCTGTGCCTCCTTTAATAGACACATTGTTCCACCGAGTCAAATAAAAGCCGTACACATAATCAGCACCACAAGATGGATAATGTGGTACAACGAGTGCATGTAGAGCAGCCACACACTGCGCCCCGCTGCAGCAAGTTGTGTAGCTGTGCTAGCAAGGAGAGCCGCCATTAGTGAGACTGTCACCGACCCAGGCGGTACACTCTAACTAGCCCACAGCCTCAGACCCATCTATTCTCAATATGCCACATTTTTATTCATTTTTTCCCCGAAAACCTGACACGCAATCTGATGATGAACCAGCCCCATTATTTTTTTGTACGCCAGCAGGAAGAGATAGATCCCCGAACGTGGTGCCTTCATAGAACCAACATTATCCCTCTATGTCAGAGGTGGGTAATATCCTGGCGGTGTGGGAGTCCAGAGGTGCATACAGAATGATGTCATTAATCCTCCAGGGCAATCTCTCTCTCTCTCTCTCTCTACAGCGCTCTCTCTCCTTCTACAACTGGCAATGCCGAAAACAGAGGCGCATTTGCATGCTGCATATGTTGCCAGGTGGCTCTGTGGGCTGCGGGTACAAATTAGATTTCCTGACAACAAGGTGTAAGAAAGGGAAGAATAGTGGGAGCATGCAGTTTGGTTTCTTTCTTTCTTTCTTCCTCTTTCTTGCTGTCGTGTGGGTCCGTCGTTGTTGTGCAGTGTAATCACAAATTACGCGCTGTGTCCTCCAGGAAAATAACAACACTGGTCATTTGATAAAAAATCTGAAAATGTCTATTTTTGGTGCAAAGGAAGAAGGTATAGCGCAGCATATTCAGCAGAGATGAGGACGTGGTGGGTGGATGGGTGCACTGAGCATTTGACTTTGACACTGGGATTATTCTGCTTGTGGTCAACAGTGTTTTCCTTTAATGAGCTATTGTTTCTCTTTTTTTCTTCTCGGCGAATTACATATGGTCTAGACAGGAGAAAAATACTCAGGTCACATTTTCACTAAATGGTGACCTATTGATCAGATCTGTATAATGCAGCTATCTGAAATGAGACACACACACACACACACACACACACAAACAATCAGAGGCCTTCACCTTGACACTGGGTGAGAAAAAGAAGAAAACAAATGCTCCTACAGGGGGCTTAAATTATGGTGGCCCTGAGGGTCAAAACACAACATAATTAAAAAAACACAACAACATGTCAGAAAACACAACAACATTTTATAAAACACTACAGAGTTGTGTTTTCTGACATGTTGCATTTCGGGAAATTTTGTTGTTTTTTCTGAAATGTCGTTTTTTTTTTTAAATGTTGTATTTTGACCCTCAGGGCTGCCATATTAAACTCCTCAGACTGCACTTGAGAGCTGAGAGCCGTATGTGTCTGGCCTGTTTTACCCCAAGGGGCAGTGACATTGTCTGTGTCGTCCTGGAACTAGCCTCGATGCTCCAAATGACTCTTTACCAATATTGTTTACCGCCATTTCCCAAACAGAGGACAGGAAGCAGCGTCTAGGTTCGAAAATGACATTAACATTCCTCATGTTCCTCGTGTGGCCAAGGCCTCGATCTCTCAGGAGACAAAGGGGAATCAAAGTGAGCGCGGTGTTCATTTGAGTGTGTCAGCAGCAGCGTCCTCGT
Organism: Epinephelus cyanopodus; assembly: GCA_026686955.1. Classification (NCBI taxonomy): domain Eukaryota; kingdom Metazoa; phylum Chordata; class Actinopteri; order Perciformes; family Serranidae; genus Epinephelus; species Epinephelus cyanopodus. The sequence continues at coordinate 9,248,766 of CM048916.1, read as the reverse complement.
GAACGTGTGCCCGGTCTTACGTTGTCCCCCAGTATCAAGACACAGAGCCTCTTGCCTCGTTTCCCCCCAAATTCAACATTCCGCCACCATTGATCCGTCTCTTCAATTAACAGCCAGGTTTGTCCCCAATCAATTCCTATCTCCCTCCTCTGTTCTTCTATCTGTCTGTCTCTCCCTCCTTTTCTTCATTTTTTCACATTACCCCCTCGTGTCCCCCGTTGCCCCCTCCCCTCCCTCACACGCTCCTACCTCACACCCTAAGGTCTCGGGGGTCACTCCCTGCAAGGTGATTCGTAAACAGCAGCTTGCGAAGAAATCAATACTTTATCAACAAGCCTCGACGGGCTTTTGCACTTATCCTATATGATCTTTGTGGTAAAGGGCCCCGAGCATCCATCTCCTCCTCTGGCTCGCTCCCTAAGCTCTGTTGCTAAGACAATCAGAAGAAAAGAGAGAGGGATGAAGAGAGGAGGAGGGGCCAAAGGAGGGCAGGAGAGAGGCGAGGGGAGAGGGGATTGTGCGGGGTCCGGAGGCTCGCTGTTAGAGGAGGGATTTGCTGCTCCGCTGCTTTTAGCTTGATCTGCATCTGATTAAGGAGAGAGGGCAGAGTGTTGTCCTTCACCCCCGTGCTCCCCTGTCCCACCATTATGTACCCTGGCACTGAGATCCATCATCCACCTACCACAGGCCTGGCTGCCATAGCCTGGGGACTTATTAGACTGGCCCTGCTCCGTCCGACACAGCCCCACTCTGCATACCACGCAGGGTAAAAAGCCTCTGCTGCTACAACATGCCGTATGTTTACTGTGCATCCCAATGACTCAGGTGAAGTGAGAAGAATACAGACATATGTCAGAGTACATACCTGTGTGTGCTATCATGCTTGTGTGCAGTGCCGGACCTAGCACATTATGTATATGTACATTTAACTATTATTATTATCAATAATAATATTATTTTATTGTATTTATTACAAACAAGAGCAGGAACTACTGAATAATGTTCTTACTGAAGAACTCATGAAGGTGAACTCTTATTGCGAGGACTTGGTAGTATGCCTTCTGCAGACTGACCATTTGACCGTTTTTCCCTTATGATTGACTTGACTTGATTGAAAATTCAAATGGGGGACCGATGTCACCTACAGAGAGATCCGCCGCTGCTTGTGTGAGTATCAACCTGAATGTTCTGTGAGGAGTCCTTTGGTGTATTGGGAAGCCACTCCAAAAAAAATACTGAACATTGTGATAGTACCTTTAAGGAGAAGTCCGGTATTTTGCACTTCATTGTAGTCTATTAGCTCAGCTCAACTGTGCTGTGTGCGCTCCTGGAGGAAGAACAAGAACAAACAGAAAAGTAATAATTCTAAACTACTGCACAATGGATTATTCACTTGTACACAACCTTCGCAGTACGATGTCTTTTAACACAACACCAACCACTCTATTTCATCATAAACAGCCCAGAGATGGGGCTCAGAGTGCGAAATACCAGACTTCTCCTTTAATACTTCATGACTTCCTGTATATTATGAGAACTGCTAATTAATAGTTGTGTGTAGATTGATACATGCACCTGCACAATGATATGACTAAATGTGCCTTTGTGATACCTGTCACACTAATACTCATGTATTTCAACTCTTTTCACATTGTCACATTTGTATTTTATGTATGTGTGTAACTGAATTTTGTTTAGACATTATATATCACCTCAATTTGTCCCTCGATGGACCAGTGAATTATGCTGAATTGAACTGAATAAATTATGTTGAAGCGCCGCCATGTTTCAGTAGTTTGCTACAGAGAACGACCTCCAAGACTGCAGTCCTAACAGTACAATGCTTTTTTATATGCTTGATGCCTGTGATTGGTGCTGACAGTTTACACAGCGCCGCCATTCCCAAATTCTACATATATTAATTTTAATTTCTCTTATTGGAGTTCAACCACGATGCAGTTTATTCATAAGAGATCTAAAAGGGAGTCAGACGAATACGACTCATGCGGAGGTGACACCACAATGACGTATTTCAAAAAGTCAAGTTCAAACATATTTTATCAAACACACATTTCCTTGAAATTCACTCGGGCACAACCCATAGCGTAAAGCATGAGTCTGAGATCCAGTCTTTGCTTTTTCTGGTTGTTTTTACGAGCTTCTAGCGAGGGTCCTGAGGATGAGCCGAAATATTTCGACACACTGCTTCCCAGATGCTTCATTGTCAGTGTTATTGGATCAGCACTGTTAGCGTCCTCCATTTTTATTTATCAGCATAGTTTACTGGTCAGTCAACAGGGCGTGCAATAGGTCAGGATGACGGTGGATTTTAAAGTGCCCTCTACTGGACCACAATGCAAACCACTTCAAATGGTCTGTTGCACTTAAAGACTGTTAAGTTTTAATTCAAACGTGTCATTGCTGTTAATTTTTCCAATGTTCACATGAGAGTTAAATTTTCAAATAAGTGACAGCCCTGCTGTATAGGATTACATGCTGTAGATGTATTTTTGGCAGACAGCAAGAACATATATTTATTCATGCGTATCCTATTCAACTTTTAAAACTTAAATATTCCCCTTTTTTTGGTATATTCACAATTTTTCATGGTCATTTTCCATATTTTTCCTTCTTCTCAAAATAGTCCAGTTTGTGGCAAGCGGAAGGGCTACAAAAGTAAATATTATTTTTCATACTGTGTACTGATGAGGTCAGGAGAAAAGAAAAACATATTTGAGAAAAAAAAAACTTTGCTTTTGCAATTATTATCATTATTTTGTGTCAGACCTCAAACAATGAGGGAGTAAATCCCGTGCTGAAAACACACAGGTTAAAATATTAAATCAGTGCAGACATACAGAGGCCATAAACTAAATGTGTAAAATATTGCAATAAGAAGGTGATAAAACATAGAGCATAATTTAGTGATTATATCAGAGGGGGGCATGTCAGTGCTGCTCAAAAAAAAAAAAAACGACCAAATGAGAAGCTGTAAAAGTTTCCTCAGTTATTTTATATTTGTATGAACTGACTACGTCCTTCACCCGCACTCTTTCTTAAAGGTTAAATCATTAATTCAAACTTTAACAATGGCTGTGGCACCAAAAAAACTTGTCTCTCTCAAATGTATTGATGCAACTACTCATCCCTTTTACAAGATGTTGATAAGTTAGGCTTTAATTCAGCTCTAAATCACAAGGTTGTGGAGGATAGTCTCTGTTCTCTCGCTCCCAGCGGCTCCTGTCCAATAAGCCTGCATCAAACCCGTCAGACTGGGAGTGAAAAGTGGAGGAGCCCCGGCATGTGCAAACATCAATCCTAAATTTCCAGCCTCAATACCATCATGACCTTGGTTTGGAATGACATCTATTTGCTGGCTGGCTGCACACATCCCTTTGCAAATTGTATGGGCCAGGCTAATTTGTTTTTATGCACGTTTAGTCAAGAATGTGATGCCACGTTAGCTTTTGGGAGCACTGCCAATGTGGTGCGGGGTTTCCGAGTGACAGACAGAAAAGGGGTGATTGAGGATGATTGTTCTGCCGGTTGTGTTGATATATGAAAAGAAAGGCCCACTGAACGCATCCCGGAATGGGTTCACGGCAGATAGGAGTCCTTCTGGGACCACCTAAAGCTGAATATCATCATCTGTGCACGGAAATAAACAATGACCTTTAAAGCTGGGATCCTACAGTGAAGACAGGTGCTGGGAGGTAGCTTAACAAATCTTAAAGTAGAGAATGCTGTACCGAGTCATAAAAAGCCTTATAAAACATTTTTAAGCACGAAACTGTCGGAGTAAAGAAAATTTATGGGCAAAAAAAAATATGCATGAAAAAAAACTTGTCAAGCCTGTGCGCAGTACGCTCCCTTGACCTGCCAGCAAAACAATCGCTGTGCCCTCGCTAAACTGAAATGTAAACACAGTTCATGCAGGAAAATATTTGCCTTCCTCATAGCTGAATTGACCTCTCAGCTCCACACAGTCAACCTCAAGCTGTTTCATTATCTCTCCAGCACAAAATTGAGTCTCAGGTTCTGCTACCTTCACACAACGCCGCCTCATTACCATCATCACTTTTTCAAAGCGAGGCCCATACAGAGCAATCAACACGATGAGTTTTCCTTCACAGGGAAACATAATGAACCCCCTACACATGACCTGACTTTACAGCAAAATGATAATGTACAGTACACAGAGAGCAAGCAAACACACACACAGATAAGTCTTTATCATACACACACATGCACTGTATACACCATCCCCCCATATGTCCTCCCATGACCAGGGCCCGCTTCACCCGGCTGACAAGAAGCCGTCTTCATATTACGTGACAGAAATAGTCCCCGTGGCCCTCACATATACATTCTGCAAGGTGCTAGGACATAACATTCAAGTAAATACAGTCCATAACCTGAGATGTGTTCTTTGCCATATGCCCTGCACGTACGCACATTGGGCAATGCAGTTTAGGTGAAAAGGGTCACACACAGATATGGACCCACACACACACACACACACACACACACACACACTTGAAGATAAATGCACATATATACTCCACTAACACACACTGCAACACACATGTACTGTACTGTACTCTGAGAATCGTGTCAGCGTGTCTGCAAAGGTTACAGTCCACAGACATATTCCCATACATAATAATAGACATATGACTGGAGTATTTTCACTGGTCAACATGCTTCACACTGACTTCACTGAGCAGATAGTAAAACACTGCCACTGTTTAAAGGCTAAAAAAAAAAGTAGTTTTGTTATGGAAAAAAATTAAAAATTAAAGCATCAGCTCACCCAATATTTTTTCACTTATTCAAGCGATGGAGGGTCGAGTGTAATTTTGTTTGCTCTGCCGGCGCTGAAAAGTTATATACAGTGACATCTCTTTCCATAAACAGTGTTTCAGTTACTGAGGATAATTCACAAACCTTGTGGTCAACAGTTTTCATCTCTCTCTTCAGTGGAGGGAGCTTCTGCTGAAGTGAAACACTAGAGTTTCTTAAATGCAATTTTTGCATGAGATTCCATTTACCACTATTTTATTAGAGTGGCGACCAAAGTTTGAGATGCATATTACCAAACCAATCGCCAGAAAAAATGTTGCCAATATGCCACTTGGTTCAGATCAAGTTTTGGCTTAAAATATCTAGTTTCAGATGTACAATTTCTCTGTAAAAGTCTCAGTAAAAAACACCCATGTTTGGGGGTCAAAAGGCTTTCCGTAGCTATCATTACCAGAAAAAAACAACGTGTTCCCTTAAAAAACACCTGCATGTGGTGTCTAAAAAGGTGCTGAGAACACTGCAATGACTCACTAAATTACAACCAGTTTTGTTGTTGGTCTCAAACAGTAGCGTAGCTCATAAACTACATCACTTTAGAAATGATTTGATACACATTTCTTCTAGCAACTGGGCTGATATCACTTGGGTAGGGAAGTTTTTTCGTGGTGGTAATCCTGGGAGGTGGTTGGGGGGATATACCTTCATGTTTCACTTTCTTGTTCTGTTACTGACTCACTAATTCATAACCCTTTTCCACAGTAAAATGAAATCATGAATTAAAGCTGCCTGGCACTAGTAGCAGTTCCTCATTCTTTGGTACTTGCTGTTATTTCCCCTCTCTCATTTCATCTTAGCTAAATGCCACAATTCCCCTGAGCTAATTAGGGGGTTATTCAGATCACCTGTTGTGCAGTGGGGAATGACTCCTGAGTGAGAATTGAGAGCAGCTTGGTGAATTTTCTCTCGGGGCCAGTCAGGGTGTGACGATGCCCTTTCTTAAAAGAGGTGGAGAAAGGGCATTCTGATTCTTCCTCAACCTACAGCAGACCTCATGTTAGCAAATATTATCAACCTGAAACTCTCTTTAGGCCCATTTGAGACTTTTTTGCTGTCTTTTGCTTTGAGGGTGATTTTGTACATTCTGAAACCTCGGTAGAGGGAACATTAAAGAACACCTTTCACTGGGTTACCTGCGTCAGGGCAGGTCTTTGTACAATAGTTTTGCTTGCTGAACGATCACCTAACACAGGTTTTATAATTTTTTCTTTAACGTGTTGCTTTTCATTGAAACCTAATATAACCCCCGACCTCCATACAAACACATTTGTTTATTATTGAAAACACATTTGTTTATTATTGTGATTGTGATTATCATTTCATTGCGAAGGATCTTGTAAGATTTGTTTCTCCAGTTGAATATTCTTTATGTTATGTTGTTAGAAACTGATTCTCAAGCTTTTTCCGACCAGCTGAAATCTGGGGAATCAGTACCGCCACAACTGACTGGTTTTGCATACTGCATAAATACTGTAAAAATGCCAGTAAATCAATAAATAAATAAATAAATAAAAATCTTTGATAAATATATTTTCAATCCTTCTTTTTTCTGTTCCTGAAAAATGTAAAAGAAAAAATGTAAGAGACGTCGGCCTTTAATCGAAAATGACCACCACACGATGTTCTCTCACCCACACTTGAGCATCTGTCCAGGGAGGGCTGCAGAGGTCAGGCCGCGCGGGACCATAGGTGAGTGGATCCCAAGTCTCGAGCCCTGCCCGGGACCAGGGGTGGCAGCTCCGGGCACTTCCACTTTAACCCAAAACAAGTGCTCACGATAACCAGATGAGCAGATAACGTTAACTAGGGAAAATAAAAAATGAAAACACCGCAGTTGTAGCCTGTTAGCGAACATGAGCTAAACCAGCTAACAGCTAATGAAAGATAACAATAGCGGGTGGGGACCTTTGCTATATACACCCAGTCGTGCCTCACCACTCACCAGGATCCTCTTTTAACAGTCACAGAATAAACTACATAGCCATTTCTGCCAATTTATTCCAGTTAGCTTACCTGAGAGCAACTGCGATGAGATGCTGCGACCTGCGAGTTCAGTTTCAAACAAAGACCGCGGAGATGAAATTCCACCTTCTGTGGCGATTTCCGTATGTGGGCAGGTATGGGCCGTAACAGAGACGTTTGATGAGCTGGGACAAAGAGTATTTAATTTAAAGATATTTGCCCATGCGGCCGACACTTGTCAGACGTTATAAATTAAGGTCCAGTGTGTCGTCCTGAGGCCGACGTCAGCCAGATGTATGTGTGCTATCTTGTTAAAGAAACTCTGGGTCCTCTTCACTTCTCGGAAAGAAAAGGGCTGCAAAGAGTGACAAACATACTAAAGTGGACCCGAGATGGTCAGTGACAGTCTGAGGTTGGGAGAAAAAAGAAAGGTTGTCGAGCAAAAAAAGTCAAACCTGACTCAACTTTCACCGCAACACCACATCAGCCGCTACCACACAGCATAGGCATATGTGCAGGCACACATCTGTGTTAAAATACCTTGTGTTATGACTGGCATAATTATACTGTTTTCATTGTGAGTGTTGAGACAGAGGTCACCAAAATTTAAAAATCTGTCTCACCGTAACACGAACTGCTCTGCAGTGTTTTGGCATCTGACAAGCGTTCAAGCTCATGTAAGCTTTCCTCAAAGTGAACTTCCTGGATCATATTTCATCGTCTTACCGGTACATGTAGCAACACACCCAACACTGTGCTATTTTTTCTCTGTGTCAGCTAACTTTGATCACTTATTCTTGCTCCTGCACACGACTGCATCACACTACCACAGTCCAGCTTTGATCCTGAATGCAGAAAGAAATAACTGCCACTTCCCAAAACACAAGAAAAAAGTGCTTTGGTTTTTGTTTTGTTTTTTGGTTAGGATTGGTCCACTTGAATGAGTCCTAACCGGCATCCTTTTGTCCTTGCATATGAGAATTCAACGTGCTCTCGGGTCCACAGATAATAGCTGTCCTTTCATGCACGCGAGGCCCGATAGCCACACGCTGGCCTCAAACCCTTTGGCTACTCCTCGCTCACACGGAGTCAAATGTTCGACCAACATTTGATTGAAACTGGAATGAAGAGATACAAGAGCGTGCGATATGGCTCCGGGGATGGAGTGCAGTTTCGACGCAATCTCACAGACGGACTGGTATCAGAAATATCAGGTATGCTTGTATAGCTGGAGGTTATTCCATGGGATTAGAAACCAGCATTATCTCTCCGCGGCTTGAATGTGAAAATAGACCATGCTGGGTTTAAGTGTGTGTCAGTCAAAGCACACTCAGGCATGCCATCCAGCAAAGGCTATCAAAGACATCATTAAGTATTCCAGGAGTCTTATGCAAAATATGCATAAATGATTCACTGCTTTACCTGAATCAATACACTGATGAAATCAGTTCATATTTTTCACAGGAGATGATACAGTGTGTTTGAAAAACAAAGGAGAAAAAACACATTTGCCCTGGTAAACAGCAGGTGACCTAACTGCTTAAGCTGCAGGGCTGATTTACACACAACCACGAGTAAAAAGCTCTTTCTTCGCTGAGGATTAAGAACATGAACACCCACAGAGTTACCTGTGTGCTGTGCTCATATGGAGCTGATAAATCCAGTCCATATGTTTACCCAAGGACTCCATTTAATTGTTTATTTATGGGTTCAGAAGTCATTTCTGCATCCAAAATCAAAAGCAGAATAATCGTTCCTTTTCTTCCCTTCTTCTCCTCCCCTCGCCTGTTTCTCTTGCTTTCTGTCTCTCCGTCCCCTGATTTTACCTTCCGTCTTGACATCTTTCAGCCTGTCACTGATTCATGCTCACCTCCTCCCCCCTCCCCGACCCACAGCTCCTCCATCCCTCCATCCGTCACTCGGCTGTCCCGAGGCGAGCGGGGCAGGAGCCGGGCTGACTGTACAAGAGGTCTTGGAAGGGTGACCACTCCCTGCTGTCTGCTCGGCTCGTGTTTTGTTTGATGACATGACTGTCCATTTAAAAGGCAAATTGGTTCTGTGCGTGCAGCAATCTGTCTTTTTTATGGGAGGTATTGTTTGTGCAGATATTTTTTTTCTAATCATTGGAATTCATAAGGAGCTATTAGTGAGCGCTGGGCATACGGTCTGAATGTACAGCGTCGCTGCAATGACTTGCCTGTCTTTTCCACTGGTTCCTCACTCTTTCCAAAATGGCTCACTAGCTGGCCAGATTAAACAGGAAAAATATTTAACATCCTTATTTTTACTTCTATTCTACTTCTGAGGGCCTTTTGGCATCAGTGTCCCGAAGAGGTCATCCACATGTAAAACTAAGCAACTCAGTGACTGATGTGGCACTTCGAGCTAGCTAGCGTCACACGTGCAGGAGCATGTCTGAAACCAACAGCCATACAGGAGTGAGCTTGTTTTCTATGGGAGCCTTTAAAGTGATAATGCGGCGTCTCAATACTGTTTTTCCTGCTGCTGTTAAATTATATAATTTGGCTCTTGTGCTGTGCCTCCAGCTGTTTGAAAACTATAGAAATATTATTTTTTTTTTACCTTTGGAACCTTATATCTAAGTTTATCCAGATGGTTTTAAAGGGTTTCATCAGCCACAGCCTTGAAGAACAGGAAACTAAACATAAAAATCTATTGAATCAAAGTAGCAGGGTTTTAATCAACCACAACAAAAAGTATCTGGGCAAATAACAAACATATGGTTTGTGCACTATTAACATCAAGCAACAGATGTCAGTGGCACGTAGGTGTTTTACCATTAGCACAGGTTTCTTTGCTATTAGCCAGCCACAGCAGCTAAAATGCAATAAGTTTCCAACCACAACACAAAAGTAATTTACAGGGACCTCCTATTTGTTAGTCTAGACTGGCTATATAAAACCTTATTTGAATCAGTCCAGCCTCTTAAACTGGTAGGTGCTGAACAGGTAGTGTAGCCTACAATGGGTTTTTAGACCTTTTGTTGCCACTGTAGTTTCAAAAAGAAAATGTTGATGCTGTACATTTCTGCAAATTATGGTTAAATTATATGTGCATGTTTCATACGTATAATATCAACCTTTCTAAAGTGATGTGGTAGACTATGTCATTGGGAGGTGGAGGGGATGGTGGATGATGTGTCACCCGCAAAACTGCAGACCACTGTTCGAGACCAACACTGTTCATTAGTGAGTCATTGCTGCATGTTGAGGTGGCTCTCTAGTTACCTAACATGAGTCTTTTTAGTGACCCGTTGCTGCTTATCTTGCCGTGATAGTACCGCAAAAAGTGGTTGCTTTTTACCCAGACAATGCTGCTTTTCCAGCAGCTTTTTAGCCACCAAAACCAGGTAGTTTAAGCCAAAACATGATCTTTTCCTAATCATAACCAAGTGGATTTTGTGCTTAACTTAACCACGTGTTAACCACACTGTTGCTGAAATGTTAAGTTTCAATATATCTGCAAGATAACAGCATACAAATGTGACATATCCGTGAATTGCACAACAGCTGAAAACAGCTGCCTGCTGTAGCCAAAAAATGATCAATTATCAATTATAGCTTCCTTAATGTAAGGTAAATGTTATGTTTTTTAGTTAAATAATAAAAAACTAGTCCATACACATTGAATACAGGATACCATACCATGATTTAGTCATCCCAAAAATTTGAAAAAACAATAACATTGGTCCACAGGGGGAGCCACAGCGATCGGTCGCATTTTAGCCATTTTTAAGCATTTTTCTGTTGTTATAGCGCCACCCAGTTGCCAATTAGAGTTCCAGTCACCTTGAGGCGTCCTGTTCTACATATCTACCACGAAAGTTTCATGTCTTTACGACATACGGGGCATGAGATATGCCCATTCAAAGTTTGCATTTCAATTGGTTACTATAGCGCCCCCCTTTGGCCAATTGATGTAATATTGCTTCGTTCACATCCTCCCATGACCCTCTACCACAGTGCCAAATTTCACATGGATTGACCAAGTCAGTGAGGAGAAAAACATGTTCTGTGACCCATCCACTACACCAGCCTCCTTGTTATGAGGAACCCTTCTTTTTTATTTCCATCAGCACACTGGTCACCTGGTAGCAGCCTCCCAAATACATCAGTTATACACGAATTACTGGCTCAAGACTACGTGGAATTAAGTACAAACTTCGGTGCATTACTTGACATAGAAAAACGTACAAACGGTGCATGAGAGCAGCCAGGTTAAAGGATGGGGACCTGAGCTTTTTTCCAAAAGGCATTTGATATGTAGTTGCGTATGATAATCACTTTTATCAGACAAATTGATTTGAATTGAAATACATAAAATACCAAAATAATGCATGTTGTGTTGAAGGTGGCTGCAATACCTAGTAAGTACAAATAGCGTGTGCACATTTAAGCTGGCCGGTACAGTGAAACACAGTGTGTGCTATTCCTTGGCTTCTTTGTGCGTGCTGCCTTATGCATATGTTGGCTCGTCTGTGTGTCCATTTGTATTTTAGCCACTGCTGGACACAGCCATGCATGGACTTACACTCATCGCTCTATTCTCCATCAACTACGATCACGCACATGCACACGGTCTCTCTTTCTCTCACTCTCCCTCTCTCTCACACTCACACACACACACACACACACACAGACACACACACACACACACACACACACACACACACACACACACATATCTAGGTCAAGGCAGCCAGGGGTAATGGGAAAAGCCTGAGGCGTATCTGCCAGGCAAATGATCTTATGAAATGATTAAAGAGTGGTTTCTCTCACTGAAGGCGCGGATAAAACAAGACTAGTGGTGCATATGCAGGTTTATGTATATGTGTTCGTGTGCATGTTTGTGTGTGCGAGCAGGGCTAATCCAGGCTCAACAGTATCCACCCAAAGGTTCCCTGGGAAGAGGCAGTTAAGAGGCAGTTTGGGGCAGCATGGTGGTGTAGTGGTTGGAGAGAGAATCTTGCATTTGAAAAAAATAGGTTAGACCCATATGGCTGTTAAAGTCCTTAATCAAGACAGGAAGCCAGGCCACCTCGAGGAGCGTTGTTCTGTACCTTACTTCACTTCTTCATACGTTGTATTCACAGACTGTATAAAAGAAGCAGAGACGTAGCCTCCAGGTCTGAAAAGTGAAGTCAATGCAGAAGTGACTTAAAGCTGCATTCTTTGTGATGGCCAGCAGGGGGTGACGCCACTGGTTGCAAAAAGATGTCAGATTGTATAGAAGTCTGATGAGTTTATAGGCTCAATCACTAGTTTCAAATATTCTTCAGTACAGCACAAATTTTATTTTTTAAATTATGGCCCCTTTTCGAGAAAGATAGACAGTTAGGCAGGGTGTGCTTTAGGGTGTCGCTACCTTTTGATTGACAAGATGCTACCATTTTTCAGTTGTGTGTTGCTGTTTTGCTAGTGTGGAAAGTGCCATGAAAAGTACTTTGTTTTCATGAGTTTCACTTGATTGTCCCCCCAAATCCAGGTATTTTTTTAGCCAAAACATGATCTTTTCCTAACCATAATCAAGTATTCTTATGCCTTAACCTAACCACAGCATTGTTTGGACAAAGTTTCAACATATTGACGACATTTCTCCTAACTGTGTTGCGTAGCAATGTGTGTCTTCCCAAACTCCACCCTTTCATTCAAATATGGTCACTTCTGGTTTCAAAAAGGCCAAACAAAACGGTAACCCACAAACCACTGGATGACGTCATGGTGGCTACATCCACTTCCTCTACACAATCTTTGGTTGTACGTCCATAGCGATGTACCACTGTACTGTAGAAGGTGGTATTCATGGAGTGACAATGACATGTTTAATACAGATTTTGATGCACATTATATAGGGCAGCCTTAGCCTGGAGGGGAAAGTCTCTCTGCATGTTTTGAGCTCACACACAGGGAAAAAGGGAAAGCCTGCTAACCCGCTTTATAAGTGAGGGCCTGTAATGAAAGAGTGCTGGGCTATGAAGACCAGAAGTGGACGTGGACATGACATTTTAACTTATGGCAGGGATGAAGATGTTGACAGAAGATAAAGACAGAAAAATGTAAAGCAGTTCACCTCAAGCGCTCCCTTCACTGACTTATTTACTTTGTCTGAGAGAGAAATTTGAACACGTTTAATGTCATTCAGATGTTGCACTTGCAGTGCAGTTAAGTGTTGGTTTGATTACAAAAACCACAAACAAAACTTCATTCACCCTGCCATCCATAAGCACACCCATGATCTTAATAGAAGGTCTTAATAATAGAAATTCTGTCTGTAGTTGCAGCTCTGTTAGAAATCCAATAGATGGAGACGACGCAGATATGTTTCCTCCCCAAACTGCCCACGGCCGGCTGCTCAGCTCTTCAAATTAAGTCACTAGATGATGTATGCCCATATGTACAAATTACATGCAATGAATGTGAATTTCATTCAGTATGTGCATATGTTGTTCCCTGTGAATCCATCGTGCATGTCATTTGAATCCAGCCCCAGGAAAGGTGGACTCCGCTACAGATAATGCAAACTCAAGGTAAACAATGAAAACACAATAAGGTAAGTACAAGGTAAATACATTTTATGGTGATAGCAGAATAAATTTAGAAAACTGATTGCCATGAAAATATAGTAAATATAACTGTTAGCCTTAAAGACACTATTAAAGAAAAAAAAAAACAGTATATGGACTCATACAGAAGTAATCCCTCTCAATCATTGCTTATGACCCACAGGAAGTGTGTGGTGGTATATTTATGTGCAGAGACTCTGCCCTCTACTTGTATTTATTCATTTTCTTTATTTAGGACATTTATTGGCATGTACCTACACAATGCTCAGGTGAAGTCAGGGCTTCATAAAAAGGCAGCGACTGGGTGTCAGACCGTATGCAGCAGACATCAAAGATCTATATTTTCTGATCTACTTTTGTCTAAATGAGTGATAGGATGTTCAATATTTGACATTTCTCCAGTATGAAGCTCGGGCTGAACCTGCCTGCAGCCTGTGAGCATGTGCTATATTAAATAATAGGGCACTCAGAAAGTGTCAAACAACGTCAAAATATGTCCACTAAAAGTGCTTTTTTTTTAGCACAGATAGACTTGGAAATGAACTTCTGTGTTTACCTTTAGCTGGAATCTGACATATTTATTGTGGCAAGTCAAAACACTTCCTCTGCCTGCTCCCTCTCTCTCTCCTCGTCCCTCTTCAATGAGCTCTGTGTGTACAAATAAATTCGGGCGGTCATCAAATTCAAATGGCTCATCCAGATCTAGTTGGTCAAAATTGGGTAAAAATTCAGCCATTACTCGATTTTGACCAACTGGATCTGGATGAGCCATTTGAATTTGATGACCGCCCGAATTTATTTGAACACGAAGTACATGGACGCAGAACTCATTGAAACTGAAGAGCGGACGAGGAGAGAGAGGGAGCAGCAACAGGCAGAGGAACATGTCCAAATCCAGCTAAAGTTAAACACAGACATTTATTTCTCCTTTCCATTATGTCGTCGGATAATTATACTAACAATCCGAGCCTATCTGTGTGGAAAAAAATGCACTTTTAGTGGACATATTTTGACGTTGTATGATGCTGTCTGAGTGCTCTATTATTTAATATAGCATGTGCTCACAGGCTGCAGGCTGCTAGCTTTGTACTAGCTAGCTTCGTACTGGAGAAATGTCAAATATTGTACATCCTATCACTCATTTAGACAAAAGTAGATTGGAAAATAGGTTGAAAAAAAAACATTAGTTCCCCTTTAAATGCCAATATAGTGAGGTGAAATGTCTACCAAGATTGAATCTGGGGTCTTTCACTTTCGCAGTAAAAGTGAACATAACTTAAGACTTAATATTTATATTCACTTACCTTTTCCTCGATTTGTCTTCAAGCAGGATCACCATGTTTCATTTTTTTCAGTGTAGGCCTGACGCGATTTAAACCGAGGATTATAACTATAGAACAGTGTTTCAGACTGAAGGGGAATTAGTGGAAACATAGCAGAGCAACATGGTGGACTCTGTAGACGAGGACTTGCTCCCTATGTAGATATAGACGGCTCATGCTAAACTAACAAAAACACAACAATTCTTCACTTCAGGTGATTGTACACTAAATAAAACCAACTTACTATATTATATCCCATTTCTACCAATATATCCCCCTAACTTCCAAACACTGGACCTTTAAAACTGACATTCTTCTTTATTAATAAGTCCTGTTCATCACTCACAAGCTGAAAACAGCTTCTAGTCTGTGAGCGAAGGCTAACGATGGACAGATATTTTTGGTAAACTGATGAACAGTATCAGCCCAACATTTTGTAAGTGCTAAAGGAATCAGCTCTATTGCAAAGTGCTGACAGATATGCAAACAAGCAGTATATGTGTTAATGACTGCGAGCTTAGTGTGTGAATAGCAAGGTGTTGATTGGTGCTGTTGCAAGCTGCTGTAGCCAAGACAAGCCTGGCCCACCGTGGTGACTTATAGCACACACCCTCGGCCAACAATAACTAACTTCTGTCTGCAGCAACAGCTCTCGCAGTCACTTCTGCTCTTGTCCTGACAGAGGCGATGGTGTCTTATTGCCGGGGCTGAAGTTTGCCTTCAGGGGCCATGCGGGGAAAGAGGGGGAGGATAAATGAGACCCTTTCGGACAGCGATGAAGTGACCCACATGTTTTCTCTGGTCATCTCTCCATCTCTCCTCTTGTCTTCTCTCATTTTGTTCTATTTCCCTACTGGCCATCTTTCTCCCGCTCTCTCTCCTCCTTTGCCTCTGCACTAATACCGACGCCCCACACCATTAGTGTTGCCACAGTGACAGCAGACAGATGTTCAGTGCCACTTTTTGCAAAGAAGAAACACAGGACAGGAAGTGGAGTCCACACATGCAAATTTATATACTAACATACCACATGCACTGCAAAGTGACAGCTGCACCATGCTGTGTTTTAGCATCTCTCTGTTATATGCAAAGCACCTCAAGTTCTTCACACAAACACGCGCACACACACACACACACGCACATACATTTTCGGTGCCCACATCAGAAGAGGGAGGCTGTGTAGTTGTTCCCGGTGTCACAGGATCACCCTCGACACAGATGACAAACAGATATAATCAGCTCTCCAGAGACCCATCCTGCTGCTGCCACAGTCATTGCAGCTGGATTAATACACACATCAAACAATCAGGGGCCACTGGCCACTACGCCGTACCGACTCATATCCACACACATAACTGCTGCATATTTAACACACATATGCATGCACACACAGTTATGGACACATAATTGCACGCACTGTCAACACTCATTGTCGTCGCGTCAACACACATATCATATCAAAGGAATTGTCCCTTTGACCCTCAGTGGCACATAGACCAGAATAATCGTATAATCTCCAAACTAAGGAGCGATATACATATCTAAATGACTGGCTGGGCCATCCTGTCATTCCATCACTAAGGATTTGCATGTGTGTGATGTATTAAATACTTTCTCATGCCTGATCCATCGCGTCATAATAACACAGCATGAAGAATCACGCTGAGGCAGACCTGGAGCTGATTTATAGTCTTACCCTGGCTGGAGGCTCCGTCTGGGCTGTTTGAAGTGGCGTGAGGGTGTCTGTGTGTATGAATGGATGCACATAGATAGTAATATAGGTGTTTATGCATGTGTCTGTGTGGGAGGATGTGTGTGTGTGTGTATGTGTGTGTGTGGGGGGGGTCACCCGTCTGATGCATGTCGTCTAGACAACATTTGTGCCCTGAGTCCGAAAAGGGGTGATTGTCTTATGCAAATGAGGCCACGCTAGCTGTGACAAGTCGTCCAGCATGTGGGTCATGTGATGATAGAGAGCAAGGCGAAGCAGCGACGGTTGATAGCCTGCTTTTTTTATTTATTAGCTTGGCCATTGTTCACTATCACCTCGTCAGACAGTGAAGACACTGGGTTTTTATTGAGGCCAAGAGAGAGTACAATGTGTGATTTAAACCTTTC
Source organism: Epinephelus cyanopodus (assembly GCA_026686955.1). Taxonomy (NCBI): domain Eukaryota; kingdom Metazoa; phylum Chordata; class Actinopteri; order Perciformes; family Serranidae; genus Epinephelus; species Epinephelus cyanopodus. The sequence continues at coordinate 9,231,921 of CM048916.1, read as the reverse complement.
TGTTGGTATAAAAGCCCAACACACAAATGCTTTCTAATGACTTAGATTGTAATGAAAATTAGTTAGACGAAGAAATTTGATTTTCTCAGAGGGTTTGTTTTGCCCAAATTACAAACATATTTTCTCACGTAGGTTTAGTGGTATGCGGCCATGCAGATAATTTGGGTTTTATATGTTTAATGTTTTCCTCCAGATCAACATGGTTTCCCCGCATAATAGTTTAAAAAAACTTGGAAAATGGACTGAAAGCCAATCTACTTTCTCTCTTACTGAGAAATTTACTTGCAGTGACCTTCGGTTTCCCCTTTCTCCTGCGCCGCTCGTGCTAGGTTGATCGGAGAAAGAACGACGCGAAAGATGGCTAGCGTTAATGCCTTGCTGAAATCCAAGGGATGCAAGTCCAAGACAAATTTCCCCATAGGGAACAATGAAGTTCCTCACAGAGACAATAAAGTGTATCGTACCGTATTGCATCGTATCGTATGGTATGGTATCGCAATGTCTCACATATGTTTTAGCCTCAGTCAGACCCAGACACAGATAAAAAGTCTCTCATGCACCAAAATCAGAAACTAGCAGATGTATCGGAATGATAAGTGTAGTTAGCATCTTTTATTTATGTTGTTTGTCAGCATGTAGACTAACTGCCTGTGGCAAAGATGGCGTTGATGGATGTGGGACATTCAATATCTGCTACAATGGGTTTACTATTTCCTTCCTTATTGAGAAATTTACTTGCAGTGATCTTCGGTTTCCCCTTTCTCCAGCGCCGCTCGTGCTAGCTTGATCAGTGAAAGAGCAGCGCGCAAGATGGCTCGGATTAATGCCTTGGTAACATTGGAGGGATTCAAGACAGAGACGAATTTTCCTACAGGGACAATAAAGTATATTGTATCGCATCGTATTGTATCATATCGTATCGTATCAGCTACACGTGTTTTAGCCTCAGTCAGACCCAGACACAGGTAAAGAGTCTCTCTAAAAACTGCACACTCTGTCATAGTCGAAACTCTCACGATGCTATTGCTGATTCAGCTCTTTGTACCCTCAAGTCTGCTCTGTACTAAGAGTCTCAGGTTTCTTTTTTGCTTTGTGTAGTTTTGTAGGTCTGTTCCCCCATTGTGTTTCCTGTATTATACAGCGGCTGCTTTCGTATTAGCTACGTGCAATCTAGCTTACCCGACATACGTTTGAATCTCAGATTTACGGGAAATGCACAGATATCAGCCCCTTCAGTAGAGAAATTTGAAAGCACGTCTCTAGTGACAATCTTTGCAAGTCAGTATAGTCAAGGCCAAACATTTTAGTGGATATAAACATGAGAAACACGCACGTTTGAGTGGAGGGTGACTTCAGTTTTGAGATATTTGCCACTGAGTTTTCTGCCACCACCCTTCTACTGAGGTTAATGCAGTTTTGTCCATGGTGTTCAAAGTATGTCAGAACACCTCTTACTAAAATGTGTTGCAATTTCTCTGCACCGGTCTCACTGTGCAGAGTGTTCATGTGGTATATTTCTCTGGTAGACAGTAGTTCCAATGAAAATGTATCACTGTGTGTTCTGCAGATTATCCAGAATAACCAGAACATTGATTCTGGACAGAAATGTTGCTGTTGAACTTTAAATGTTATTTTTCAATACCAACTTTATTTTGATCTGGTCCCATACGCAGCCTCATTTGGTCATATTGCATAATTTAAAATAATAATGAGCTATTATGACCCATTTTATGTCAATAGCCTTTTCACTGTTATACTAGAGACACTTTGGTCCAACTTAACACTCATCTTGGCCTCTTCACATTATATTCCCGGCTTTAAAAGCAAAATTATGCAATATGGTGCAGTGCTTTTCTGACTTAAATTTTCCTACTGTTTAAACCCTCTGTTCTATTTCCACTCTTCATTTCCAATTAAATCACAAAAGTTACACAGCGTTTATTCAGACTCAGTTCAGAGCTTTTCTTTCTTTTTGAAGGCTGCGGTTGAAATACAAATGTTGTACTATTTGATTAATCAAAGGTACAATGGTTAAATTACTATACTATTTTGTATGTTTTGTTGACAGCATACCTATATAAATATACATATTAGGTATAACTGCAGATATTTCTTTGACATAAAAACACGCAGATTGTTGTTTTATGTTTAACCTGATCTCACAGATATATGTGAAATGACCAAGACCTCTTAACACTGCTTTACATGGTGGTGACACACAGGGGAGGGTTGTAATGCGTTGCAAGTAACATACATGAGTAAGAAAGACTCCATCATGTTCCTACCTGTTCTACTTTTTACCTGGGTATATTTTTGAGCCAATAATCTACTTTTTCCTTCACTACAATAAAAGGAAGCACCACTTCTCTTTTGACAATGATTTCATGGTGATGGAGCAAAACCCAGATCAAGAGGCACTTTTTATACCAAAATCACAACAACAAAAAAACCAATAAAGAAAGAAAACAGACCTACATGATGATGTCCTTGCTGTGCCTCCCTGAAAAACAGTAAGATCTGCTTTTAAAAACTCCTAACCTCTGCAAACACATTGAAGAAAGTTGCTGAAGGTAAAAAAAAAAAAAAAAAGTAGTTAATGTTGGTTAGCTAACATTACATGTGTTAATTTTTTGTGTGTGACTTAATCTTTGATGCTATGACAACGACATTGTGTAGCTTGGGGTCTGTTTGGCATTTATATTGATATGCGTTAGAATGCAGTTAACCTGACATAATGCCGACTTTAACGTTAAAGTTAATGCCCTAAAAATTATTAAAATGTAAAGTAGCCTGTACTTTTTGTAATTTATTAACCTGGTACTTTTTTACTTTATCTTGAGTAGGTTTCTCAAATGATAATTTCACAATTACTTAAGTGATTTTTTAGTAGTTGTACTTTTACTTGAGTATAGATTTTCAGAATGAAGGGTCACAGTTTTAAACATGTTTTATGCTGTGAAATGATTGTCAAAACAAACGCCCCCATGCTGCGTCACATGCCACGGCACTTTTCGCTATTGTCCTATTTTCCAGCGTTGTCGCCCTTGAAAAAGCGCTTCCTTTTCAGAGAATCGCCTATTTTGTACTTCCCAGCTCCCGTAGTAGCAACTCTGTTGAAAAGCAAAGTTGAAGAACTTTGGCGCCATCTATCGTCATATTAAGCAACTCACATTGGTACCGTCCTTGTCTGGTTGTTGTGGTCGTCCTGCGTTGTGTGTTTTCTTTCTCCGTGCGTCTTCTTCTTCATCTTTTGTTCCAGTCGGCGGTTGGCAACCAGCTAGTCACATTACCGCCACCTAGTGGAGTGAAGTGTACAATAGAAATCCAGTTGACACTCGCAGTGCGACGCTCTCTGTGTGTGTTGGGGGCGGCACTTGACTCGTGTCAATAACGCCATCGTCATGTGACGCCGCCAGTGTGTTTTGGGCTTAAGAACCAAAACTAGTTGGTTAGGTTTAAAAAAAGATTGTGGTTTTGTTTGAAGAAGTACATTTATTACATAAGTAATGATGTAAGTTTGTCATCACGTGACATAAATACATAAGGGATGTAGGTACATCAAGTCAGTGTTGAACTTTGGTTTCACACGAGACACGAACATCTGTCTCCCAGTTGAAAGTCCTGTGTTTGTTTGACCCGTCCACCACCCCAGCCTCCTTCCAGTGCTGACTTTCTCAGGCTTTACACGACCTATGGGGCTTTAACATTAAACACCGTCCTTTGCGTGATGTTAAACCAGGGAATTTGTGTGTCATGTAATTTCAACACATGTGCCACCACCAGTGCGGTGTTAAGAATTCGTGGTCATTTCACATATTTCTGGGAAGCCAGGCTATTTGTGTTACACCCCGACAATCTGCATGACCAGAAACCACGAGTGTGTATTATATGTGTCATTGTAATTTGGGGGAACCGACCCTTTTACATTTCTCCGCTTAAACAATGACAATGTGTGAGTGTTTGTTAAAAGATGTCTAAAGATCATATGCCAAGCTGACACCAACATGTCCTGTCCTGTCCATGACAAGGCGTGAGAAGCATGTATAAAGATAATGACGAGGCCTCACGTTCAGCACTGTGGGATACAACTCTTCTCCATCCCATCATACTCTCCAAGCCCTTTCCACCAAATGTGGCAGCCATTTTCTCGTAGCTCCCAGTCAAAATGCCCTCTTTAATTATGGAAAGCCAGAAAGGGTTGCGGTGGAGAAGGGAAGCACTGTAAGGCTTGGGATATGTGGGGGGGTTCTGGGACGAGCAGTGTGGACTTGACAACCCAGGGCATGAATCGTGTAAATGGATTTCAAAACAGATGACCTGCACGCCGATCTCATGATCTGTGCCTTCCAGTCCTTCCTAAATGCAAGCTCTTTACTTCTCATCTCTCTCTCATCATTCAGCCTGTTTTTCTCTCTTTCTCGTATAGAAATCACCCCCCCTCCTCTCACATGACACAGCCCGGGGTATTATCATAGGATATGTCCAGAGGTCCATGCTGACCTTTCACCCTGGTCTCTGGGATAGAAGGGGGCCCCGTCTCTGCCTGAGCATAAAGAGTGGCGGGGCCAGCGGCGGTATTGTTGGAGGGGGGCTGCTGACTGACAGGTCATTTTTCACCCATTGTTTTTTTTTCAAACAGCAATTTTATCTTGCAAAGTAACGCCTTGGCAACCATGAAAAGTGTAGCTTCAATGTGCTTGTTATTGTTAAGTGATGATCCCATGGCATTCAGAGTATAAAGGTAGCCAAGGATTTCTCCAGGATGAGTTTCAAAAAGGTTCATTCATGTTTAACATGAGCAGTATTTTCCTAATTTATTACTGTCCGCTCCTCTAATGTTAATGATTAGAGTTGGGATAAAAAAATAAGCGGCAGTGAAATATTTCCAGACCTCTCGCCGTGCAAGCGAAACAGAAAGCAAAGCAAGCAGCCACAACGCGACACATTTCTCATATGTTTGTTTACTTGAGGTACTTGGGTGTTTACAGCGGCTGACGCAGCAACGCGCGCTCGTCTCGGTGGCTGTGGCTCTCTGTCTTGTGTCGGTATCTGGCGCTGTATCAAAGCAGGGGAACGAGACGCGCTCCAAGTTTTAAATTGAATTTCATGCTGGATTAGTGGCACTCCTCTCAAATGCATGTGAGCCTCCCCTAATGACGCGCTCATCTTCGCACTCCAGAGACACTGTGTGTGTGTGTGTGTGTGTGTGTAGGTGTGTGTGTGTGTGTTTCTCCATCAATTAGTACAAACAGGCTAGTGGCACATAACAGATATGTTTGCCTTATCGGTGGAAGTAATTGCTTTTGTTGCCGGACTTCATCAGACTCTGTACATATTATGTCAGGGAACGTTTTTTACTCTAAACCCTTGTTATGTTCAACAAACATATTGTCTGTAGAAGATATCAAACGCTCATTTCTAACCTACAGCGACTGTCTGCGGTACTAAAAGTTTCATGAACTTGGATGCTGATCAGACAAATTCTTCAAAATTGAAACAAATCAATCTTGAAAGTACACACTCGCTCAAAGACACACACGTTCCGTCTCCCTCCCTCCCTCTCTGTGTCCCTGGCCAGGTCTAATGGGGTCCAGGCAGCCTTGGGTCTATCTGTCCTTTGCCATGTGTCCTCTTTAGCACTGACCCATGCTGGAGGAGCAGGGACTGGGGCCTGGGGGTTGAGGTGGTAGAGGAGGGAAGGAGTGTGTGTGTGTATGTGTGTGTGTGTGTGTGTGTGTGTGCGTGCGTGCGTGTGTGTGTGTGTGTGTGTGAGTGAGAAGAGGAGGAGGAGGGGGGGGCCTCTGCTAGAGGCAGTGGGTGAGCAGAGGGCAACAGTGTGGGGGTTGAATGTAAGCCATGAAAGCTTCTCCTTCCCTTCCATCCACCACTTCACCCCTCCCTCATGATCCTGGCCTGAATGACATGGATGAATAACAGAGATGTGCAGCGGTACAGGATGCCCTGCCGCTGACCCTGGCTGCTCTGGCCAGGCCAGGGACGGTGTGTGTGTGTGTCTGTGTGTGTGTGTGTGTGTGTGTGTGTGTGTGTGTGTGTGTGCGTGCATGCATGTGCTATAAAACTTTCAAATTTATGCATGTTCAAAGTGTGCATATACACCATGTGTGTGCAGGTCTTTGTGTGTGTTCACCATCTCCATATTTGTCTGTTCATGCATTAATGTGTGTGTATGCATGTGCATGTGCATGTGTGTGTGTGCATGTGAGTGTGTGTGGCCAGCAGGGGAAAATAAACAATGTGCTCTCCTTGTCAAAGGCAAGGCCCCAGGGCTGTGGAATATCTCGGACACAGCTCACACAGGGAATGAAATCAAGCAAAGGAAGAGGGAGAAAAAAAAGGAGCTTCACTCCATATGGCGCATGGCCGAAGCATGTCACTGTTATGTGCACATGCGTGCTTCTGTGTGTGCGCCTGTGTGTGTGGGAGCAGATATTAATGGGCTTTTGTAATGTGTGTATTGATAATCATCTGCAAGTGCTGACTTTGGAAGCTGCCAATCTGATATTTAAATCAGCATCTGTACAATTACAGAAACAATTTTACTATTTTGTTCTGTGCCAAAATGCATGTGCTCACACACACACACACGCACACGTAGAGTTTGTCGCATTCACTGTTACTGTCTTGTAAAACTTTCTGACAGCTACAATGCTGAAAGACTTGAACTCCGTCTGTGTATGTGTGTCTCTGGCTGTGTGTTGTTCTTTGATCTGCAGATATTGTGCTGGGTCAGAATGTCTTCGACAGCACGGAGGGGAGAAAAAAACTGACAAAAGAAAAAGAAAGAAAGACAGAGTTGTCATATATCACATATCCTCGGATGGAGAACCAAAGCCTCTGGGACTAACTGATAAGTGTGAATGAAGGTGTCAAAGTTGTACAGATGTGTGAATATGTGCTGCAAACTAGTCACATCATCATATCGCGTTTAAAGATGTAGACGAACTCAGATTTATTTAAGTAAAAGTAGCAACATCACACCGTGAAAATTGAATCTACATACTGTGAATCTCAAAAGTAAAAGTGTTCCCCACAGAAAATTTGCCTCTGAGTGTTATATTATTATTCAGTGGAAACATCTTACAGTGATTATGTCACTAAGCAAATGATTATTATTAGAACAAATGTTACAACTGATTTATTATTTCACATGCAGATTACCATCTAATTGATGTTTATATATTTATGACATTAATATAAAGTAATAAAATGGACAGCTTCACTATTCGCTGAATTTCACAGACTGTTTCAAAACACAGTGCAGCTGTTTCATGATGGAGGCGTCACATGACCGCTATTATCAATTCACATGTCCAATTAGTTTCTCATCAAAGTTTCACTGCTGCTGCTCATTGGCTTGTTTTAGGCAGTTTGTTCTAAACTTTGAAGAGACTTTGATAGGAGATGTTCTTTGATCGAAAATGATTTCACTGTGCAGAAAGCACCAGCCTCAGGTAGCCAGCTGAAAGCAGACGGGTTACCATGAGGCAAAGGATCAAAAAGGGGGCAAAAAACAGAATGATAGTGGTTTTTATGTTTCTCCATTTGCTGTCATGTATGAGAAGACCAAAAATTAACACTGTAAGCCAACACATTCTAACTCCGACCTTGTCACACATTGACGTTTGGTCATGGTCTTTCCACGTCCAGATACAATGTGAAAGGTACCCTGGGTGCATTGGTTGTTGACGTTCTGGGATGCCAAGTCAAGTTATAGCCCCTTTTACACTGCCAGATTTTCCACGAATGTTGGGCCGTTTTGCCGGTAAGCTGCAAGCGTTTAGACACACAGAGCCAGATTGGCGAGTTGATCCGAGGTGCCCAATTTTTCTGCCTCGTAGGGTAGACATATTGGTGGAATCTTTTTGGTTTAAAAAGGATGAAGCGGCCTTCTGCAACGGGAGGAGCTGTTGATGACGCCGCACGTGTGACCCACTGGCAGTGGATAAACAGGAAACAGCTGATAGCAGGAATTAGCAAGCGGCTAGTAGCAAGAGGGAAACGCAAACCTGACAGACACTGTAAAGATGAGCAACTGGGGAGACAAGGAATTGCGCACCCTCCTTGTCCTCTCAAAGAAAGAGGCCATTAACCATCAGGTGACGGGGATGGTGAAGGACGGGCTGACTTACGAGAGAATTGCCGAAGGACTGACCAGCTGCGGCTTCCCTCCCACGTCACTGTTTACGTCACACGCTGAGCTACACGTTTTGTTACTTGCTCACGCCCCCCATTGTCCCGAAAAAGGCACATTCTGTATAAACAAAATTAGGCAGGCAGCATTTTGCTGCACTCCCAGATTTTGTTTTTATACTGCCAATGCTGAAAAAAGACTGATTGGGCTTTCCTGCAAATTTGCACAATTCCTATCTAAAAAGGGCTTATGTCTTTGCATGCATCGGCTTCTTTCAAAATACACTTGTGTTTTCTAAGGTAACACCACAAATTGCCATTTTTTGCCCTCAACCACTAACGCACATGGTTAAGTTTAAGAAAAAAGAACAGAGTTTAGCTTTATAATCTTATGGGGCACGACAAAAACAAAATGGCCACCAATTATTCAACTGACACACTACAACTACTCAACAGAAACATATTGAAAAGAAGAGTGAATGAATACACCCACTTGGTGACCACAGAGAGGCTGTGAACACACATTTGCCCAGCAAAAATATAATGGGGAAATACATATCTACATATGAAACAGTGGTTCCCAACTGGTGAGTTGCGGCCCAAAAGTGGGTCATGGGTTCATGCTGAATGGACCGCAAGTGACTCACAAACATGTCAAGTTATTTAAAAAAACACACTTATTTTTGAAGGACAGTAAATTTCCAGCGCAGAGCTTTAATTTTGAAGTGTCATATCCTGCTGTAGGAAAAAACTAGCTCCACAAAAACAACCAAACGCAAGTATGACAATGAATAAATTAAACTGTGTGGACCTTAAACTAAAATCTGGACTCTGTGGTCGGGACAGTTAGGAACCACTGATGTAAAACATGTACAATTTCACTTAAAATAAGAGGACAACGTATTTTTAAACATGTGAAATGATGTTAAGGATCGTATATTTAAGGCTAAGTTATTCCAATCTGAAGGAGCCTGTGGGAATTGTGAGAAAACACACAAAATGAACACTATAAGCAGACTGCTTGATTACCATAAGCAATTTATTTAAACAGCCTTTGTAGCTTTCTGATTAGTCTAAGCAGTTGATCACTGTAACTGTAATCACTGTCAGCGGTGTCCCCTGTACTGTATGTGCGTACTGTAAGTAGCATGTTCAGTCCTAGTTGGTTGAGGTAGAGCTAATTTTAAAAACTATACATTCTGTGTGGTGGTTTGATCTGTAACACTGCATCAGATTTTAGCTCACCATATGGTTGGTTCCTGTAAAATCTTAATTTGTATGTATGCAACCACCAAACCACATGTATGTATGTAAAATGAAAATACATACGTGTGTGCGTGTTTTATTTATTTATTTATTTTCACTCCATATTATCCTTTTAAAATAGCACCAAATGAAAATACTCAAAAGTATTTAACGTATGTACACAGGCTGAACACTAAATGCACTTAGTTAAACTCCACTGCTGAAGATGATAAAACAGAACGTACAGTATGTGCAGGCTCACTCAGCAAGAACAGCGAGACTGCTTTTGGCAAACAGGCAGCAGCTATTTGAATCAGTGTGGCAGGAAGCATTATGGAGCTGGATGGTGCTATGAATGAACACTTGAAGTGCTCCTTATTGCACCTAAGGGGATGAGCAGAAGGCTAAAGGCTCTCACCGGACTTAAGAGCATTTTCTCAGTAAAATGCAAACTATTCCTTTTTAAATTCTTTATCTTAATGAGTCTTTATCATCTACTCCATATTGGCAGTGGTGGATCTTCATATAGGCAACTAGGGTGCCACCCAGAGGGAGGCTGTTTTTTTTTTAATTATTATTGTAAGCAAAATTGGTTTTGTGTTGATTTCGCTATTTTTATTCATAATAAATATATAATAAAATCATAATAATAAAAGAAGAAGAAGAAAATATATTTGTTGGAGGGACAGGGAAAACCTAAAGCACCTTGGTGTGCCTCTGTATACTGGTATAGTGGCATCATCATATATTAGTATTTATATATGTTTATTATTTATAGTCTTTAATTATATTATTACAAGAAATAATCAAGTATATTGTGCTCTGTTTTGTTCATGATCCCTCTCCCTAACTACTGTACCACATGATGTACCACTGTAAACCTTACTGTGTGGTCTGGTGATTAATGGCACAATAAAGACGGACATTTCCGACACGTGCGGCAGTAACGATGCTATGCAAATTCGTGGCAATCAATCTTGGCACAGAAGTGGTTAAGTTTCAGAGGGAGGTGGAACAAAAAGCCAGCCATATTGGCGGTGCTGTGTGCCAAGTGGTAGTCATGGCCCCTGCCCAGCCCTCCTATTACGAGGCTGGCAATAAGTTGGCCTGCCCGCTGGGGAAAACAGGGAGCTGACACCAGGAACATATGCGGCAACACCTGATTGCCGTGCCACCGCCACGGACCCGGCTGCCAGAGAGCACAAACACATCGCATGCAGACGCAACACACACACACACACTTACAAACAATGCTGGGAGGAAGGAGATACTGTAGCATGTGTTATAATGACATGTCCGCACAATCTCACATGAATACCTGCGATGTAAAAAACATGTGGACTAACATTTTCACTCATCATCACTCATGCTGCACAAATATTACGCCCAATGGAGCACACGCGTGCACAAACACACATGCTCTGACTTACAGAGCAAACCCACTGGGGATTAATTTCCTTATTCAGAGAGTGTGTATGCCAGGCTTGGCTGGTGTGCCAGTCGCCCGCGGTGCACCACACGCTGCCATGCTGTGCCAGCAAACAGCACTGATGCCCTCCATTTGCAGTGTCACATATATCAAATACATGCTGCTATCACTTAGCCCTCAGTACTCTGAACCCTGCCCCGCGTGTGCAAAATGTGTGTGCGTGTTTGTGTTTAGCATCTGGCTTCATCCACAGCTATGTACAGCGATGGATATTTGATTGACGACGGTCCAGTATAATGCCGTGATTGATTGTGTGAAAATCAGAGTGAATGAAAGTGTTTTCGGGATTATCTGTGACCAGACACTCACCCCGCTCTGCCTCAACACAAACTGACATTTCTTGGGATTTTATTTCCCGCCGTTTTATAGAACTTTATACCAATTTGCAAACCCGTGACCTCCTTAATAATCTCACACACATGCAAACACACACAAATGCACAACTTTGCACGTAAATGCACATTTAAAATTGCAGATTTTTCTACCTCTCTGGCCAGTAAACCGCAGTCAGTGCATCATTACAGAGCCATGCATGTGTGTTAGGAGGAAGAAAGCTTGAGAGGAGGAGGAGGAGGTGGAGGTGGAGGAGGAGGAGGACGGTGGGGGGGTTGTTAGAGACTAGGCCTGCATTGTCTGCTTCCTCTCAAAAGGTTTTACTGTTGTTCATGGTCACGTTCTGAACTGGATGCGACCCTACAGGTGTCTCTGCTCTCTAAATGTGTTCCCCAGACCCTTCACCGGGCCCCCTCAAGCCGCCCGTCTGTGACCCCTGACCCCGCAGACCCAGGGAAGTATGGGTAATGGCAGGCTTGTCAATAAAGTTCAGGGTCACTAATAGACTAGCTTTGTTCTGCGATGTCAGCTACCAAAAAGGAAAAGACGAGGGGGAAAAAAAAAATCCCCCTCTAACCCACCATCCTTATAACGTATCTGGGTCTATTCAGATTTTAAAAAATGGGTGCTTTTGATTGTGAGCCCACAACCCACCACCTTTCTCTCCCCTCGCTCCTGCCGGCCTGCCTCTCCTCATCTTCTTCCATCTTCTTGCTCCGGCTTCTCTCGTCTTTAACTCCAAAGAGGTGCTTGTGCGCTGGGCTAAAAGGTCTTAATGTGTCTGCATTCATGGAGCCAGACCATAGAAGGCTGTTTTTAACCCTGTTTACGGCCTTGCATCCATTTGGCCAGGAGTCCTTCACTCCGCGTCCCTCCCCCCCTCTCCATATCTCTCTCCATTTTTCAACCTCCTTCACTCTCTCTTGCTCTCTTTCTCTCTTCCACCCACATCCCAATCCTTTTGTGATAGGATATGAATGCACTTTGCTAGTTGATAATTACACTCTCCTTCTCTGCCCTTCTCTCTCTTTCTGACAGTGGGATCCACAGGCAGTCCTTATTCAGCCAGTAATTTGCCTGTCCTCCTCATTCATTGAGAAGGTACAAATTATCCCTCACACGGGCACTGGCTATTCTCCCTCTCAGCCAGCGTGATGAGGACTGCACTAAAGAGAAAATAGCCAAGAATATGCACTTTGTATCTGCTCTAAGTGTAATTTAAAAGAAGAGATGTGTGTTTAATTCAGAAAGTACAGATTTCTAGTTAATATGGCAGGCAAATGGAAAGTAGTAATGATGAACAGCCCTAATTGTGTGGCATTTTATGCTAAAAATTAGATTATGATGATACCGGCGTCATGGAATGGATTTCATACAATTAGTTTTGAGTGTTTTGACCGTATCAAATACAAGATGTTTAGCTTAAGCACAATAATTACGGCCGAGCGTGCAGTCAGCCATCTTGAGATCATTCAAGGAGATGATTTCCGACGTTACGGTGTCCAGGCACATTTGGACATTTGCGCCTTCTCATCAACACCCATAGCTGAGGTCTCACCGCCGACCCAACTGTGTTTAAGCCTCGTCCAAAATAGTCCGAGTGACAAACAGATAGTTAGCAAATGAAAGGATTCCACGACAAATTACTTACAGGACTCTGGCTGCTTGCGAGCATATGTGTCTGCAGCCATTTATATCGCCTTTATGAGTGTATAGTTTTCTCAGGATTTATGGCTGGATATGAATTGCAGTACAGTATAACACCCTCTAAGGCTGGAGTGTTTTGAATCCTTAGACAAGGGTTGGTTTATTTCAGCATATCTGTGTGAATTTAATTACAAGTGCTTTGCTCAGTTAAGAAGTATGACAGCACCACGGGCCCTTTTGGTAATTTATTTATGGGCTGCGTTGGCAGGGTAGAGGAACCTCATTGGCTGCGAGCGGGGTTCAAGCAGCCGCTGGCGATTACAGGGCAAACGTGACCACTGGACAGACAAAAAATCTGGCCCGGGAAGTCAACAGGAAATGCTTTTTTTAAAGACCATAATCATGTTTTGTCAAGTAATTACAGAACGAGTGAAAAAAAATACGACAACACATGGTGATAATGGGACAAAGCATTGATCGTAAGCGTACAGAAGAACGCCTGATGGTCATGGAGGGACAATGGAGTACAGAGGCACCCATTGTTCCTTGACTCAATGAACTATGTAGCTCATTAGGTGGAGCTTCCCAAGATTAAAGAGATGGATATGAGCGGAGGAGTCAAGGCCCGAGGTTAGAACTGGGGGGCGAAAATCGACACTCTGCCACAGCAGAGATGATCCAGCTCCCGAGCCCCTGACCCCACAGCAGGCTGCAGCCTTTGATTCCTCTCCTCCTTTTTTCATCCCCACATCAAGAACACACATCGTTTCATCTCTTTGCATATTATCAGACTCCACCCCGTTCTCCTCATCTCTAATAAGGACTATCTGTCTTTTCTTCCTCTTTCCCTTCCTTCTCTTGCTCTCCTACAACTGTTGTCGTCCGTCTTCCCTGTAAGGGGTCCCTAATTGATGGATTTCATTGAAGGGTGTAGGTGTTGTATGTATATCTGCCAAAAGCACTACGGCATTGATATTCTCCCCGAGGCAAAGGAAGAGAGAGGACGGGAGACAGAGAGGGAGAGAGAGGTGACCCTGCTGGCTGAGTGGCAGTGGCCGTCATGCATAGCATCTCTAAAATGGAAGGAGGGGGGGTGTCGGGGTGGAGGGAGGGTGAATGTCACTTTCAAGTGTCTCCTCGGCACTCTCCCTTAATGAGAGATGGGTTCTGCTCCACAGACAGCCAAGGGGACCAAGGAAGGGCCCTCCCCGCCTCCTCCCCACTCCTCCCCTCCACCCCTCAGATCTCCAATCCTCCAAGGAGCTGACAGCTCGAAGATCCGCAAGCCTGCGTCTCCTCCACCTGCACAACCTCATTTCCCCATCATAACAACAACAACAAAGGTATGAGGGTTTTTGTTTACTGGTTCTGTGTCTGTCTTCACAACGTGCACATCCTCCGTACATCACTCTTAATCAAAATGACCCCCACTTATATTCTCCCGGTATTGGCTCATATCTTGGCTCCCTATCTCACTCTTTTCTTAAGTGAGGGACGCACACTAATGCTATTTAGCTAGCCCGGCTAGTGATTCATCCATTCCTGCTGAAGGGAAAGGTGAGAGGAGAGATCTCCCAGGACTTCTTGCAGCCCCCATCTGTCAGACGCACCCGGCCCACTGATTTACATTTACCGCAAGGATTTATGGGATGCCCGCCACAAAACGAGTCGAAGCAGCAAGAATCATGGGGCGAGAGACAGAGCGGGGAAATTATTCAAAGCAGTGATTATTTTGGGACGGCCATTACGCATGCACACCTGATCAGGGGGTGTCACCCGTGACTCCCCCCATCCACCATGATGGAGAGGGGCCTCATCCGTGCTGCGCTCTCATTTTACCTGGCTTGCATAAAGGAGAATTCTCTTAGGCACCAGGAGAGCCTACTAAGGCTAAATTAGGCCCCCGGACAGGCAGAGGAGAAGGGAGAGAAGAGCAGATGAGGCAGTTATGTATGCACAGGGGATTGAGATGAGGGATACTGGTCAAATTCACGATCAATCTTAAACCCAACGTATCGTGGCTATATATTCACAAATGAATATTCTATGCTTTCTGTGTAGTTATTCCTGTATGGGGCTATTTCAACATACTAGGCCAGATTGAAAATACATTACATTATTTAGATTTGAACTTTAAATCTATAGCAAATCAGTGGAAACTAAATGCAGCAAATGATCATGAATTCCTGTGTGTTTAGCAGATGACATTTGCTGGTCCACCTGCTCTCTCTGTAATTCAGAAGCCCAGAAAATGTCACAAAGACGGCCCTCCTTTCAACATGGCTCTTAAGGCTCTGTTCACTTGCCACCGTCGGTGAGGATCATCACTTATAGTCATTACTTACAGCACTTTGCGGTCGGTAGCTGGAAAAAGGTTAGTGTAGCCAAGTTTGAGCACATGCTCCTCTGCTGTGGCGTTACAACTGAGGTCAGCTCAACTGCAACTCTCGGCTCTCCTCCTCTCCGCTCCCCGTCTCCCCGCCAAGTTCATTACCAGTGGCCCCCAGGAACGACCTGATTTCAATTCAGACGCACTTTGTTCAATTGCCCTACATGGGAGAACTTGCCGGGAATGGGGCCAGTTGATTATGCTCTACCACCACTATGCTTACTTTATTTAATGCCCAAAACAGCAGATAATTTTAAAAATCTAGGGCAACTAATCATGAGGCTTTTTTTCTTCTTCTTTCACTCGCTGCCTTATGTATCCGTTTCCTCCACGTTATTTTAAACACTGAGGCAACATGCTGAAAATATTTCACGGTACACTTAGCAAGTGTCTGAGTGGTGTCAAAGAGCAGTCGAGAATTGGTGATTAGCCGTTAGCAATTAGCCGACCTTAAGATGAAAGGAGCAGGGATGAGATCTCAGCTGTAGTGATGAGGTCAACATGAGTGACCTCTAGCGTATGTTTTGACCTCGCAATGACAAAGAGATGGCTTCAAATCTACACTGAATGATAAGCAGCGGGGCTTAACTGTAAGTGCCAAGTTAGCAGGCGTGATGTTTTAAAGAGTGGTTGTTATTGAGTCTGCCACAGGCATTTTCCCTCTCCTTTCATGTTCTCCCAGTGTAGGCAACGTGGTCTCATGAAATTTTGCGAGCCTGATGTCTTTAATGACAGCTCTAGTTTGATTCATGTTTTTGCACATTTTTTCCATCCCTTTAATGTACTGTAAATTTTGAATGTCTTACATTGGTTTCCTAAGATTAAAGGCTTTTCTATTTAATCCGCTGCTCCCAAACTCATTTACATGATTCAAGTCAAAAAGACAGACAAAGCAACTTTTGCACAACTGAAGCAAAACACTTAGTCCATAAATAAAATAAAACACCAGTGTCTAATATACACTGAATGCATCATTGTATTTGCACAGTGTTTACTTTAGAATATTTATTTCAAGCATTTATTTTGTAGCACAATAAAGTTGCAATCCTTGAAATATTCATGAAATCAGACCCGTTTGTGATGATGGTTATGGTCTGCATTTTTTCATCAACAGCCATTCAGTGTATTTACATTCTGTAATTACTTCTGTGTCTACTGTATATAGAGGTATTTACGTTCTGTAATTATCTCTCCATATAGTAGTTTTCATTGTTAGTGGCGGAGTCCGCCATTGCCTATCCTTGCGCAAAGAATACACCAGTTGCTCCTCTGTATTTCTGACAAAGTGGCTGCTAAAGTTGTGTTTCCTGCACCCAGATTTATGGGATATGTAGTCAGAAATGAAAGCTGCTGAATTTAAAGATATACTGTGCAGGATTTTCCGAAAAAGCCAATGTATAGTATAGACCAGCAGTTTTCAAACTTTTTGTGTCCAAGGCACACCAAAGGGAAAACAAAATCTCCATGGACACCTGTGTTTATATCTGTACACAATAGCATATGTTACAACTCTTACATAAAGAAGACAGGTAGCTTTCGCGATGCTGTCTACAGATATTTTTTTTCTCTTTTCTGTTGGTGTTAAGTCGTCTTCGCTGGTGCTTTGATGTATTTTGCTCTGTACAATAAAGTGATCCACTGTCTCACTCACAGCTTTCTGCTTTTAATTCTTATCATCCCTCACACTGGCTGCCAATCAGGGCTCTTTGATGTGTCACGCACTTATAATTGCTACGCGTTAACGTAGTAACCTAGTGAAGGTTTTTAAAATTAAATAAAATTGAATTACTATTTTTAGCTAGATTTTGCCTCTTTCTAAGAAATTGGGTGTGTCTAACATACTGATACAGTCAATTAAAAAATCATTCATAACCAGTTGTATAGGCCCTGTTGCCCACGGCACACCTAGATTAGCATCAAGGCCACCAATGTGCCACGACAGACCATTTGAGAACAACTAGATATTGACTCATAGGAAAGTAGTCCGTATTTATCTGCAGAGACATTTTCTTATTTTCTCTGCTTGAGGCGTTTATGGGCGTGTATCGCTCAGGGAAGGTCAGGGCTATATAAAAAGTTAGTGAATCGCAAGCATTTACCTGATGCTTCTGCAAATATGAAAATATGCAAATATAGCGAAGCAAAACAACAAACGAAATCGGGGTTGGCTTTTACTTTCTATTTCACTGGCGAGCATGATTAAAAAGAGTAACCAACAATAATGCATAGCATATCTTTTTTTAATACATTTTCTTAAGTACTTTTATTTTTCTCCGCCATGATCAAGTCTAACCTCAACCAAATAATTTTAATATCATAACCTAAAATCCAAGTTGCATCTTTTACCTGACTTCAACATTTACAGAAATTGCTGAAATCTTTTTTTTGCAAAACCGCTCCGTTAGCTGCACCTCTTTAAAGTGTAAATAGAGCTCATTTTTCTTTAACATTTTGGGTTAGAGGGAAATGGTCCCTGCTGCAAAAAGTCTGTGTGTCAGAGGAACTGGGGTGTTTTATTGCGCCTCTCTGGCCAGGGCTGTGATCCCCTTACCTCTGAGACACATTTACAGGGATTACAGAACTGGATAAAGTTCAACGCCAAGCAGTGCAATATCTCTGTTTTACTACGCACTCTTTTCCCCACTCATCTACTGCCTGACTGCTATATAAGGATCTTTATTGAGATGAAAAGCAGACTGAGAGTCACTATTTGAATCCGATTCAAATAGAGTCTTATTCGTCCTATGATAGTCTTTTTCCTGGCAGTGAACGATCGGCGCGCTGAAAATGGCCTGCTCTTGGTGCCAGCTGATCCCGAGATGATGAGTCGTTTCAGCGGGTTCAAAGGAAAGTTGATTTGCCCCCAAAACACAGAATCCTTATTTTGTCTGTTTGAAAGTAGAACACAGAAGGAGAATTGACTGTAGTCCATTTGTGCAGCGCTAAGTCTCACAGAGAAAGAGGTGTGAGCAAAGCCTACTGTAGGGCTTAAAGAGGCGAGAGGGAGAAAAGCAGCTTGGACAGGAGAAGCGCTGGACTAGGTGGGCAGATTAGTATCACAAGGAATCCTCAGAGGGATAAAGTGATGATGAAAAGTCTGCTTTGCATTATATCCTCAAATGTTGCTGCTGATTTATACTGAAAATCATCACATTGACAGATTAAAGCGACATAACGAATTAACCCACGCACAGAAGGATGAGGAACGCAGGTAAGAATTACACTTTACTGGCACTGTCCGACTAACGAACAATAACGAATGTAATGGCTATTAATCATGATTAGCATATTCCCCAGCGCCCAGACCCCTCATGCCATTGTCTTTGTCACGCATTCACACAAGCTGGTGGACACGGTGATGGTGAATATGTGGCATAACATATGTGGGAAATATTCTGCGGCTTTTGTGGCCTGACAGAGGAACCACCTAATCTGTGGGATAGATTTCCCTCAGTTGCAGGTCTGAAAAGCTGTTAAGCAAAATAGGACAAAGGGACTCTTAATTTCCAATACGGCTCCATCGGTTGTCAACCCAATTAACATATCAGGAGGGATCAGTCTGTGACAACTGTCAGAGCACAACCTCAAGACAAAACCACCATTGTGCCTGTAGGAAACCTACATGCCCTGGTCATGTGGGGGATAGGTGAGACCCAACATGAGGTGAAGGACCAGAGTGTGCAGGTGCATGCCTGTTCAAAATATGTCTGCAGCTACGTAAAGATTTGTGCGTCTGCGATCATGTACCGATTTCTCTCCTCACTCTTCTCTGCAGCAGAGGCCCATGTGCGAGCCGCAGTGACGGTATTTGCAGCGGGTTCACAGCAGTGTTGAGGCTAAGTGCTGGTGACAAAGAGAGATGCCTGGAGGACTCTTCAAGCGTCCATCCTCACACGACATGAAGCAGACAAGACCCGCAGCGGCTCGGAGATGGGATGCCGGTCTAAGCATATGTTGCATGGACAAAGCACCAGGGAGAGACAAGTGGACGAGAGGGGGGACAGGGAAGCAAAGGGGTTAATGCAAGGCATGATAAGAGAGACGGACAGACAGGCAGACAGAGAAGTGTGGGTGAGAGAAATAAGGAACAGGGAGGTGGAGGAGGGAGTGGATGTTGAAAGGGAGGGAGAGGCTGTGCATGAAAGGAAGGAGGCAGCGAGGGGGTGAAGGAAAGGAGGGGTGAAGAGAGGGGAGGAAGTTTGAAGTAAAACTGTTGGGACGTGTGTGACATTAGGACATTGGGGCCCTGGCAGGAGTTGTGTCATTGGTCTGTATGACTTGTGTGTAGCCTGGGTGAAGTAACGTGGTGTAACAGTGGTGGAATGGTCACTGTATGTCACTGCCCTTTCCATCAGACGCCACGCAATGACATGTCAAAACATTTAGAGGGACGGCGCGCTAAAAGGCTGCCGATGACTGAATGTCCCTCGGCTGACAGAAAGTGCTGTTCTGGTAAATAATTCACAATTAAAAAAAACATTAATCAGGAGAAAGCGACAAATCTACCCCTGTAAAAACAAAACCAGCAGAGGCAGGAGAGGAGTTCTGTCCTGTGCAGTACCCCTATCAATCTTGCAGGTACCTCCATGGACTGGTACGTGCCTACCTGCGTACATTTCCATTTATGACGCTGTTGCACATCATGTCATCATTTTGACTGATGACAGAAACACATCAAAATATAACCACGGTTGTACAAGTTGTTGCTGTGTGATGTTGATTGTATGAGGGGCAATGTTTGGGGACAATATATCACGGCACATGACATGAAAGAAAGTGTCAGACTGAAATAGACCAAAAAAGAAACCACTTACCCATGTAGCCTCCTCACTAACTGAGGGTAGAGGCACACATTTTAAGGAGAAATGATCAAATTAACAAAATTGGGCAGGAAAAACACTGCTTCTGAAATCGTGATTTTTTTTTTTTAGGATGGCAAACACATTACCTGCCCTACTTACCGTGACATTCTTAGTCTCCCTCTTCTAGTCTAAACCACAATCTCAACGAAGGCAATGAGCACTAGGCAGCCGGTCATACTCTCACCATCCTACGAAGAAAAGTTTGCCTCCTGGTGCTGAGGTGGTGCAGCAGACAGAACAAAATCAGGTTGAAGCCATGGCTGCCAGAATGTGGTGCAGCTGCACCCGGTGGAATTGTCCCTCCTTAACAGTCAAGATGACAGTGAAAGTAACAAATGGTTGACTTATTCATCTTGTATCGTGCCTGATATAAGTGGATTGTAACAGGTTGGGTATGAAATTAATCTGCAGATGCCTCTGTTCAAAACAAGACAAACCTTTCTGTGAATGTCAGTTTCTGAAGCACAACAAAAGCCAAAATGTGGCCTGTAACCAACCCCCAAAACTTGTTGTCTTTAGTCGAGCCCAGCTTACGCCTGTTGCAGATTTAAAAAAAAACAAAACAAAAAAAATCTTGTGTCTTCAGGGCCGTTGTGATGGAGGCATATGTGTTTAGTTGCCGTGGGCCGATGAGACTGAGCAGAGTCCTTCGGCCACATAAACAAAAGCCCTCAGAAGAGAAAATGCCAGGGTATCCCAGACCCCCCTACCAAGAAATCTGACTTGACAAGAAACAGAGACAGGTTCAAGCCTTGGCCTCCAGGCCTCGCTGCATTCTTCACCATTCCACCAAACATAAAGTATTGCGGAAATGTTGACATTTTTCCTGTAGCGCACCGCAAATTAGTCACACAAATTAAAAAACAAGGTCATCTTGAATTAAAGTATTCACATCACAGAGTAGGAAATGGCACAAACATGAACATTCATTCAACTTTATCTCTGACAAATTACTTTCACATGCAGACATTTTGCATCAGCAATTAAGTTTTGTATGGGAAACATGCAGGTTGTAGTCACCACCACAGTTTTATAGCTTTATTATTGTTTGCCCCAAAACTGCAAATGCAGTCTATTGTACAGTAAATGTACGTTTCAGGAGCCTGGGCTGGTTTAGGCCAATACTACATAATACCAATATGAACGCTTCAGTACCTGATAACACTTCAGTACGTTTTAAGGGGCACTTCATGGATTTCAGTCACTCATCATTGGGAGTGCTACTCAGCCTGTGAAAACAGATGTTTAATTTGTAATGTAGCTCTGGAAAGAGCTCTCCACAGTCATACAGCCATCAGGGTTATATCAGGCTGGGCTTGGAGATTAAAAATGTTAAAGCCAGTGTTATGAAGTAAGTGTATGGTGTCTGAGATATATAAGCATTTAAGCCAGGTACGGAAAATCTAACAAAAGATGCCATTGCATGAGAGCACCTTATGAATAGTTTAAATATGAATATACAATCTATTGCGTACGGAAATACCAATATATCACCAATAATTATCGGTCCCTAAATAGAGAAGAAGAGCTGTTGCTTTACATGGGAAATATTCATTCCAAATGAGGGTTTACACGGGAGATCAGTGTAATCACCTTTTAATCGCCTGTATTTGGGTCCGCAGAAGGTTTGGGGCAGGGAAGGTTTCTGATTGGATAGGGGGCGGGGCGGATGTTACGCGTTTATGTTCACCTGTCAGAATGAGTTGACTTGGAAATGTTGGGAGTCATTCTGGGAAATGTCCATAAAAAGGCGTGACAGAAAATATTATACCAATCATATTCACTTGCAATCTTTATACATTGCTTTTTTCCCCATATTATAATACATAACTTTACTTGACATCACAAGTTTGAAACTGACTTATCTGCTTTTAGGCTTTGAGGGAGAGTAGCTCATCTTCACTTGTATTGACTGATCTTTATTAGGCCGTGGAAATAACATACTGGAATTCTTAATTTAAGTGGTGTTCCTTTTTAAACCCCACATATGTGTGTGTACTAGCACAAAACAAGGATCAGGGGAATCAGGATGTCACTGCAGTAGGCTATAACCACCTCAAGGTTGGCCTTTCTAAAAGCACATCGCACAAATATTAATTGCCTCCAAATGATTTCTTAATAGGCCTAAATAAAATGATATAAGAGAATAGCCTTCCTAATACCATCAGATGACGACAGACTGAAAAGGAACCAAACACATTTAAATGGCGTATGAAATGCATTTAAGAGGCCAAACGCACTCGCTCACCAAACCATGGTTTTATAGCCGACTATAGTCCAGCTTATTTGACATGTTTATCACTTAGGGAGTGGTTACACCTCATGAGAAGGAGATCCCACAATCATTCTGCAGATAATCTGTTCCTCCACGGAGTCAGCACAAGACTGCCCAGGCTCAAGAGCCTCTTCAGGGGAACACTGGATGGCGTCGCTGTTTTTCCTTCATTGTGCAGATAACTGAGGAACTTATGTAACGTAAGTGACGACATACTTGTCTGATTAGTAACTGTGATGTGTCTCTTAGAGAAACCTGTTCAGGCCGACATGCTGGTGGATGTTGCATTTGAAAAAAAAACCAAAACCATAAATGCTTTCCTGAATACATTTGACCTAAAAATCCTTCTTTGTGCCGCTATCAAAGCCTGAGCGTCCTTTGCTGTATATTGTTCACAAACTAGCAGTGGCTAATAATAGAGACTGACCATCCCAGTGTCAGATAAAAGGGACTGCAGCTGTGAATTAGCAGATATGGTCTTGGGTCACGCTGTCGGCTTCAGGGTTAAATATGAAGAAAAATATTCCCTGAGAGTTAGCGAGGGAGACATAAAAAAGAGAAGACATTTCAAACTTTAATAACTTAAAAGAGCGCTGGCTGTAGGCCTTCATGAGGATTAACTCTTTGTTCTCCAAACACTCGCTGATCAATAACCCAGACATCTTTATTCCTGGACGGCTCAAACGCTGCTTAAAAGGAGAGAAAAAAAAAAAACAGAGCCCCCTATTCTGCTCACTCTGCGTGTTTCAAGGCGCAGAGATATTCCTGTCTCCCCTCCTTAATCTGGCCTGCATTCAAGTTGGCTTTCTATATGTGCAGCATTTTATGTCTGTTATTATGAACATATGCCGCATCGTGTGAGCGGAGATCACAACACCTAATGGATTAGAGGCAATAACAATTATGATGTGTTTTAAAGGATGCACATAAAGCAAAATATACATATGTAAACTCAAGATGCATCCCCAGAAATGACTCTTATTATTAAGAATTGGACAAAATGATTAAACCAAGCAACCAGGGTGAAAGGAGCATTTGGAAACTGCAGATAAGGGATGAGAATAACAATAGTCGTGTGCACTAAACATGTGTTTGCCTACGTAATCCCGGGGCCTCGCTCCCACATCCTGGCTTCTTAAGGCTAATCCAACTGTAAACAAACAACAATCTTCGCAACACATCTAATTATCAGAAATATGACAGAATAAGAGAAACCACACGCGAGGAGGAGGAGGAGGAGGAGTAGGAGG
This sequence comes from Epinephelus cyanopodus, assembly GCA_026686955.1. Lineage (NCBI taxonomy): Eukaryota > Metazoa > Chordata > Actinopteri > Perciformes > Serranidae > Epinephelus > Epinephelus cyanopodus. The sequence goes on along the minus strand of CM048916.1, from coordinate 9,208,280 downwards.
GGGGAAAAAAACAGTTTTCCTCTTAAAATGTGTGTCCTCATTCCTCCCTCCCCGATGGTGGACTCCCACAGTCCTTGGGCCTTTGTGTCTGTCTCCTCTTTATGAATAGAGGCTTAACCATGGCCTGAAGCAATGCGTCTTCTGCTCCCTCATTGATAGCCAATGCATTATTCATTTATTTTCATCATATCATCAGATGTGCATAAGCTTCACCCAGTTATTTTTGGGGAGCGGCGTTCATTATTATGTTCTTCCTGCATTACTTCTCAGGGTCTCACCGAACACTATTCAATCATTCATGCCCTCTAAACTTTATTGAGACCCCAGCTGAGATGAAAGGTAGTCTTTATTATTGATTATCAGACGGATTAGCTCCCAGCGAAAGTTAGGCTAGCCCCCCGATGCCGTTGGTCAATGGACGGGAGCCAGTCCTTTTTGTCAGGAGAGTGTCACTGCACACTACCCTCTTATGTGCGGGATAGATGCTTTGTGTGTATGGAAAGAGAGGGGAAATAATCATACATGCGTTCTTAATGGTCTTATTTTTTTTTCTTCAGTTCATACAAACTTCATGCACCCAAGGCGAGCGATGAGAAAGCTTTTTCCCCCGTCTTCAGCAGACAAAACACGAGCAGGCCAATAGGTAAGATGAGGAACAAAGAGTTTGAAACTCTATATCCTGTGTCCACAGCCCTGTGTGTAAGTCAGCGCCCTGGACCAATTATCCATAGCTCTTTCCCCTACCTTTCTTTACTTAGAATGAAAGACAAACAAAAACCCAAAAGCAGCTGGCTTGCTCGCTGCTCCTGTATGAAAGCACTGCCTCTCTCTCGACCCTCTCTTCATCCAGTGCCCACAAGTCTCCAGCCTTGACCATACATTATCTTCCAGGCTCAATGCTCCTCTTCCTCCTCTCCTTTTTTTCCTCTTCTCTCCTTTTCTCTACCTCTACGAGAATAAAGCGCTCCTAATGACCGTGGGCTCTCAAGGGCCTGCTGGTGCCCGGGTACTCGAAAGTGCGTGTGCAGTGGAAAGGGGGGCACCTCCTCCTTCTCTTCCTCCTCTTTTATCACAGGTGAGAATAGAGGGTCAAGAGGGGTTAATGTGCTGCTGTTGCACAGAGGTTTGGGCTATCACCATGGCAGCGAGCATGTCGAATACCAAGGTGTATTTCCTTCCTCCTAAAAGAGAGGTTTGTTTGTGACTTGTTTTTTTGGCCTTTGGGTTCAACTTCATTTTCAAATTGTAGGTTGAAATGGTTTAGCTTTGACACTTTCAAGTAAGTTGAGGGTGAAAGGACGGCGTTTTACTTCTCTTGAGCCTGTATTAAGGAAACCTTGTCCTACAGCCCAGCAGAGAGCACTAAATTACCCCACGAGTTCTCCTTTAAACACCAGTGCATTTGTTCCTCCTGAAGTCGTTCGAGGCCTGCAGCACATGGACAAAAGGTCACGGGATCAAGGGCTGAGGTCACTGGATGGTTTTAAGGGAAGATAACAACCGGCCAGTCGTTGTGAGGTTCATTTGTGCACCAGTAATGTAGACACACTGTACACTGTAGGAAAAAATACTTTTACTTTGACATGTGTGGCACAGAGACACTTGGCTTTAATTGTGGGAAGCAGAGAAATTGTTCTGCATGGTGCAGACCTGAGAAAATTAATCATTAAAACCCTGCAAGGCTCCATGTGCTAATTTAAATTGTACTTCTACAAATAAATTAGCTCGCTCCTTTATTCTTTTCCCCTCAAACTTGAAACAAATGCAGGCAAATCTAAAATAATTAATTTCAAAGGGTGAGAATTAAAAAACATTTCCATCTAACCATTCCGATGCAATTTGCATTTTGATTTCTGCGATTTCTGCACATTTTTTTGTTTTGCTCCTTCACACACACACACACTCTCGCTTTCTCTCTCTCAAGGTTCTCGCTTTAATATCAGCGTGGATCAAAAGCCTTTCATTAAGGTTTTCTGCACTCCTTCCAGCATTGTTTGGCTCCTAGGATAACAACAAAGTGCTTTCCCCTACTCCAGGGCCAGGTTAGCAGAGAAGAAAGGAACGGTTATTCCTGGGCTAAGTTCACATCAAACACAAGGGACTCCAAGTGAGAGAAGATGAAAGCGCCAGGCCTGACCCGGAAGATTAGACCAACACTGCTGCCAGCTCTGTAGCACCCAGGGGCCATTCGCACTCTGGGATCCTACCCCTCCTCTTCATACGGCACAATGGACTTTAGCACAGAACAAGCCTAGAAGAAGAAGAGAGTAAAATATGAGGAGCGAGGGAGATGAAGAAGCAGACGGAGGAAGAACAGAGAAACAAAGATACAAAGGGGCAGAGCGAGGCAGACAAAGAAGGAGTGCAGGGAATGGATGAGAGGGGGAAAAGAGAGAAAGAAAAATGTAATATAATTTCAAGAGTGTAAAACTGCAGACTATCCCAACCTACTTTTCTCGCCTCTTCTGCCGCCTCCTCTGACAGATAGTGGTGAGGCAAGGAATAATGCCGATTATCATAATTGCTTAAAGTGTGTGTGAATATTCATGATTTCTCCAGCCTTATTATAGCAACAAATCCACACCACAATGAATGTAAATGCATTGTGATTATTTTACATAGCGCAATGCCCCCAATCCTTCTCCCCCTATGTGTGTATGTGTGTGTGTGTGTGTGTGTGTGTGTGTGTGTGTGTGTGTGTGTGTGTGTGTGTGTGTGTGTGCGCGTGTAGACTGCAGCTGCGGGTGTCAAGGTTGGGTGCTATCTCTAACTGGCCCTCATCAGCTGGCCAAGCTGTTGCCATGCATCACATGCAGAGGAGAGAAAAAGTATGTTGTGAAAGAGAGGGGGAAACATAGGGAGAAGTTAGAAGATGGAAATGAGGAGGGGAACAAGAAGGAGGTAAAGACGGTGGGGATATGAATATGTGAGAAAGTGATTGGGAAGAATAAAAAGCAGGGAAGGAAGCAGGGCAGGGAATCCCATGATAATTCGGAGTTTGAAAGAAAGAAAACGTGAGCATGGAATGTTGAGGTGCTGAAACGCGGGGTGCGAAGGAGTGCGGTTGTGGCATAGCATCGTAACATCAAGATCCCCCCCCCCCCCCCCAAAACCACACACACACACACACACACACACACACACACACACACACACACACACACACACACGCACACCACACACACACACCGGCCCCCTCCTGCTCCTGTGCCCATGCTTCTGAGGTGCCAGATGGCACAGGACAAACCCTCCTTAGGGGAAACAGTGTGGTGACCCCTCCCTCTCTCACCCATACTTTCTCACACATTGAAGACACATGGAAACAAAGATGGTTGGGTGGGGGTGGAGGGGGGGGGGGTTATCAGTGATGCCCATCAAAGCATACACACAAGCTATGCACAGACCAACTCCCGAGATGTGCGGCGATATCGAGGCATGCCATGACATATTCCGAGGCAGGCGAAGGCTTTTTGAATAGCCTCTCAAAAATGTGGCGATAGCGTCACAGCCCAGGCTCTGAAAGCTAACGCGAGATTTAAAGTTTATTAAACAATGTCTTATTTGTAACTATAACAAAAGGATGATAAATGCATCTGTAGTTTGAAATATCCCTTTCACACTGAGGAGTCAACCAGAGGCCTGCACTATGAAGCCACTTCAAGGATATCTTCTCATTATCTGGTTTGACTAACCTTAACATTGGATAACCACTTCCACAAAGCTGGTTATCAACTAGCTCAGTGTAAATTATGAGCGACATAATCAGAAACAGGAATGAAGTAGGTGCTTCATATGATATACGATTAAACAGTACCAGTACAGTGATGAAGTACTGTACTGTAACTGAGACAGTTAAATGTCAGTGGAGTGGGATGTAAACGATTCTCTATCCAAAACAAGACTAAATCATGTGTGGTATCACCAGGCTATATGTGACAGTCCAGAGTACTTTTTGCTTTTTCGTTGGATGATGACGAAACTACTCAATATGTCAAACACTTTAAAATGATGACAGACTGTTTCTGCTACTGAAGTAAAGGGTGGAAAAGTAGCCTAGTTAATGACTGACGAGGTCTGTCCGACTGAAATGTTGCATCTATGGAGCCAATTAACATTGTATGAATTATTTCACCAATAGAATATTGTCATTTTTTTCCTAGTTCTCATCACAGGTATCTCGTGATATTTTGAGCCGCAGTGGGGGGAAATGGGGACAATTTATCCCAGTAAAAAGAGAACCAGCTTCGTAGTAGGCTACTGAAAACCCAGAGTTAAGCCTGAAGTTACCTCGCTAACTCACAGTGCAGGCCTTAGAGTTCAACCAGCATTCATCTTGTTTTCAAAAGGGTTAACCCACGTTGACCAACTTGGCTTTGCGACCCAGGTCAAGAGGTGGGTCAGACCGGGGTCAATTTTTATGTAAATGGACCACCACCAGGGTCGCTAGCAACCAGGGAAGCATCCAGGGAGTGTTTTCAGCCAATGTTACAGCTATGATTTGAAGAACATGGTGTGGCAAGACTTTGACGTGCGTGTTTGGATTTTGATGTTGAAATGTTACATTCAAAATTATCATAACATCACAGGTCTAACCAACTTATTGTGTTTACCACTGTGATGTAGACTACTAGTTTACTGTACAATGAAGAATTCAAGTACAGCTGGTGTGCAGCTTTCATAAAAATATAAACAGCAATGTTTCAGTTTCATAATATCATGTTCACTTTAGGGAAAAAAATAAGTTGGAAAAAGTTTGTGTTGTTGGGTAAAGGATAGGAGGAAAAATACAAGGCAATATAAAATACAAAAACATACATTCGGATTTCCAGCGCATGAGGTAATTGATATGCACTGCTCCCAGGTTGTGACTAAAGCCATCTCTGAATTGTCATGACCAGGGATTTACCTGTACTGGCTGGCTCGGTTTAAGCTGATTTGTAGATAGATATTCACACATCCAACTCTGAGATGCAGGTGCATTGGAAAATATCACTTGAGTCTTTGAACAGATAATCCTGCACACTGCTCTTGCTCATCTTAACAACTTATTAGTAACACTAACGTTTTGGTCTTACTGGTCACGTTAGTGTTACTAATGACTTGTGAAGCTGAGCAAGACCTGAGTGCAGGATTTTTTGTTCAAAGACTTTGGTGTAAATTGATAAAAGAAGGGTTGAACATGGGTCAGATAACCCTGGTCAGTGGTGTCTGTAATGTGGAATGTACAGTACGTGTGGTGTTGTGAAGACAAAACAAATGAGAAAACCAAACCAAAAAGGGCAGACGGTGATAGTGTATGAAGCAGCCTAAATAACGTAGGCCCAGCATGCCCAGGTGCAAGACATCAAGTTGATGGCGCCACACATCTCTACCTGCAGGCAACCTGCAAAGGGAAAAACACAAGCACTGACAGAGTCGGGAGCCATCACAGTAGCCTGTGGGCCTGCCTCACGGACAGTGCCCTACATCAAACATTAGCTGCCTTCACTTTGTCTGCCATCTCTGCCCTGCCACCTGAAGATGTTATCTCACCTCCGCCCGCATGGTACACGGTGACCCGCCCCTCAGACCTCTGCAGCAACAGGACCAGTGAATCCTGTCCAAAAACTTTCATAACGAGTGGCGGTGGTGGTTATGGGTGAATGGTCCAGAGACACAGAGAGACAGAGACAGAGATAGAGGAGATATGAGCTTCAGGAATGAATGTGGGTGAAATTAGAAGAACTGAGGCATATTGTTGTTGCTGGTGGTGGTCATATTAATCAAAGTACCTCCATGGTTTATGTCACTTACTGTAAGTGGTGGCTGGAAAATAGTTTAAAAATGCTACTTGTTAATATATAACACTCTTATGTTCATTGTTTTGGCCGTCATGTGCACCAGGTATGATAACAGATATGATAACACTGCTCCCACCAAAGCAACTGTTGAGATATGAAAACACAGTGGTACCACTACAACAGGGGTGTCCAAACTTTTTGAAATGGGGGCCAGACAAGATAATGTGAAAATACCCGGGGGCCAGCTGATCCTCGTAGCTTATGGGTCAATAAAAAGGGGGGGGAATCACATGTAAATGAGAAACATGCAACTGTTTCATCTTCTAGTGATAAGATATTCAAGATTCCAACACTCCTGAAAGTGGCAGAACTCGCTGTCAACTTAACGCTTTTTTTGCTGTGGTCATGTCTGATACCTAGCAGGAAGTGTCTGCTGTTAGGCAACTGTTGGCTTGCGTTTGTTACCATCTGTTTATGAAAACACTTTGGCTCTGCCCATGTAGTTTCTATTTGATATCTACAAACTTTATGATTGTCCTGCTATTATGAGGCTGCGGGTCCTTTAAAATCAGTTCGCTGGCCATGATTGGCCTCCAGGCCAGACTTGGACATGCCTGCACTACAACAAAATTCAATGGGGCAAGAGACACAGACGATCAGAACTGATCTAACCTACTTTATTTGAGAGTGCAACTAAAAGTGAGCAACTCCCTACCTGATGGTTTGTAAAAGAAGGTTGTCTGGCAGCACAGCAATATACCCACATTCCCAAATTTCAGTAAATTAACTTGGAAGGAACAATCTCATTAGAGCTGCCTCCTAATAGTCGACCAAGCATTATCTGTTAGTCGGCAAAAAGTCACAGAAAAAAAAAAGTGAAACTTACCTATATGACTGGACCATGTAGGAATTTATTTTCAAAGCACGGACCCAGGAAGTGTCCAGGCTCAGCAGTCAGACAGGAGTCAGGTTAATTTCCAGGGCTGGTACCTGCGGTTATTCCACAGGCTAGTTAATAACATGTCGGGCAGGAAATCCAAAGTGTGGGATCATTTTGAGAAGGTGAAGGACGAACCCAAGGTGATATGTAAACTCATCTTCATTGGTCGACTACAAACATGACGTATCATGTGAAACATGGAAGTAGCTACATGCCCATTAGCCCACAGCGTCATTAACAGGCGGCTCGCTCAGTGTGTGACGTGCACTTGTAGATAAAATATAGGCCTATATTAATAAATGTTCATTCGTACGGTTTGTATTTCTCTGAAATGTAGCATAGTGTTAATAATGTTACTGATACTATTCTTTCTCACACCTTCAACTCAAACCATTGTGTTGCCCCGCCCAAAATATATCATTTAATATTGTAAACATGCAGGCAACTAGTGGAGTAATGGCCCTAAATGACAACTATTGGTGGACTAGGAAAATTCTTAGTTAGGCGCAGCCCTAAATCTAATTATCAAGTTCAAATTCCTTCTGACCCACAGAGAACTACAACAGTACATTGTTGAATTAACAGTGTCCACCTCGTGGTGCCTCTGTTGCCTCACTTGATGGACAAGCTAACTTTACTGTAGTGCATTTGCATTTAGGTCAGCAAACAGCTTTATCAAATTTGCAGCGTATTGTGTCAAATGCTTCCACACAATACGTCTGCTCACAGTGGCCTGCCTAGTTTAATGATGGCATGCTCTGGGTCAGGTCAGATGGACAGTGCATTTTGATAAACACCTCCCACTCGAGGACTTTTTGCGTTCATATAAAGAGGTTTTTGAATTTGAAGACATGATTACAGATTGAATATTGTATTTTCCCCACATCTGAAAGGTTGATTTTTGAATTCTAATCTCCTCCGAGCCTCTTCAGTGATATTTGGCCCCGGTTACATCCAAAATACCTCTGTCTTTCCACAGCTAAAGAGTGACCTATTTGATTTCGTCTCACTCCCCTCTCTGCGCCGGCTTGGGAGGAAAGACTGCACTGAGGAGGACAGGCCAAGCCGTCCCAACGGGCTCCACCACTTATCACCAGCCTTCTGAGATTCCACCAAGATTCACCCCCTTATGAATAATCTCACCCACAGGCACAATGGAGCATTGGAAGGGGGAGGGAAAAAAGCGACAGATTATTTAGAAAGACACAGGGAGGGTTAGGGATAGTTTGAGGGGGGAATGAGAAAGAGAAAAAAAAAAAAGGGTGAGACAAGAGAGAGAGAGAGAGAGATGCAGGATGGAGAGAATAAAGAGAGAGGGAAGGAGGAGGGTGGGAGGGGATGAAGGGCAGAGAGAAAGCAAGGCGAGAGGAAGTCTTTTGATGTGTTTCCCTCTCCAGAGCGGGCATCAGGGCGGATGGTGGATCCGAAGCTGGCCCCGCTGCTTGAAGGGACTGACTGGTTTATTAAACGCTCCCACCGCCCCCATGCCTCCGAGCATGATGGGATTAATGCTGGCATAACCCTTTACTTAATTCATTACAGGGGGACGCTGGCTAATTTGATTTGATATTATTTTAATAAAGTTCTGTGATGATTTGGAAGATTGTTTCAGGCTATCAGAAATAATTTTCCAGTTATTACCGCCGTTCAGGCAAGTCCTTTGATAGCGGCAGTCAGTCTTGGTGTGTGCAGAATACATTAGCCGTAAGTGCAAGTACTTTAGCTACAAAGCTACAGAAGAAATACTAATAATGAGACCACTCTGAATTGCTGAGTGTTGTGAAATGATGTTCAGATGTGCTGTGGGCAGGCGCCACGTACGACAAACATGACAGAACACGAAGAAGAAGAAGAAGAAGAAGAAAGGGAGAAAGAGAACAGAGACAGAGAGGAGCGATATTCTGTATGCACTGAGCTTACACATGTCACCATTGTTAAATCTCCTAGGGATACATGGTTGCCTTTCAGAGGAGCACCAGTGCTTTGTGTTATTCATGTGGTTATTGAAGAGTCTACGGCTAGCGTGGGTGTCTCAGAACAAAAAGATGGACCATTTTCTTTTTTTTCATTGCTGTGGATTTTGTTTGTCAGCTCACAAATGATCAGATATAGAGCATTAAAAAAATGACATGGTACAGTGTTGTCCTTTGAAAATACAATATGTACTCTTTTAGCAGTATCTGGTGCACGTTTCTGATATATCTATTCTGTTTCTACTGTGTTTGTTTGTACAGTATTTTTATAGAATAATTAGGTTCTTTCTCAGTAATATATTGGCCCCTCTGTGTTAGAATAATCCTGTTTTCCACCGAGCCTTTTGTCCATCTCATGTCATGAGCCGTTGCCAGTTGCATATAATCCCGCCACTGTCTCTTCACCTATTTACATATTCCTCAAGATAATTGGAGACACTGTAGATGTCTCACACTATTTCCTTAAGCCTGCGTCCAGACCCTGAAAGTTTTTGGAAGAGAAGGGAAAGGAGTGAAGGACCGGGGTTCGGGGAGGGGTTCGAACTGTATGGTAGTGACAATGTTTTTGTTTTGGTTTTTCCTTAAACCCCAAATGACACACATTTCCCTCTGAAAAGATAAGCCCTCAGTCAAAGGCCGCGGGAGATGTCTGGGACCCTGTGAAAGAAGTGGGAGAATTACCTACCAGGGGTCTGGCATGAAGAGAAGTGGGGGGGCTGGTGGGAGAAAGAGGTGGTGGAGGGGGGTGGGGTTACCCTTATTCATTAGTCCGTCTGGGGTCCAAGGCGGGGTCACACAATGTGACGGTTGTTCTCCAGACCCCCAGACCCCAGCAGACACGTTTAATGGCCACCGTTTCCTCTCCAGACAGAGAGAGAGAAAGAGGGAGGGGGGCGGAGGTTGGAGTGAAGGTGACAGAGGGGGACGGGCTTGAAGAGACTAATGAAGAAAAAGGTAAATAGAAAAACGCGAGAATAAGAGACAGGAACGTAACAAGATAAAGGAAGGGGAAACGAAGAAGGGGGGTTTCGGTGTGACCAGCAGTCGGAGAGAAGAGACGCATTTTTGGGTCAATGAGGTTCTCACTCAGAGCACGTTAGTACCTGCCCTGGGAGAGACACGGCTGAGCATTCCACCTCTGGATGCCTCCCTCTCTGTTTTTTCACGAGCTCAAAGGTTCACAGGTCACAATTTAGAACAATTATTGGGGTCGGAGTTCACGGATATCGTGGGTAAGTGGAATCACACAAACGTGGAATTTCATGGTTCACAACAAATGTTTCACACACACAAAAAAAAAAACAACTCTTAAAAGTGGATGGTTTCCACTTTACATAAATACTTCAACAGCACTTGACATAACTATCTATAAAATCCAATTAAAACTTTTATATAATGATCAAGATCAACACCTGCGGACCAAAAGGGATCATGTGCAACTTCGCATCGCGTATGGAAATGTCATGCAAATCATATGTATATCACGTCGGATTTTTGCTCCATATGTGCTTTTTAACCAAGGCATTTGATAATGTCAAAATGTCAGAGGTTTCGGTAATAGCTAGCTTTCTTTAAGTTCATTATATCCGCGGAGATATGCTGCTCCAGGTTCAGCAGTGTGGCCCCGGGCAGAAATCAATGTCCACAAAAAGGTTTTTTTTTTTTCTTGATACAACAGCCAGTAATCAAGGTTACAGCAAAGGGCACGCATTAACACAATTTCATAGAAATATGCAGAGTTCATGTGCATATGTTCTGAGATTAAATCAAAAACTCAAATGTCAAAGTGTAAATGGATGCAGATCCAAGCAAATGGGGCAGAAATGTTGATATTGATACTATGACTGTGAGGCTCGGAGAGGTAAAGGCAGTCAGTTAATGATCAGTTGGTGAATGCAAATCAAAAAATAACAAAAATTTAGCATCTCCCACGAATCAATTATTGTATTAGTGTCATATAAAACAGTTTCGATGTTAGAAAGATCATTTGCTTGTATTTGTAGCTCAAAACCATCGACATAAGAAGACCATCTAAACCACAGAAATATTTATATGTATATACTGTATGTGTAATCATGTCATCAAGATTAACACATGCTCTGAACAACGCATAATGGATAATGGCAAATGATTTTTATCTAATGGACTGTTCTCTACCATTTACAAAAGGGTTTAAGATGGAATTAAAAGATATAACATTAACTACCTAGGTATCCTTTCCTACATCCATCTCCAGAGGTTCCCTCGTAGTCCCTCGTGTGAAAGGTAGTAATTTGTCACTTTACGCCGGCTCCAATTAGATTAATTGCATTAGACAGGCTAGTTTAGTGAAACCCCCTCCTCTGGAGCTGAGAGACGTGGGTTTTCTGTCTTCCTTTCTTCTCTCCGTCCTTTATACGCTGCTCCTATCCCCAAAGGTTTTAGTCATGATCTTGAAAGATTTTGTGATCCACTGTTGAATCATGTAGTGCACACAGATGCAGCAAATTAAATTATTTTAAGAAAACACATTTGTTTCTGCATAGAATGTTATCCCCAAGCATAGTTAAACATCCATGACACTTCATATTTCTTTGGAATAACTACGGTATTTAGTTTTTTTTATTATTATTTATCAAAACAGGAATAAACAGCACAGACAAATACCTGCCCTATCTACCTACATGTCTCAACAACGCTAAAGACACATAAATAAAGACTTGTTCCCCTATAAAATCCTCAATGCCTGCACCTTCCTCTTAAAAGTCTGGTGGCCAAAACACATGTTGGTGCTGCCAAAGCCTTAGTTAGCGCCATCCGCCCCTGCTGACTAGAGCAAGAAGATTAGGGGTCATGTCAGCTCCAGATTATTGGAGGATTTTACATTTATAAACCTGTGCTGGCTCTAATTTAACTGCACCTTCAGGGACCTTAAAGCGCGGCTGGAATGAGAGAAACAGATGTGGGGCCCTGTTAATGGGGAAATAGCAGCGCTGGGATCGCCCCGCAGTCACTTGAAAAGAGCCAAAAAAAAAAAAGGTTTGGACACAAAGACAAGGCCAGACAGGCTCACTCATGTCCTCATATTCTGCGTCTTTGTCTCTTTCTCCTGTTCTGATTTCCCCCTTTCCTCTCCGCCACTTCCACACTGTTTTCTCCTTCAATCTCCTCTTTCCTCTCTTGCCATTTCCTCTCCCCCGACCCCTTCTCCCCCGTCTCTTCTTCTCAGGTGGAGCTTTGCTAGACTGGGCTGGGTTTCATGCCATGTAGTGTTGAGTCGGTTCCCTGCCAAGTGCTTAGCGTCCAGGGATACTCGCCTGGCACTGGCGCACTGGCCGGGGCCCAGGCCTCTGTAGCTTGTGCTCTGGTCAGCTGGCAGAGCAGTTGAAAGTTAAACACCTTGGACTGTGAAATCAAAGGCATATTGCAGTGATTTGACTTGTACGATCTTTGCAAAATATTATGTCACCGAGTCCTGAGGGAAGGAAGGATGAAATGGGAAGAGATTATGGGACGTGAGATATTGTGTCCCAGTGCTGTTATATGTTTCTGAAGGAGCGACAGCTTTAGCCACAGGATACTCAGATCACCGCAGGGCAAACAATACTGACCAGAAAAGAAAGTGCCTGCTGAGATAAGGCATAATATGCTGGCTAACTTGCTAGTCGATCTTCCGGTGAATACTGATCTCTTGTACTCTCATCTCCTCAGCCTCTGTCCATCTGAATCTCTGTCTTTCTCCCTCCTTTGGGTTTCCAGCCTGAAGTGGGTCAGAGTTTAAAGGGATCTGCTTCCCATTTGAGGGCTCTCAGCCGTCACCATGCCTAATGACAGAGGGCACTGGATTCCTCTCCCTTTCTAAGTCTGAGAAATCTCACCATGGAAGGACAAGCTACCACAGATGGGGTTGTACAACTGCAGATTGCTGGTTTACAGAGCTGCCTTCACATCCGTGCAAACTAATGAGCAGTATGTTTTGATATGCTGGAAAAAATACCCTGTGCAGTTTTCTTGTAAACAAAGACAGCGATGTTTACAGACAGCTTTTCTCACGACAATGTATAGCAGGGCTATTCAAATGGCGGCCCGCGGGCCACATGCGGCCCAGAAGCAATCCTTGAGTGGCCCAGCCAGTGGCCCAACCAGAAAAGCCGAGAAAAGCCGAGAAAAACCGGGAAAAATGTGCTCAGCGAGCCTACAGATATTTCTACAGAAATTCCTACAGTAGTTCAGACCGTGAATGCAACACTCTGCCGTAGCCTAGCAACACTCAACCCAGAATGCAGCGTGTTGTTGTGAAAACGTAAAGTTTACGTTGAAAAGTGGAAAAAAAATGTACTGCTGCTACCTCGGGTTCTGTTGAATTACAGCTCTTTTGTTTTTTAGACACTTTTTGATATGCTTGTGTCAGATGTGACCAAATTTTAAAAGGGAAGCAGTAAATAAACATTGTTTTATTTTTCATGACATTAATTTGTGTTGGTTTAAAATTTGTCATTAACTGCTGCTTACCGGCCACTGAAAAAGTCTGGCCCAGCTAAATTTCTTGGTTTTAAAATCTGGCCCAACTGAATTTGTAATTGAATAGCCCTGATGTATAGTGTGTGTATTCTTGAGGTCTAACAAACTTGTTGAATGTATTTACTTTTCTAAGTAACATTCACAAAGCCAACATTTTTTAATGTTTTTACAACCTGCATTGTTTACATCGATATTGACCAGCAGTCTTCTTCCTCCCTGGCTCATAGCACACAGCTACATTTATCTGCTTGTTGCTGCCAGTAACCACCGAGCAGTGTAACAGTGAGGAATCGAGTGTCACCCCATCGATGGAAACTGTACACATTTGCATTAACTCAAATAAAATGACAATTGTTTTAAGTAATTAGAAGCTGACTGAAACGTCTTTAATTGAAAGGTAAATCTGGGTGTCATCAGCAAAACAGTAAAAGGAGAAGCAATGTTTTATGGATGAAGTGACCTAATGGGAGCATAAATGTTAAGGACAAAATGGGTCCAAGTATAGTACCCTGGGGGATCCCACAGGAGATTAAGGCTACATATAAATGAAATAAAGCTAGATATTTACTTGTTGCAGATATATCATTAGTAGTTTATGCAACAGTAACCTGCAAACGAGAAATGTCAAAGATATGTTTGATGTAATTTAGAAATGTGTCATGATGGCAGAGTGAACAGAGGGGTAAAACACTGTTTTTTCTTTAGCTCCTTGAATACACCTCTTACCCTGTATATTTGTGTTTTTTTCCAGATATTTAATTCTCTGTTGTTTATAAAAAATGAGCCCAGTGAGTGACCCTGACCCGGGGAACCCATTGGTTGTTCTGGTTGTTCTGGTTATGAACGTTAAATTGTGGTTACTATACCTAGTGTTACTGAAATTTGAAGCATTCTCTGGGAGATGAATAAAGTTCTACTGAATTGAATTGAGTTGTCAAACACTGAAATATCCAGCTTGGTACATAACAATTCGTTTTACAAAAATATTGAGCTCCTTTTCAAAAAAAAATTCCAAGTGAGTCACTAAAGTATGTGCTGAATATTCATGAAGAAAACCAGTTTCAGGATGAACACAAAAATCTGTCTCAAGCTACAAACCGAAGATGACAATGAACGGTCAACAAAAAGCCCTCTAGCATTTCTGTGGACAGAATCTCTTTATTTTTAAACAAATCTTTATATTATTTATCATTTACAATTGAGTGCGCACTTCATAACATTTTCAGGTCTAAAATAAAAATAAATTACATTTATAATGAAATAAAAAATGAAAAATAGCAACTGTGGTATGTTTTGTACAGTTTTGTGTATTAACATTAAATATTAATATTAAAGAAAAACAACAAAATCTAAAGGGAACTTCACTGTTGCACATATTATGTGTAACAAATCAACAACATTATGGGGAACAAAAGGAGTTATTTTCATTTGTTGGCTGCCGAGCCAGTAAAAACATACAAAGGGCCAGTAAAACTGTGATCTACTGGCCCTGGAGGGCAGTAGGGAAAAAATGTTACATTGGACACCAAGTAGATTCAGCACAAGCTCATGAAAATGTATCATGTGAAATTGTGTAAATTTAGCTTTTCTCCTATTTTATTGTGTGTCAGTGGGACCATCAGTTTGAGCAAGTGTCATACCGTATGTGACTGACTGTACAAAGTTGAAGCTGTCCCTTTAGATCTGATGACTCATAATGCTTCTGGCAAGTCTTCTTGTCCCAAAGCTGCAAAACTGAATCAGCCTCATGCACATAAAATGACTGCCATAATGTTCCCCATCACACACACATACACACATGTAAAGACATACACCCACTCTTGTCATACAGTGGCTTGGTGTGAGAGGGGCAAAGCGGTGCCTCATCAGTGGCCAATCAGTGGTTCTGTTCCATATGGCACAGATCGGGAGGCATCACATGCGCGCCGGCTTCCCAGTCCTACTGCCAGACAGGCCTGTTAATTGGGCGACAAGATCAGAGGCAATATTACAAGCCAATTAAAGCGATCGGGACAGATTGCCAAGTGATGAGCTCCACTGCGTAATTGAGAGTGTGAAGTGCTTGTCGCCTCTCTCTCTCTACTCTCTCTCTCTCTATATCTGTCTCTTTCTCTCTCTGGGTTCATCTGAATAAGTGATGAGACTGCGGAGGACTGAAACTAGTTAGCACATTAGTGATGTCACTTGAGACCCCTTCATCATTACTCTTAGAGCAGGACGCAGTGGATTTGGGTTAGAGGATTTGCTGCACCGCCTCACTTTAGCTGTTACTGTGGTGAGTGGGCCCATGGTGCTGATGTACCAACATCAGAGCAGACAGCAGACATTATACAGTGAAAGCTAAAGCTCTCTCCAGACCCATCCATTCAAGTTTGAGAGATTTGTTGTTTCATGAATCTCTGTTTGTTTGATTTCTGCCGCTCTCTTGTGATTTGAGATCGGCTGTGTCATTAGTTTGTTTTTGTGTTGTGTTGTGTGTGTGCATGCGTGTGCGTGTGTATGTGTGTGTTTGAGAGAGAGAGAGAGAGAGAGAGAGAGAGAGAGAGAGAGAGAGAGAGAGAGAGAGAGAAAGAGAGAGGGAGAGACTGATCCATACGACAGCTACTTTAATTTGTTCTGGGAATATTGTTGTACTGGTGCAGTCCACTGGGTAGCACCTGCATGCCAAGTTTGCTTAATCATGCAAAAAGAACAGAAAAATGCATTACAGATGTCAGACTGTGTCCCGATAGAGACAGAGATTTGACAAACACCTTGAACCCTGAGAGAGCAGCGGTGCAAAATTCATTTTTGTAGCGTTCAGGTAGATCAGCTTGTCACCGGAATATGAGTTCTGCTACTGATGTGCGTTAGTACATTAGCCGAGCACACGGCAGTTAATCATTATCACTATCTTTCCCCTTTTCTTAAACATATGACGTGGAGCCTGCATGAATAGAAAATATCATAGTGTAAAAATACATTAAATAACAGTGTCAAATATATAAAATAAGTAAATTAGGGTGGAATTTGAAATGCACTCCTGAAGGCATCAAGACTCTACAATATTGTAATAATTGTAATAATGTTAACATTGTCAATATTTGCCTTTTATTTCATATATTTTATGGGGAACTGATAAACTAATTTAATTTTTTGAGAAAGTGTTGCATTATTATAATAATATAATTTTCTTAATTTACAGTATACATGCAGTGCATTTGTAATTTGGCCAAAAAAATTCACTGCATTCATTCATTCATTCATTTATTTGTATGTAACTGTCATGCCTTTTTTGGCCCATCCCACTTTGGATTACAGACAGTATTTTTCTATAACCATCGTCCACTTTTGCATGTACAAAACACAACATGTTGAAAAGGAAAAGAAACAAAACACACACAAAAAAACACAGACAAGGAAAAATAACAAATGCACTGTTCACATGAGAAAATACCAAACATTTACAGATTATCTTGATAAAGTGCCCTCTTTCTTTTCTCCCAGGCTTTCTCCAGATAACTGGCTAATTTGTATGTTTCAAATGTGAGCAGATATTTCAGATGTCTCTTGGAGCTCATGGAACTGGAAATGGCACTCATTTTCAATATCACTTAGACAGCACATTGGACAGATCTGCTTTTCATCCTCTAGACACCGTCATGTTGTCCAGTTTCAACAGTTGAAGGTAAAATACCAGATCT
Organism: Epinephelus cyanopodus; assembly: GCA_026686955.1. Taxonomy (NCBI): domain Eukaryota; kingdom Metazoa; phylum Chordata; class Actinopteri; order Perciformes; family Serranidae; genus Epinephelus; species Epinephelus cyanopodus. The sequence continues at coordinate 9,191,404 of CM048916.1, read as the reverse complement.
CAGCTGAGCACATAGAGATCTTTGCCTTTCAGACAAATTGTAAATAACATAATTCTCTGTGTCATACTCTCCACATGTCATCAGCCCACTGTCCTTTGTCCTTCACAATTAAGATCCTCTAAACAAACTAGTATTGAGCACTTCATTATGAAAAAGAAATCTCAATGAACTCAGCGTTGCAAAACAATGTGCATATATCTTTAGACCAAGAACCAATCTTTTTTTAACCCAGAAAAATATTTGCCAACCTAATGTCATCCATATTGTGTCGCCCCTCCCACTGTCTCATCAGGCAGCTGGCTGACATGTGAGGCTCGTTGCCTTGATTAAGCTCACCTGGGCCTCCCAGGCTATAGAAGCTGCCTCATGTTTTCATTCCCTCGCTCCCTTCCTACAGCAGACATCCAATCTGCATCATTGTTTTTTAGGTTTTGCACTTTAAACACCTCTGCAGCACACCTGACACACATCCATGCATGGCTGTCGTTACTGACTTTGCTGATCTACATGCTTCATTGTTTATTTTAAGTTAATCTTAGTTTAATAAATGATATTTGTTTAAACTAAATATTTTGTGTGGATGTATTTGTCACATTCACAGAGCCAGTTTGTGACAATATTAAATAACTGATCCCGTAACTGAGCTTTCAGACTTTCATAATGCCTATATGCAGCAGTTAATACCAATCTGATTCTTTTGCTTTTCATTACGTCTCTTTGCTGGCGACAGCCTTGGCTGGAGGCACTGTGTTTTCTGGTTGTTTGTCCATCCGTCCGTTCTTCCTTTTCTCATGGATGCATAATCTCAGGAACGCCTCGAGGGAGTTTCTTCAAATTTGTCACAATCGTCCACTTGGACTCAAGAATAAACTGTTTAGAATTTGGTTGTTGAAGGTCAAAGGTCAAGGTCGCTGTGACCTTATAAAACATGCTTTCGGCCATTACTCAAAAAAAGTCACACAGTGTAACAGGATAGAATTATGAAATTATGACATTTTATATCCAAAAAAGTCAAAGGTCATTTTCACTGTAACATTATAATTTCCTGCAAAAACAGTTCTGTGACCATTATTTAATGTCATAACTCAGGAACCAACATTTGGTCGGCTTTTGAGTCAGTGACACTAATCTTGAGTGTCCACCTTGAAACTGTGATGATTGTGTAGATCTTCTCTGTTGCCATGCTGAAGATGTGTAATGCATCCACATTTTGACAAAAAAAAATTCTCCCCTCCCCAACCGCTTGGGGCGCCTGTCCATGGGCAGCCCCCTCACTCTGACATGTCTCCACTTCGTGCATGTATAGGTCCTGTTTGTGCATGTGTGTATTTCAGACCTGTGTTTAATTGAGTGAAAAAATTGAATTTCCCCTCAGGGGATTAATAAAGTATATAAAATTAGAATTAAATTAAAAAGTAACTGGTTGGCGCAGGTATACAACTGTGAGGCTGTGATTCTAGTTTGAAAATGAATTTGGGAGGTTAAGGGGTGTGTAATGGTTGGTAACGTAATCTCCAATGGATGGGCATTATAACTTAATGCCCCCCTTGGCAATAGACACGGATGTCTTCACTTTCAGTCCCTAGTATGAGTCACACCCCCAAAAAAAACCTACACTTCCCAAACCCAGTCTCACTCCGAAGTCGTTGTAAGCCAGCGTTTAGGCAATGAGTTACTGGGTCAGATGCCCACAAAAAAAGCCATCATCATGATACGTCAGCATGATACGCAGCGGGTTGCCATTTTTGTTTAACAGCACTCCGTAGCATCAGGGGGAAACTGCAGGACAAGAATGAAAGTTAAACGCAGATTTTCATTCGGGAGAGCTGTGTTCGCATCCTGTAAGATTCTAAAGCCAAACCCTGTTCTTTTTTCCGAAACCCAACCACATGTTTTTGTTGCCTAAACCCAACCATGTGCATTCTGTTGAAGGGAAAAAACATTTTTTTGAAAAAAGACAATGCATGTAACAGGCCGAACTTGACACTGTGTCCCAGAACGTCAGTAAGCAACACACCTAGGGTACCTTGCACATCGGGTCTGGACGAGAAACATCCATGACCTAACATCGACATGTGACGAGATTGGAGTGAGATTGTGTTGATTAGATCCTCCCTGCCTGATTAACAGCCATGTTTTTCGAACTCCACACCTCCACTTGTAACTCCTTTCTGTTAAAATAAAAAAAAAAGTTTCATTTTGTCAAATGTGAGAACTCTGATGACATCACTATGACATTCTTTGGTTATCAGAATTGACAAGCTGCCCCAGATCCACAGAAGATATCGCACAACTGTTCTCAGAGGATGACTAGTATTAATAATGACAAGTAAAATGACCGTTTTGTTTTTTTTGCTTTTGGAATCAATAACTGGCAAATGTCTAGTTTGCGGAGATAAATGAATACAAAATCAGCCGCTACAGTACATGAGCTGAAACGCTAAATCATTTCCAGGTTGTTGTTCTCCTCAGCTGGTTATTTTTTACTTCGTTGGTAATGTCCCATTGGCTGGACAGAACGTTCAGCCACTGAACATTCAGCTTTGGCAGCTTTTATTGTGCAAATATTCTGAAAAAAAAATCTGCAGGACAGAAGCAGAAAAGGTCACAGTAGTCCCATAACAGCCTCTTGTGGAATAAGAGGATATTCCATCGAACCCAAGACAAATTACAAACCTCGGCTTGGATTTGAACCAACAGAAAAAATCTCACAAACCGTTTTAATGGTAATGTATTGAGCTGCTGGGAGACCTCCCGAGAATTTGAAAACAGCTGATGAAACACAGTAGCTACTCAGATATGTTTTCATAAACCGATGGCAACAGAGCTCATTTACTGTAAGCTCCTTGTGATTATGTTATGACAGTTATGACACTGAAGACTTATCTTTGGCGATAGCTCCATGTCACGTGTGGTTTGGAGGTAGCTGGTATTTAGCGTCGCTCAAAACCAAAGTCTGTGCCCTTTGCTATCTGTCTCTCTCTCCCTCTGCCTCTCTATCTCCCTCTACCACTATCTGTGTCTCCCACAGCCTCTCCCACATCCCTCCATAATACCACGGTAGCCCTTTAATAACCAACGGCTGTGATTATCCAGTCAAGTCAGAGATTTTCTCTGATATTTTCCATCTGATTTTAAAAACTAATGGGGTGTTGGTGCGTGTTCTGTGTATGATACACTTTTTAAAGGATTGTAGGGGCTCCTTCTGAGGGCTCGGAGCCATTTCAAATAGCAGCTAATGCTAGACTCAACTGGCTTTGTTTGTTTTAAAGAGGGGAGAGTGACATTTAGTGGCTAACCGAGGGGCGAGGGAGAGAACATGAAAGTGAACGTTTCGTTTTTAAAAAGAAAATGCCAGCCTAAGGTTTCTGTTACAGGCAGGTTGTCGTACCCCACACACCCTCCCAAACCGCACACACATGCACGTGCGCACACACACACAGCTGAAGCTGCAAACGTAACGACCATTTTCAGTCCCCGCCATCAATCTTAAATGTCCTGCAAGGTGCATCCTCGTCACGTTTAAGCACACTTCTCTTTAAATGGGCCATAACTTTAAAGGGAGTTGACACCAACTTCCCATTTCAAAACAGTTACAACTTTCACAACCTTTTTTTATGAGCTTTATTGACAACCCTCCCTGAGACGCCGAGCAGCAGCAGTTCAATAGTTGAATTGTCCCTCTTTTCCTCTTTTCCTCCCCCCCTGCTCGTTCTGCTGATGTTGTTCTAGCGCTACTCGGGGAATAAGAGACCTCACACTATGGGGACTTGTAAAACCACTGTCATGTTGATGGGGAGACTCAGCAGTGTGTGTATGTTTGCATGCATGTGTGTGTGTGTGTAGACTGTGTGTGCGTCTTTGGATGTGGTGCATGAGCACACTGCGGAGACCAGTAAAATGCTGTCTGAATGAAGTCCCAGTGCAGCAGTGGTGAGTAGTGTTTGATGGCCATGTGATTTGTTTGTTCAGCCCCAATGGCCTTTTCTCTTGGCTGAGGGAGGGAGAAGGAGGGAGGGAGAGAAAGAGAAACTATGAGAGAGGGAGGGCTGATCGCTTCACACCTTCTCCCCTCCTAGCCCCGCCAATGAGCCATTTAATCCTCCTTCCTACAGCTAAATCAACACCTCTCACACTCCTAGCTGGTTCGGACCACCGCTGCCGACTGTCTGCTGTTCTATTTGACTCTCTGTTTTGGTGGGATTTCAGATGTCAACAAAGGGCATACAAAACAATATTTTGAAATATCCATATTAGGAGACAGTGTATATATATGTCACTGTGAGATACAATATGTGGTGAGTTCTTATCTCACATCATGTATCATACTGAAGCTACTGAAGCTACACATTCTCCCAACCAACTCATCAAACACGGCAGCTTGGTCAGTGGCTCTACGCAACAAAACAGTTTTGCCACAAACTATTTTAAATTTAGGCAACATGATGTTTTTGCCATCAAAACTATAGATTTAGGCAACAACATGGTTTGGCTATGGAATAACTTTAGGTTTAGGCAACAAACGGTTTTGCCACAAACTCTATTTAAGATTTAGGCAACAAGAAGGTTTCGCCACCAAAACTTAAGGTTTTGGCAGCAAAATGGTTTCACTATTGCCCTGAACAGGTTTAGGCAATAAGGTGGTTTCACCAACAAAACTTATTTCGTTCAGGCACCAAGAAGGTTTCGCCACCAAAACGACTTTAGGTTTTGGCAGCAAAATGGTTTCACAATGAAAACTACGTCAGGTTTAGGGCAATAAGGTGGTTTCACCAACAAAACTACTTTCGATTTAGGCACCAAGACGGTTTTGCCACCACAACTACTTTAGATTTGGGCAGCAAGACAGTTTAGCAACCATAAATATCTCTTAAACTACGTAGGTTCAGACAACAAAATGGTTTTGCCACAAACAATACTTTAGATTAGGCAATGTGATGTTTTTGCCACCAAAATGAACAACAAAATGGTTTCACTACGAAAAATACTTTGGATTTAAGCAACAAGATGGTTTTGCCACCGAAACTAATCTAGATTTAGGCAACAAGACAGTTTGGCTACCAAAACTACTTTGGTTTAGGCAATAAAACAGTTTCACCACTATGACTACCTCAACTGTAATTGGCAAGTTGGTTTCGCCACCAAACGACCTCAGGATCAGACAACAAATTGGTTTTGCCATTAACACTACTTTAGGTTTTGGCAACAAGATAGTTTCACAACCAACAGTACTTCAGGTTTAGGCAGTAAGATGGTTACACCACAAAAACTACCACAGGTTTAGGCAACAAGATGATTTTGCCACTGAGACTACATTAGGGTAGTGCTAAGGTGAGGGTTAGGGTCTCCTAGGTGTAAATCTGGTGTGTATTTGACCCATCTACCACACCTCCGCCTGTCCCTAACAACCATGTTATTGCCATGGACAGAATTACATTGGAGCTAGCTGAGAGCCCAGGTTGAGAGAGGGAAGTTTGGAACAGAAGAGTAACAAGCAGGCAGAATGTGTGAATGAGATTTTCTAATAATGGAGAGAGAAAGGCCAACAGCATCAGAGGAAACGAGGGTAGGAGAGAGTGTGGAGGGCCTTTGATGGGTACGGTAGCTTGTGGGCGGCACATTTAGCCCGGTGTGGTAATTGTGTCTCTGGGGTGAGATCCTTGGACCTGATCCTAGCTGAGATCAGAGCGTAAGGCAGGCCACTACAAAGCAGAAGAAGAAAGAGAAAGAATTAGAGAGAGAGAGAGAGAGAGAACAGAGAGAGAGAGAGAGAGAGAGAGAGCAAAGGAATGCTGTATGTGTTTGTACTCTATATGTAGGTTGATGTAATTGTCAGGGTGAATCAATGCATGCACACCTTAATTACCATTATTCTGTTTTTACGGTAGGTCTTAACTGTAACAATGGTTCGGATTTGTTGAATAAGCTAACTGGATAGATCAGATTAGATCACACTGCACACACTAAACACACAGTGTAAGCCAGAGAGGCAACAGATGGACATGTCGCTGCAGGATAAGCACAAGTGTAAATTATAACATTAATAACGGCTGAATTCTACTCAGCTGCATCAGTTTCAGGGTCCTACTATTGTGCATGCTGGCTCACTTTCACACTGTTACAGTTCACTGGTACACTTGAATACAGTGGGCCATGGTTAATGTCATTACTTGTTCTTTTCCTATTACGACAAGTCAAAATGTCTCGTGTGAAAAAGGTCTGCTAAGTACCTGTGACCTTGAGGGATAATTCCTTAAATTCACCTGTCTCTCCTGATTGAAATTCAGTGTTATTTTAGCTGTGCCCACACATGTTGTTCTCATGTGCCATGAGGGATTGTTAAGCCCCGTTTCCACCAAGCAGTGTGGTACGCTTTTTTTCCGTTTCCACTAGGGCTGACCCAAAAAGATTCAAAGCTTCAAAGCTCCGTTCGATGGCACAGGATTCGATTGTGAATTTAAAAAAATCAAATAATCTGCCTTTTTTTTCTCCTTTTTTTTTGAGGGGGACCTTGAACGCAACAATAACCCCATTAGGCCGAGTAAAGAAGTCATCTGGTCTGATTGTTGCATGAATTGCTGAAAAACTGCCTTATCTTGGTGAAAGGATTCTAAGGTGTACCGGTGCTTTTTCTGGCCATCACAATATGTTTCTTTTCCTGTTGACCTTTGCTCCTCGTAACACCTTGCATAAAATGTTTCGGGTGATAAAACAGTAATCAGATAGTGCTTGACCACATGGAAATACAGGTGTAAATGCGCCAAAAGCGAGGACGGACTGTGCTATGATTGGACAAACCAGAACCAGAGGTGGCCATGGACGCATTGTGACCTCACTGAACACAAGTGTCAGTGCAGTTCAGTTTCAAATCCACATACAACAACTATGTAGGTGGAAATATGTGATCACATGCAATTGTTCCAACCCAGCAAGGCAGCAGCTGTTCTCCCTCTCTTGACGCCGAGGCTGCAGGGCACACTGTGGTCTCTCTCTCATCTGATACTAACACTACTGCAGTGTCTCCCTCATCTGTAAAGTATGCTTCCGTCAACCACTGTATTTACAATGACGTGGGCCTGTTTCTAAGCTTCATTCATTCATGTTGTTTCCTGTTTTACTTTGAAACTCACATCTCCTCTCGTGTCAGATCACTTTCTCTCAGTACCAGTTTGTCGTAGCTTCTTGTGTGTCTAGTGTCCCAGCCTTTCGTTTTCCGGTGCCTGTTGATTGATTCAGCTTCTGCCTCATCCCTGCTGGATTTGTTTGCCTTTACTGATAGTCCCTCTATGTACCAAGCCAATCTTTCGACCAGTGAAGACTGTAATTCTACCAGTCATCTCTTATCTGGTTCACCACTTGTTACAACAGCAAAGACTTTTTTTTGTAAATATTTCCTTTATTTTTACACCAATATTGGCTCGGAAAATACAGGCAATATCATGATGTGCATCCCATGTAAATATTGTTTTTGTTTTTTTTTAATAATTAAAATGTCTTTTTTATTCTCACAATATTTTTTGAAAGGCGGGGGTGGGACCCATTAGGAGCTGGACAGAGCAGTTGGATCTCAATCTGTCTCAATGTGAACACTTGAGACACATTAATACAAGGTATAAATGTAATTATGTTAAATCATACCTAGAAACAACACAAGATGCTCTTTAGTGCAGGGTGTAAAGGGGGTCTTTGTTGTTGCAATTACCTTGGTGAGCAGAAATTATGTCCAAAACTACAAAAAGAAGAAATAAATGACCATTTTACAATAACAAAGAGGGTTTTGGAGATAAGAATTAGCTCGATCAGATTAGACACCACACACCAGGGAGCAGCATGTTACACACCACAGAATCAACAGATTAATTACCTGTGATCTCAACATGTAAACATAAACCATATTAAGTTCACTTTAGTGCACTTCAACATATTTAGTGCACACGCCCCGCTCAGCTAATGTGTGAAAAGCTGTTCTGGGCTATTTTGTTGCGAGCTGGTGTACAGAGGGGCCACTACTTTGCTCCCTGCTGAAAGACCAACATACTCTCGTGTGAAACACCTCCTTATCTCCCTCTCCCAGAATGACCAGGTTTGTTTCCCTGCAGGCCCACCAACACACACACCCACACTCACACTCACACACCACCCAGGGAGCGGGCAGGACCGTTCACAGACACATGCTGATGCACACATAAAAAATGTGTACGCAGTCGGACAAATTCAGACACACACAAACGTACGTACGCTCTCCTCTCCCCCTCTCCCTCCACGTCTCTCTCTATCTGGTGACAGCAAGAGAGCGAAGGGAAACGTGAGCGTTGGCGGTCCAAGTGCCTTGGTGTCGACTGACAGATATAATTACAGGAGCGGTCTCTAAAACCTCCCCCCTCCTCCCTCACCTCTCCCTCCTCCCTCCAACCCCCCCACCCCTCCTTTTTCCTCTTGCTACCCCCCTACCCTCCAACGCCACTCTTACCCCCTCGGCCCTAACCATTATTTATTTTAGCAGCTCCAGCCCGCTTCAGAGGGCTCAGCAGCACTCACAGGGCCCCTGCCAAAAAGTGGCTTTCTGACTGAAAGCTTTCCAAACAAGCTCCGCTGGTCCATTTGGCCGAGATCCAACGCTGTGCGGTCTCCCTACTACCGCTCCCTCTCCCTCTCTCGCTAAGAAAAGAGGGAGAGAGGGAGTCTGGTTTGCATTAGGATGAATATGTGTGTGCGTAGCCACATGTGTGCCCATACTTCTACAAGTCGTGTGTGTGTGTGTTTCTGGCGATCTGACCCAGACCCAGAGTGATGGTCCCTGGAACCTGAAGCCACACCGCGCTGTATAAACAATGAGCGGTGTATTTACACAGAGCTAAGAGAGCAGGAGACTGCGGCTCCTCCAGAGCATCACAGCAAAGCCACGTCTCTGATACTACGCAGACAACCTGTTTAGGGCCTTGTGTGTATGTGTGTGTCCCTCTGAGAGGGTGAGAGAGACCCTGCCAGGACCCTTCTCTGGTCTACCTCCCTCCCAGGTATCTTATCACTGTTAGGGAAGATAGGAGTATATGGAGAAGCTGCTATAATGGCGCCTCAGATAAGTCTGTGTACGGGAGAGTGAGGTGGGCAGATAAGACACGATTAGATTAAAAAAGGTGGTCAGACCTGGAATATAATATGTTCCATATTGCTGCCAATCAGCACATACATGTGGAGAAGAGCCTTATAAGTAGGGCTGAGTATTGTTTAAACTTTGTTGATAGTAGTGCCAATACCATCCTTACAGAAATCCCTTTTTTCTTTTTAATAATAGAAGCCAGAGTTCTCTGGTGTCAACTTTTGAAGGTACAGTGTGGGGCGATTTAATGGCATCTAGAGGTGAGGATGCAGATTGCAACCAGCTGAAACTTTTTTGTCAAGCGTAAACTCTCAAGTGTTCATCATTCAGAAGGCTTTTAATAGAAGCCGAATTATTCCCAGAGGTCTCTTCCTCCCCAAAACAAATAGACTCAGTGATTTAAACTGGTAAAACCACTGAATAAAGCAGTTTCTCTATGCTGTTTGGCTCGTTGCAGCACCTGCTAATGTGCGCTCACCTTCTTTCTCTGATAACTTAAGATCCATAAGTTCAGGAGATTTTTACCAGGAGCCGGATTATCTGTAGAAGTCTCTTCCTCTCCAAAACAAACATACCAGGTGATTTAAACCAGTAAAACCACTGAACAAAGCAGTTTCACGTTAAAAATAAGTGTTTTTTCAGTGTTTGGCTCAGCGCAGTGGGACTGCTAACTACAGTGGCTGACACGAAAATGCCCATGGCCCTATTTAGAGCCAGTGCTTAGTTTGTAGAAGCATGGCTGTCCAACATGGTGATCTCTGTAGGTGAGGACCTGCCCCCTTTGTAGATATAAACTGCTCATTTTAAGGTAACAAAAACTCAACTTTTCTTATTTTCAGATAACTATACACCAAAGAAAACATACATATTGTATTATGTTCTATTTCTTCCAATACATCCCCCTGAATCCTACACACTGGACCTTTGAAACAGTCATACAAGCTGTTTGCATGAATAAAGTTGAGCACAATTTGCTACATGTTGATTAAAATGTGGAACTAGGCATTTGACGCCACGTGACAGTTTTCGATTCTGGGTGACACATGTTCATTGGTACCAAAAAGTGTTTAGGTTCAACACTCCATTTATGAGATGTGCCTTACAAAAGAGAAACAGAGACAGTTAGAGAGAGAAAAAAAAGATAATGAGGATGTGTTTGAGCTCTGTTTGTGTGTCTTATGTCATGGCATTTGTGTGAGACGTTGCAGCTGTCCACTCTTCCAGGAATCAGGAACCAGACCCAATCTCACCTGACCTCCTGTGAGTGGTGGAGTGTGACCGAAAACACACACATATACACATGTATATACACACGTGCGTGCACACACATGCGTGCGCAGGCCCCAGAGGAACAGAGCAACAGGACACACACTCTTCCCCAGGCCAGCAGAGAGGAAGGAAGTAAGGGCTGGTGGTCACACAGCACGCCAACGGTAAACCTGTCACACACTACAAGTTGCCGTCTCCTTTCACCAACTTAACCTCCAAAATGAATAGGCGTCATAAAAAAAAAATTTGTGGAGTGATTCATTTTTTATCCCTTCTTTAATCAAGCATGGACTTGCTCTATTCATCATCATGAAAGATATTCACATCAACAATTTCAAACTTGATTTGAAAACTTCAAACTATTCAGTCCACTTCTTTCTTTGTTGCACAGCATGTATGCTCAACACTTCCTTTACAAAAGTCATTGTGTGACGATGACTATACAATTAATATAGATTTTCTTTGTAAGTTGAGTTCTGAAAGTGGATGGAACAGATATTTTAGTACTGAAAACATTTCAGAGTTTTGGATAAAGGTGAAAAGGTTACTGTCTAACACTTTTTAAACTTTACATTCTCTTTCAATATTCCAAGTCCTAGAGCCACAGTCCAGTGATAAGAAGTAAGAGTGCTTTGAACCTGAAAAGATTTTGCACAAACCGTTTAAACATTATCACTGCAAATGTTCTGTAAATATATAAATAATCATTTACTGCTATTATAAGGAATACTCAAACTCAAATGCAATAGAAATCAGCAACAAAAATATTCCACCTTGGTCTGCGTCCGAACAGTAGCTGCTACATTTTCAAGTACTGCACATAATTTTGCGTGCACATCCTTTGATGAGTGAACTACAGTCTTCATCTGATGTGATTAACTGAGCACCAACAGTTCCTTGTACACAAACCTGAATTATGAGCATATAGTTAGCTGCAGAGACAGGCAGGTTATTGGTCTCCCTGAGGAGGAAATACTTTGTTTGTGTTGCGATTAAGGTGAGATTAAAGCCAATTTCATGTTTTATTACCTATGATATGAAGATTAAAGGTATGCAATCCAGGATTTTTCTGTGAAACAATGTGTAGACTCATATAAAAAATAATCCCTCACAGTCATTACTTATGACCCACTAGAAGTGTGTGGTGACATATTTAACTGCAGGGACTCATTTCCTTATTATTTTGGTGTGTTCAGAACACTCCCAGGCAGTGTGCGTAGGTGAGGTTGGGACTTTATGTAGCTACAAAAATCCCAGACACATCACTGAAACTTCACGAATACAAAGACACGAAAGGCAAAGCAGACAAAGCTTGTTCCAAGGTGCGAGTGAATCTAGAGCTGGTTTACTTTCACTTTCACTGGTGATGTTTACACACAAGCCCTTTTTAAATAGGAACTGTGCAGATTTGCAGGAAAGCCCAATCAGTCTTTTTTCAGCATTGGCAGTATAAAAACAAAATCAGGGAGTGCAGCAAAATGCCGCCTGCCTACTTTTGTTCATACAGAATGTGCCTTTTTCGGGGCAATGGGGGGCGTGAGCAAGTAATATAATGTGTAGCTCAGCGTGTGATGTAAACAGTGACGTGGGAGGGGAAGCTGCGGCTGATTCTCTCGTAAGTCGGCTCGCTCCTGACCGTCCCCGTCATCTGACAGTTAATGGCCTCTTCGATTGCGAGGACGAGAAGGGCGCGCAATTCCTTGTCTCCCCAGTTGCTCATCTTTACAGTGTCTGTCAGGTTTGTGTTTCCCTCTTGCTACTAGCTGCTCACTAATTCCTGCTATCAGCTGTTTCCTGTTTATCCACCGCCAGTGGCTCGCAAGTGCGGGTCATCATATGTCTACCCTAGGAGGCGGAAAATTGGGCATCTCGGATCAACTCACCAATCCGGCTCTGTGTGTCTAAACGCTCGCAGCTTGCCAGCAAAACGGCCCAACATTCGCGGAAAATCTGGCAGTGTAAAAGGGGCTACAGTAAGCAACAATTCCAGTGTTGCTTACAATGTTTTAAGGGCTTTTGAAATGTAACAAGCGGTGTAAACATAGACAGTGCAGGCAGTGTGATTGCATCGGAGGCCCTGGGGCAGAGGGGCCCGTAGAGAGAGCAGGCTCTTGGAAGTGATTCAGGTTACCTTGGAAATTTACCTGTGTTTAAGGATTAATGATCAAAAAAAGAATATTATTATTTTGTGTCCTCAAACCCATCAAAAACCATCTGCGTCTTTTGATATTTTTTTTTTTAAATATTCAGTCGCAATCTAAAACAAATTACATGCCTTCTCTGTATAAGCTGTAAAATACAAGAATAAACCTTAAAGAAACTATTTAATCATTTCTGGGTAGTTTGTATGTCGATGTTGTTGACAATTTATGCATGATAGCGTGCACTGGGGCCCATCTTAACTTCCTTCTGCCACTGAATGTAATGTTATATTTAAGAAGGAAAAATTGTAAATGCACCTTGGAAAAGCCCAGACTGTCTCGCAGGATTCTCACACCCAGTGTTGGTCCCGTTGTCCCCTACAGCGGAACAATGATATGTGCTTCCAGACCAAGGTTATTATAGTTAACTAAAACTAAACTAAAAAACTCAAAGTGTGAAAAAAAAAGATTATAGTTAATTGAAATTAAAAAGTAAGACTAGACTTTACAGAAAAGAATTTCAAAAATTCTCCAATAGCTTCATTTGTGCTCACTTTATGTCTGATGCTAATGTTCAGGAGGTTTTTACAATGAGCTGAATTATCTGCAGAGGTCTCTTCCTCTGACCAGGTAATTAAAACCAGTAAAAACACTGAATGAAGTAGTTGCACATCAAAAATCAGTGTCTTTTCCCAAAGTTGTTTGGCATGTCAGAGACAGCGGCTAGCCTAGCATGTGCTAATGTGTGCTCACCTATCTTCTCTGTAACTTAAGATCCAGACATTCAGGAGGTTTTTACTGGGAAGTGAACTATTCGCAGAGATCAAACAGACCAGGTGATTTAAACCAGTAAAAACACTGAATAAACCAGTTTCATTGCATCACTCAGTGTGGGGGGGCTTCTAACTATGGTGGCCCAAAAACATGAAAATGTGTATGGGCCCAGTCAAGAGCCTGTGTTTGGTTTGTCCATTCTGGGCTTCAGAAACAAGGTGGATGATGAGGACCCACTCCATGTAGATATAAATAGTTCACTGTGAGGTAACAAAAACACAACAGTTCATATTTTCAGGTGATCATATAGGCTATGTTCCATTTCTGCCAAATTATCCCCCTAAATCCTACACACTGGACCTTTAAATCTCAACCTATATTATAACAGCCCCATATTATAAATAAATGCATGAATAAATGTAAAGTTAAAACTAAACATTAAAAAATACAATAAAATGACAATAATTAAATGAAATAAACTGACACCAGCAAACACACTTAAAAAAAATAAACAAAACATAACACTAAAAAGAAAATGTGAAAAATACAAGACTATAATAACTCTGCTGCAGACATTTCTATAAGAGGGTCTGGCTAGACACGACTCTACTTGAAGCCCTAGTTACAGGGCACAGCCAGATGAAATACGGTCAACATGACTGTTTACTCCTCTGAATGACAGCAAACAATAACAGCCATTTGAATGACTTACTAGTTTTACGACACCAACAAAAATGTACAAAACTGGAACAACTGGTTTTATGTGTGCGAGCACAATGTCCGTGTTAACGACCGGCGTTTACAGGAGCAGTGACTGAGCGACGTCACAGAACAGAGGAGCGATTGTTCAGCCAGTTAGTTTGTAGTTGCTGTTTATCAGAGGGGTCAAGGCTGGCTGGTTATTGTTTGAGTGCAGCCACCGGTTCCTCCGCTGCACGTACGACTGTAATGAGCAAAAGGTCACCCTTTGCTGATAACTGTCAGCGAACCCGGAGTGTCACTGCTTACATCAATCATTCCTCCGGCTGATCAATTCACCCCTTTGTGTCCGTTCCTTTCTTCCTCTCTTCCTCCCTTTTCTTTCTTTTTTTGACTTCAATCTTTTTATTACCCTGCAATTACAGCTTATCTGCAGCGGTAAACTTGGCCCCTCCACTTCCTTATCTCTCCGGCTGGGCAGAGCAAGGGTCTCTTGAGTAAGAAGACAGGGAGGACAGAATAAGGAAGAAGAGAGAGTTGAAAATAAGAAAAAAAAAAAATGAGAAGAGGAGACCTCAAGCAAATGAATGGGCAAGTTGTTGAAAGGAAGCAGGCTTTACTTATGACTTCCCACCTCCCTTCTCTTCTATAACAGCCTGCGCCATACATTTTCTTTTTATTTCCACCCTTTCACACTCTCGGCCTGATAAAGAAAATAGCTGGATTATATGGATTAATTCACATTTACTGAATAATGATGGTTCAAGGTTGCTGAACTTTTTTTACGTTGGGCTACAACGATAGAAACGTTGCTCTTTATTAACTAATCTGCCAAGTTAATGCATATTTGCATATTCAAATATTAACCCGCGTTTTGCCAGCAATGCTTGTATTCAGACCCATTCCTTTTCCCTTGAACCATCCCCCATCATTCCCTGTCTTTCATCCCTATCACCCCGCCTCAATGTCCCCCGCTCTGTTGTCCCGGCTGGTCAGTGTGTGTGTGTGTGTGTGTGTGTGTGTGTGTGTGTGTGTGTGTGTGTGTGTGTGTCTGCAGGGCCACTGAGGTTAGGGAGTAGACCTTGGCCTTGTGGTCTGACCCCAGAGTAGAGACTGGTGTCTGGGTCTGAATGCCCTGTCTGACCTCGCTGTCACAGCCTGTGTGCGTTTGTGTGTGTATATGTGTGTGTGTGTGTGTGTGTGTGGTGTGTGTGTGTGTGTGTGTGTGTGTGTGTGTGCGTGCTCATCCATGTGACAAGACGCTCTCCGTACATTTGTGCATATGTATTCCTGCGCATGTTTGTATGTGCCCACCCTCGTATACCCATGTGTGCACGCGTGTGGGGCATCTATTTATATTTAACTATTTGCATGTGTGCATCACGCATAACCGGGCTTGTCTGTGTCTTCGTGTGTGTGTGTGTGTGTGCATCGTCAAGCTCTCCCACTGTGTTTTGTGAGGGGGGTGGGCAGGGGAGCAGGGCTCTGGCCAGACGAGACAGAAGTGACAGGTATTGATCATCGTTGTTCCAGTCAAGCAAAGACCCTCTCAAGCCTGTGTGCTTTGGGGAGAGTCCTGTCTGCATCCAGGGGGAGAGAGGGAGAGAGGGACAACCACAATCAATGTCTGATCCTCCTCTCAGAGCGGCGGGGTCAGTCTGGATTCACCTCTCCTTTTTGTTCCTGACTGACAGCGGTAAAATAAGATATGTCAGCGAAGGAACATCCAAATAACAAAAACATCCAAACGTCAATATTCATGTTTTTTTTTTCTTTATGTCCTCAGACTAGAAGAGATACAGAGAAGAGGAATACAGGGAAGAATGTTGACAAAATCCATGTGAGGGCTGTTCTTCAACTATTGTTATTTTTCTGACCATGACAGTAATAAGAAAAACCAACACACATTTCTTATTTTTATTTCATCTTTGTCACACTTAGTTGACGCAAAAAGGAACATACAAAAATCAAATAATAGAT
Source organism: Epinephelus cyanopodus (assembly GCA_026686955.1). NCBI lineage: Eukaryota > Metazoa > Chordata > Actinopteri > Perciformes > Serranidae > Epinephelus > Epinephelus cyanopodus. The sequence continues at coordinate 9,175,441 of CM048916.1, read as the reverse complement.
CAGTCATTATATGTAGTGTATAAAAAATGGCCTTTTATGTGTGGTTTTTGCTATTTCTGTAGTCCCTGAGCCAGATTTTAGAATTTAATATTGATCTAATGTTAACCTCAAACACAACTGACACATTAATACCATTGTCCTGTGTTGTATTTTATGTCTTTTGTCATAAAAAGAATACCTGTTACCCGGTTTTACTTGGTGACCACAGCAATCAGGCTGTTCTTAAACTGTTTGTACGTTTTACTGTGTTAAGTAATGCCCCCAAATCCGTGCATATCCCATGTGTTTTGAAAGGCTGCGATCACGTGACCAATGCCCTGATGAAAGTAAACAACAAGCAGACTTGTAAGGAGGCAGGTTGGGGTGGCGGATGGGTCACAAAAACCTAGACTTTCTCCCCTGAGGACAGGAGCTCAGGACCGTGTGAACTTTGAGTGAACTCGAAGTAATTTTAAGATACGTCGTCACCATTTTTCTTTTCCCGAACCTAACAACGGTAACTTTACATTAATTATGTAACTGTACGTTAAGGACGTGACGTCATTCGTGGGGTGCTAATTTGTATATACAAACTGTTCTATGAGGAAACGTTGCAGAGACAGTCATGTGACAGGAGAGCACATTGCTGGAGGACAGTTAGCTTCATGGGGGGATCTGAAATAAGATGAAATCAAGGTAAATTTTTGTTAAGTCAAGCATACTTTCATTGGCTGTCGTGTCCAAACAGCTCACATTTTCGTCGAATTAAAAAATAATAAGAAAAACAACATTCTATAGTATCTATATTTAATGCTAATACTTGACATTAGCAAGCTAACATGTCAGTAGATTTCTTTTTGAAAAGGTGACGATATGTTATTTCTACAACAGCCGTCTCCATCACTTGCTATTGTGATGTAAAAGACATATGGTAACATAAATTACAATGTCAGCATTATATTACTGAAAATATTTCATTAATAAATTACACGTGTGTTAGATTTTCTTACAAAGAAGAGAAAGAAATCAGACCTAAAGAATGAAGAAAAAGAAGAAAATTCCAATAAAACCCATGAGAAATAAATTGATACTCATTTTTATTTTGACTTTGCTGCCGCTCTAATCCAATAACGCAAAACCCCATCTCTCTGGACTAATTGCCCTCACTGAAGGCCTCCTCATTTGTAAAAAGCAATGCAAAGGAGTAGAGACTATGACATTGTTTTCGGGAGGGAGAGTTGCATACCTCAGGCTTTTCACCGGCTCGTCCTCGGCGCTCCACAATCCCCCCATCCCACCTCCTTGCCCTCACCCCTTCCACAGACAAATTGATTTGCAAGGGTCCGGAGCTGGCGAGCCCTCAGAGCACCACCTTTTTTGCATACAGAGCGCTGCGGGGATAGCACAATGACTTGGTCCAACAAAAGACGAGAGGAGAGAGGGATGCGGAGAGAGGGAGAGAGAAAAAGAGAGGGGGCGAGGTTTCGGTGCGTGTTTTTGCGGGTGGGGGTTGGTTGCACCAGGCCAAACTCAGCAGGACGGGGAGAACTGGCTGGTTCAGAGGTCCACGGTATCAACACACACACACACACACACACACACACACACACAAATAAGCACACATGCACGCAGACACATATACACACTCCAGTGCCCTCATGCCCTCAGCCCTCCCTCCTTGTCCCTTTATCCCTGTCTGGTTGGAAAGGTCAGTGCATGTCTGGGAAAGGGGGTCCCAGGATCCCCAAACCCCTCCATTCCACACACACACACACACACACACACACACACACACACACACACACACACACACACACATGCTTACACACACACACGGAGCAGCCCAGTCCATACATTTTTATGTGAATTCGCCATAATTCACCAATACTGTACACACTCACAGATAAAACACACACACAGCAAAGTGCTTTTGGTCATGGTGTGAAGGGGCCTGGGAGAAATTTATGTGGTCAGCATCAGCTGAGCCCCCCCACCCCAGACAGTGCACCCCACCACCCACCCACCCCCGACCTCGGTGAAAGAAGAGAGTGAACACATTCAAATGGAAAACATCGTCCATTGTGACCAGTGTTTTGTCTCCTCACGATGTAAATAGCTGCACTGGCCAACAAACAGAAAATGTGCATTTGTAGCAACAGCAGATAACAACGCGGCCGCTGTCAGTGATGTCATATCCTCTGTGATGTCACAAATGCTGTTTAGCTTATATTTTTGTAGCATTGCCTTGCAGCAAAAATGTGCATCTGCGCACATACAGTTAGTGTGTCTGCTTTCTGGTTATAGAGTTGTAGCATATGTAGAATAAAGTCCAACATGCACACACATGTCTGCAGTGTGTAGTGAGATGATCTGCTGTCTGACTCTCTTCCTTACCCGCCATGCCCTGGGAGACACTGCCCAGTGCACATACACACACACAAATAAACACACACAGGATCACAGACACACACACACACAGTCTACGATAGAGAGGGAAACCCTCCTTCATGAACCTCCCGACCCGGAGCCCTATACAGCCTACCAGGACAGGGAGGGGAGAGAGGGCGAGATGGGGGAGGGAAGGTTGTGAGGAGGGGAAGAGACCGCGGGCCCAGCTGGGGTGGGGGAGGTGAATGAAAACCTTCCCTCCTCCCCTTTTCCTCCCTCACCTCACCCTGTGCTCTCTGACCTGCTGCGAGGAGGAGGACTTGCCATGTCTGGTCCACTTCATGGCTGCTGACGAGTCGTCCAGCACTTGGTGGAGCGATGCATTCTGTCGCACTCGACTCAACGATCCAAGGTCTGAGAGTGACACATCCCGTGCACGTGGTGCAGTGTAGAGACCCTTAAAACCATTAGTGCATCTTAAAAGCACAACTGTGGAGGAATGTTGAGAATCTTGAATGTTATAAACACATACTGTCATGTAACACTGAGCAGGTTTTTCAATCCCATGTCAAAACTGCTACCAGACAGCATCACATTTAAAGATATATTATGCAACTTTTCCACAATAAAATGTCTGAAAACAACCAGATGTTATGTTTTATATATTGGTGAGTTGTGTACTTACATTATCCCAAACGTTTCCAACAAAATTCAAACCTGGGGAAATCTGTAACTTTCATCAAGGACACTGTCAGTGACATTTCATCACTGCTGCCTGTCAGTGGTGTCATGTCCCCTTTGCACCTACGTCAGGGCTGTGGTTGCTGGAAGAAGCAGTCATAAATTAAGTCATAAGTTTTTATTCAACATACTTTTTAGTTTTTGGTGGGGTGTTTTTAACTTCTTTTTTTTTAAGCAAATTGAGGATTTTAAGTCTTGGACGTCTGGGCTGGTCGCACAAAACACCTTAAGTTAAGTTTTTCCTTAAAGCGGGTGTCTGTTGCTTAGCGGATAGAGCAGGCGCCCCATGTACAAGGCTGTTGGCGCAGCGGCCTGGGTTCGACTCCAGCCTGTGGCCCTTTGCTGCATGTCATTCCCCCTCTCTCTCCCCCTTTCACACTTGACTTTCCTATCAATTAAAGGCAAAACTGCCCAATAAATATCTTAAAAAAAAAGATTTTCCTTAAAGTCCTAGTTAAGGTGTCCTCATAATAAAATTGTTTGCTCACTACACCCCTAAATCTTCTCCTTAAGGTTTCCTTAAAATGTTCACTTAAGTATTTATGGTTTCTCCTAAAAAAAAATAAAAATAAATAAAAAAATAAAAAAAACACAAGATGCCTCCGACTCTGTCTTAACTGCAACATGATGGAGATTGTGATGATAAAGTGTTCTGTGACCAGGAGAACCAAATGGACACGCTTTTGATTTTACACTTAAGATCTGACTGAATTAAAATCTTTTTCAACACAGGATTAGTTAACGTTTTTCCTTATCAAAGGAAACCTTTTAAGGGATTCTGTGCAACTATGGAAGTCCCCCAGCTAAGGAGGAATTTGAAGGTGTTGTGTGCAGCCGGTTCCTCAAATATCAGCCCCGATATCACCAAAGTAGATGGATCGGGTATCGGAAAATGCAACCTATGCCTGAGGTGATCCTTTCCCTTTAAATCTATTGCACTGCGAGCTACATCATACGTCATGGAGCGAAGGAGAGAATCTGCTGTGTGGAGGTATTTCACACTATTTCAACTGCTGTTGCACAATTGTTTATTTTTGTTAAAAATAAATAGTTCATCATTGCATTAATCTGTTTCATCTTGTTTCATTTTGTCTTAGTAAAGAACTGTGTGGTCATCAATGCCTGATGCCTCTAGTCTTTTCTGTTCTACATGTAAAGGTATATAGCTTTTTAGGTCAACCATGGTATTGGATCAGTATCGGGTATCGGCTGATACTCAAAGCCACAGCATCGGGATCGTTTCGAAACTAAAAAAGGTGGATCGGTGCATCTCTAGTCCCTGAATCTTAAGTTATCAGCAACAAGCTGAGCAACCATTAGCGGCAGTCAGCTAGCAAACCAAACAACGCCAGAGAAACATTGATTTTTAACATGAAACCGCTTTATTCAGTGTTTTCACTGGTTTTAATTACCTGGTCTGTTTCGGGGAGGAAGAGGCCTCTGTGGATAATTCGGCTTTGCTAAATGATGACACTGAAGGAATCCTAACCAGACAAACTGACTGCAATGATGCCATCACTCCATCTTTTGTTACTGTTTTGATTGAGTGGCAGAAAATTACAAATTGTACTTATAAGTTTAGACTTTGGTGTGATTGTTTTGTCTAACTGACATTTTGCTCAAATGAACAAACGTGGTGCTTTGGCTTTTGTAATTGTCAAGCTATTTTAATGTTGATTTGGCATGTGTCATTTTGATCGTTTCCATACATGATTTTGCATTCTCTCTCTGTGGGTTCTGTTTTATTTAAAGACATAATAACACATTTTTAAAACTTGAAGTATAAGCAGAGAGGACACAAGGGAAATGAGAGCGCTTTGCCTTCGGTAAGCCTCATTTTCTGCATCACTACCACCTGCAGCTAAACAAACTAATGTGTTGGTCAAAAGACTCAGATTACTTACCTGCCTGCAGATTGTGTGTCCTCTATTAAAGTGCCAATAATTATGTGTGTCTGAGTGCAGACCTTTGCTTTCCTGTGCAAATAAACTCCATTTACTGCCTATTTTTTCGCTTAGTGCAAAGTATTAATAGGCAGGGATCGACTTTGAAATAACGATCAATTATAGTATTGATAAATGAAGCAGAAATAAACTTTAATTCTTTTTATTTTTCCAGCACATATGATGAAAAACAAACAGTATGTGTTTTGTTATGCTACATAATACTGTCAAACATTTATCACAGTGGGAATTATCAGACTAAGAAAATTGAGAGTCAAAAATCAATTGAAGGGATTCACTCGTCCATGACATCCATCAGACAGTCAGGCTTGTGAGGAAGATAGTGGACAGGTAACCTTGGTGGTGTCCAGGTGATGCACACGCACTGCTATGCCGCCAGTACTTCATGGTTCTGCTGTGATACGCAATACCACACTACACTTTATAATACAGCACAATATATTTACAGCATATCTATTGACAGGATGTCCTTGACCTGGATATGTAACCCTCACCTGTTAAGTGAAAATAATGTCCACAGAGGTTTTTATGCTTGCAGAGAAAAAGCTGCTGGTTGTTGACTCAAGCTTGAGAAGAATCTTCTTCTTCTTCAGTGTGATCTCTGCTCTGAGAGCAGCTGCCTGCAGGGAGAGACGCTCAGACAAAACAGTAACATGGACCCATGTCGAGGACAGATAACTCATGAGGAGAGAGAGCGAGAGCAGAAGGTGAAGGCTATATTGAGTCTAAAGAAGTTGTTTGTCAGTCACACCGATGGAGAGCAATCGCTTTGTCTGTTTGTGTGTGTGTGTGTGTTTAAGTGTGTTTAGATATTTACACATCAGTGCTTTCAGAGGATGGGACACAGGGTCAGCGTTCACCTGGGTCTTGGTCCACTAGGTGGTTCACACGCCACACACACACACACCATGAGGGTTTCTGCTGGTCCGTCCCCTGATCTGGGTCAGGGGAGACCCCATTCAGGTCCATTCCATCCCCCCAGAACCCCCTGCTGCTTCTGTGCTCCATCCCCATCCCAGCAGCCTCTCACTCCTCCATGCCAGGGATTGTTTCCAAAGATTAGACTTAATATGAATATCCATAAACAGAATGGGACTCCCAGACTGTGAAAGCTATCAAAGACATATTTGCATCTAATCCTCAAAGAACCCCCCTCCCACCCCTTACAGAGAGCTCCCTACCCCCTTTCGGCCCCCCAAAAAATCCTACTAAACCTCCCCCAAAAACCCCTCAAACCTGCCATCCCCCCAGCCCCAGAAACCCTCCCCTCTTGCCCCCCGGACCATCCCATCCATTCCCCAACCGTTGGGCCAGACAAGACCAGACCAATTCTGTTGGGGATTATTTGGCTTAGTGATGAATAATGGATGACCATCTCCCCTCTGGCTCTCCACCACAGCAGCACCTCTCAATTGGCCTTGGCATGGAGCCATTCACTGGCCTGTCTGGATGGCTGCTTGGCCGGCTGGCTGGCTACCCAACCCAAGAGATCTAAACGATGATTGCAATATTGGGAAAGTATGGACAGAATAAATAAATCTGAATATTGAGGAAAATTTGGCTATTCATTTTGTTAGTAGTGGCAAATGTGCACCCTCTTTTTTCTTGTACTTTTATTTTGGCAGCTGATGAAAGAAAAAGGGGGCATTTTTCAACAATAAAAATCTTGTCTTTGCATTTGTTTTGATCCTCACCTCACACATATTTGAACGATCATCTCTGCCCTCGAAATATTTAATTGAAAGACGCTCACTGAACATGAAATTACTGAATGGCTTTCAATAAATTAAAATAAAAACTGATGGTCTTGGACACTAAGTAGACCACGGGGGCAGAGAGAGTGTTGTACAGAGCGTGGGAGAAAGGCCCGAACATTGTCCTTGCCCTGAAAAGCAAGGAAGCCACTCTTCTTTTATTCCTCCTCTCATCCTTGTTTTGCACTTTATCTCTTTTCATTCGCTCCGCTCTCCGTCTTATTTTCAATGGAGCACTTGGGGCCAAAGAGATGTCAGTGCTGTGGATACACACACATACACACACATACACACACACAAGGACACACCTGGGCATAAGAGCGCCAGCTGAAAGGAGACAAGTTCATCCAAAGGGCCTGGCTAACAGTAACACAGGAGGGGCCAAGTCCCATTGTGCCCCAGGTCCGCTCAGAAGCTTCTTACCCCTCACTCTTCCTGAAGACAGGCTCCCAAGGTGCAATTCGACAAGATGGTTTTTGTACACTCATTATTTGTGACCCTTTTTTGTCTTTCATTTTCTTGTTTTACGGCTTTGTTTGTTTGTTTCTTTCAGGCAAGCGTAGAGTAGCCTTGGGTCTTTTGACGACAGCTGTGCTGCCGAGCCTTGCATAGAAACAACACAAGTTCAGCACAATGACTGACAAGCGCTTTGTAGGACAGGAGGCCCACAATGAATGTGTCCCCACTAAAGACCACCGGTTGGCCCCATAAAGACCAGAATATTAGAGGCTGCTTGGTCCGAGAGAGTCGACCACACTTCTGCGACCCCCTGGAGTAGTTTGGACTCCTGTGTCCTGCGTCCTGCAGGACGGATGGCGATATGTGGGCAAAAGCTCTTACAATGTGAATGTGAAGCGTTAACTGGAAAGACTAATTGAATCCCTTAAAAGGAAAAACAAAAAAGGTGTCGATGAAAAAGTGTATTTTGAGGATTGACAAGTGTGTACGTGTGTGAAGAGAGATTTAAAAAACGAAAGAGCGAAGCAAACGGCTATAAAACACCAAATATGGATGTGACAGAAACTTTCCAACTCTCTGTCACAAACATACTTTTAGATCCTGACACTACACAGATGTAAGTTAAGAAAAAAAGTCCAAGCCCATACACAAAAACTGTAAGTACTGCAGGCAGCAGGAAGTATGTGCAGGGTGTAATAAGGTCAGTCTGGCAGGTCAAGCATGTGACCGTGGCCCTGCAGCCCTTCTTCCCTTCCCCCCGTCCCGCTCTCACTGACCCCTGGGCCTCAGGAATGAACCAGGAGTGAACCAGGAGTGGCGCGTCAATTCTCAGAAACTTCCAAAGCCCTCTCACCCCTCAGCCTCGGCTGGTCTTAGCCTCTGTCACCCCTGTAGCAGCTGGAGTGGCTCAGAGAGCTCTGCTGGCCCCCACAGGGAGGGTCAGCACCGCCATGAACACCTTTAACACACACAGAAACAGTACGGGGCACACATACGATGATATACTGCATATATTAGGTAAATATAGATAAGAAAGGGTGGAGAAAAGCAGCATATGTAAACATGAAAAAACTATACATGAAACAGAATACAACCAAAGCTGTGGTCAGGATTATAATATTATAATAATAACCTAAAACTTTCTTAAATATCTGAGTATGGCAGCTATGGTATGGTTAGAGATAACGTGGTGGTCGTGGCAAAGCTATGGTTGAAGTATGGTAGGGCTCAGGCAACTGAAACACTCACATTAGGCTAGAAGAAGAAGAGGCTATATTTTCTTAATCCCTGAGGGAAAATTCAAATTTTTTTCATGCTGTTGTCACATACGTAAAGCCCCGAAACACGCACACGTGCACAACCAGGACCTATACATGCATTAAATGGAGAGATGTCCGAACAAGGGGGCTGCCCATGGACAGGTGCCCTAAGCAGTTGGGGCAAACTGGCACGTCTCCAGCTACCAGTTCATGCTCTGTACAGGAACTTGAACCAGCTACCCTCCCATTCCCAAGCCAAGCCCCTACGGAGTGAGCTACTGCTGCCCCCAAAAGATAGTGGGTCATAAAGAATCCAACATTAAAGGTGCACTCCAGTAATTATGTAATTTAGTTCCATAAAATTGAGGGACTTGCAAGAAGTAACATTTTTGATAGAGTCACGTTAAATCCCAAGTTTAGATCGAATCACAATAACGTCTGGGGAGAAAACCCCCAGGTCATGTGCTTAAAGATGAAATGGTGCTGAGCAAACGCTGCCTCAATTGGTTAGTTTTTCGACACCTAAAAAAATACCCAACTTAAAAATTCAACCTCAGTTTAAGTGTACACTATATTTAGGATGTTTTCACCTTTCTGTCAGACAGCAGTTTTCAATGGAAAATGGAAGCTGTTATCTCAAAGCCACAAAACAGTAATTTTACTTTAATTAGACTCTGGAGTTGCTGGTCTACCACTGCCTCAGTCTATTAGTTTGTAAGGGAAAGTCAAGAAAATATTCCGTGTAAAGTTAAAGTCACTTGAAACTAATTTAGGACGATAGGAGACAGGTTGAAATAAACCGAAATTTCCCTTTAAGAAATATGCAAGTTTGCCACATATCTCCACAACAGTGCAACACCATGCTCTTAAACACTGGATCTTATGTTTCCCATAATGCAACTCAAATATATTTTCTCACTCGATTTTATGTGTAAAAATCAAGGAGTGCCCCTTTAATTCCTCCGCCCAGACCCCACCCCACACACCCAAAGAAACTTTGATCAACCATCAAAAATGTTTAAACATTTTCTGTTATTTTCAATTATTCTAATTGATAATTAGAATTTAATTATCTAATCATTTTTAATTTTAGTGCAATTATATTTTCTATAACTCTATCTCCCTGAGAGATGTTTAAAGGCTTTTTCAAAGCCAGGATTAAAATTCTGGTGGAGAACTGAATCCCATTTCATTCACTCATTTCATTTCATTGGCCAAAAAACAGCCGAAATGTAAAGGACAAGATTAGCATTGTGGAAAATAAGCTGATGTGCTTTCTTGCCAAGACAAGAGATGAGAAGGTTAATATGTTACGTGTCAGGTGAATTGGAAATGACAGCCAGCAGTGAGTTAGCATAGCGTAGCTTATCTTAGCTTAGCTTAGCAAATATTGGAAGTAGGAAGAAACAGCCTGGCTCTGTAACAAAATCCAACCCCTCAAGCTGAGGTTAGCACATTAGATCTCATTTGTTTAAATTGTACAAAGGTGTGGAATTTGTGGGGCTATTTCTCGGCCAGGAGCAGCAACTTCCTGAAGTTTTCATTGTGAGCTATGCTAATCGGCTGCTGGCTGGCCTCATATTTAGCAGAGAGACATGACAGTCTTGTGAAAGTCTTCAAAAATCATCATGTACAGGTGACATTATATAGTGGAGGAAAAAAAAGAAAAAGTCAATGACAGGTGAAAGATAGCCTACAGAAAACTACAATTCCTTTATACATTAGTTAACTATTAGCCAAAATCAATCGCTCAGGAATCAGCCGTCATTGGTGACATCGTTAACAAGCTATAAATGATGTATTTGCTGAGTTACTGTCCAGCCTTAACTGACACTGAAACATAGGGGCATAAAGAGGCCAGTGGATGAACTTTGCCTCTTTATTCACAGGACAGTAAACAGGCGCCCTACTGTCTCCCACTACACACACAGCATACAGCTCACCCACACATAGACACACATGCAGGTGCATTACAAAGCACACACAAGTCAGAGGGTACTGATAATATGACCCTGTTTAACTGGTCATATAAATTCTGCCGGCGGCGTTGCACCTGGAGAACACACACACACACACGAGCACACATGACGCAAAGATATGGCCATAAGCACACACTGACCCAGCCATATGCAGACCCATGCATGTGGGTGTGTGCAGCTACACGTCCACATGTAATAAAGCGCGACACACATGCGTAAACCTACAGTTTTTTGGCAGCGGTGGTACAGCGCAGTGAGAACATGGTGCCACTCATGGAGCTCCACGCCCCACAGTTCAAGGTCAGATCAGTCGGTCTCTGGAATCTGCTGCCCCTGCCTCGCCCCACCTCCCTCACCCCCTGACCCTCCCCTCTCCTCCAACCACCCATGCTCTGGAATGAGCCACCCCTGCAGTGTGCCAAAGGAAACCCCTTCAGCGATAGGCCGACCACATACTGATATCGTACAGTGCGGCTTTCACTGAAATAGTGCTGACCTGCACAAGGCTGGCCCTTATGTGTTAGTGTGCGCACACACAAAGCAGCACAAACACTTGTAACGCTGGAAAATTAGTAATATGCACTGGAGTTTTTTGGAATGCCAGCCGTCCCAAAGGTCAGCAATAAAGGCAATACCTCAAGGCTCATATCTGATTGTGCACCATGAAACCAAAAGAGCTCACTCAATTATGGTCAGCGCTGTATTCAAGACATTCCTTCCCCCTCACCCCTCGGCCCCTGTCCTTCTTTTTCACTCCAGGGTCAAAGTTTTCACCTTATCTGGAAGCCATCAGCAGTACCAGTCCCACCTCTGTGACTCATTTAGTCGAAACTGTTGCACGTCGTTAAAATCCCTCTCTCTAGGTTTGAGAAGTAGGGGAAAAAAAATCACACACACCGACATTTAAAGCAATACTTCACAAGCGAGGTAATCCGGGTCTCTGCCAAGATTTTCACTGCCAGTTACAGCACATATTGTCTAGCGGGCAGACTTCGACTCAGATGTTGTGAAGGCGAAGGAGGAGGAGGAAGGGGGATTCTGCTGTGATCCAGTTTACTATTTTGGCTGGGGCTTTCTTCTCGCTGTGTGGTCATGGGGGAGATCGGCGCAGCCAGCAGGCACCGCGGACACTGGCTGGCCACAGCCCGACACAGAAGCCACATGGCCAGAGAAAGAAAGAGAAGGAGACAGAGTTAAGAGAGGGAGAGGTATAAGGAGCCAAGCGGAGCTACAGGGTGAGGAATGTGGGTGAGGTTATGCTGGTTTTCTCTTTTATGTTCTGACATTTTCTCACTCTGCATCCCCGTCTCTTCTTCCTCTCCCTCTCGCTTCTCAAACTCTTCCTCCTCGCTCTTGCACTTCAACTTCAGCCAGACCAAACTTCAACTTAAACCTCGTCCCTCCATCCATCCCTCTGTCCCTCTGTCCTCCCCTCCCCCCTCTCTCTCTCCTTCTCTTTCCTCAGACAGACACAGCTACCCTCCTGGACGTTTCCTTTCTGCCGGCCTGCCCCAACAAAGGTGCTCAGTCATGTGAAACCTAATCTCCAGCCCCCCAAAACCTGACCCTTGACCCCTTCAGTCTTCACACAGCCAGAGGGGGAGGGGAGCCGGGGCAGGAAAGGGAGGCTTTTGGGAAAAGGTCACATTCCCGAAGACACTTTTGTGTACGCACGTGTGTGTCTATGTGTGTGTGTGTGAGCGTGCATGCACCCAATCCATTATGTGGTTTGTGTTCCAGCATCAGCATGTGTGTTTGATTCTGTGTCTGCGTACAAAAGTGCATGAGGGGAAGTTTGCCTGTATACTCCTGTGCACTTAACTGCCTTTTAAGTTTTCATTTGTGTGCATGCATGCATGTCTGTTGGACAGTTTAGCAGAGTGTGTGCATGCATAGGCACAGCGTATGCACGCATGTGCATGTTTGTGAGAAAGCACTTTCAGCCCCCAAGCACTGCTGCCCATAGACAAAACACAGACTTTGTTTTCTAGCCGAGCCAGACCTGTAAGTCTTGTCTGGGCAGAGCTCCTCTCCTTCCACCCTATACTGGCAATCCTCAGATCTTTGTGCGTGTGTGTGTGTGTGTGTGTGACATAGTGTGTATATGTGTGAGGCACTGGGTGTCAGCTGTCCTGGGTGATTAGTGCTTTTATATTGTTCCAAGGAGCCCGGACGAGGCCCCCTCTTCACTGCAGCACAGCACAGCTGCAGTCTGCCTCTCCATCTCTGCTCTTCAGCCTTCCTCTACTCACTGACACTCGTGAGACAGGCTCAGGCCCAAGAAAAAAATGAGCCTGAAACAGAGGCAAGAACTAGAGGAAGAGGAATGGACAAAGAAACGGAGCGCGACAGAGTACGTATAATACAGGGAGCGAAAGAAAAGGATTGACAGGAAAGATAGAGAGGGATGATCCACTGACAGTTGACGCAAGGAGGAGACAGAAGAGACAGAGAGACGGAGGAAGGCAGGGGGATAGAGGGAGAGCAGCGGACAGGGAGAAGTGGCATATTAGGAGGATTAGAGAGTCGATTCAACGCGGCAACTCTCTCCTGGACAGGATTTCCCCAGCTATGCCTGGGAGGCCTCCCCTGCTTTAAACACACAGGCAAGTCAGGACAGAGAGAGAGAGGTGAAGTGGGGGAGGAAGAGAGAGAGAGGGAAAGAAGGAGGGGTGAATCTTTATCTTTTCAAGAGTGTTTGTGAACTAGTTTTGATTAGCATAATGAACTAATAAATCCTTGCCCTTCAACAGAGAGCCAGTGTATTCCCCTCAGACTTGCCAGAAATGAGCAACAAAAATAACACTTTTCAATCTTCTCCAACATCTTGTTTTACAAATAAAAAACAGTGGAGAAAAGTATTCAAACAGAACTGCGGGCATTATTCCCTGCACCAAAAACTATTTGAAAACACCCAAAGAGCTGTGACTGTTGCCTTTACGAGTTAAGGACATATGTCTACACAAGGAGGAAGAGGAGGGGGCAGGGGATGGTAGGCAAGGGCCAAGAGTGTGCTATGGGAAAAGTATGTCTGCTATGCATGGGTTGTTTGGTGGCGGGATTTGTGGGCCAGAGCATTGTTGCTCTCTTGACATTGAACTTGGGAGATTGGAGACTAAGGGGAGGGGGGTTAACCGCCCTCCTGAAAAGTATAAATGTGTATATGTGTAAGAACACACACACAGGCCAACAATTCCGCGCTCCCAACATCCACCCAACCAACCGCCTCCCCCTACTTCCTTGCGACTCTGCTTTATCTTAACTGTCAACACCTGGCCCAAGCAGGAACCTCTCTCTATCTGTGAACTTTAATCTGGCCCTGCTAGGCAAACAGCGCCAGGCTCGGACAAGGAGAGCGATTAGTCTGTCACGTTGCCCTCCAGTGCTTCAGCGGGGAGAGGAGGAAACGAGGAAGGGAGAGGTCGGAAGAAAAGAGAGAGATTGGGACATAGGAGGATATATAAAGTTAGATACAGCATTATGAAAAAAACATGAAGGGAAGAAAAGAGTGGTGTGGTAGGGAAAAAGAGATGGCGGGGGGTGGGTGGGGTGGGGCAAGACAGGGGGAGAGACAGGAGGAGATGGGAGGGTTGCTACAGATATAACGCAGACACTTCACTGACCCGACAAGGCCACAGACTGGAGATATGGTGGTGAACTTCCACCCCCTGTGACGGGTGATTCAAGCTGAGCCATGCAAACACACCTGGGTGCAACACATCCAAACATGTATACTCACAATGCACTTTAAATGTGTGTTTATATGTGTGTGTGTTCTGGTGGTTAAAGGTCCAGTGTGTAGGATTTAGGGGGATATATTAGCAGAAGTGGAATATGATATAATAAGCAGGTTTTCTTTAGTTTATAATCACCTGAAAATTAGAATGAGCTGTTGATATCTACACAGGGAGCATGTACTTGTCTATGGAGATTGCCTGTTGCACGCGTTTCTACAGGAGCCCAGAACGAACAAACGAAACACTGGCTCTCGCTTGTGCAGTTGCATTTTTGTGTCTCCTCGTTTTGCGCCAGCCATCGTAGTTCACAGCCCCTCTGTGACGAGCGCATTGCAAAAACACTGATTTTTCAATGTGAATCTGCTTTATTAAGTTAAAATGATGGGGTCCGTTTATTTTGGAGAGGAAGACACCAAATAATTTGGTTCCCAGTAAACACCTTTTTAACTCTGGATCATGAGATATCAGAGGTAAAAGTTAAGCACACGTTAGCAGGTGCTGGGCTAGCACATGCTGAAGCATCAGAGAAACACTGATTCGTAATGTGAAACTGCTTTATTCAGTGTTTTTACTGCTTTAAATCACTGGGTCAGTTTGTTTTGGAGAGCACAAGACCTTTACTGATAATTTGACTTCTGATAAAAACCTCCTGAACATCTGGATCTTAAGTTATCAGAGACAAAAGGTGAGCAGACATTAGCAGGCGCTAGGCTAGCAGGTTGTCTGACATGCCAAACTGCATAGCAGAAACACTGATTTATAACCTGAAACTGCTTTATTTAGTCTTTTTAGCCATTTAACTCACTTGGTCCATATGGTTTGGACAGGAGGAGACCTCTGCAGATAATTCGGCTCACAATAAAAACCTCCTGAACAATACACACTGAAGGAATTCTAACCAGGAGAAGTTTCAGTTTGATATAATCTGCAGCAGTCATCGCTAAACCCCCTAACATTTTACACTGTGCTCCTTTAAGTCTTATAGAGTGTCTTCTAGTTAGAAACAAGGGATGCAAACCACAATAAAAAACCAAAGCACCAAATTCAGATATGTATGTAATACTTTTTATTTTTTTCAAGACAAAATGGCTGAGTGAAGAGAATAATGCAGACAACAGCTGAAAATAGAGTGGCATCTCCGTAACTGAAAAAACAACAACAACAAAAATCTGTAAGTCGAGCAAGAACTCATGAATGTCGGTCAATGACCTTTGGTCATCAAACAAGAGAAATTAAGCCATCACAATTCATCAGGAGGGAGAAAAAACAGGCTGATTTGTTTTGCAGTGACTCCGTTCTGAACAGAGCGTGTGTGTGTATAGTCATAATAAATAACGTCGACCAATGCCGTAGGTCAACTTCAAGTTCAGTTCAGAACAAATAGCTTGAGAGTAAATACAGAACACAGGATGAAATCAGGCTGAAAACTCAAATGTACCTCAATACCATCAGCAATGATAACATGTACCAAACTTTTATTCTTTCTTTGATTTCCGTTATATTTAGAATATGCCTTGCATATGAGATGTACCATATTTAAATTATAAAGCACCATGGTTCTTTTGGCAATGAAAAAAAAAAAAACAAAAGATAAAGAAAACTGTAGCAAAAAAAAGAAAAAATGCTTTTCAGATTGATGTTGGATTGATTGCATATGACAAAAGGTCTTTTTCAAAAAACGGCTGGAATGTTATCAGGTGGTACATGTTCAAGGACAGTAAAAAGTTGGCTACCGAGAAAACCCAACAATAGCTTGTATTACTGCATATAAAATGGCAGGAGAGAAAAATATATAAAACAAACTAAAAAGATATGTACAACCACCTGTTTTTACCTCATTGTGGTCACTCCAGCGGGACTGCCTGAAAAGGCCATTACATGACCTCTCACCCTTGGGGAACTCCACAACATTTTATTTTTCAAAAACATACTTATTTTCAAGCATACAAATTATTCACACTATATTATCCTGCCAAATTAAGAAAATATACGGTGGCAGCTTGTTGGGATTTTTTTCACTACAGAAAAAAAAGGGTACATTGAAACCTTTAAAGAGTACAGGCAAAACAGTTAAAAATACAGGCTCCAACATAAATACTATAAGTGCCTACACTAAGTGAACATTAATTTTAAATACCATTCTAAATACAGGAAAAAAGTAGACCATAAATGTGTTTTGAACATAGGAACTTACATGAGTGTGCATTTTCCTATGTGTTTTAAGTTCTCTCTATATATTTATATATCATAAATCTCTCCCCAATGCAAATTTTCGTTCAACCTGAAGACTTGTGTATAGTAAAGGCAGAAAAGATGAGAGACATGTTCATTACAGTTCATTACATAGTGATCAAGTCCCGGATGTCACCGAGACAGGAAAGAGAAACGACAATAAATGATAAAAAAAAAAATTGAAAACAAAATTTAAATAAGGTTCTCCCCTAAAGATATTGAAGTGAAAACTCAACAACACAATTTACTTATCTTTTAAAATCAAATTTGTAGACTTTTTATCTTTCTGTACTGAGCTGTATATTTCTATAGTTGGTATGAAGCAGGATATTTCTATGGCGGTTCCTGCATTGATACCCCCGAGAGCCAAACTGATGTTCAGTTCTCGGGAGGAGACATGGCTGGCAACAGTTTCTAGTTCAACTCTTTCTCTTTTTTTTGTCTTTTTTTTTCTGGTTTTAATGCAAAGCAATGACACCACACTAATCTGTCAGCATAAGAGCAAGTTTTCCCTTGAGTGTCCGACTGTAAACTGGGAAAATTGAACAGTGCACGTAGGTAGTCCCAGATCTGGAATCTGGTCCTCATTTTATACTCAACCGACTGTACCTCCGATTAGAGAGACAGATACAGAATCCAAGGCAGAGTGACAAGTGCTATATCTTCAACAATGACGGGTGATGGAGATTTAAAACAAAAAATACAACTACCACAATGAGGTCTAGAGCATGTTAACTGAAAAGAACACAAAATGCGAAAATTTGACTCTTAAATTGTGTGGAAGGGGTAATTTGTTGATTTTTTTTTTTATTTTTATTTTCTAAATTCTGATTCTTGACTTTAGATTTGGACTTTAAGATCGTTTCCAATGTGAGTTAATAAAAAAAGTATCAGATTCCTTAATTGTTCCTAAGATCTAACGCGGTAAAGAGAATAAGCGCTATAAGGACATAAACATTTGAATTGTAGAGACACCTGGTCAACCCCACACCCCACCCCGCTACCCTTACCCTCTGACACCCACCACAAACCCCCCACCCTCACCCGAAATCTGTCTGGCTTAACTAAAACCCACTCTGGTCTCCAAGTGGCTGCTGGCTACACTGCTGCCTGACTGACACAGAAGAAACATAATTCTGTGCTACTTACAAAACAAAAACTGCAAACTTTTAATTTTCAAAGAAAATAAACACTCTGGAAAATTAAGAGCTTTACGTTGGTTAAAACAACTCGTCGGACTACCCTCTCAGTGTGGTACACACGTACCGGAAAACATAAACACCTAGACCAAAAACTCTACACACCTACTCCTTTTTTAGCATGTAACATGCCAGTAAACAGAATCATAATCTGGAGAATAATATACATGAGTCAGGCAGATAAATGATTTACCAGAGGTACACATAATCTTTTTTTTTTTTTTTTCTTTTTTGTTTCAGCTGGTTCCTTATGCTCTGCTAAGTCACAAAACGACAGGGTTGTGCAGGTGCTTGATGCAAGGACCTGCTTATTCCATATGTGCACAAAAATGTCCTGTAATCTTCTACAGCTGAAACTCCGAGCTTATAGCAAAAAGGAGGATTAACTAATGCAGGTAAAATATCCAAGGCACTCTTTGTTGTCATTTCACACCATACTGTTAATTTCATTGCTGTTTGTCAAAGAAATATTTCATGGCGCTAGTGCCTAGCATTTCATAGGCAGCCCAATTTCTATATATTTATATATATATCTTATCTCAATCTTGCATGGAAAATCTTTCACAAAGATCAGTTTTAAGTGTGACCCTGCTTGTCTTGATGTTTTGATAATATGACACCATCCACTATGTTTGAACACAAAACTGTACATGATATGTAAAACAGTATGTACTGTATGCAGCATGGGTTCTCATAACTAACTTTTTTTTTTTCATGTTGAAGAAATCAAACGTATCAACAGCAACACATGTACAACCAAACCCACCAGCCAAGGACAATTTTCTCTCTAAGTAGCCAAAACACACCGAGCATGCTGTCCAGTTACAAAAAATACAAAACGTGTAAATTATTGCACAATAGAAAGGCTCAAAAAGTTTTGCGTTTGATGCAATAGTATTGCCCCAATGATGGATCATGCATTCAGCTTTTTCCAGTCGGGGATGATAACAGGGCTGTACCGTGTACTGGTGTCTAACCCTGTTGTCCTTTCCCCTCACTTATTGGCTAGTTAGCCAGGGTTGCTTTTTAGCCAGGGGAGCTGAAAGAGAGAGAGCTGCCAGCATGCTGCTCTTTGCCTACTCAGTCTTAATGTCATTAGCCAGAGGGCGGTCGCTGTGCCACTTCTTCATGTGTTTCTCCAGAGTGCTGTATACACTGAAAGGCATGTGGCAGATTTCACATTTGTACACGTCCTTGC
Source organism: Epinephelus cyanopodus (assembly GCA_026686955.1). Classification (NCBI taxonomy): domain Eukaryota; kingdom Metazoa; phylum Chordata; class Actinopteri; order Perciformes; family Serranidae; genus Epinephelus; species Epinephelus cyanopodus. Next base: position 9,156,552 of record CM048916.1, on the reverse strand, counting down.
CCATCTGTCCATGGGTCTTCATGTGGCGGGTGAGCTTTGAGCTCTGGGCGCACGCATAGCTGCAGAGCTCACACTTGTAGGGCCGCTCTCCAGTGTGACTGCGTCGGTGCACTGTCAAGTTGCTGCAGTTCTTGAACACCTTGCCACAAAACTCACAGGTGTCACTGCGGCGGCCGTCCTTAGAGCTCGGCCTGCCGTTCCCGCTGCCGCCGTGGGGAGTGCTGGCACCGCTGCCGGTGCCGCTGCGTCCTGAGGCGGCCCGCTCCCCGTCCAGCTCGCCGGGCGGAGTGGAGAAGCGCAAGCTGCCGTTTTCCGACGAGTGCTCAGATGAGGAGGCGAAGGGCGATTGTCTGGAGTCCCCACCTGTGAAGTTGATGAATGGGTCCTTGAGTTGTCGTGAGGCAGCGTAGCCAGCTAGCCACTGGGAGTAGACGTTCTCCGTGTTTGGGATAGTGGGCGTGGGGGGGTCAAGGTCCTTCTCCACCTTGATGCGCTTGGAGATGGGACTGAGGGAGCCGGGGCTGACCCCTCCGCTCAGCAGCTTCCTGGACAAGCTGTCAGTGGATATAGGTCCCAGGCCATTGATGGTAGTGGTGGTTCCATCATCTGCTCGGTCTGACTCCATGGCCGAGTCCTCGTCGCCAGGCTCCCGGGACGAGCTCCGGCGGTGAGGGTGCAGGGCCTCACTGTTCTGGTGGTGGCGGGCCCCCTCTAGCCGCAGGCTAAAACGATAGTCATTCCTTCCCTCTTCTTCTTCTTCCACTCCAGGCTTAGTCTCAATTTCCTCCTCCTCTCCCTCCTCCTCTTCTTCTTCCTCTTCTTCCTCCTCCTCTTCTTCCTCCTCTTCCTCCTCCTCCTCCTCTTCCTCCTCCTCTTCTCCGTTTTCTGGCATCAGGCCATTGTTCTCACTCTTGAACTTGGCCACCACTGACTTGAGAGCATCTGTGGCGCTGCCCATCAGATCACTGGTACCGGGTTCAGGGGAGCTTGCAGTTGAGAGGCCATCTGACTTGGCATTAAGCACAGAGGACTTGTTCTGACAGTGCGTCTTCATGTGTCGTTTCAGTTTGCTGGCCTGGGTGCAGGCATGGTTACAGAGGTGACACTTGAATGGCTTCTCCCCCGTGTGGCTACGCCGGTGGACGATTAGGTTGCTCTGGAACTTGAAGGTCTTCCCGCAGAACTCACAAGACTTGGCCTTGAGAGGGGTGCCTGGCTGGGCGGCGTTGGATACGGGATTGGGGGTGGAGCGTGAGCCGGAGGGTGACTGGGAGGTGGAGAGGGGAGGTGTTGCTGAAAACGGAGGCTTTGAACCTGGCTGGAATGGCTGCAGCAGCCGTTGCATAGGGCTGGGCCTGTTAGGAGAGAGGCGGGGAAGCCCCGGTGGCATTCCCCGCCAACTCACGCAGACGTCTAGAGAAGTCCATTGGAGGGGCTTCTAGTGGCACTGAGTTAAGCCTCATCACTCTGTCAAACGCGCTGGGATGGTGGGTTGCCAAGGCCAGGTCATCAGGGCTGAGGTGGTGGCGCGGTGGCGGGCTGAACAGCGGTGGGGTTCGGGGGTAACGGCCCTCGCGAGGTGTGGACGCTGAATCCCGGCCAGAGCCAGAGCCCGGCATCCTCAGGAGGCTGTAAGGACTGCCGTCAGCCAAGTGGACGGCATGGAGGGGAGGCTGGGAGGAGGCACAGTCACCCCCCATTCCTGGAGCTGCAGCCACGCGGGGGGTGAGGGGGCTGCCAGGTTCGCTCTCCAGGTAGATGCGGAAGCCGTGGGTGTTCTGGGCATGCTGGAGCAGGAACCAGGCACTGGTGAAGGGCTGCTTACAGGTGGTGCAGGTGTAACTGCTGGGCTCATCTTTATCTGACAAAAAAAGGGACACAGAGAGAAACAACAATTTTAACCGACCTGTTAAAATGATAAAACAGACTCGCTGAGTGTGCTACACACTTATATGATGAAAGTGAGGTTTTAAAATATGTAACAAAATGTCAAATATGATCATCAAAAACTGAGAGAGCGTGGCCGAAAGTAACATTCACTTTTATTTCTTTCATTTTCTAGCGCTTTCAAAATAAAACCCCGTACATCACCAATTACTTCTGGCCGGACATGACTGTGATTATTTACAAAATCTTTAAATGGCTCAACAAAATTAGATGAAAATAAATTTGTTAACAGAAAAATAAACCACCCTTCTGACTTGTGATCATTATAACTGAATCTTAACACGCTGCATTTAAAACAACGATAACATATATGTGATAGAATATGCATTTTATATATTTAGTTTTAAACACTTGTAGTGGACGCTTAATAGGTGTACGAATAAAACAATAATGAGAGATATCTCAGGCAGCAAATAGACAATTACACAGTTGAGAAGGCACCGGAATATTTCAAACAATAATTGACTTTCAATAGCACTTGCACACTGACCGGAGATTTGCCTGACAATGCACGCCTAATCTCGTTAAACACACTCATCTCCCCTCCAATGCCATGTTTACAGAATTAGCAAGGCTAAAGTGGGACATGTATCTGATGCTGCATATTAATGCTGAATACAAATAAGAGGTCACATGTTAATAAATTGTACCAGCGTTTATCACAAAAAACACACATTTAGCAGCGCAAAGAAGCGAAGGGGAAAATTGTGTATGAGTGTTTGTGTGTGGGTGGGGAGGCTCCTATGAAAATGCATTTCATGCATTACTTTTCTATTTCTGATATTTCATGCTTTATGGATTTATTTAAATCCTCTCAGGTGAATAGAAAAGGAGAAGAAGGGGAAAGCAGAAGTGAGAGATATGCAAAATAAGAAGCATCCGCCACTTGCAAATGTGCTCCCTCTTTCATCTTTTGGCTTTCTTATCCTTTCTTCTCTTTTTTTTTTTTCTTTTTTCACTGGAGGGCATTTTTTCTGAAGTCATTTGCAGACACTGAACCCAAAACCATGGCCATACTGTGCTCGAGAGGGAAGAACAAGAAAGAGGGAGAGACGACAATAGGCCATGTGTGTGTGTGTGTGCAAGTGTGATTGTGACTATGAACGATCCCTAAGATGGTGGATGGACAGTCTTGCATGTTTTAAGCCTGCTGTGGCTGAGAGACAAAGGGGTGAAGAAGGGGCAGAAAGAGAAGACGGCTGCTGAGAGAAAAGAGGGATGTTGTGGGTGAGCAATAGACGGAGCAGATTGGTATTTTGTGGTTCTCCTTTCTATCTCATGTGTCCGCGGCCACCGTGGCCCCCTCCGAACAATCTCACTTAAAGACCAGAACACGGCATAAAATGTGCACCCAATCAAACCTCCACGCAAACCTTTTTCTCTTGACTGAAAAGAGTTAGAAGGGGGGCTATACTGGTAAATTATGGATCATTACAATCTGCAAAAATTACAGTTAATTGCTGCCACCTGCAAGGGGCTTTGACCCACTATGGAATTTTTCCATCATAAAAAAGCCATTTGCCCATACACGTTTTTGCTCCCTCTCTCATAAGCACAAATAAAATGTGCCCATTACACTGACTTTGGCTATATGTATGTTTCCTGATTATGTGTGTGTTTTTATGGCTTTAAATAGAAAGCCCCATATCACTCGTAAAACGGTTGCAATAACCTGGCCTCTCCTGCTCACTTTGCTTTGATTTGCAGCCCATACACACTTCCTCAACCCTGCCTTAATGTGTGAGCAGAGAGTGCATATGCATGAAGAGGAAAATAGATGATGTTTTTTTCTGTTATTGTGAAGAACGACAGAGGGAGATGGGAGGTTGGCCAGAATGTCGTCTTCTCCTCCGAGACACGGCCGCGTCCGTCAGAGGAGAGAAAGCACTGAGGGATCGCGGAAGTGAAGGAAGGAGGCAGGGGAAAAAGGAAGGGAGTGAAGTAGGGAGAGAAGTGTGGCGTGAAGGGGACATTCCTAATGACAACCCGCCACGTTTCTGAAGGGCACGGCAGCCACAACACAGCACTTCAAAGCCGGTAGTCAATTCATTTTCTTATGTATCAAAAACAGCATGTCTTGTGCTATGCAATCACAAGCCCATCTATGGACATTGACAAACTGTGCTCGTGCAAGAAGCAGCGACAATAATTGTTATTCCCATCCAGGCAGTGGACACATTGATGGGCATCAACAAGCCTGACCAAAGCATGCCCAGATTCACAACAACGGCAGAGAGGATATCTAAATAAGCTCGCAATTGTCCTTGATAGCTGTCCTCAAAGGGATGGAAGGACAGTTATTCAAAAGGAGAAAAGACATTCTGACAAGGCGTTTGACGGCCTTGAAGGGTTTTTTTTTTCTGCTAGTAAGAAGAGCGGAGAACTGTGCGAAGGAGGAAGGATGATCTTATAAACGAGCCTGTCCTCTAATGGAATAAAGGAGAGCTCCCTCTCGCTCTCTCCGTCTGTTTCTCTCCTTCCATTAACTCTAAGTCTGTGGAGAGTTAGGGCTGGAGAGCAGGAGAGCTGGGGCTAATGCTGGATCTCCAGGTCCCTTTGAAATAGGATCAGCAGAGAGGAGAAACCACACTGACAACCCCTTAGCTGCCATTTCATGGCAGAGGGCTGAAAGAGGGGACTTTGGGTGGGAAGAGAAGACAGAAAGCCTATAGGAGGAGTGAGAGGGGCCAGGAGGATAAGGAGCAGAAAAAGTGGAAGAACGATAATCACAGAAAAGAGAAATATAAAGAAGTAAAAGAGGCAGAGGAGCGATGTAGAACAGTCAGAGGAAAAGAAAGGGCGGGTTCACAACTCCTTCAAAGCCATTTCAGCACATTGCAACACAAAGCAGGGGGAGGCTATTATGGTGTCTAGTGGACACAGTGCACCGCTATCAGGCCGAGAATATGATCCAGGGCTCAAGCAGAAAAGCACAAGGCCGACTGACGCAAGGGCAGGGGGGAAATTATGGCGCCTTAAACAGCAGATATGGACGCCTGTAGCTGCTGACACCACATTCACTCTGCCGTACCAGACAGCAGTGTTGACCAGACAAAGCAACACACACACACACACACACACACACAAGCAGTCTAGGAGGCTGAGCATCATGTACACTTTGCTCATGCAGATTGCTCTATTGTTACCAAACCCAACCCCCCAAACTGCCTGACACGCACTCTCTCAATCACCACGCACACAGAGGAACCATACCACCCCCGTCTCCCTTTATCCCCTCAGCCAAAACACAGCCACAAACACAAACAAACAAAACAACAGACGCCAAGACAACCGTGACCTTGACCCTGTGCTGGCAGGTTAATGATGCGTTAAAAAAAACTGTCATCAACTGTCTCTCCCCGCCTTATTTCTCAATCAATACCACCATCCATCAACTGTCCTCGAACTTTCCAGCCACACACCCAAAAGCTTGCAGACTTTGGCTTGACCTCCACATTCTTTTTTTGTTTTGTCCTTGACCAAGCCTGAGAGTGGGCTCAGGCCGTCCTGGTGTGACCATGCAGCTCTCACTGATATTGGTCATTTAGCTAATGGAGGAACGAGCTAACAGGATTAGCTCGCAGGGCCCTTCCAAAAGGAGAAGGAGGAAGAGGAAGGCGCAGAAACGCAGCGTGTCCCCGCCATTTCCCAAAGCCATCAGTTGCCCCGGGGCTCGGGTGCACTCACACACACCTGAAAAGTGATTATGCTAATAGCAGGTCTTTGCCAATATTCATAAGTGTTTATAGGTGTTGGAGTGAGTGCCTTGGGAAGACGGAGGGTTGTCAATACAGTGCCTCTTAAGAGTGCCTCAGCCGTAACTGGCGTTAATGTGATTACTACTCTGTTTATGTCATTAGGGTATTCACAGTCAGGGATTGGACAGGGGTGAAGGGGGAAGCAGGAGAGGACAGGTTGAGGAAGAAGGTGGGGAATTAGTGGAGAATCCGAGGCACCCATTAGAGCTCTTCTTCGGTGTCCTGCATTTTCTTAATTTGTCTGTTGTATATGACTTTTACCTGACTTGAAGGTCTGAGTGGAAAATAATTGTTAAACTACTGAACTAAAATCACTTGTTGGGGGTTTAAGTGTGTGAGAGCAGCACTTTAGAATGGTTATTTTTGCATTTAAATTGTCAAAAGTTGTGGATAGCATTGTTTTCGTCAGCCCTCTGTTGAGGTACCTTGCACACTGATCCAATACTAAAAGCTGGAGCAAGAAACACTGGAGTCCAATGATTGCCAGAGAAAGAATCATCACTCTTGCTCCACAAGAATTCAGTGCAGGTGGATATGACGAAGTCCATGCAACCCCGCCTATATTTAAGAGCACTGTCTGCGATGGAAGGGCTAAACACATCTAGGGTTTAGGTGCACGTATGGGTTATGTACCGGTTCTAAGGGTACTTTACAAAAAGTGTCTGGTGGAACTGCAGCCTTTATTTCATTGCATTCATTGGTGTCTCGTGTTATCACCCCGAGATGTTTCATCAGTCCCTGCAACCATCTTGTGTTTGCAAAAATACCTGATAGAGCAGCTGGCTGGCCTTGACCTTCCTCCTCACTTCTCTACCTCTCTCTGTTTGTCTGTGTTTCCCTGCAACAGCCTCTCACACACACACACACACACACACCACACACACACACAGGGCTCTCACACACTCACTTCTTTGTCCCGGGCCAGACTCGTTGTGGTGTGCTCAGCCACTGGCCACAGACAAAAGGCTTGTTTGACCAACACTTGTTCCTGAGACAAAGCCGGATGCAGGAAATACGGTTTACTAAACAGAAAGCCAGCCGGGGAACAGAACAGGCCTAAATCCTCAGCCTTTTACAAGTGCGATGTGGACCGGGGGCCTGCGACGCTGGCTGGTGTTGGTGCCACACATCACACAATTGGATGAAGCTGACCACTAACCACTAAACACACGGAGAGAAGTGAAAAAAGAAGCAGAAAGAGGCAGTAAGAAAAAGAACGCAGAGCTAAGGGAGAGGGGACAGAGAGAGGTAGACTGGGTAAAGAAAAGCCGAGCTGGCATGAACGAGCAAGACGGGGGAGGAGGCAGATCTCCAGATAAAGATACATGGTGGTCTTTGAGGGCCTGTGCCCAGGATAAAGTAATCTGCTGGCTGTGCCTTTGTCTCCAATCAGACTTTCACACTTCTTACCTTTCCTCTCCCCTTCTCCTTCTCCTGAAAGTTGATAAGAGCAACAGTGGAACTGAGGCGTCTCTCTCAGCCACTAAGAAACCATTATGGACAGATGGCACCCACACAGGGGCCAATGAATGCATGCACCATACACAATAGATGAATGTGTGTGTGTGAAGACAGTGTGTTTTTAATATGCATGTGCTCTTGCATGCATGTGAGTTTTTAATGGGCATGCATGCTCATTGTTAGCGAGTGACCACATGACTGTATGCATGTATTAATGTGTGTGTGTGTGTGTGTGTGTGTGTGTGTGTGTGTGGACATTAGTATGTAATACACTTGCTACAATCATTTCAAAATTAGCATCGCTCTGCGCTGTCTGTTTCCCCGCGTAACCCTACTCCCTTTCATCTTTTCTTGGTTGAACTGCGTTTGAACTGACCATCCACCCACCCATTCGTTCGTCCGTCCATCTCTCTATCCTTCCATCTATCCATCCGCTCCGACTAAGCCCAGCTGGACAGCTTCGTGCTCGGGAGCGGCTCGGTCCGGCAGACCTTATAATAGCCCGGGCCGGCCGTGTCTCTGATGCAGATCATTATTTGCTCTCTGCTTACCAGCGACGGTGGGAGGCCGCACGCTGTTGTTTCTCATCCCAGCTCTAATGGTACAGTGAAAAGACCTCTGGGCTTCTAAGCTTAACCAGTCTAATTAAATGGACCATCGCTTATGTAAGCATCCGCAGAGATTATTTATTGAGTTGGGATCCGCTTCACAGGATCAAACCGCCGTCAACAAAAGCCAACGCTCGACGGAGAAGGTATTAAATAAAGGAGTGGAATCAAAGAAAACTGCAAACTGCCAAGTGTCAGTTTAAGCACACATATCCAGGTACATAAGAAGACTTAATCAAGCAGGAGTATTTTTGGACTCGGGCAATATCCCAGATGGGCGAGGAGTCTCTGAGCACTTCAGAGGGGAAATGTGAAAAGTGTTCTGTCAAAGAAAAGATATGTCTCAATAAACTGCAGCTTAAGGGGGGGAGGAGAGAGTAAAATAGGCTAATGGAAAATATAACAAAATAAAATAGAATTCAATGGAATACAATAGCACAGAAATCTCTGCCTGCTTTACTTTCAAAATACAGGCTGCAACATTCAGATGAGAGCGTCCGCTGTCTTTCCTTACAAGTATCTTCCCTGTTTGAAGTGTACAGACATGAGGCCAGCAGCCTCAGCTTCACTATCTCTGCATAGCTCAGCTTATGACAGGCTGGCGTCCCCGCAGAAAGGATGGAGGGGGACCAGGGAGGTCGACTAGCTGCACATTTCTGCATAAATCTCCAGATAGATAGCATCAGGAGAAGAGAAACAGGGGAGGGAGGCAGGCAAGCAGCGGAGGATGATAAGGCCCCCGGGGCAGGGCATTCGACACTGTCAAAACTGTTTCGTCTCCGGCTATTGGACGAGTGGAGCGCGTTATGAGCCTGCATACCATTTGCCAGGACGCGATTCGGCTTCACCGGAGCATACAGGGCCCTGTATCTGACCTCCGTGCTTTTCCCCCTCTTCAGTCTTCACAGACACGCAGGGAGCTGGACAGACCGGCTCAAACGCCGCATGGAAAAAGACTATAAAGATTTGATGTGAACACATAACAGTCGCATTACAGTACAGCTCTGATAACAGCTTCAGTGGTGAATATTCTGAGCAACATGAGGCACTGACTAAATCATGAGAAGCCGACATGTCAGTTGCCGTTATATTGTCACAAAAAACAAACAGTTACAACACAGCGAACTGAACGGGCGATGTGCAGTCAAATCAACTGACAGTTAACAGGAAAAGCATTAAAAACCACCAAAGTTGTGCCTTCAAATAGATACGAGTAAAGAAAAGTATAAACATAAACTGCAGACTGTCAGGTTTAAGTTGCAGAGAAAAATACTGTCTTGTTTTATCCTTGTTTTCCTTGGTGGACCCACATTTAGAGAATACAAAAAAAAGATTGTTCTTTCATGCACTTCATTTATTCCCCACAACTTCAGCCAGGACACAGCACCCTTGGATTGAGTATGAATTAACTACCTTGCTCAAAGACACTTAAGCAGGAATGCCTCCCCTCTTTGGCGTGTGAAGTGCGATACAGATTTTCACATCCTCTACTGCATAAAAAAGAAGAGTCTTTCCTTCCTGTACAACTGTCTGTCACCATTTGCATGAAGCACTCCTGCAAAAACAGAGTGTCTACAGGTATCAAGGGTGTCGATTTAAGACCTTTTCAAGATAATGTTTCACAATATTTGACCGTGACTTTTGGACAAATCATCTTTTTCTTATTCAAGTATAAAGCTACGTGGTATATATGTGGTCCCCCACAGCAGTAGGTTTTATGTAGGAATATAAGGTTATCAGAGTGAGTCAGCATAGTCTATATTTTGCCAACAGATGAGTGTAAGTATACAGTGAAAAGACAATATTAGGTTCAGTGGTGGGTTTGAAGACTTGTAACATCACGAAATGTGGACTTCCACTCAGGAGAGCCTGACTCATTTAAACAAAAGGAAATTAAAATATGGGTAAATGAAATTGGATCATGTTTGCTGGCAATTTAGACGCCACAAATTCAAAATAAAGCCCCTACGTCACCTGAGCGCTATGCGAGTACACACCCATAAACATCCCCAACACAGAAAATAAGAAGAGTGTCTGCAGAAAAATACACCGGCACACACTACTAGTGGGTCATAAATGATGATTGAGAGGGATTACTTCTTTATGAGTCGGTGCATTGTCTTTTAAAAATTGAATTTGAGACATTTTAAGACTTTTTAAGGACCTGCAGACACCCTAAAAAACAAAGAGCTTCTGAAGTGAGACACTGCTCCTCATAAAATGATGATGTTTCTGTTATTTTGTCCACCTGCTATGTGTTTAACCCCATACACAAGTGGACTGACTCCATGTAAAACCACTAGCGAGCAGGTAAAGACTACAGCTTGATACAAATATGTTGCCGTAAATAATATATTAGGAGGTGGGGGCAAAACATAAAAGTAGAGGAAAAAATAGAAATTAAGTTAGGAGGCACCCGTGAGCCCACTGTGCTGTATGACTGAGGCAGTGTTGAAAGAGAGAGGAGGGGAGTGTGAGAGCAAGCGGGCAAGACAGATAGAGAGAGAAAGAGAGCAAAAGTGAGCGAAGAAAAGTTGAAGAGGAAGAGTGGGCAGCGAGGGTTAGAGACTTCGCCTGATCTACAGGCACAGACCTGCAGTCAGGGTATCTCTGAGCTCATGGAAGTCCGGACACACACACACACACACACACACACACACACACACACACATACACAGAGTCTGTCTGGACTGAGTAAACACTTCAGCCTGTCTGGAGGATAGAGTCATTCCCTCTCCCTCTCGCTCCGTCCCTCATGCAGCCTGCATGCTCCCTTGTTACTCCTCCTTCCATCACGCTATTTCCTTAACACGCTCTGATGACAGCACTGAGAGAGGTTAAAGTGGGTCTGTCTTTCACAACCACACACACACACACACACACACACACACACATACACACACACTCACTGACCCCCACACACACGAGCACTCCCTCACCTTTTTCCTTTTGCCTCTGAAACACTCACACACACACACACACACACACGCACACAAATGCACACACATACTTTCTCTAAATCTGTCTTTTCCGAAGCTGAAAGGCATACTACCTCAACACCTGTGCCACGATACACCTCTCATCCTCTCCACCCACTCATTTAGTGCCAGGCAGATCTCAAAATTTATCAGGCCAGTGTGTACAAGCCTTTTTTCTCTCCTCCTACCTCTACCTTTGCCTGGGGTGCTCCGTCACTGTAAATAATATTTCCAGAGAAAGAGAGACACACAGAACGGACAAAGGAAAACGTAAGAGTGGGGCAACACAGAGAAAGATATTCATCATTATCATAATCTCTGTGGGACGGAGTCGAAAGTGGAGTTTGAGGGTTTTGTGTGTTACGGTTTGGGGTTCCAGATGCACCTGGATCGCAGGTGAAATACCACATTTCCCTGACCTGGTGCTCAAGCGCAGGAAGCACAAAGTTACCACCAGTGTTGACCTCAGTTGTTTGTTCCTAAACACGCTCGCAGAAGCCCCAGAAGTGCTAAAGCATGGGCCATCATTTAGCCAGTGAACAAGGGCTGTTTTAAACATGCAGTTATTTTTCACCCTGCCCTACCACCTCAGGGTGAGAGGACCAGGGCATGTGAGCTTGGGCCAACCATAGCAGTTCGTTATGCATACGGGCCTCAAGGCATTGTGGAGGGACATGGCACTTTAAAAACAAGAGGGCCAGTGTGTTGGAGTGTCCCGTGGCCCGGAGCTGTGGAGGCTGAGGGTTTAACACGCGTCCCATCTGCTGTGTGTGACTGTGCACACGGTGGTCGAGTGGTTAAGGGAGCATCAATAGCCGGACTCTTTAGATCGAGGGGTATCTCGGGGTCAGATGTAGCTCGCAAATCCAATTTCCTTAGAAACGGAGGAGTGGGAAGTGAGGAAAGATATGCTTGTACATGTGGTGACCGCAGAGCTGAAGTCCGGACTTTGGATGAAAACTGATTAAATCACAAGTTCAGTGTGTGTATTTTTTATGTCGGTACGGCATCACAAGTTATATTCACTGCAAAGTCATAACAAGTAAGGTCTAGGACATGAAGTTCCCTGATCCTGTAATAAGGACACGGCCACTAACAGCAAGACCTCAATGCCCCTACCCACCATCATCCATTCATCCAACCCTCCATTCCCTGTTCCATTATTAATTCATCTGGAAGAAAACAGTGCTGGGCCACTTCTCAGCTCAGGCGCTTTCCAAATCCTGATTAAAATTGCAAAATGGCCTCCTGTTCAGCCCTAATTCAGCCCCTTCAAGACATTCTGACAGAAGCAGGAAGAGACGTGGCAGAGGGAGGAAGTGGTCAGATATCCAAAGTGACCTACAAATGTTTCCTTCAGCACTCTCCTGCTCGATGCTAGAACTGGACACCGATATTCTTTTTCAGTGACAAGTAGGTCTTTGTGTCACATTCAGTGTCATGGACAGGATGGCAAACAACTCAGCTGACAGTAGAAAGCAGCATGAAGCCCAGTGAAAATGTTGTTACTTCTATTTTATATCTCTTACTTCTTCAGTCTTTCTCTCAAATTCTGTGCCGAGTGATGTTCAAACACTGCTTGGACAGAGATTGATCAGGATTTTGTGGCGGCCTGTCGTCACATTGCGCTGGCAAATGGGCTAAAATTAGTGCATCTATCCAGGTGTCATATTTCCATCACTGCCGATCGAAGTTGATCAGAGCCGGAGCCAATTGACACCTGTGACTACTGCAGAGTCATATGTCCTGGGAGTGCCAATTGTAACCTTTCCTACTGAATACAAAAGGCAGATGTTAACGAGTGTGAGTGGGTGTTTTGTGCAGTTTTAAAGAGGCTTAAAACTGCTACCCTGAAGGCTTGATGCCAGCCAGGGCCACACCTTTATGACATGCTGTTTTGGACAAATGCCCCAAACAAATCAAATGAGTCAAGGTTAGATTGTACATTACAGGGCACAATATATTTTTCCCCAATGACACAAGTCCATGCCAGAGAAAAGACTGTAGGGTTTGAACAGGAATGAATGCAGCCAGTTAATACCTACATGTAACGTTTACCATCAATAACAGTTCATAAGATGGATGGGCCATATGCTTGGCAATGGCAGGCCACGCTCCACGCAATTCTTCATCTCCGAGGCTCCCCGTACCAGATTCCTGCCTACTAATTGAAGACATGTGGTCTGATCAGCCGCCACAGCAATGCAACAGAGGCTGGTAAAATGGTGGACAATAGGACCTAGCGTGGCCCAGAGAGTTAACACCCAGAGCTGTATTTCTCTGTGCTCCAACAGAAGGCAAAATCTGCATTTACATGAGCGATACGTTATGGCACTGTGAGAATCATTTAAAATAATGTTTAACACAGCTACCTGTGTCTTTTCAGTTACATCCTGTGCACACCCACACTGTCACCGGCCTGTTAAAAATACAGCATGTGGACCCTTCCGCTTATTCTCCCTAGAGGTGTGTTGGGAACATGCATAGGTCCAAGCAGTAGCGAGCGTGATATTAATTAAGGTAGCCAACCTGTAGGTTCCTTTGTGCCCAGCTGTAGAGCATAAATCAGGCTTTTAACGAGGCTAGGGCCCTAAGATCTCAAACCGTGCTGGAATGCTACCTGCACAGCCATGCCAAAAATCTGTCTGGGTCTAGGGCTCCTATAGATCACTATGTTTATAAGGGGGGCTATAGCGACCTACCCTGGGGAGGGAAGGAGGGAGGGCGGAGCAGAGGAGCAGAAAAAGGAGGGTGGCAAAAAGGGGGGCAAGAGCTATTTCTATTGGGTCATCAGGTTTAAGTAAACCTGTGTGGTGTTGCTGTGTAAGTGTGCAAGTATGTGTTGCATGCGCGCATATGTGCTGCACCACAACAAACTCTTGTTTTTTTATGAGGACTGTTTATAAGAGGCAAAGGAGAAATAACAAGACAGACCGAGCTAATAAGAGACAGAGAGATAAAGACTCGAGACTGAGACGGAGGACGGCAATAACAGGTACAAAAGCAACAGTTGAGGAATCAGCAAAAACAATAAATTCCTCTTCTCTCCCGCTAGACATGCATGTCTTTGAGAAATGTTAAATTGAGCTTTTTGACCTCAGAGAGAGTTGATGAACAGGATATGCGCAGAAAGCCGTGTGCCTTTGGTGACAGAAGGATTTATTCGCAGACAGCTGCAGGACAGGACACACATATGTAAAGACTGACTGGTTGAATGGCAGACTGAGTCCACCTTCAAGCCATTGTTTCTGCACAGAAAGGGTCCATGAACCCAGACATTCCACGACAGGCAGTGGCAAGAAACACAGCCAATACACAGGCATGATGCAACTACGCACACTCACCAGAGCATATCATGTATCCGCACAAAGGGGTCAGAGCTCTTGCTAAAGCAATGTGTTCAACTGTACTGTAGTTTATTGTCATACGCATTTAATAGTGCAGCAGCACTTTCAATTGCAGTGCCTGCAGTTCTGGAAAGCTTACCAGCTAACCAACCGTATATAAATAAGGCGGCGTGGAAGTGCGGAAATTTGGATTAATGGCTGATGAGGGGATGGGTAGAGCTGCTTTCTCCGGCTGCAGCACCACCTGAGATTTATGGGCCAGATGTTTGTGCCATTGCTTCTCTAACAGACTATAAAACTTCATTTACAGAAGTGGAGTCTGGATGTAAGGCGTCACCACCGTGCAACAATTTTGCTGCGCTGATGCAAATATCAACATCAAATGATTAAAAAATGTAATTAACAAACGGCTTTAATTATCAGGGATTCTCGTGCGCTCTCACAGTCTCTTTCTTCCTCTCTCTTCTTCCCTATTTTTCTTTCTCTCTCTCCTATCACTTATACAGTGACAGCCCTGACAGGAATGTTACTCCCCTCCCTGCCAACATGAACTCAGGTTCTCAAGATTCACCCTGTCATTTTGAGAGGGGCTGACAACCTCTGACTGACGCGGAGGTCGCGGGGGCATCGACCCCGGCGGACTGCTTGTGTTGCATTCCGAGAAATGAACTTTGTGGACTTGCGCAAGGTCAAACTGTAAAGATCCTGTACTCATTCCATACGTGTCCAGCTGATAGGGCCCGCAGACAACCCCATCTCATGTCCCTTTGACACGGCTGTACAGAAGAATAAAGGCATAAAAAAAAAAGATGTTTGCTCTTAAAACACATGGCCTTTATTGCTCTCGTCCGGTTTCATCACCTTTGCGGTGCACAGAGGGGTAGCTGATGAAAAGAGAAATTAAGGGCAGTGAAAGAACAAGGATATTATCTGAAGAGGAAGGGGCGTAGTTGAAGGATGTCAAGAACGGTGTAAAAAGCCGTGGAGAGGAGAAGAAGAGAAAAAACAAAAGATTGGTGGACAGCTTTACACTGCAGCACCCCATTCTAGATTACATTAGTGGCAGCTGCATCCTTTGTGTGGTTTTTATGGCCTGGCCCCAAGAAAAAGCTGCTAAAATTTCATTTAATCTGCTGCAGAACCTCAAGTGTCTGTCTGCCACTCAAACAAGGGGGCCTACAAGCACCGTGCTCTCGGATAACTGAGGCAAAATAACGCTAATAATATCTCTCTCCGTGGCCATACAGGCAGACATTTTGTGTAACCAAAGAGGACTTGCCTGTGCCGCCGGTGCATGGGAAACTGGCCCGCACTCCCAGTCCAGGGGCAGGCCCTTAATGGCGGGTGAGGGAGCCAGACAACGTCCCCCTTCTTCCCTCCTTCTCTCTCCCCTCTTTATCTCCACCTCCTGTTCATCCTTCCAAGTCATTAGCTTATGTTAATCGCTAAAACTACCAAGGGTGACCCCCAATTTCATTTAGTATGCCACTATACTTAACAGCAGATGACGACGCAGCTGCTGCAACTGATTTATTAAGGTAAACTAATTGTATGACTGTGCCTATATTTTGTGCTGATTTGTATCAGTTGCAGAGACGTTGGCGCGTACAGTATGATGTGAAATAAAATCCAATCATTTCTGTTTCTTAAAATATATCATCATATCAACAGACCTTCTGATTTGCTCCTTTTCTTTTAGAATATGACTCACTGCATGAGGTTCATATGTGCTTTGTAAGAGCAAAGTTTTTACCGTAGAAACTCTGGACGAAGGCTTGCCAGGTGACTTTTGCCAGAAGTCTATAAAATGGCCAAAAATCTAATAGGATCTAGACCATAATTAAACAAGCCACAAAGCCAAAAAGTAGAAATGCCAGCATTAAAAGCAAATGCTATATCTCAACTGCCTGCTCAATATCCTGCTCAAAAGATCCAGATACCCAAAAGTAAACACAAAAAAAAGGCCCTGCAACATTTCGCTGGCAGTGTGAGCCTGACACCGGGATGGAGCTTTGACAGCAGTGGTAACTGACAGAAAGCAGCGGTACAGGCAGCGGTTAGGGGCAGCTTCCTTCCTGAGCTTTGGGTTCACAAAGCGACATGTCCACGTAACGTCCACATACATTTGATTCAGATAACTGAGGGGGAGAAGGAGGGGAGGTGGGCTGGAGGAGACAGGGCTATTTTGCCGTGTGATGGCACTGCTATAGCTTAAGGCAAGAAGAAGAGGAAGAGGAGGAGGAGATGCAAGGGGCCCCTTTCCTTCGACCTCTCTGATAATAAGATGGCAGGAGTAAGGAGAACTGGGGGAAGGGGGAGGGAAGAGGGAACTGAGAGGAGCCAGGAACAGGCCAAGGCACCAAGCAGAGATGGCGAGATGGGGAGGTGTCTGTCCGAACCAGATGCCTGCTCCCTTGTTCTGAACAGGGCAGATCACAGATGACGAAAGTAAACTTGCGACTCTTTATTACTTGCATACTGCTCATCCTTTTAAATTTGGCTTAGGCTTAGGAGACTGACACCAGTGTGTGAGGATAATGACAATGACATATGGCTACCACATAAAAAGAGTTGTCAACCGGCCATCTCCAAGTCCAGCAAGACAGGCAGGTTTTTCTCTTCACTGTCAAATTGTCTCAATTCTTAAAATCAGTGTAATGACAGATACATTTTTTCCTACTTGCTGAGCATGATGAATTCTTTGCAAGGCAAGAAAAATGCTTGACAGCTTTGTAGCTTTGACTTTTACTACATACTTTTAGTAGTTATTGCACCTCTGGTCAAACTCATTTACCTTGGAAGTCAAAAGTCAGAGCTGGGAAACCGGTCACACCTGAGTTGACCTCATTCCAGTACAACTAGGTGGAAAACCAAAATGTTAGCCACACCAGTTCTGGTCAGTAGAAACACCATAGAAAAATATCCAAAGATAGATAGACAGTAGGATTTACTACTGCAGCTTTCACTACTGATGATGTGCGAAGACGTTACATTGGATTTTAACGATGGGATGGGTGAGTTTTTTGTGAGTTTTTTGACGTTCCAAATCCGACTTTCGGAAGTGTTACAGTTGAATTTCCCTAGAAATTCCAACTTCCCAGATCAAAATGAATGTACAAAAGCCCTAAATAAATAATGTTGGTAAATTTAGAGAAAATAGGCTGTTTCACTTTCTTTCACTCTCATATCTGTGTAGTCAATACACCTTTAAAAATATGGGGTCGAGTCATTAACCCAGTTTTAAGGTATGAGCTTTGGGTCTTTCTTTGGGTTGGTTTCTGACGCAGAAGGGAAAATTACGCACATAGCAGTTCATATAGCTGACCTTACACAGCTGGCTGGTTTGTTTCAAAACTGGGTCAAAATAACGTCTTTTAGTTGTAACTGCTGACTCAGTGGTTTCTATATTAATGGGTAACTTTACCCAGTGCTGGGTCGGTGCCCAGTTGACCCAAACTGGGTTAAAAGTGACCCAGCTGATAAGCTTAGTTTAGCATAAGGACTGGAAAAAGGGGACACAGTTATAGCAGAATCTCTGCCAGTTACCTTGCAACCTCACAGTGATGACAGGACTACAAGCTAGCTGCTTCCCACTCCTTTAAGGTGTTATGCTAAGCTAAGCTAGTTGTCTGCAGCTTCATATTTAAAGTAAAGGCATTAGAGTGCTATTGATCTTCTCATCTGTTAGAAAAAAAAAGAAATTATGCACATTTTCCAAAATGTCAAAGTCTATCTTTAATCTCCTGCTTCCTCTACTGCAGCCGGTCAGTTTTAAAGTGCTCCAAGTACAAAGTGAAATTAAATAGGCCGTATCGTGCAGAGAAATTGAGCTGATTTTAACTTGAATTGCTCGGACGAGGCTATAAAAAAAGAGCACTTTTCAACCACTGAGAACAATTTAATAAACATGCCGGCTACAGAAAAAAATATGTTAATGGACATTCACCCTTACCTATTCTTTGTAAAGTAGTGTTTACAAAAGGCAACTTTCAACAGAAGAAAGAAAGAAAAGCAACAGAGAAGCACAAATGAGTGCTAATGAAGACATAGCAAGCCGTAGAGGGAGGGGGAGAGGCGGAAGAGATGGGCGAGGGCAAATTAACCTTTTTAATTGGAGAGTGGTAGTCCTCTTTGGACCCTGCAGTTGGATCCAGAGTGCTGACAGATGATGAGAGGGAAATGGCAGGCCTATTACAGGCAATCTGGCCCTGCGACTTGGCAGACCACAGCAGTACCAGAGCCTGGGGAGAACAGGGCATGTCCAGCATGGAAAGCACTCCCTGCCAGACCGCTCGCTGGCAGAGAAGGGCTTGCCTCAATAAAGGTATAAATAGAGAACGATTATCTTGGCACTTTGAACTATGGGGTAAAGGGTTGTCATAAGGGAGTCTGGTTTCTCATCTGATAACAAAATACTACCTGGTCAAGAAAAAGGAGAAGGGCTTTGCTTTAATGAAAGAGAGAGAGAACCAGTCGGACAGGTATGAGAGAGGAGAAGGGCCGGGGTGGGAGGTGTGTGGGTGAAGAAATGCACACTGAAAGATTCACACACCATTTGGGTTCACATGGCTCTGCACTCACGCACACACACATACACATTTTCAAACCCAATACATCTGCCCGGTGTTCACCGAGGAGCCAGATGCAAGAGAAAGACATCAGAGAGGATAACTTCCTGTCTGTCTGTGTGTCTGGATGCGAGAGCCATGTTTATGTCTGGGGATACAAGGAAAACAAACATCAAGGTCAGAGAGGCTGGAGTCTGTCCAAGCGATAGATACCCTCGTTTTTAACAGGGCTGCCGGCCTGTTTTAACATACGGCCCCGGGGGGGACACCAAGATTTAGACAAGACCCTGAGGTGGGATTTCATATTGAATATCAGGACCTGCGTGCTGTCAGAGCTAAAGACTTTTCACCTGACATCTAAAAGACACTTGTAAGTGTGCAGCACAAATAACGTCATTACTTTCTTTTAGACGCCATGGTGCACTCATTTTTTTAAGCTAGCGCAAAGGTAGTGGTATCAACCTTAGGCATCCACAGGTACCAACCATGTCGGCGTAGGGCGCTAATAAACGATCGAAATTTAGGCCAGGTAACAACTGGCATGGCCACTTTCCCTTGAACTCTCACTTCCATATTTTGGAAAGAAAATAAGTTCAATGGGTACCCACGAGTCTCCTCTACACTTGAAGTCTTGTTCCCAATGAATGCTTTGCCCCTGAAAATTAATGTATCACTTTAAATTAAAGTTGTGTATTTGTCTTTCTAAGGAAAAGGACAACCAGCCTATCAAGTGCAGATACATACAACCTTGAAACATTATTGCCGTGGAGCTCTAAACGTTAATTTCTGGGGGCACCACTGCAGGTAATAAGTGCTTATTCTTCCTTGTTCTCCAAATTTGATTTGAAATACTTCCCCCTGGAAATCAATCAAACCCACTTCCTGTCATGTCCTCTACAATAAACGACAGACAACTCATTCATTGACTCGCTGTCTAACAGACAGTTGATGTAAACATAATCCTGACGCCTGCTATTTAATGCTGACCCCATTAACCTGACGTCCATGGACATCTCTGGGTCATCACCGCTAAGACAAAGAATTATCAATCCATACCTCCGTTATTCTCTTTCCTGCCTTCCTCCCTGTCTGTCTTGTCGGTCCATCTCTCAATCCACACCTTCCCTTTTTTATGCCTATCCCTTCCTTTTGTCCATCCGTCATGCATTATGTATTCTAATGCATTTTGAACAAGACACAGACAATATAGCAGACCACACAGAGTTGCTTTTAGTCACATCATGCAAAGTACGCTGCATGGAGCTGCGTAAGTCCATTAAGTCTCACACTCTTCACATGTATGCACACACACACACACTCACACAGTGTGTCGCACCATCAGCATCCTCTGTCTGCATCGCATGCACACAAAGTCTCGCCTGCAAATTTTCACAATCACTCTCTCTCTCTCGTCTTTGTATCTGTCTCTGTTCATAAACACACACACACACACACACACACACACACATACACACCAGACACATGGCCGAAGAGAGCAGACTACCATCTGGGAGTAGTGGCCGGCTTTGTCTGGGGGGGTTGAAAGCGCCAACACGACCCCCCTTCCACACACACACACACACACACACACACACACACACACCCACACACCCACACACCCTTGCAGTCGAGTCCTCTCTCATACAATCTGCACATATACATATGCAAATTTGCAGGGGGGCATTATAAAAACAGCCATCATCACACACACACGAACACACACACACACACAGAAACGAGATATTTAGTTGGCTTCAGCACCAAAGTAGCCACGCAAGAGTTTTGGAAAAGAAAAACGTGTTTCTGAGAAATAGAGCAAGAGCTGGAGGGCTGGAAGAAAAGAGCACAGAAAAAAAGGGAAGATGAAAAGAAGAACCTTCTTTATAAATAACAAATTAATGTGAGCATGTGTGAAATACATGCAAATGGGATTGCATGCGTTTACACGGAGACACGCACAAACACATGCACACACAGACACGCCAACATACATTATCCATGTTTTGCCCCGCAGCATGCATGTGATGAATTTATACATAAAAACTCACTCAATCTAGATGACACAAGATGCATCACGACCGTCCTTTGATTCAACATCACGTGCAGAGACTTCAACCAGGATCCACCAGACATCAGCTGATTGCTGGATTTTGGCAGGTTTGGACATCCAGTTAAACATTATGGGTCGGGCTAAGAATTGTTTGAAGGAGTTTCACTAGGATACCAAACAATGTGTTTTGTAATCCCTTCATTTCTAAACCAGACGCCAGAAGAAAAGTTTGCAATACATGCTGCTTCAAACAGGAATACATTGCATTTGCATGTTTCATACATCATATCAATGTCCCTAAAGTGACGCAATATATCAAATGACCTTTGTAATCAGACGGTGGAGTTGATGGTGGTGTCACCGAGGTAAGAGACCTGCCAAGCTGCAGACAGCTGTTCAAAACCGACAATCGAGGTTGTATTTTGGTGACCCTTCACTGCATTTTCAGTGATGTTTTTGGCAACGAACCTGGGTGTTAGCAGCATGTCCAAGCGCGTTTGTAGCACCAAACTTGGGTGCTTTTATAACAGAATGTATGTGATTTTAGCGGCACATCATGGCGCTTACTAGCAGCATTTGTGGCACCGAATCTTGGGTGTTTTTCAATAATACATCGCAGCGTTTCCCAGCAGCATGTGAGCCACCCAACCTGAATGTTTTCCACTGATCTGACCCTGCTTTTCCAGTATCTTTTTGCCACCAAACGTGGGTATTTTAAGCAAAAACATAATCTTTTTCTAACCATAACCAAGTGATTTTTATGTCTAAACCTAAACAAACCTTCAAATAAAACCAAAACCAAAGTAATGTACAGCTATAAAGTGTCCGTGGTTTGCAAAAACGTACAATATGAACATTTTTTCTGGTGACTGGGTTAAAGTTCGAGGAATATAAACCTTTAAAACAATTTGCCAAATTGCTAAATGCATTAATATTAAAGAAAAAAAACTGGTCTTGAAGTTTCCTGATTGAGATCAGTGACTATCTGGTCAAAGAATAAATAGAGAAGCCTAGAAATCTGATCTAGCATTCGATGTCAACTTCTGATATCTGACACCTTTTTCAACACCCAGCCCAGTTCATACATTCATCATATGTTTGCTTCATAAATGAATACCAAACCTCAAAGAACCAAAGGAAATTAATAATATGAGGATATTCAATACAAGATGAATCAACTTCTCTGTGGCTTTTGTCTAGTGTCCATTTGTCATAATCAAGACCACAAGGCCCAGAGCGAGGACAGAAAAAGAAAGAGTGAGGGAGAGAAAGCGAAAAAGAGAGACACCTGCAAGGCTGGCTCGAAAGTTGACACCTAAACCACTCCTTTTCTTACACAAACCTCATCATAGCCTCACACACCACCTTTTACACAAGTTTCACACTATTCAACAAATCACTTCTCCCACCGCGGCAGTTCATGTTCACTTCTGCTTTAGTCACGACCACATTTTCTCTCTTTTACTCGATATTATAACCAGGTGCGTGTCCAACACCGTAAACATTCAGATCAATCACAGAGACAATTTAATCAAGGTGATAGACGAATGATAGCCTGAACGAGGACTCAAATTAAAAATTTCTACAATCCTGCAGAGATAAGCTCTCGCTTCCTCGAGTTCCTCAGATGTTCATGATGTGACGGAGCTTTCTGATGTGCCATCTCGAGGCAGGGTGTGTGTGTGTGTGAGCTGAAAGCATTTGAAGTGGAACGGTGAACAGCCTGCTCTCAAAACTCAAGGGACACATCCGAGTCGTAATTAGGAGAGGATCCGCGTCCATATTTTATGGCGTACACAGACACAAACACATTCAGGGACATGATTTCCATTACTGCCACATGTGTACATATATGATATACGGGTCCGCTGGTATATTCATGCATGTAAAGCTGACACAAATAGAAGGTTTCTCGCCCACACAGCACAACAGTCCTTTATGTACATCTTCCATATCAAATTCTCTCCCCCAGTTTTTCACCACTCTCATGTTTGCTGTAATGTTTTCAGTACACAATAGCAGCGGCGGTGTTAAGCTCATGTTGCCCCATCAAGAGGAGAGCACCAACAACAACCAAACACTTTTCCCTCCTCTTCCCACCCTGTTTACGAGCAGATCCATTCGTCTCTCACTTTGTTCCCACGCTCCCTCGCTTCTTTTTTCTCTCCTCTGCATTGTCCTGTGCCCTCAGGTTAGAGGTTCTCTCTGTTTCCTCCTCTAAAGCCTGGAAAACAGAGGCGGAGGACGAGAGGAGGCGAGCTGGAGAGAGAGGAGAGCGAGAGAGGAGGGCCGGGCAACGAGGCCTGTCCGTCTTGCCTCCTTCGGCCTGGCTAGCTAACCGGTCTGAACTGGTTCTGACATAGGTGAACCAGAGACGTGTCCTCTTTCGCCTCTGGACAAAAAAGGACCATGGTGGCATTCCATCCACAGTCAGCAGGTACCAGGGAAGTGTGCATCCATGTGTGTGTCTGTATGTGCATGTGTGTCTCCCAAGACCTTTGAGGCCTGGACCATTGCCAAGTTCATCTGTTAATGGACAGCTACTAGGAAAGCTGCCCCATCCCCCCTCTTTCCCTCAGCTCTGTCTCTCCGGCAGCCATGCCTGCTCACGACCCCCCCTTAACCTCCCCAACCCCCAGCCAGGCCTGCCCAGATACAGGCCCTCACTCTCCCTCACCCTCCTCCTCCACTCCCTTTCTCTCCCTTCCCCTGAAAGCTATATCATTCCCTTTCTCCCTCACCTCCTCCTCCTCCTCCTCCTCCTCACTGCCCCCCAACACTCTGGGCTTCTCCTATTCAAGATAAACAGAGTGCTTCAAGTTCAGGGGACACCCTGGGACCCTTTAACAAAGCCATCTATCATGCTGTCTGCCTGAGACTCCTTTGGCCATAGCAGGCTCTGCCGCTGCCTCTGCTGCCGCTGCTGCTGCTACGTCTCTCCTCTCAGTCTGTATGTGCGAGTGTGAACACACACAGGCTGGACACAGACCAGCCAGCAAGCCCCCTAACCCGGGCTAGCTACTTGCTCTAGCTGATCCCGAGCCGGACAATTTCGCCATTGTGTTTGTGGCCCCTCCTGGCCCCTCCAAGGCCAGAGCAAAGACAGACCCCCCCCTCCTCTTCCTCCTCCTCCTCCTCCACCTCCTGCTCTGCCAATGCACCCCCTTCTCTCTCCTGTTAAAACGAGACAAACTCATGACATGAAGGCACGCCACAGAGCCACGGAGCGGGGAACAGCACGCACGCGTGGGCCACTTTCCCTCCACACCTCGGAGACGGACTGCGCTGACCCCTCTCCGATTCCCCTGAAGTCAAACTGCGGGACGATTAACCAAACTGTCAACAGCTTAATAGTCTGGGAATAAGAGACTGACAGTAGGCCTAGGAGCTGTGTGTAAACACTACAGAGATTATGAATGGTGCACGAGAGTGAGACGGAGAGGGCGAAAGACAATAGGAAGAGAGAAACCCTTTTCATACATGGATCCTGTAACATTTATGGGTTCAATTATCTAGGTAGCCTTTTCAGCATTCAAGCACAGGTCTGCTGCATGGAAATACTCAGTGGCAGGTCTTTTCCCAAGCAATGCGGTATTCCATACATTATTTTCTGCTCATTACGGGTGGCAGCAAGTAGGAAAATAAGCACACTCCTGGAAGAGGAGCATGGTGAATTGTCACACAGGCTGACTAAATGTGACCTTTTTCCAACAAAATAAGTGTGTGGATGCGGGAAAACCAGCTAAAAATAGCCAATGGACTGCTTCACCATCTGCAGTCCATGAGTATGTCTTGCTGTTCCTTTTGTCAGCTATGTCACGTTTGACATCATAAACGGAAAACAGGGTTAGTAAACATTAGAAAGCAGCATAGATGCCAGAGAAAATGTTACAGTGGTTTCTCCTTTTTTAAATGTGTTATTTATTCAGTCACGCAGTGCTGACTAATTTGGAATGATGCTCGAGCACTTCTTGGAGACAGACAGATGGAATTTGTGGTGCTGTGCCACAGCATAGCACTGGAAAAGGGGCAAAAATTAGCCGTTCGCCCGGCTGTCTTGTTTATACACTGCCAATCAGAACCAATCGGACCTGAGGCCAATAAATATCTACTGCATCATTTGTCCCAGGAATGAATGCCGTTTGCAAACTTGCCCATTAAAGACAAAAGCCAGATGTTAGTAGTGGCAGTATGTGGCGATAACATGTTCCTGTAGTGGTTAAGAATGTTGCAACCTTTGCCTTTTATTATTTATTTTAGATTTCCCTAAATTAAACTTAATTTAATTGTTGCTTTGTTTCCACTCGACCTATGCTGGAAGTTTTCCAGAAACCAGGCCCAGTCCTCCTATATTAAAAAACATCTCCAGCTCCTTTTCCCACACAGCGCTGACTATGACTATTTCAGGAATATTTACAAGTGAAGGTGCACGTAGTTAAGGGGCCAGAGAGCTTCCTGGCTAACAATTGTGACACCACAAGCTCACTCCCGGCATGGGAGAGAGACTCACGTCACGGTCACACAAACACTCAAAGGCATTTTCTATCCCTCTTTTCCTTTTCTTCCTGCTTGTCCTCACGTCTCTCTCTCTCTCCGACACACAGCAGCCCCAAAAGCCCCAGCAGCTGCTCTCCTCTCCAGCCTGCCGGAGAGGGGGACCGGCCTGCCGGTTTTAGAGCGCTAAATTATCCATTAGATGTTATCAAGTTGTAGCAGGGCGATGCCATTCTGCTAGGAGCCATCAATCTTTCATAAGTCCCAGGCACGGCGTGCATTGGGATGCACTACCTAGAACCTCCCCACCGCTCCTTGCACACCACCCACCCTCCATCACCAAACTGCACGCAAACTTGGACATGTACACACAGTGAGGGCGGACGTCCACGTTCACAGTCAACAAATACACATGCTGACATAAATGCAGCCAGGTACACGCTCTTGCACTCAAGCTCTGAAGAAACAAGCAGGACGGGGCTTGTTAAGGGAACATCCAGTTCTACATTGTGTCTTTCATCCCCCCTTTTCCTCAGGCTCACCCCACTTTCCTCCCTAAACAAAACTAACATTTTTGAGCCGAGCACCCGAATTTACGCTGCCTAAACCGTGTTTCACTACCCCTCGCACTACCTTCGCTTGCACGCTCCCTCTGCCCTTTTTTTCTCCTCTCCTCCTCATCTCTCCCTCTCTCCCTCCCTCCCTCTGCTTCTTGCCGTGGCCTGGCAGGCAGGCAGGGCAGACATGTTCAGAATGCGCTCCGGTAATGGGCTAATCAAAAATGCAAAACAATTGGCAATTACCGCGCGGGGCCCTAATGGTCATTAGAATTTACAACAAGGTAATGAACTGAGAGTCAGCTCAGTCCATGCATATTCATAAAGCAATCAGGCCTTTGAAGATTAAAGAAGCGCTTCAAATTTAAATGAGGGCGCCAGCATGTTATCAGTGAGA
Source organism: Epinephelus cyanopodus (assembly GCA_026686955.1). Lineage (NCBI taxonomy): Eukaryota > Metazoa > Chordata > Actinopteri > Perciformes > Serranidae > Epinephelus > Epinephelus cyanopodus. The sequence continues at coordinate 9,130,387 of CM048916.1, read as the reverse complement.
TTCAGCCTGCAAAAGTAAAGGGTGCCTGGGACAGGAGTGTGCATTTATGAATGTGTGTATATGTGTGTGTCTGTGTGCGATGAGGGTTGGGGGTCAGTTTGGGTGTGGGGGATGGATGGAGTGAAGGTGTAAGTATGTGTGTGCATGCATCTGTGCATAAGTGATGACGGTGTGTGCCGATCTCATTTGTGTGCCGACTCGTGCCTGTATGCTTTTGTGCGAGGCAAACGACAGCGCACCAACACCGCCATATAGCCTAAAGTGATTCTAATAACTAAATTAACACTCTCTTAAAAAATGAATGAGGCCCCTATCTTCTGATCATCGTTTTAAAAGACGTGGGATTTGAATCTAAGATCAAATGTACAGTTAACTTGAGCTATTAGGAGGCAATGAGCTTTTGAACACAAAACCCCCCCGAGGAATACAGCGCGCTATTAGTATACATTTATGAAAAAGTGTGGAGGCAGACATGGTTTGCATGCACATGGACACGCCTCAGCACTCTGAGACGTTCACACACACACAAACAGAGGGCTGTGAGTTTTCACAAGTGTAACGTCAGACACAGGGGCCCTCTCTGTCCTGTATCTCTCTGGTTGAGATAAGGCTGGCGAGACGCAGCTGTAGACGACCACCCAGCCACACACAAAAGGTACAAATAGACTCGCACACACCCATAGACACATGCATTCTGACAGGCCGAGCCCAGCGCTGGGACCTGCAGCGGGACAGATAGCGGAGGAAGAACATTATAAAGACAGATAGTGACCAGGATCACTGGGTTCAAACTAACGTGACGCCCCTCGTCTCCGTGGCCTCAGCATTATCACCATGGGTGTGAGAAAGACAAAGCAATGGTCCTTCAGCTTTAAACACTACAGTCTCAATAGGAACAGCAGAGGTTGAGCTGACATGCTGAATGCAGGAGGTGATAATAACACACAGAAAATTCGAATCAGTTTCAATCAGTGATCTAAATTAGAGAAAAACAGGGATTTTTTTTTTTTTTTGAAAAATAAAATTAACCTTGTTAAAATCTGCTCCCATTCTGACCCAAACTAACCTGCCTGCTTCCTAAAATACCACTTCTCTCCTTTTTGCTCTCGTCCGCCACTTCCTGAGCTACAGCTGTATCAAAGACACTTTTTTCTTCTCTGTTTCTGTTCTGTCTAAAAATAAAGTCATTAACCTGCAGGTGGTGAAGCCGGCGGCTGGCGTGACAGGCCCTGACGCTGTCAGGTGACCCCTGACCCTGTGATGTGACTGCCTGCCACGCTATTGACAGGACAGCGGCAGGACACGCTTATTTCTGAGGATGCTTTTTCATCCCGCGTGACGCAGCCGTGGACAAACAAGGTTGTTTCTGTCGTATAGCTTCGTTTGACAGTAGGTAAAGGGGATAGAAAGAGGCAGCAAAGTGTGTGCATGTGTGTGTGTGTGTGTGTGTCGTCTGGCTTGCTCTGCGGCCAAATCTGCGAGAGTGAGAATGAGCTCTAGAGTGGATGTTGGAAGCCTTTAAGAGGTGCAGACACGCTAATGTAGCCAAAACTTAGAGTTTCCAGTCCCTTGAGACAAACTACTGGAGCGATGCGTGGAGAGAGTGTGTGTGTGCGAGAGAGGGAGGAAAAGAGATAGAGAGACGGAGAGGAAAGGAAAGGAGAGAGAGGAGGGGAGGGGGGCTGAAATAAGTATCATATGTTTCTGACAGATCTCATCAACTCACAACACATCATGGGGCCTCTGCCACAACACATTTATTACAGACAAAACACAAGTTCACAGGGGGGGGTTTACACTGTACATGTGTGCCAGTGTGTGTGTGTGTGTGTGTGCGCGCATCTGCGAGGGGCATTGTTGTGTTCATAAAACAGGTGTGTGTCTGTGTACATTTGTGGGTGGGTACATGCATTTGTGTAAGCCTCTTTTTGTGTGTGTGTGTGTGTGTGTGTGTGTGTGTGTGTGTGTGTGTGTGTGTATGTGTGTGTGTGCATACTTGAACTAGCCTCCACCTGAATGGCCTGAGGCTGTGGTACCGGGGTTGTTAGAAGACAAACAGAGACACAGGAAGCCCAAGCCAGGAGCCCTGAGGACAGCACACACAAACACACACATACCTACCCTTAAGTACACACACACACACACACACACACACACACACACACACACACACCCCTGCTGTCAGTCACACACAGCAGCCACCTCACCATAAGTCCTGCTTCCTAAACCCACAAAACATTGCTTTAACACACCTCCTCTACCTCTCTCTCTCTCTCTCTCTCTCTCCCTCACACACACACACACATATTTAGGCCCAGCCCGTCCCTCAGGCCCAGCGCTCTGTGCCAAGTCTGGCCTGGCATGGTCCACAGAGGGGTGTCCTCAGGCGAGGCTTGCCAAGTCAAAGACCCTTTCATGTTGAGCCTGCACGCCCAGAGTAGTAAAGCTTTAACAAACAGCCCGACACACACTCTTCCTCTCTCTCTCTCGCGCACACACACATACGGAAAGCTTTAAACAGTTTAAGTGGTCAAAAACCACACTCACACACACACGCACACACACATATGCACATACATTAGTTTAACACCACATCCACACTCGACATGTAAACATCCACTAGACTTCAGCACTTGAATGCAGCCAGAGCCACGAACACTCAATCCAACAACAAAGGCTGCCGAATCTCCGCTGACAACATTTGTGGGTGTTTAGAGCTCGGTTTTGGAATACAAAAATGTCCTCTATGAAAAATTCATCCTAAAAACCGTTCCTGTTCACCTTCATTAAAACTTAGTGGAGCCCACAGCCAAAAATAGGAGCGATTTTATCAGAGCCCGAAGCAACTGTTGGATCAAATTAGAGTCAGTTTTTTTTACAGACAATGGAGAGCTTGTGTTGATAATATTAGCTGGTGTCCAATAATTACAATAGCATGCATCTGTGCCTTTTCACTATCAATTAAAGTGATCACCGAAACAAAGGCACACACCGCATGTGGACTTGCAAAGCGACCCAAATGCACGCGCATACACACTGGAAAAAAGATATCACTACCAAGGAGCCCCCCCCTCGCCACACACACACACGCACACACACATGCAAACACTCTCTCCATGCAATGCCCAGCCCCCCAGTTCTGCCTAACAGATACCCAGTGTGTATATGTGTGCTTATGAGGGAGTGGGGGGGGTTAGTGGTTTGGAGAAAGGTGGCACGGTGCCAATACGGAGCCTGCTAAATACCTTTGTCTCCACAACACACAGGGACAAACAGGACAGGCAAGCTGCTGCATGAAGACACGCTACAGCCACAGAAAGGTGTTACAAGAAATACCGCTCTGTTGTTAGAATGTTTTCCTCCTCATAGAGAAAAAAGGGGGGAAAGGTGGCTGCCATAATTAACTCAGTATTGATTCAGAGTCCAGGTTACAATGGAGGCAGTGCGCTGGAAAGAGGCAGCAGAAGTGTGAGATAGTGGTCGATTTGAGCGGCTACAATGGCCTCATTAACACACATGGCTACACTGGTGAGAATGCAAGAGGTGCTAATGCTGGGATGGATAAATACAGGACACAGTAATGTGGCGATACGAGCACAAGAATGTGGAACCACACTCGTAAAATGGAGTGAGGAGAGACGATTTTGTAAAAATACTAATTATGGTACACAGGACGTGATGAAGCCTGTGTACAGTAGTGCAGGAGTGCATCTTCAATCATACAATGAAAAGCATCTTTCATCTTCCAATTACTTAATGTAGGGACGCCAAACAATCATTTATGGCACTGATAATGATTCGATCCGTGGAATAACAAGCGCGCCTGCTTAATAGTGATTCTATCCTGTGACATAAATCCAGTTTTACACGACACCGCGGCCACATAGTTTGTGTGAGAAACCGTCATCTGCTCTTTTTCTGGGCCATCCATAATCTGGAGACAAGCGACGGTGTCCCTATGCATATCTTAAATTGTTTATCATGCAAATGATGGCACGCAGGCTGCTCTGCCCTCTCCTAACGGCCCAGAGCTCCAGACTGCAGACCCCAGCCCCAGCTGCAGCCATGAGACTCCCAGACGGCCTCAGCTGTCCCAAAGACGGAGACCGAGAGGCACTGCCTCATCTCCAGCTCTGGGTGTATTACAGACAACTGCCCCCCAACCGCCCCCACCCCTCCTGCTCCACCTTCAAGTTCAACCATCCTGGGTGTCAGCTCCTTTAGTCCAGCAGCTTCTTTCCTAAACCTAGCCCTCGCCTATATACCCTGCTGTCCATACAGAAATCCATCTGCATCAAATGACATTTCAGGAGGAGGGTGGGGAGTGGAGGGGTCACATTCATTTGAGTGTATGCAGTGCAGCGGGATACAGTAAATCTTAAAGGGTGTAACATATAACACACGGCCCGGGAATAAACTGGACATGAGGCCAGCCTGGCAGAGGTACAGTGTGTAGGGACAGTATGTATTGAGATGCCTCATCTCAGTGTCAGCGTCTAACTGAGCAGGGTGAGGGAACATGGCAGCTAGCATATGGGGCATGGGGTGGTGCGCTGGCACTGCCAGTCTGTATCCATCAATCTTGGACGCAGAAAACAGAGGTGGTGGAGGCGTGGGCGGGGGCTTTGCTTTAATGCATATGTGACTGATGTGTGCTCCGTCCTGCACAGTGGCTCACCCTAAATCTACCTTTTTTTTCCCCCTTATCTGCAGTCCTGACCTCACACACTCATGTTTCCCTTCTTTCAGGTTTTACACACAGAAATGTTATAACAGGGTTATAACACAATCAGGTGAGGTTTCACAGCAGGGCACGGCCTCACTCCACGTACAACCAAATTAATCTATTCATTACAGCGTCAAGAAAAGCCTGAATTACACAACGCCAAGAGACATTAGGCCTATAAATAAAACTCCGCTCACAATGCCAGTGACCTTATGATATCATGTGAACTCCACTGCATGATGAACTAAATGAGCAAAGAAAAGCATGTTCGAACAGCTGACAGAGCCAAGAGGCATGTTGGAAGTGGACGGGCGTGTGTGAGGATGTGTGTGTGTGCTCGTACATGGGGCAGATGTTTAACAAACTGCACACTAATGAACAGTGGTCATTCTGTATGACAGCGGGCTGACTAGCTAACAACAGATAACAGTAGTCCCTTTACAATGCCGTCTGCAGAGCTGCAGCACTGACTAATACGGTACAGTAGTGCACATTATTGAGTACTGCTCTCCACGCATTTAGCCTGAATTGGCTTCAAATTAAATCTGCCCAGACAATCATCCCAGTCTGGCACACGATATCGGATCTGTTAAAGGAAATGAATAAACATTCAAATAGGCCGGTCAAAATCAAACCCCACTCTGTAAAACCAGTCATAAGGGACCCACGCTTGTTTGCACAGCCACTCGTGTTCTCACTACAGCCTCATTCAGCCCCGGTGGACAAACAACAAACCGACCAGCCGCCTTAAGAAGTCCTTAATTACTCAAATCAAGAAAAACACTGACAATTAGTGGCTGTAGGGTTCCTCAAATAAACGCTCGACAGTTCTGCATAATTACATTCTTTTCTATCTCTTTTTAATTTTAGCATCAGAGTGAGTCTTCGCAGGCGCATATTTGAGGGAACGAGAGATATGGCGGTGTAATAAGCCAGGGAGGGATAGAGATACATCTCTCACCACCACATGAGAGAGAATGTGGAGGCCACAGGATCTGAGCACATCTGTGATGCAGCAACAAACCAAAAGAAATCCATCTTTTCTTGTCTCTCGCGCTCGCTCCCTTTCATAATCTGCGTCTTTGTCTGTGTGTGTCTTCCTCACTATCAGCAAACGCTTCCGTTTCTCGCAATCATTTTCAGCTTCGGATGGTTTTCATGTGGGTTCGTGGCTCACTGAGGGGGATTCACAGCTCCTAAATGCAGCGGCAGATATTTCACACTTTGGTTATGCAGATTGGATGCATCTCTGCTAACAGAGGCGAAAACCAAAGGAAATCTAAGAAAGCATTTGTTCCCTTTTGAAATAAACTCTCTATGAACCTCAGGAAGTGTAGACCCACTCCACACCGCTACACCTTACAGACTCACTTCCTACTTTTGTTTTTCCTGCTCATTTATTTATTTCTTGTGTGGCAGCCATTTTAATCTCCCACATGTGTTTACCTGTGATATTCTCCTGCTTGGGGATTATTCCTTGCAAGGGTGCAGATAAACAATCCTCATCCCGCGGCGACACCTGAACGGCCACCTCCACTGGGTGACACGCCCTCCGTGGATGCTGATGGTGGGTCCGCGAGTGCGACGAGGAGGTGGAGAGGGGCGAGGCGAGCGGGGAGGACGGCGGCCTGTCCAGGGGTTTGTCCATACAGAGGCTCCCATGGCACTGCCTCCGTTTGTGCTCGATGAAGAGCAAGATGTCAGCCAGGGGGAAGCGGGAGTGGCACTGGCCGCAGGTCAGCAGGTCCTGGTCCCCTTTTAGGGGCTCACCCTGTGCCACTCCCAGCCTGGGGGAGTCCTGAGAGTCTTCTTCTGGTAAAACACCTGACAGCGGCTCAGCTGGATGAGAAAGAGAAGATGGTGAGATATAGTTCAGAGGGATTCTGTAGAGCTTGTAAACAGATGTGTGTCAGGAAAGGCATTGGAAAGCAGACTGTGTGGAGTGTTTCATTGCTACAACAACATATCAACAGGAATAAGGTCAGGCTGGAAGATGTGTTTAAAAATATTTTAACAGAAAGAAAGAAAGAAAGAAAGAAAGAGAGTACACTGACTGCTTCGATAAGGACTGACATGTTCAGCTTGCAGGCAGCAGCCAAACGATTAAGTTGCTTGACCCTCTTTATTGTGCTGCCAATCTCGCTTTTTTAATGAACCTAACACCTCTGAGAATCAAAAAATAGATTCTAATTTGAGTTCAAGATGATTGGACCCCATTTCGTTAAAAGTGCTGGGATCTCGTGAACCAAGGTTAGACATTGAGGGGTTGGATGTGGAGTAGGTCCCTGAAGTACCGGCAGAGAGAGAGAAGAGAGAAGAGAGAAAGAGAGAGAGAGAGAGCATTTTAAAAGAAGTAATCTAGCCACACGGTAAACGACATTGGGCGCCCCGACTGGGATGTTGAGATAAGATGTGATGAATTCTTGCCGCCGGTTCAACCTTTAATTCCATGTCGGGTCAGACGAGAAGGTGGTGAGGGACTATGCAAGATAGGCCCTGTTACCTGTATGTTCGACTGCATTAAAGATGAGGGAATTTGCCCCTATTTTACTGGAGCTTATCTTAACCAGCTTATGCCATGGACATAGGCGGGGTGTGTGAAGCTGGGTTAGGTGGAAAGATTTTCTTCAAACCAAATAATCTCATTTTGATGCCACGCGAAGAGTGATGTGAATAACTTTGAAAACTAAAATATAATCCTTTTTTGCAGGCGTCTGACTGCGGCAGAATTTAAAGTAGTGTGGGCCAGTGTTTCCTGCTGGGCTACAGGAGAAGGTCTGTTTCACTATCAGGAGCATCATTAGGCCTCGTCGCTTGCCTTCTTGGATTTGCATTGCTCCCTGATATTAACGCAGATCAATGACTTCATATCAGGCAGGAGATTTTTTAAAGTTAAAACAGAGTAAAAAAAACAATAGATATATAAAAGCATGTAGATAAATTTCTCCTGCCTGTATTAATATGTAATAAAGTGCTTTTTTGCTACATGACAGCTCAACATTGGCCCCAAGACCAGATTTTACAAGGTGTGGTTCTCAAGTTTTAATTTTTGGTTGTTCAAATAAACAATATGATAATATAAAACATATTTTTCCAGACTAAATGTGACTGAACTCAAAAGATCTGGGTCAGGGTTGAAGATGGAAATGAATCAGGCTACATGAAACCTCTGCAAGGGTAAATCAAGTCTGTTTTTTAACATGTAAATTATTGTTAATTGCTCCATGCAAACACGCCCATAAGTGCTTGTCTTTAAACATTTTACATCTGCATTCTCTCTGAATATTCTTGCATATTTCACTTTCCCTTCCCGTCCTTTTAGAAACCACACATGAGCAGCACAAGGAGCATTAAATACACAATCGCTTATTTCTGCTGAAACGATCCTCTGCGTGCGCTTGGTCAAGCAGCACGGGGATAAAGTGGATCAAGTTCAAGTTCAGAAGTGGCCCACAGGACTACAATCACATTGCGCCCCCCACTGGCAAACCCTCAGACAATTAGCCCTCAGATGAAGGCGTACATGTTGCCAGAGCGTAATTGGTTTTAACCGAAATGGGAACAGCATGCAGAGACAAATTTATGATAAAAATAAATGAAGTACAAAAGAAATCCACCGGCTCCTGATCTCCACTTGGTCCTGAAATTCTATCTGTATATTTGGAGACGTCTCCACATTCACTGGCACATCAGAGTGAAATGATAAAGCAGTTCCTGCTGTTATCAAATGGCTATTGGGAAATACATGCCCTGCAAATCAAAACGCGTCTCGACAGCGTGAAAAATCTCATCATGCAATCTCAATCAGTGCCCTGCAGTTTTATAACACACGCGCGCAAAAGCCCCTACTTGCAAAACAGTACGCACGGACATGAGCGTGGATTTATCCAACACACGTCTGTTTTTGACACTAGCTAAAGAAACTGCGCGTTGAAAAGGTGATGTTAGAACAGCAGCTGTGAGGAATCTGTGACACACAAACTATATTCCGCCTGTAACGCACACGAGGTCTCTGCGCTGTGGACAAGTGGGTATGTAAACACCACTTCCCGGTGTCCAAACCAGCTCAAACCTCTGTAAATACATCCTAACAAGAAAAACAAGAGCGAGGGTTGTTATTGTGGAGCAGCTTTAAAGGCTGTACCTGGAAACTTAAGTGCGGAATGGCAGCAGCGGGAGGCTCGGGCTGCTTTCATATAGGCAAAGGTCTCTGGCCATAAAGCCCATGCATGCCCTTTAATGGCGAAAGAAACCTTGAAGGCTGCGTTATACAACACAGTTAACCAACACAAGTTGAAGCTGTGTGTCACGTTGTTTCAAAACTTCCACCACAGGATCCCATAATCAATATAACATAGCCTGTTGTCTTGGATGTGTTTGTAATTTCACTCAGGACAGCGCGCTGTGTCCGTACGTGGCCGCGTCCATACCTAGAAATTCCCCGAGGAAGTTGCCCTGTGTGAGGAAACAAGAGGTGGCTCTCTGAGAGGGACACACAGCTAAATGAAGTCAAATTAATATCTCCACTTACGCGAAAACTCCCGTTTGCTCAAGTGCTGGGGTTTGCCTTGCTTGCGGCGAGACATGTTGGTTCAGTGGCGGCTTTTCAGCTGAGTTCACATTGGGAAATCCGTTCCTATAAGGTAGACTCCAAATGAAATATCTTCATTGATGCGTCTGACATCCAAATAGGAAAAGAAAAAAGAAAAAATGAAGTGCAGATCACACAGAGGGTGAGGCGTCGCGCGCTACGGGCTGTGCGGACCTCTTCATGACTTTTCTCGCAAAGACAGAGTGATGGGGGTACGGCGATACCCCCCTGAGCTGCAAGTTCAAGTGCGGACGTGACGTTCCTGCGAACTTGAACGTCAGGAGATGGACGGACTGAGACATAGAAAACATGGGCAGGGCAAAGCCGGCCAGTGGGAGGGGGACAAGCCGTAATAAAAACCAATGGACACTCATTATGGACTACCTATGGAAGGAGGGAGGGTGGAGGGGGAGACAGAGACCCTGAAGACACCAATGGACAGAGGGGATCAAGGGGGCTGGGCTAAAGGAGAGAGAGAGAGAGAGAGAGAGAGAGAGAGAGGAGTGGAGTTATCCAAGGAAGTGGAGGAGCAGGGGAGAGCGCATGGAGCACAGAGCCTTGTGAAGGAGGGATGTGTTGGAGGATAAACTCTGCTTTACTGCTCCATTCATATTAATTAGAGTTCATTCCCAGGCTGATATGAATATTAAGTGATTATGTAAATGTACACAGTAAACCGCTGTAATTTTACATTAAGGTGAGATGGAGTGTTTTTATTGCATTAAATACATTTTTGAGATGAAAGCTTTCTATTAGGGATCTGTGAGGAAGCTCTTTATTCTGTTTCCATATATATATATATATATATATATATATAATATTGGGGGTTTTTTTACTGTTTGTTTTCAGGGTGTTTTTAGTGTGTGTTTTTTTGGCATGTTTTTTTTATTTTATTGTGAAATTTGTTTAGGTTTTGAGATTAAAGCCTTCTATAAGGGATCTATGAGAAAGATATATATATATATACATACATACATACATACATATACATATATATATATATATATATATATATATATATATATATATATATATATATATATTTCTCAAAACCCTAACCCTTTTATATTTATTTATTTTACATTTTGTTTTTTTATCATGTTTGTTTTTCTGTTTTAGAGTTAGATTATTTGGATTTTGTTTTGTTTTACAGTGTTTTAGTGGGTATTTTGCTTTTTTTTTTATTAAATGTGTTTAATTGTTGAGATATACATATACATATATATATATATATATATATATATATATATATATATTTGCTTTTATTTTTTGTTTTATTATTAGAGTGTTTTGCAGTGTGTTTTTTGCATTATACATTATTATATATATCTGTAGGCTACTAAGTGAATTCATTTTAATCAACTATATTATCTGTGCACAATGCAAATGTTAAGACAAGTGCATGGGTGTAGATTTCAGGGGGGGCAGCAGGGGACAGATCCCCCTCAACATGTGCACTGATGCAGGAGAGGCACAAATTGGTGCATTAAAATGAACCAGAATGCAGGAAATCAAGTGTCTGATGCTGAGAATGTCCTTATGGAGAAACCCCAGCCCCTCTGTGTTATATGTGTCCGTCCCCTCTCAATGACAAAACACAACTCATGCCTTTGCATGGCCTAAATAAAAGATACCGAGATAAGAAGATCAACTTAACATCAGTGTAATATAAAATGATTCAATTGTGGGTTCATTAGACTAATACAAAATAAAGCCTACATTTACAAGCCAGTGTCTTTTGATTTAAAAGCAAAGGACTGTTTTATTAGGTAACTGAAATAAAGTTTGCTCCTGGGTGTTTATCAGTAAGCAATCATCAGACAGATGAGTCTTCCTACAATGATTTTTTTGTACTGGAATAACTTCACAGCAGACAGAGCTGCAGACAGAGCTGCAGACAGCACTGACGGCTGGAGATGTGTTGCATGTAACTGTGTGTGAGCTGCTGAAACTGAGAGATAAGAACAGAGGAGACTCGGTCACAGGCCTAATTAACTCACTGTGTTACAGCTCTGAATATAAACACAGGCATTAAACCAAAGTGAGTAACTTACAGCAGCTGGTAACATTAACAGAGTAACATCAGTCACCTACCACACTGGTCTCATTCAGGTCTGAAACGACGCTGCTGTGTCACTGTGTGGTGTTTGCTGCCCTCTACTGGGCTCAGTGTGTGGCACAGGTACAATACAGACACCTGCCGTGGGACTGTCACAAACCGTGTCTGCATAGGCTTCTTCAGAATTGATAATAATGCACCTGAGTTTATATTCAGTGAATATAAGGAGATTTGTTTCTTGGTTAATCTCAGTGTTTCCATCACTTGCTGAAAAGTCACTGGACTGTATTAATCAGTTAAAGTGTTGTTATATTTTATATCCTTATAGAATATAACTAGCCTTGTTTGTTTTTTAACTGTGATTTATATCATAGAATCATTGGAAGTGTCATAAAAACGAATGATATGAATAAATAAAAGAATAAAGACAAATAATAAGATATATAAGAATAAGTTAAACTGTTTTTATTTTCAAATTTATGTCTTTATATATTTATTCATTTATTCATTTATATATTTTTAAAATGGATGTTTTGTTGCCTCTTGCAGCAGCTACAGTCTGAGAAAAATAATTTACCGGGCCAGCTGTTGGCAACTTTTAAGGTGGAATGTTTACTTGTAATGTTGCTCAATGCATGAGGTGACAACATGAATCCATCAGCACATCTTAAATTTCAATGTGACAACTCTGACCATTACTTTAGTTTTTATTGTCTAGTAAATGGAAATATTTTATAAATGTTTCCCAAGAAATATGACTCCAAGCTGCCCATTTTGGAAAGGCCACGCCCCTCACATTGTCAGTGTGCTCTGCAAAATTAATTTTATTAGCCTACTATTAGGCTATTTAGTTTGTGTGATAGGAATAATACAAGTTAACATAGTGCCACTTCCACTCATTACAAACAAGTTGATGTTGACTGATATTGCTAGTTTCCAGCTCCCTTCCCTAGTTCCTAAAAAAAGCCTCTTTGACCATAAAAGTCCGCCATTATGGATATTCTTACTAATGAACACTATAATAAATAGACCTTTTTTAATTTGATTCATCACCAAATTTGGGACACTGCCTTGCAGGACTAACTTTGGCACACATGTAGCCTACTATAAATGAGTAAGGCTGGTCAACAGCATGTCCACCATCAGTGAAAAATGTTTGCAAGAAGGGCAGCTTAATTGATCGTAACTCATTAGCAATTTGTCGAATCATCATCAATCTCTGCAGATATCTTCATTGCATGTTGGAGAGAAGGCCTATCAAAGCATTTTGAGCCCAACCCAAAGGGGGCACCAAAAACACTACAGATGTGTTTCTCTAAACCCGTGGTACAGGATTTCACCACGTTTAGAGCAAATGTTCTGGAGCCGACCAAGATGTGAACTGCTGCATGTTGCATTTGCACGAATTCCTTTTTATATTTGAAACTTGGCCTTGTAACTGGAAATGATCTGCAAATGTTACCCGAGAAACAAGACCCCAATCTGCCACATGGTGGCGCCCAAAAACGTGATTTTGGAAAGGCCACGCCCCTCACATTGTCAGCGCCACTGACTTGAAATGTAGCTCAATGTGCTCTACAAAAAAAGCCTCTTGCACGATGACAGTCCGCCATGATGGATATTTTTATTTATTTGTATAATGTGAAAAAACAATAAAATGAATAGACCTTTTTAGTTTGATTCATCAAATTTGGGACACTGCCTCGCCGGACTCGCTTAGACACACATTTGCACTGTAAATGGTAAAAAAATATGTCCGCCATCATTAATAAGAAATGTTTGCAAAGGGCGTGGCTTCACATCAAATTGGCCTCATTTTGGTTTTGCAGAACCATCATAAATCTCTGTAGATATCTTCATTGTGTTTGAGAGAAGGCCTATCAAAGCATTTAAGCCCAACCCAAAGGAGGCACCAAAGTGAAGTGTGATGTTAACTGCTGCATGTTGCTTTTGCTTTAATTCCTTTTTATATTTTCTTATACTTTCACAGATTTGTTCTGTTAATCATGACACTCCAATGACTCCATATCAGGCAGTGTTAGAGATGAGTGACAGAGAAAGGTTTGCAATATTATCTGTGATGCTGCATTTTGACTCAATAATCCTGCCTGACAAAGTATTTTCAGCTATTTTCAGGCACGATTGGAAATTTTGGACACAGCGTGTTGGTGTGTAGACATGTTATAGGGATATGTGGTCAGTGTAGAGATGAGATGTGGATTATTATTATTTGTTTATTCAGAAATATTTATATTATTTATTTATTTATTTATTTATGGATGGATCTCAGAGTTGGGTGTTGACCATTTTAACTCCAGTAGGAGGCGGTAATGCGACGCTTGTCTCGACCCGGAGACATCCGACGTGGAGGATCGTCACGTGACACTTCCAGTTGTTCACCGGACGTGACCAAATCCAGGACACTAGCTGAAGGTGTAGACAGATCCGTGACAGCGAAGTGGACTAAAGCCATTTTTGACAGCTAAATATCACGACACAGTGTGTAGTTCGCATAGAGAGCTTTTATAAATTATATTTATCCCTCTGTCGTGTATTTGTCTGCACGGTGTCACCCTCTGAATCGTACTTACGGCTGTGTTCCGCGTTACAGCTTTCACCGGTGACGAGCGGTCCTTACCTTGCGTAATGTTTTGTTCCTTGATTCGACACCCGGAAGCGAGACCAACAGGCTAGCTGTTGCTGTTACCGCGATGAAAGCACAAAAGAACCAGAAAACATAACATTGATGGTTCGGATTTGACCATTAGCGACCCAGTTAAGGAGCCGTTACACTGTATTTAAGGATTAACATCGCTGTAACTCGCCTCGTGTACTGCTGGGACTGATAGTTAGCTTACTGCTTAGCCATCTGGCGAGATTGTCGCTTGCTAACGTTAGCAGCTGGTTACCGTTAGCAAGTTGACGATGGCTGTGGCGCATAGAGGTTGTGTTGTGGCTGGATATTTACTCGTACTGCTGCTGGCTGGGTGCAAAGCGAGGATACACAAGCTCACTTTGAAGGTAAGGTGCCTATCTCGCAAAACGGAGCCATGCTAGCTAGCTGGTAGCCGCGCTAGTTAGTTGTTGTCCTCCCGATGACGTTTTATTAGCTAGCTAGTAACGTTACGCTTTAATTAGCTTTGACAGACGGTGAGTCAAATGTGGTGTCGTGTTGTTGTGACAGTGCAAACACTTGGTAATTACGTAAAGTAACTAAAACGAGACTTGTGAAGATGATGAGAGGCGCAGCAGCTGATCTGCCAGCAGTGGTGGAATGTGAAGTTACTGCCGTTACATTTAACGTTACTCAAGTACTGCACTTAAGTACAACTTTGGGGTACTTCGAGTACTTCCTTTTTCTGCTACTTTATACTACAATGCCATTACATTTTGCAGGTAAATATTGTAGTTTTTACTCCATTACATTTATCTGACAAGTTAATTTACAAGCTTAGATTCTAAGAGAATAATCCCACTTATACATATCTATAATATATAGATATAATAGGTTACAGTTAAGCTACCAGCAGTATGTTAAGTCATTAAATTTAACTTACCGTTTATATCTTCTCTCTTAATTATTTTATTGTAAGTCTGTATCCTTTATGATGTGTTATATGTTACTGCTCTGTAAAGCACTTTGAATTGCTCTGGAGTACAAACTGTGCTATACAAATACAGCTGCCTTGCCTCGCCTTTCCCGAAATGATCCCCTCTACAACAGCTCATCTCTGACACTTTTTATTTGCTCTCCCTCCCAGAATGAAACTCGGTTTGCCGTCGACCTCAACAACTTTGGTTTCTATGCCAATGGGACTCTGGATGTCAACCTGCTTTCTCTGCGCCTCCCAGATCAGACGGTGAACTACAGCTTCTACCCTGTAAGAGCTGTTTGTTTTTTTATGTGTGTGTGTGTTTGTGAGTGTTTGTTTTACGTGGCCTACTTGAACTTTTCAACAGGTGCAAGAATTTTTTCATTACGTTTTTTACGGAATAAATGAAAAGGAAGAAATGCAAGCTGAGATGCATTTATATTTGTATTAAAAGACGACACTGGTGTTATTCTCTAATTATCTTATGATGAATCCTGTGCAAACACACAAACCAATGATGAATTGATCATATGCTGAGTGCCGTAGAGCTCCCTTTTGTTCAAATACACATTAATAAGCCACACTGTCACTCATTGTGACATTTTTCTCTGTTCACAATCAGAATCAGCTTTATTGGCCAAGTATGTGCAGACATACAAGGAATTTTAATCAATTTTTTGTTGCTCTTGCACATACACAGAATAGACATACAGCTAAAAACACTGACAGCAAAGCTGAACTAGGAAACATAACCACGTGACTACTATAAAATTGACTGCTACGCACATATAAATATATAGAAGTATATAGAATAATATATGTATGTTACAGGTTGTTTTATATACAGGAGGTAGGTGAATATGATAGTGTATAAAGTGTGCTTGGATTATGTTTGACATATATTCAAATGTTTGCAGTTTGTATTTAAGTTATACTACATATTATATATTACCAAGACCACGCATGCTTTTGAGTCCATCCCACATTCATCATCCTGGTGCAGTAAATCCCGTTACTGTTTTATTGTCCACTGTCAAAGGTATAACATGCTCCAAATATTTACTCAGGGTTCAATGTGGATGTCTTTTTTTATGGCTAGGCAGGAAAGTGGATTAGAAATCTGCTCGCCCAATAAATTTATACGTGCCCCTGTACAAATTTTTTATTTATTAACTGTCGTGCAAGTGAGATTGTTCTTGTTGTGGCACTCTAATTACATTTTTTGGAAACCTTAGGTGCCTTTTCAAAACAACTGTTTTATCCGCTTGCTCTCAGTCTTGCTGAAACTGCACAATAAAAGTGAGATGACGTGAGATGGCTTATTAATTAGCTATTTCCATCAGTAGCTCCAAAAAAAATAATGTGTTTAATTCCTTTTTTATCACTTGCCTGATCAGGAAACTGTTTTGCTAGATTTACCAGCCTGACATGGCATGTTACTCACCCTGGGGCATTTGGGCAATCTTCAATTGTTGAGCCCTGTTTCCTTAATACTTCAGAGATTGAGTTGATGGTTGGCAGAAGGATAAAGACAACTGCCCAATCAATTTAATATGCTGCTAATGTTGTCAGGCAGTGTTGCTAACTGCGCAAGGAAAATAAATCTCTTAACAAGTTGTCACCAAGAAGCAATGAAACGTTGCAGTAAAATAGTCTGCAGTTTGATATGCAGGGCATTTCTTGAGACTCATCAATGTTCAGACTCATCATCACATTAAAATTATGGATTGTTTCTCCAAACATGGGGGAGTGAGGTGTGAATGGAGAGAACTGAATGGTTGACAAAGTCGTAGAACACTATCATGTAGCAACATTACAGTATTAATAAGTATTTGATAAGAATAATTTGGGCAGTTTTCAGCAGTTAAGTTAATTTAAAAATGAATATTTCAGACAAATCTTTTTCTTTTAGGACAGTGATAATAGGTTGTATAGTTAAGATAAAGAGCTCCTTGGATTGACATTGTTGTTTTTTATACTTTATACCCTTTATTAGAGCAGGCTGGTATGGACAAAATCAAATATTGGGATATTTTTATCACTATCAATATTACAACAATATTGTAGGGCTGATTATTGGTGCTTTCACAAAATATTTAGACAATGAATTTTTTTAATAAACAGTCATCAGTAATGTGAATATGATGCTTAAGACAAATAATAGATCACATGGTATTCAGTTTCATATCACAAGACTGAAAATATAATGTATATATGTATTATATATGTATCGCCCAGCCCTTCCCTTTATGAATTTTATTTATTTATTCATCAAATGTTAACGTCAAAAGGCACATATCAATTATCACTTAGCTGTGCTGTTTATCAGTTGAAAACGTGATAAAACCTCCATTTTAGATTAAGACAGTTTCTGCCTTGAGTATTCAAAGTGCACTGTGGGCGTCAGTTTAGTAGAGTGATTGTTTTCAGCAGCAGTGAAATGGCAGGCCAACTCGACCCAAGAATCACAGAGCAGTGAATTAATTTGCATTCTTGCTTATGGCCCGACTGCTTTCAACCGTAGTGTTTTGACTGCTTATTTTACTTTGGCCATTGGATGTTGCCGGAAAACATTGGGAGCTCTTAAAGGGATAGTTCAGATCTTCTGGAGTGGATTTGTATGGGGTACTTATCCATAGACGGTATATTACATAGTAGATGTCAGCTGGCACTTCCCTAGTTTGGGGAAGCAGGCAAGAGTCTGACATGAAAGCTTAGATGTTGATGTAAAGATGTTGATATCGTCCCTGTCGAAAGGGGCTGTCTGACGGGAAGGAAAAGCAGTGAAAATACTCTCAGTGTAGCATACACCTAAACTGTTATTAATATAATTTTTTTAGGTGGGCCTTTTTTAAGTGGATGAAACATGTTTTGTTGCTGACCATCATCCACGGCACTACATGGCTTATCTTCTGTGTCAGACTCCAGCCTGTCTCTCCAAACTGGAGGCATGCCGGCTGACATCTATTCTATGTAATGCACTAACTATGGATAAGTATCGCAGAGTTATAAGATATGAAGTGCTGAATGAAGACACAGTGAAAAACTGTATACTGGACATCATGTGCTTTTGACCCACTGAATGACCACATTTATAACACTCTCTTTAGGTTGGTTTCAGCCTCTCAAGGTCACGTGTGAATGGAGTCTTGTCCTACACTGTGAGTACATCCAGTCATAAACATTTCTGTAGAATATTGCACATGGTTATTTCCAGACTTGCTTTAAGTAGTCGTGCCATGGTGCTGTCAAGGTAAACTTTTGTCTAATGTCCTATGTTATAAATTCGACTAATGTAAGATACTGATGCTTAAAATTATTGGTATTTCAGGGCAAGTTTAGTTGTGAAATGTGCAGTTGGTGGTTCAGATTTGATTATTTGACTTTTCTTTTTGTTCCTGGAGGCGGAAGAAACCGAGACATGCCCGCTGACTCTCACAAAGCTGACCAACAACGAGCCTCTCGTCCTTTTTCTCATCGACTACAGCACCCTCAGGTATGTATGTCTCAGCACCAGTGTTCACAAAGTCTGTATTAGTGTGTCTTGGCAGCCTAATGTGAAAGGTGACTATGTATTGTGTGTTTGTGTAGTGTCAATGTGAGAGCTATGGGTGATCAAGACAACATCTTGCGAGCAAAGCCAAAGGCTGACTCACCTAAAGGTCAGTGCTGCTCACACTTTACATCTCTTACAAAATCATACAGCGTTTTGCTTCTCTTTCATATTTAAGCACCAGAATGAAAGATTGAATCATTTTAAACTGACTTGACTTTGAAATATCCTGTGAGAATTTGAAAATAGCTCAATTTTACCACCAAAGAATGTGATAGGTAGCATTGTGTGTGTTGTACCTCTGTGTTTCCTATAGGCCAGAGGAAAGTCAGGCAAGCTCGTGCTATTACTGCTGTTAAACCTGGGGATAAACCGACAACAAATGGAGAAAACAATGCAGATCAGACAGTCAAGAAGACTGTTGAAGTGGAAAGTAAGCCTGCGGTTCAGAGGGAAGAAGTTAAGACAGAAGCAAAGCCAAAGCCTTCAGTAGAAGCCCTGAAAAGGATGAAAAGGAATTCCAGGTAAAAGGTGTTTGTATGCCTTTTTCTGTTTCTGTGATATATTCTTAAACATCAGTTTCTAATCTGTGTTTGCTTCTAGCTGGGGAAGAACGCCCAGTTTACTCTCGCTCTGGACAAAGATACGGACACAGGTTCATACAAATTCAAAGTAAGCACACCTTTCTTAACTATTACTCGTGATGTGAATAGTGTTTGATGTTGTTTACTGTCGTGTGACATTTTTTCCGTCCCTCTTCCACAGTTCCACATGAGGGTGGGGATGCTGGCGGAGGGTCTGTACAGCCTCAAGTTCCACTACTGTCGGAACAGGGGGCAAGAAAAGAAGCTACACTACTCATTCGCCGTAAGTCAAGTGTGTTTGTGATCATACGTGCATGCTCAGGTGCGTACATGTGTTTAACATGAATGTATCCCCTGCAGGTGGAAGTGATAGAGAAGAATCCAGGCGGCTACCTGTCTGCAGCAGAAATTCCTTTGTCTCGCCTTTACATCGGTATGGCCGGAGTCTTCTTCACCGCTGCCATGATCTGGGTGTACACACTCATGAAGCACAGGTACACATGCATGCAGGCACACTGACATGAAAGCTAACAGTATTGTGTAACAGAATCTTACAGTTTCCGCTATTTAAAGATGCCAGATCACTGTGTCTTGAGGGCTATTTGCTGGGTAATGTTAATATCCTGTTAAGCTGTTACAACACCAGCATTGTAACTACACTAAGAGTCTGCAGCCACAGTGGCTTTGTGAAGCTGTGCTGAGGCTCAATGTTGCTTTGAGCTAAATGCTAACAGCAGTATACTAACATGCTCACAATGATGACACTAACTCCCAGATATAGTGGGTATACTGATTATCGTGTTACTTTCTTATTTGAGCATGTTAACACGCCAACATTTCCTTATTAGCACTAAACATGATGAGAATGTCATTAGTTTTACAGGTTTTTGTTCATAAACCAAAGTATCAGACAAATGAAAAAAACTGACCTGATGAAGACACTACATGGACATTTAAATAATACTTCACCCCTCAAAGCACAACTGTATTCTGTAACAATATTAATAGTTCAACAAAATAAAATTACACATTTAAACAGCTCCCAAATACAAAAAGTGTCCCCTTGGATCTAGATATGTATATATAAACCAGCAGGGACTTCCTTCTTTTAGCAAAATCCTAAATGACTGAGATGTTTTTTCCCACCTGATTTTTTTATGCTCTGCCATTTCTCCCCTAATCATCACACTGTAACCTGTGACAGGCTGTTATGATACCATAACTGTTTCACATTCATATATATATATGTAGGTCTTTGTCGAGCCAATGATATTAAAAAATATACTGGTATTATTGTGAACGAGATGATGTGGCACACCACTGCTACTTAGTCTGGAACTTTTATTCAATTATGCAGTCGTAGTTTTTACCCCTTTCTTTTTATGTATGATTGTTGTTATTTAATAAAGGATGTATCTTCACGGGCCATTATTGGCATCTAACCTGTCCTGCACAATGGTTCAACTTTTAATTTTTATCCCCTGTATTTTCTAACTAAACTTAAGTACTTGTACCCCAAAACAAAGGAACATGCCGAAACTTGAGCCGTGTGAATGATCACAGCAGTCAGTGTAGTGGCACCGATGTACTACGATATAAAATATTTTAACCTCTTCCACTATGTGCTTTTTTGCAGGTACAGCGTTTTTAAGATCCACTGGCTGATGGCGGCACTGGCCTTCACCAAGTCCACATCATTGGTTTTCCATAGTGTAAGTACGCAATCACACCTCTGTTGTATCTCGTGTTTGTGTTTGGCTTTTATTGCTATGTCTGTCTGTTCTGTCGCACTGCTCACTGTGCTCACAGTACACCTGGATTCTTCATCTCTCTCTCAGATCAATTACCACTTCATCAACACTGAGGGGCATCCCATTGAAGGCTGGGCAGTCATGTATTACATCACACACCTGTAAGTGCCATTTCCCCAGAATGTTGAAGTTATTCAAGATTCTATTTTGTGTTTAATTCTTACAGTTTATATTGATGTACATTCCAGGCTCAAGGGGGCGCTGCTGTTCATCACGCTGGCACTGATCGGCACCGGCTGGGCTTTTGTGAAATACATCCTGTCTGACAAGGAAAAGAAGATCTTCATGATTGTCATCCCTCTGCAGGTGCGTGTGCACGAGAAACAGTGTGTGATTGTCAACATTCAGTGAATATGTTTTGGTGACCCACTCCCTCGTCGTTCTTCAGGTCCTGGCTAATGTCGCCTACATCATCATCGAGTCTACGGAGGAAGGCTCCAGTGAATATTATCTGTGGAAGGAGATTCTCTTCCTGGTCGACCTCATCTGCTGCGGAGCCATCCTTTTCCCTGTTGTCTGGTCTGACTAATTTGTATCAGTTACATTTTCCATTTTAAAAAAATCCATTGAGAAATTGAATTAAGACTAGTTTTGGGAATGATGCATACGCAGCTGGCTGTTTCCACAGAAGCTAGTTATGATAAGAGGATCTAGTGGTTAAACTGGTTCCCTGCATGCTGTAGAAATATGAGTAAATTTAAGTAACTGACAGCAGCAGGAACGAGGCAAGGTTACCAGGAGATAATGTTGGAAAGCAGGCATGATGGTGGGCTGGATAATCGGCCCCTACCAGCCAGTCAGAGCTAAGTCAAGCCGACCTCAGCCGACCCACATCATGAATAGCAATTAAAACAACGTACATTTTCAATTTGTAATCCAGAATCTCAAAGTTTACAATTACAGAAACACTGTTTGATTTTTTTTATCATGAAAAATTCATTAATTAAATGTTATATGAGCTGTGCATGTGAGTTAACCCATAATGTAAAATAACATGTTCAGGCTGTGTGCAGATGTATATGTAGTTTTCAAACATACCTGTCTTTGTAGGTCCATCCGTCACCTACAGGAAGCTTCGAGCACCGACGGCAAAGGTGAGAATTCTGATCAGTTACAGCCCAAACGTGTTGGGCTGTATTACACATTACTCGTAAACCTTTAAAAATAATATTACTTTTTCTTACACCCCGACAACAGTAGTTTGTTACAGTGCATGTTATATTACTTTTCCATTATCTTTTCTACTCAAAATTCAGACACTGCATGTGCACTTTTGTGTGAATGTCAAGGCAGTCTCCTCTAATTGCAGCTAAGGCTAGATAGCTTGCAAATAATTTCTTACCTGGAAGTCTTTGTTTGCCTGTGACCGGTATTTTCCTGGGGTGTGGTGGTTCACAAAATTCTTTTTGGCAGTCTTGTTGTTGTTTTTTTTCCCAACACAGCAGGAATTAGGGTCTGACTGAGATGGGCTCATTAAAGTCTGGTAAAGCATAATCAGTGATTTCTCTCTGAACACATTATACTTGAGAACTGTGTAGTACTGAATGGTGGAGTTTGACTTGTAAACTTTTTCTCAACATTTCTGTGTCCAGGATTTTTTGGGCAAGCTTAAAAGCATGCTTGTTTACGCGGTAGAGCCATCCTGAACATAACCCCCTCCCTACTATATAAAAAGTATGTCACTGCCGATGTTAGAGGGCGTAGTATCTGTTGTTTCTATTGCCTACTGTGTGTTGGCTGCAAGGTTGTTGCATCCAGCAGTTACATCCGCCAGCAGTTAGTGCTCAATTCTGAAGGTGTGTGCGTTGTGATAGTGTTAGCCTGCTAAACGAGAGGCAATAGCCACACAGCGGCTCTGGAGCAGAATGTTTTGGTTTGGAGGTGAGAGGGGCAGACAGCATGTCACCCGCTCCGTGCAGGCTGCCTTGTTGAGCAGCCCACACTTACTGTTCAGCTTATTGTTCGGTTTGAAATGCGTTCCGAACGAAACGCCCAGTATGGAAGGGTTCAGTATGCATACATGTTACATCTCTTGTGTTTCCTCAAGGAACTGTCTGAGAGACGGCACGTCAGTCGTGAAGAGAGGAAACATTTAATCCACCACATATCCAGCCACAAGCTCCATTAGTTCTTTGTTGCTAGTAGCCTTGTTTTCATGATTAAAATCCAGGTTTGTTTTTTCAGTTAGCGTAGGACTACAGCCATCTTCCTTGGCTGCAGAGGGCTCACCTTTGGTGGGTGTATTTCCATGAGCTTCACGTTGTTTTGCTGGCAGTGTGTTTCAGGAGGTTTAAGGTTGTGTTTTTCATAGTGGAAAGAGTCTTAGTACCGCTACCTGGAACAACAATGTTCTTCATCTTTCCTCCAGAAAATATCAAAGTCATGGGAGTATTACCAGCTGCTGAATGTAAGAGTTTCCATCTTCCAAGCTAGCTTGCTGCTTTGTGGCTTGCATATGCAACGATTGCGAAAACGAACCCAGGGATGTGCTCAATTGTTATTATCTCAAATCAGTAGGGCAACAAGAGTAAAAGTTTTGAGTAAGTGTAATATTATAGAGAAAAAGTTGAGTCCGCACACTAGATACAGCTCCAAAGATTTAATGTGAATATCACCACGTTACGTTTCGGGCACAGGCCCTTTATCAGACATTAAACTGGTACAGAGACACACCTGCTTAAATCAATGTCAGGGATCACCTGATCTGTACCCGTTTCATGTCTGATGAAGGGCCTGTGCGTGAAACGTAACACGTGGTGATATTCACATTAAATCTTTGGAGCTGTAGTGTGCGGACTCAACTTTTTCTACATTGATGCCTCTTTGTGGTCCAGCACCTAGGCTAAGTCTTTTCTAGGATGTGTGTGTCCTTTTGTTCTCTTTAAGTGTAATATTATTACTGAAATTCTACTAGTAATTTGTTACCCTGATAATTACAGGCAAAAGTAATATTACTAACGCATTCCTGCCTAACACTGAGACTTTTGTGTTTTTGTTTTGTTTTTTAATTAAATTGTGTCCTTGTCTGTTTCAGCTGCAATGAATTTGGAGAAGCTCAAGCTCTTCCGGCATTATTACGTTATGGTAAGAAGGCATTCACCTCAGCAGTATTTCTCCTTCATCCTCATCCTCATCCATCCATCCTTCCATCCGTCCACACTAGCTGACCGTTATTAAATTGTCAGTGAAATTGAAATTTCCAAGCACAGTACTGATAGCTTGATAAGCTTGCAAGTTGTCGACGTTGCTGATGGTGTTTGAATATTTCTTAATCAGACATGTTTATTATCTGATGTTTAGCATCATCCTTCAGCTCTACAATGAATTATACTGAGTCACAGTGTTTGGCAGGGCCGCACCAGGATTCTCATTCAGCAGAGTCACTGCTGCAGAGCCACAACTGCTTTACAAACAACCCCACGTACTGTTTGACCATTTAGACAATGTGCACCATTGTTCTTTGTCACAAGGCAAGTTTTACTAACCTTGAGTAAAAGATTCAGTTTAGATAAAAAGTGTGTTAGTTTAACCACCCAGCTGTCATCTTAATGTCATTTTTTGTAATTCTGTGTTCATCTTTTTAGATTGTGTGTTATATCTACTTCACAAGGATCATAGCCATCCTGCTCAAGGTCACTATGCCTTTCCAGTGGCAGTGGTGCTACGAGGTAAGACGACAACGATGTTGTTGAATAGCAATTTGACTTTATTACTTTAATGAGCACTTGTTTGTAAAAGGTCAGACGAATCTTTTATCTTACACTGACTCAGCGATGACTGGGCATAATTGGCTGGAGGTTTTACTTGGATGTATGCCAGTAGGATGTTTGCAAACACATACTCAGTGCCATTTATTATTCAGCAAATAGCCAAGAACACCAGAGGGAGGGTATTGGCATTACTGGAAGGAGAAAATGTTGTATTGATTGAATCATTCAACCTTTTGTACATCGACTTTAAGAATGAATAACAGCACATGGACTTAGATATTGTTGTTTGACTGGTCTGATGCCAGTAATATGAAGCTTGTTTGCATGGTTGGGAAGAAATTTGTTTATCTTGACAGAGCTAGAGGCTGTTAGTTAGAAGCAACTGTTGAGCTGCAGGTCAACTTTGAGCACACACTCTCATGTTTCCTCAGTTTCTGGTGGAGGTGTCTACTCTGATCTTCTTCGTGTTGACGGGCTACAAGTTCAGACCAGCATCCAACAACCCCTACCTCCAGCTTCCCCAGGACGAGGAGGATGTAGAGGCAGATGAAGTGTAAGCAAACACCCGACACTGTTTTTGCTTGGTATTTTCTCACTTAATTTGCAGGCTCATGGCACTACATGTCTTACACATTGTCAGTATAGGCTGTGTCGTGATTAGGGATGTCACAAGAACAAATAGGTGCCAAGTTGATGCCAAAATTTTGAAAACTGGACCATACTTATTTTTCTCTAGTAGCATAAGCACTGTAGGTACTGGGTCCTGACCCCCGATGTGCAGAAGCATTCCTCAAAACTTCAAAGAATTCAAACATGACAGAAAGAAACTGAATTTGGGAATTAATATTTCAGTCCGTCAAAGCTTTTGGTGCATTCAAAAGCGCAACTATAGACTGTAAAAGAAGATGGCACGATTTGAACTTTAGTTACCACCAGCTTTCTGAAGGCGCTAATAATTTCATTATAGCTGCATGTGAGTATTTGTGCTGCTCTTTGTGTTTCGGACTGTTTTTGCAATGAAGCTCATTTGGATAGAGGTGCGTTTTCACCCCGTAAAGGTGCTTTGAGAATGACTTTGTGTACAGATTTAGCAGCCGCTCAAGCCACGCAGCCCTTCTTTGAATTTGCCCATGAGAATAAAGCCGCTTTTTCATTTTACATCAATCACGAACAAAGTTTGATTAAAGTTAAAAGGCTCTCTAACTGAAGTGCTGTTGCTCCTCTGTGTTTCTCTCTGTTTGCAGTGTGACTGAGTCAGGTGCACTGGAGGGAATTTCCAAAGTCAAGAAGACGTGTAACGGACGCGAGCGCCAGAAAGAGTCCACCTTGTGAGCAGGAAGCTGCATCTTTGGGGGTCGGAGGATCCACTAAACTTCCCCATGCCAGCCGGTACAAAGGGGTGCACACGGACCAAGGCTCCCCACCCCCAGTGACAGCTTTCCTTTCGAGACTCGTAGAGTGGTTGCAGTGGTCGTGTCCACTGTCTGGCTATGCAAAAAATAAATAAAAGACTAACTTTGTTGGACGCTCTCCATTTCCTCGGAACACTCCACCCAGAAACTGAAGGGTTTCAGATGGAGACGAGTTTTTGCCACATGGATGATGGGTGGAGACATGGAAAGGAGCTCTGATGTTCTTTAGTTTTCTCTCTCTCTCTCTCTCTCTCTCTCTCTCTCTCTCTCTCTCTCTCTCTCTCTCTCTCTCTCTCTCTCTCCAAAGATAATTATCATTTTAGAGAAAGACTTGCTTTTGGGTGCGTTTATATCGGCTATTTAATACGGTACTTCTGCGAGCCTCTTAGTTGTACCTTTTTGTGGGTGATGTGAGTACACGTATGTGTGAATGTGAGACAACACAACACAAGATTTGGACACAACCGTTTTCTTCCCTTTGGAGACAGTGGCCCATGCTCAGGTAAAAAGGCTAATCAGTATATATTTAAAATTTAGGCAACAATCTGAACACGTAATTTCTTATTCCCACAATTCAGGGGTCAGTGATGTTCCCATCGCTCCTTATACAACTCCATCACCATGCAGTACAAGTTATGTTACTTTTCCCCATAGAATTGATTTCTATATTGAAATATATGGAAGAGGTTGTATATTTCAATATACTTACTTATTGCATATTGAAATGTTATATTTCAGTATTATTGTTTATGTTGGAGAGGTAAGAGTTCCTCCCAGTCCGTCACATGGACTGCTGCTGTAATTTAGTGCTTTAGTGATTGAGGTCAACTCACATCTCTGTGAAATCAGCCCTAGATGATGACACGTGAAGCTCTTAATGAATAAAGAGGTTGATGAATCAGTCTCTCAGATAACCAGAGCAGTGGCCCTGATTACGTTCAACAACGGCCTTGGTTTTGTTTTTTTTGTTTTTTCCCTCATTTGGCCACACTGTGCCAATCTAGGCAGAGAGGTGACCTGACGGATCATATTTGAATTTGTCTGCTTTTGGTTTTACCTTCTTGCTCTTGATGTGAAGCTTATTTTATTAATTATTGATGACGTATTGGTGAAAGATGAGAAAAACGTGTGCAGCCGGGCAGGTTAGATGGCCATTTGTAAATAATTTACAGAGACTGTTGATATAAAAGGAGACACATAACACGTCGTAAGAACTGCATAGAGGCTTTAAAGACAGTGATTCAAACGGTTCAGATTAAATGGGATGGGTTGATTCCTGTAATAGCAGGAGGGGAGGAGCACATGCGAGGAATTAAGGACAGACTACTGAGATTTAACCACAGACACTCTTGTACAGGTATGAAGGAGCTACACTGTGTTTACAGACTGTTAATTTGTCTCCTGGTACAAGCACAGGAGGTAACAGTCAGTACACGAGTTGAGCAGAGAAGATTTTGTGCTTGTTACAGAGGACAGTTTGATGTCTGTGTGAATTTTCACAATAAAGCTTGTGTTCTGGAAAGGTCTCAAATGAAGCTGTTATGTCTGTGTTTTGAAGCACTTTTTTTTAATTGTTTTTAACAAATTAATAATCCATTTCTATAATGACAGGGCATGTATAAAAGAAGGGCAGTCAAAAGCCCTGTTTCTCCCAAACCCTTTCAGTATGGTACCTCTGGAACCAAAGGAAACCCTTCAGACATGGTACCTAGACCCTAGAGTTTCCACCACTAACAGTACTCCTAAATGTTGGCGGGGTTGTAGTCACTTGCTGCTTCATCCAGCACGCACAGACCAGGCTGCAGTGAGTCTCTCTCCATGGGATATTTAAAAATGGCGGGCTCCTTCTCAGGCAAGCACAGCTGTCGATTAGTGAGGATTAGAATATTTGCAGTTCACATAATCTGGTCAACAAGTCTGTGTCATCCAAGAAAGACAAAATAACTAAAGTAATAGTCAGCAATGTCATTGAAATTTAAGGTGTGCTGATGGATTCATGTCGTCACCCCATGTATTGAGTAACATAACAAATAAGTCTGGATCAAAGTACTTGACCAACCTACCAACAGACACCAACAGACAGACCTTTCTATCCTCAAAGCCAAACAGCCAGCGTGGCTAAAAACACATGAAATGACGCTTTCCCCAAACTAGAAGTGAAAACTAAAAGACGCTTTGTGGTGTCTAGCGGTGAGTACTGCAGATTGCAACCAGCTGAAACTTCTCCCAGTGAGAATTCCTTTGGTGTTAATTGTTCAGGAGGTTTTAATCAGGAGCCGGATCATCCTCAGATGTCTCTTCCTCTCCAACACAAACCGATTTAAACCAGTTAAACACTGAATAGGGTTTTTCACGTTACAAGGAAGTGTCACCTGCGCTTTGGCACATCGTAGATTGGTTAGCCCAACACCTGCCAGTGTGCTCACATTTTTTCTCTTACAAAATATGACCTTGAAGTTCAGGTGGTTTTTACTGAGAGCCTAATTAACAAAATGAATGGACAGTCATTTAAAGTGGTTAAAACACTGAACGAAGCAGTTTCATGTTAAAAAGAAAATCAGTGTTTTTCTGCTGATCTTGTCGCAGACTGGCCGCTAACTACAGTGGCTGACAAAAACACAAAAATACAAATGGCTCTATGAACCAGTGTTTTGTTTGTCTATTCAAGGCTACTGTAGAAACAGTGGTGCAACATGGTGATGTCTGCTCACAAGGACCCGCCACCTATATACTTATAAACAGCTTATTCTAAGGTAACAAAAAAACAATGGTTCATATTTTCAGGAGATTACACAGAAACATAGTTATTATATTCCATTTATGCCAATTTAGCTCCTGAATCCTACACACTGGACCTTTTATGTAGAATAAAATAAACACAGTTGTATGGTCCTTTAAAATCTGCTTTTTTGGCACAGCATGCACCTCCCTTAATAACTCATCATGCAGCTGATTATTGTTATATTGTCTTAATTATGCAAACATACTGCAGACCATAAGCAGCCCACAGCAGAGCAGTTTAAATGTGGAACCTCTCATGGTGAAACACTGTGAAGGATTAATGATGGCGGATTCCTGAGCAGACTCCTTCATCTCACACTGCTGCAGCGCTGGAGGTGAACCCTCGGTTATAACAGGCACATATCATCTGTCCAGTGTTGGGCCAGTAGTTTGCAGGCTGGTCGGTGCCAGCCCAGCTCAGCCCAGCTCAGCCCCTCCCTCCCTGCGAGTGTCGGGCGGACGCTGCTGCTCACTGCAGTCCGCAGTAAATCCACCGGAGCCCGTCAGAGTGCAGCAGACTGCAGTCTCCATCACACCGCTCCGCCTCCCTGCGCTCCTCTGGCAGGTGGAAAGGACACGCACAACGGGGCCGGGACAATGTGAGTATCACCTCTTATATATCGCAGTAAATGAATATCTCGCAGGTATATTAGGAGGAATTTCTCCAGGAATGTTTGACCATAGCTGAGGTCTATTTTTGCGACTTTTCTGCAGCGTCATGCACAGGTAAAGTTGATTTTGGCGTCATTGTTGGTCGGTTGTGCTTGCATGAAAATTAAAATATTTAACAAGTTGCTGTTTATATACATAGAACAGCAGATAGACATGATCTGATTGTATTTCTAGAAGATTAACCCTATATTTAAATTATAGTAATTTAAAGAAAAACAGTCTCATCTTTGAATTCAGATGTCTGGTTATTCTAAAGAGTAATGAAGGTTATGATGAAGGGGATATTATGAGCTACAGGACCTTGTTTCTCAATGACCTTAAAACGCCTTTGATTTAGAGAAGGCATGCAGAGGCTGATGATGCAGCAGATCTCTCCCCTCGTTGCGTCGCTGTGAGAGCAGGAAAACGTGTCCCATTTCATCTCTGCAGTGCAAACACAGGAATGCAGCACACTGACGCGCAGACTGACACACACATACACTCACTAAGCTCCTTAAAATCCGTCAATCAAACATTTTCCTCTGACGTATATATAATTTTTTATCATTTTTATCATCGAACAGTATCACTCACTGGTTCCTGCCAGTGTTGCAATAAGTATGCAGACCTTTTACTTAAGTTAAAGTAGCAGTGCCACAGAATAAGAATTTTAAAAGCCCTGCATGTAAAATATTAAGGTACATAAGTATCAGTAAAAAATGTATTTAAATTACCAAAACAAATGCTCATTATGCAGCATGGCCCATTTCAGAATTGCATCATACTACTGGATCATAATTACTGATGCATATATTAGCATAATAAACATGACTAATGTTGCAGCTGCTGTAGGTGCGGCTAGTTTAGCTGCTTAGCTACTCAAACACAATAGGGGAGAGCGGGGCACAACTTACCACATTTTCGTTCGGGCTGAATGTTATTAAAACTGTTTGTTTTGTTCTAACAACATGCACATCTCTGCTACAAATAAGCAGTAATTGTTTTTCTCTAGAGCTTACCTTTCTTCTACAATTGTGCTGAGAAGTGGTGGAAGTGAAATGTTGCAACGTACGCCATGGGTGGGGTTAAGTGAAACAGGCGGAGGGTTGGTTGTAGCACTTGCTGGAAAGGTCTGTTTAACTCAATTAACTCAATACAGTTCTATATAGGTCTCCATGTACATCAGGGGAAGGATAGGTGTCCATACAGGTCCATCCTTCTGTCAGTCTATCATCAATATTCAATGCTTGGACCGACAAATGTACATAGATTGGCTAACCTATATCCACATGTCAAAATAAGAGTATTGACTGTAGGAATACTGACAAGACTGTGAAACTATGTGTCAATAAGATACCTGACAATTAAAATGCAAAGTATATCTCCTTAATTAACAACATTCATTCAAACTGAACAGAAGTCTGAAGTGCAAAAATAGAGACAATGACCTATGACCTGGCTTCATTTTAACACCACATTACAGCCCTGCTGTGTGTTCATTTTATCAAGCCTAGCCAACACTTACTGGGAGTTGGTTTCATAGTTCTTAACAGTGCTGTGTTTTAGGCAACAGGGCAATTGTTAAGATGATATATGGATTCAGTGACTTGCACAGACAGCTGAGTAATTGAAAAACAAGTATGACAAAGACGTCCAATCTGTGGAATTTTGTCACTGTTTGGAGATGTTGTGGTCAACTGGCCGGAAGCAGGAAAGGATTGACCCTGTCTACCCCGCTATTACAAATATCTCAAAACTGTACTTAAGTACAGTACTTGAATAAATGTACATAGTTACATTAAACCACTGGTCGCTTCACTGTTATCTTTTAGAGCATTTTAAATGAAGACGTTTGATTTGTACTTGTGTCCTTCCTCAGGGCTTTCATCTCAGTCTTGGCGTTGCTGGCCCTAGTGGTCTACTGAAGGAAGTGTTGGGTAAGTTGATCGCTTAAGATAGAAACAGGTATCACATGACCCCTAAAAACCTCTCACAGGTAAAGGAAATGACATTGATGATATTGTTACAATGCAATGTTCTGCTAGGAATCCTTGGGCCCCTGGTATTCATGTGGATGCCTCTTGACACGCACCGTCCACTCAAACATTGCTGCAGCCCGTCGTGGCAATGCCCCACAAACACTGCTCAGGAACGGCCTAAGGAATGTGACAAAGAGCTCAAGGCACTGACTTGGCTTCTAAATTTCCAAGGTCCCAATCCGATCAAGCATTCATAGGACGTGCCGGTACCTTGGAGCCAAGTCTGATCCACAGTGGGGCCTCCTTGGATTGGACTTGGCACCAGCGGGTCTTTTCAGTCCTGTGGGTTGTGAGCTGGGGTATTGGCATGTCAGAGGGATGCTCAATTTAGTTTTGGATCTGGGGAATTTGGAGGCCAGGTCGACACCTTGAGCTAATTGTTGCATTCCGCGGGCCATTGTACTTGGTCTGCAGCGTGTTTTGGTGGGTGGTGCGTGTCAAATGGCATCCATATCAATGCTAGGACGAAAGGATTCCCAGCAGAACATTGCATTGTCCCGAGATGATCATTATTATAATTCACTTCATCTGTCAGTGCTTTTAATGTTGTGGCTGAAAAGTGCATATATGATCATGCCTTTTCTTAAGAAGCACAAAGCGTTTTCTTTGGCTTTTAGTTCAGTTTGATACTTGATTCTCCTCATTTTAATATATTGACTTTTCTATCTCATTTCTTTCCCATTATTTCTTCATGTAACTTCTGTTGTGAAAAGTTTGCTTGCTTGCTTGCCAGCATAGGGCCTGACCCCAGTTCATCCCAAAGGTGTCAGATGGGGGTTGAGGTCAGGGCCTGTGCAGGCCAGTCACGTTCCTCTACACCAAAACTGGAAAACATTTCTTTATGGACGTGGCTTTGTGCACAAGGCTGCTGACATGTTGAAACAGCAGAGCATCTTCCCTTGAACTGTTGCCACAAAATTGGAAATGTACACAAAGTTAACAACCCCGTCCATCATTCTGTTACAGACCGAGCACCAACACCAGCTTCTGCACCGAGTCAAAGGAATGTCTGGAGTATCAGCTGGTATGCAAAACAGATGAATATGAGGTAGGTGAAACTCCTTTCAAACAGCACGTACATCTTCCATTACATCACTTCTAAGACAATTTCGTGATGTGTGTGTTCAGGTGCGACACTACAGCCCCACTCGCTGGGTGTCAACGGACGCCGAAGCCTACTTCATGGGTGGGTGCAGCCATGGCTTTCAGGAGACTTTTCCAGTACATCACTGGAGCCAATGAAGGAGGTAAGGACAGGGCGAGAGCAGACAATCAGCTTTAAGAGTGTGTTCATTCTGTGTGTCATCCTGTGTGTGTGTCTGTCGTCTCGCAGGCATCCAGATGGAGATGACCGCCCCTGTCCTGGTCAAGATCCCAGAGGAACCAAGATGTGGGAGCCGGCTATCTACTCACTTAACTTCCCCCTGCCGGCAGCCTATCAGGAGAAGCCGCCCGTGCCCACCAATGACAAGGTAAGCGAACAGATGGTGAGGGAAAGAGCCTTGAGGTGCATGCTGAGGCAGATTTTTTTTCCCCCAGAATTGGTGAGTCATTCCCTCAAATGCTTTTAGTATCTGTGTGTAATTTGATCATTGGTTTAAGGTCGATAGCCTTAATTGAGGTACAGCATTCTGTGCAGCTTTCACTCAATCAGCAGAACAGAAGTAGACGATGCTGACTCATGATGTGTCAGTGCTGCTGTCTGTCATCTGTCTGTGCAAGACTGCAAATGCACATGGTTGATTTGTTTGATCCATCAAAACTGGGCTGTAGATATCCACAAACATCAGACTAAATAATGACCGAATTTTAATCAGTCCAGCTATTTTTCCAGGATCTCAATAGTCAGTTTCGCTTTTTCTTACTTGTGTCTTTGCTTTGGACTCGGTGTGTGTGCTCTCGTCTCTTTGGAACAACATTTTGTATCTGAATCTGTATCCGTCTCCTGTGATGCATCATGTGTCAATGTCCGGCTGCTGATGTCGCCTCTGTGTCTCCTGCTCAGCTGTATTTTACTGAGATGCCAGAGATGGATGTCTATGTGAGGAGTTATGGAGGCTGGATGCTGTCAGTCACCTCCAGGCTTCACGCTCATCTGCTGACTAAAGAACTGGCGAGGGTTCGAGCTTCCTACAACCACAGCTACCACTATGGAGTCGGCTATGACAGGTATCACGCACGTCACCCAATACTTTATCATTTCAGACTTCTGTATTGGTAGATGGGAATCACTTATGACTATTTCACGTTCTAAGGTTTTTTAATATTCTGTGTAATTTTCAGTATGTCATAAAATAACATTATTCAAAAAGTTAAAAAAAAAAAAAAAAAAAAACTTTATAAAAGTAATGGCCGAAGCCACCGTGGCATCACCCATTGGTCTGTGGACTCCAGCACTGAAGCCATGAGTTTGCCATTTTGGCCGTCGCCATCTTGGTTTTTTGGAGCCAGAAGTGACCTTCTTTAACAACAGGGTGGAGCTAACACAAGCACTAGCTGCTAGGTAGCTTAATTAGGACGGTAGATTACAGTCTGTGGTTAACCGCTAAAATGCTAATGCTTATTTTTGCCAGCAAGAATAACAGACTTTAAACCATTAAAGCAAAGTGTACTTACCAGAAATGTAACATTCGACTCCTAAGAGAGTCTTTTAGTACAACCAAACACTGAACAAGACTTTTTTAAACAACCAAAATGTTACAGTTAACTTTTACTTGCTGAAAACACACTGAAATACACAGCCTATAGCCTACTCTATGATTTGGGTGTTACACCATGGTTTATTTCCCTGTACAGTTATCTTGAACGGGGAAATTAGTTTGCCATTTTAACATGGGGGTCTGTGGGGGTTGACTCGTTTCTGGAGCCACCCTCAAGTGACCATTTGAGGAACTGCAGTTTTTGGCACTTTTGCATTGGCTTCATCTTTCAGCTCCGGAGGTTGCTGCTTGTCTCAAATGCTTTGCACAGTTGCAACAAAATTTAGATTTCAGATGCACAAACCTACTCTGGGTGTTTTTGTAAAATTCAGCAGCCTTTCACTTTCAGGTGTCACAGCACCATCATGATTAACCTAATAAACAATGACTGAGTTGACTTGTAATTTTGTCATTCAGAGGGCTCATGTTGCAGAGCAGAGATGATTCATATTCCCACAATAACAGTTGCCATCTGCCAATCAGCAAAGCTGCTGCTATGTGTGTTTTGAAATCACAAATTTCTATAATTAAATTAACTAATTTAGAAGATTGTGTAGCCTGAGAGAATCAGTCATGATGGATTACATTATACACACACATCACTGCACATGTCACTCTCTTCTAACCTTTGTGTTTGCATCTCTTCCTCTTTCCTTGTGTGTGTGTAGTCCCTTGAAGCTGTTGAACAGGCACAATGAGGTTTGGTACGTGGCCGAAGGGGAGCTAGTTTGCACGGATCCGCAGGAGCCGACCCCTGCGCACACACCCAGGCCGACTCAGACCAACTCACCCACAGACTCTCCATCTGACCCGCTCCCTCACACACTCTCTGATTCACCCTCACTCACTCCCTCCAACCTATCCTCAAACACAACGTCGAACGCATCCTCGCCAACGCTGTCTGACACCCCCGCTCTCCCCCCATCCAACGCTCCTCCCAGTCCATCAACCAACCTGCCCGCCGACGCCCCGTTCAGCCAAACCCCCACCTCCGCCCAGATCCTGCTGGACACCACAACCAACTCCTCCGACCCCGCCTCTGTGAGCCCGTCCCTGGAGCCCCAGTCTGACGCCGCCCTATGGAACAGCACAGCCCACAGCTCTCTGGATACACAAGCTGACAGCAGCCCCGTGGTCGAGCCAGTCGACGCTCATTAGCAACAGTCAATTTTATTTAAGCAGCTATTCCAGGTATATTAACATAAGTAGAAAAGAAGCAGTGGAGGTGTTGCAGAAAAATGAGTTAAAGTGTGTGATAGAAGGACAAGCTGTTCTCTTCCTCCTTATCTCTCTCTTCCTGTGTGTTACACCAACTCCTCCTTATGGCACTTAGTGTTTAACTATATGTTCTGTCACAGCTTTGCACCTGCAGCTTCCTGTATCAGCAGACACATGCCTGTCCACTTTGTTGTTCTGAGCTTGTCATACAGCTGCATCATAGAATTAAGTCAGATGTATGTATTAGTTAGAAAGTTAGAATTCGAGGTTGTTGTGTTGAGTGACCCAGCTAAAGCTAAAGGCAGGGATAGATGCCGTTTAAGATCAGTGTATCCCTAAAACTAACTTAGCAACTAATAGGACTTCAATGGAAATCTGTCTGTAATTGGTAACTAAAGCTTATGCTGGGACTAACCACAGAAGCTGATATATCAGAGGAGCTTAACAATCATAATGTGTTCTCCTGTGAATGAAGTTTGAAGCTGTAGTTAGTGATTCTTTCAAGTTTCTGTCAATAGTTTCTAGCCATAACATCCTACATACTTCTTCTCTCTGTTCAGCTTCATGTCAGTTAATTTGATATTTGTGGCAACACATTGGTGAATCATTTTAAATTCGGTGTGCACGTTCATTGGGATCTTTGGCGCAGCTTAAGCCTGCACTAATGCAGAATGCCTTTATATAAATGTAGAGTGTATGAATTTATTACTTTGGATCAACCTTTTTCCCCAGACATAGAGCTCAAAGTGCCTGTAAATGCATAGGTTTTGCAAACTTACTGACTCAGTATTTTAAGTCATTATAATGACACTAAGCAATTTGATTAGATTTTTTTTTGTCTCCTAAAAGTCAATGAACATATTCATTACAATAATTTAAACTTGGATTATAACAAACTGGTATTAAATTAAAGTTCAGCAAGAAACAGCAATAAATGTTTTTGCATCCTTGATTATCAGTAAATGTAATCCACACAAGTGTAAACATTTACATCAACAACAGACTTTTTTGTCCTGCTAACTAACCAAAATATTAATGGATTATTATCTGACATTCAGTTTTGTTTCGAGCTAGTACAGAACAGCAATATTCATACACGTAAGCACAGCTCTGGTCCCCATCAGTACTGGCGTTAGTTATCTGTTCACTGTTTCCACGATAAAAACCTTGATTGTATCGAAATGTTTCCCCTAAAATTGTTAACTGTGTTATTTCATGTTTTCACACATTGGAGGCACGGTGTAAAGTCAGGGTTGACCTAACCTTAGCAATTAGAAATGTGCCTTTAAATAAGGAGAAAAAGATGGCAGGAATATCTAAATAATCTTGGATTCAGAAACGTTCCAAATGTTAGATGTGGTAGGAAATCTTTTAACATGTTGGTCAGGCTTCAGAGATATCACTAAGTTTTGATAAAAGAAGTTTCTAAAGGAAGTCCCACACGTTACTTATTACCTTGTTTTTGCACGCTGTACAAAATAAGGCTTGAGCTCAATTCTAGTCTGACTCACCAGATGCAGGTTAGGTTCAGCAATAAGCCATGCCTGCTGTCTGCAAATGTTGTAAAGATCTACAATGAATAAAACAACTGGCCAGTCGGGTTTGATCAGCCACATCTTTTGAAACATCCCCAGACAATCAATTGGGGGTCTGATCTCAGACCATCTCAACTCGCCACTGCATCAGCAAACTTTCTGGTGCCGCTGTCAACAGAGCTGCTCTCCTCCCAGAGAGTCTGCGTACAGCCGTCGCTGTCTTTAACTTAGATATGGCAGTGTTAGCCGTGTGACGCTAACAGTTAGCCCCGTCACTGTGTGTGTTGCCCACTGGCTCTCTTTTGCAAGTGCACCATCACTGCGATAGAATCAAAAGCAAGCCAAAGTATTTTTCTCCTATAGCAGAATGGTAATATGGTGATAGGCCTAGCTACACGAAATTAACTAAATTCTGACCAAATGTTAAATCCTGAGCACACTTTTCTGCATATCTATACCGAGACAGTCAGCCCACAACAACCCCTCATTGAAAGCAAGTAAGAAGGAAGGAAGGACTGCTCCAAAGATCCCAAAGAATCATGCCTGATCAACCAATGCAATACAAGTTACATCAGTTAATAAATTATCTATGCGTCTCTGAGCTACATACTGTGTGTTCTGAGGAAGGTGCAATAAAAAACCATAACAAACTCTTGTCTGACCCCATTGTGTCATTGTTGTCTTACCACGTGATTTATGTGAATGTTTTTATTATGTCTGTTTTTCACTTCTGTCTGGGATTTAAAACATTCCTTACTTTGTTATCATCAGGTGGTAGAATGACAAATACCACATAATAAACGACATGCTATACTATGACGTTTTTTCATGATTTTTGACGACATGCATACTATGACGTTTTTACATGATTTTGACGACATGCTATACTGTGACGTTTTTTCATGATTTTTGACGACATGCTATACTGTGACGTTTTTTCCTGATTTTTGACGACATGCTATACTATGACGTTTTTTCATGATTTTTGACGACATGCTATACTTTGACTTTTTTTCATGATTTTTGATGACATGCTATACGATGACATTTTTACATGATTTTGGACGACATGCTATACTATGACGTTTTTACATGATTTTGGACGACATGCTATACTATGACGTTTTTGACGACATGCTATACTATGACGTTTTTACATGATTTTGACGACATGCTATACTATGACGTTTTTACATGATTATTGACGACATGCTATACTATGACGTTTTTACATGATTTTGGACGACATGCTATACTATGACGTTTTTACATGATTTTTGACGATATGCTATACTATGACTTTTTTTTCGTGATTTTTGACGACATGCTATACTATGACATTTTTTCATGATTTTTGACGACATGCTATACTATGACGTTTTTACATGATTTTTGACGACATGCTATACTATGACTTTTTTTTCGTGATTTTTGACGACATGCTATACTATGACGTTTTTACATGATTTTTGACGATATGCTATACTATGACTT
Source organism: Epinephelus cyanopodus (assembly GCA_026686955.1). Taxonomy (NCBI): domain Eukaryota; kingdom Metazoa; phylum Chordata; class Actinopteri; order Perciformes; family Serranidae; genus Epinephelus; species Epinephelus cyanopodus. The sequence continues at coordinate 9,091,931 of CM048916.1, read as the reverse complement.
TTTTTTCGTGATTTTTGACGACATGCTATACTATGACATTTTTTCATGATTTTTGACGACATGCTATACTATGACGTTTTTACATGATTTTTGACGACATGCTATACTATGACTTTTTTTTCGTGATTTTTGACGATATGCTATACTATGACTTTTTTTTCGTGATTTTTGACGACATGCTATACTATGACTTTTTTTCGTGATTTTTGACGACATGCTATACTATGACATTTTTTCATGATTTTGGACGACATGCTATACTATGACGTTTTTGCATGATTTTTGACGACATGCTATACTAGGACGTTTTTACATGATTTTTGATGACATGCTATACTATGACGTTTTTACATGATTTTTGACGACATGCTATACTATGACGTTTTTACATGATTTTGGACGACATGCTATACTATGACGTTTTTTCATGATTTTTGACGACATGCTATACTATGACATTTTTTCATGATTTTTGACGACATGCTATACTATGACGTTTTTACACGATTTTTGACGACATGCTATACTATGACGTTTTTTCACGATTTTGGACGACATGCTATATACTATGACGTTTTTACATGATTTTTGACGACATGCTATACTATGACGTTTTTACATGATTTTGGACGACATGCTATACTATGACGTTTTTTCATGATTTTTGACAACATGCTATACTATGACGTTTTTACATGATTATTGACGACATGCTACACTATGACGTTTTTACATGATTTTGGACGACATGCCATACTATGACGTTTTTACATGATTTTGGACGACATGCTATACTATGACGTTTTTTCATGATTATTGACGACATGCTATACTATGACGTTTTTACATGATTATTGACGACATGCTACACTATGACGTTTTTACATGATTTTGGACGACATGCTTTTACATGATTTTTGACGACATGCTATACTATGATGTTTTTACATGATTATTGACGACATGTTATACTATGATGTTTTTACATGATTTTTGACGACATGCTATACTATGACGTTTTTTCATGATTTTTGACGACATGCTATACTATGACGTTTTTACATGATTATTGACGACATGCTATACTATGACGTTTTTACATGATTTTAGACGACATGCTATACTATGACTTTTTTACATGATTTTTGACGACATGCTATACTATGACGTTTTTTCATGATTTTTGACGACATGCTATACTATGACGTTTTTACATGATTTTTGACGACATGCTACACTATGACGTTTTTACATGATTTTGGACGACATGCTACACTATGACGTTTTTACATGATTATTGACGACATGTTATACTATGATGTTTTTACATGATTTTTGACGACATGCTATACTATGACGTTTTTTCATGATTTTTGACGACATGCTATACTATGACGTTTTTACATGATTATTGACGACATGCTATACTATGACGTTTTTACATGATTTTGGACGACATGCTATACTATGACTTTTTTACATGATTTTTGACGACATGCTATACTATGACGTTTTTTCATGATTTTTGACGACATGCTATACTATGACGTTTTTACATGATTTTTGACGACATGCTACACTATGACGTTTTTTCATGATTTTTGACGACATGCTACACTATGACGTTTTTACATGATTATTGACGACATGCTATACTATGACTTTTTTTTCGTGATTTTTGACGACATGCTATACTATGACGTTTTTACATGATTATTGACGACATGCTATACTATGACTTTTTTTTCGTGATTTTTGACGACATGCTATACTATGACGTTTTTACATGATTATTGACGACATGCTATACTATGACTTTTTTTTCGTGATTTTTGACGACATGCTACACTATGACGTTTTTACATGATTTTTGACGACATGCTACACTATGACGTTTTTTCATGATTTTTGACGACATGCTATACTATGACGTTTTTACATGATTATTGACGACATGCTATACTATGACTTTTTTTCGTGATTTTTGACGACATGCTATACTATGACGTTTTTACATGATTATTGACGACATGCTACACTATGACGTTTTTTCATGATTTTTGACGACATGCTACACTATGACGTTTTTACATGATTTTGGACGACATGCTTTTACATGATTTTTGACGACATGCCATACTATGACGTTTTTACATGATTATTGACGACATGCTACACTATGACGTTTTTACATGATTTTGGACGACATGCTACACTATGACGTTTTTACATGATTTTGGACGACATGCCATACTATGACGTTTTTACATGATTTTGGACGACATGCTATACTATGACGTTTTTTCATGATTTTGGACGACAAGCTACACTATGACGTTTTTACATGATTTTTGACGACATGCTACACTATGACGTTTTTACATGATTTTTGACGACATGCTACACTATGACGTTTTTACATGATTATTGACGACATGCTATACTATGACTTTTTTTTCGTGATTTTTGACGACATGCTATACTATGACGTTTTTACATGATTATTGACGACATGCTATACTATGACTTTTTTTTCGTGATTTTTGACGACATGCTATACTATGACGTTTTTACATGATTATTGACGACATGCTATACTATGACTTTTTTCGTGATTTTGACGACATGCTACACTATGACGTTTTTACATGATTTTTGACGACATGCTACACTATGACGTTTTTTCATGATTTTGACGACATGCTATACTATGACGTTTTTACATGATTATTGACGACATGCTATACTATGACTTTTTTTTCGTGATTTTTGACGACATGCTATACTATGACGTTTTTACATGATTATTGACGACATGCTACACTATGACGTTTTTTCATGATTTTGACGACATGCTACACTATGACGTTTTTACATGATTTTGGACGACATGCTTTTACATGATTTGACGACATGCCATACTATGACGTTTTACATGATTATTGACGACATGCTACACTATGACGTTTTTACATGATTTTTGACGACATGCTACACTATGACGTTTTTACATGATTTGACGACATGCTACACTATGACGTTTTTACATGATTTTTGACGACATGCTATACTATGACTTTTTTTTCGTGATTTTTGACGACATGCTATACTATGACGTTTTTACATGATTTTTGACGACATGCTATACTATGACGTTTTTTCATGATTTTTGACGACATGCTATACTATGACGTTTTTACATGATTTTTGACGACATGCTATACTATGACGTTTTTACATGATTTTTGACGACATGCTATACTAACGTTTTTTTCACGATTTTTGACGACATGCTATACTATGACGTTTTTACATGATTTTTGACGACATGCTATACTATGACGTTTTTTCACGATTTTGGACGACATGCTATACTATGACGTTTTTACACGATTTTTGACGACATGCTATACTATGACGTTTTTACACGATTTTGACGACATGCCATACTATGACGTTTTTACATGATTTTGGACGACATGCTATACTATGACATTTTTTCATGATTTTTGACAACATGCTATACTATGACGTTTTTTCACGATTTTGGACGACATGCTATACTATGACGTTTTTTCATGATTTTTGACAACATGCTACACTATGACATTTTTACATGATTATTGACGACATGCTACACTATGACGTTTTTACATGATTTTGGACGACATGCCATACTATGACGTTTTTACATGATTTTGGACGACATGCTATATACTATGACGTTTTTACATGATTATTGACGACATGCTATACTATGACGTTTTTACATGATTTTGGACGACATGCTATACTATGACGTTTTTTCATGATTTTTGACAACATGCTATACTATGACGTTTTTACATGATTTTGGACGACATGCTGTACTATGACGTTTTTTCATGATTTTTGACGACATGCTATACTATGACGTTTTTACATGATTATTGACGACATGCTACACTATGACGTTTTTACATGATTATTGACGACATGCTATACTATGACGTTTTTACATGATTTTGGACGACATGCTATACTATGACGTTTTTTCATGATTTTGACACATGCTATACTATGACGTTTTTACATGATTTGGACGACATGCTACTATGACGTTTTTTCATGATTTTTGACGACATGCTATACTATGACGTTTTTACATGATTATTGACGACATGCTACACTATGACGTTTTTACATGATTATTGACGACATGCTACACTATGACGTTTTTACATGATTTTGGACGACATGCCATACTATGACGTTTTTACATGATTTTGGACGACATGCTATACTATGACGTTTTTATGATTTTTGACGACATGCTATACTATGACGTTTTTACATGATTATTGACGACATGCTATACTATGACTTTTTTGATTTTTGACGACATGCTATACTATGACGTTTTTTCATGATTTTTGACGACATGCTACATATGACGTTTTTACATGATTTTGACGACATGCTTTACATGATTTTTGACGACATGCTACACTATGACGTTTTTTACATGATTTTGACGACATGCTATACTATGACGTTTTTACATGATTTTGGACGACATGCTATACTATGACGTTTTTTCATGATTTTTGACGACATGCTATACTATGACGTTTTTACATGATTATTGACGACATGCTATACTATGACGTTTTTACATGATTTTTGACGACATGCTATACTATGACTTTTTTTTCGTGATTTTTGACGACATGCTATACTATGACGTTTTTACATGATTTTTGACGACATGCCATACTATGACGTTTTTACATGATTATTGACGACATGCTACACTATGACGTTTTTTCATGATTTTGGACGACATGCTATACTATGACGTTTTTACATGATTTTTGACGACATGCTACACTATGACGTTTTTACATGATTATTGACGACATGCTATACTATGACGTTTTTACATGATTTTGGACGACATGCTACACTATGACGTTTTTACATGATTTTTGACGACATGCTACACTATGACGTTTTTACATGATTTTGGACGACATGCTTTTACATGATTTTTGACGACATGCCATACTATGACGTTTTTACATGATTATTGACGACATGCTACACTATGACGTTTTTACATGATTTTGGACGACATGCTATACTATGACGTTTTTACATGATTTTTGACGACATGCTATACTATGACGTTTTTTCACGATTTTTGACGACATGCTATACTATGACGTTTTTACACGATTTTTGACGACATGCTATACTATGACGTTTTTTCACGATTTTGGACGACATGCTATACTATGACGTTTTTACACGATTTTTGACGACATGCTATACTATGACGTTTTTACACGATTTTGGACGACATGCCATACTATGACGTTTTTACATGATTTTGGACGACATGCTATACTATGACATTTTTTCATGATTTTTGACAACATGCTATACTATGACGTTTTTTCACGATTTTGGACGACATGCTATACTATGACGTTTTTTCATGATTTTTGACAACATGCTACACTATGACATTTTTACATGATTATTGACGACATGCTACACTATGACGTTTTTACATGATTTTGGACGACATGCCATACTATGACGTTTTTACATGATTTTGGACGACATGCTATATACTATGACGTTTTTACATGATTATTGACGACATGCTATACTATGACGTTTTTACATGATTTTGGACGACATGCTATACTATGACGTTTTTTCATGATTTTTGACAACATGCTATACTATGACGTTTTTACATGATTTTGGACGACATGCTGTACTATGACGTTTTTTCATGATTTTTGACGACATGCTATACTATGACGTTTTTACATGATTATTGACGACATGCTACACTATGACGTTTTTACATGATTATTGACGACATGCTATACTATGACGTTTTTACATGATTTTGGACGACATGCTATACTATGACGTTTTTTCATGATTTTTGACAACATGCTATACTATGACGTTTTTACATGATTTTGGACGACATGCTGTACTATGACGTTTTTTCATGATTTTTGACGACATGCTATACTATGACGTTTTTACATGATTATTGACGACATGCTACACTATGACGTTTTTACATGATTTTGACGACATGCTACACTATGACGTTTTTACATGATTTGACGACATGCCATACTATGACGTTTTTACATGATTTTGGACGACATGCTATACTATGACGTTTTTTCATGATTTTTGACGACATGCTATACTATGACGTTTTTTTTACATGATTATTGACATGCTATACTATGACTTTTTTTCGTGATTTTTGACGACATGCTATACTATGACGTTTTTTCATGATTTTTGACGACATGCTACATTATGACGTTTTTACATGATTTTGGACGACATGCTTTTACATGATTTTTGACGACATGCTACACTATGACGTTTTTACATGATTTTTGACGACATGCTATACTATGACGTTTTTACATGATTTTGACGACATGCTATACTATGACGTTTTTTCATGATTTTTGACGACATGCTATACTATGACGTTTTTACATGATTATTGACGACATGCTATACTATGACGTTTTTACATGATTTTTGACGATATGCTATACTATGACTTTTTTTTCGTGATTTTTGACGACATGCTATACTATGACGTTTTTACATGATTTTTGACGACATGCCATACTATGACGTTTTTACATGATTATTGACGACATGCTACACTATGACGTTTTTTCATGATTTTGGACGACATGCTATACTATGACGTTTTTACATGATTTTTGACGACATGCTACACTATGACGTTTTTACATGATTATTGACGACATGCTATACTATGACGTTTTTACATGATTTTGGACGACATGCTACACTATGACGTTTTTACATGATTTTTGACGACATGCTACACTATGACGTTTTTACATGATTTTGGACGACATGCTATTTTTTTACATGATTTTGACGACATGCTACTATGACGTTTTTACATGATTATTGACGACATGCTACACTATGACGTTTTTACATGATTTTGGACGACATGCTATACTATGACGTTTTTACATGATTTTGACGACATGCTATACTATGACGTTTTTACATGATTATTGACGACATGCTACACTGACGTTTTTACATGATTTTGGACGACATGCTATACTATGACTTTTTTTTCGTGATTTTGACGACATGCTATACTATGACGTTTTTACATGATTTTTGACGACATGCTATACTATGACGTTTTTTCATGATTTTTGACGACATGCTATACTATGACGTTTTTTACATGATTTTTGACGACATGCTATACTATGACGTTTTTACATGATTTTTGACGACATGCTATACTATGACGTTTTTTCATGATTTTTGACGACATGCTATACTATGACGTTTATACTATGACGTTTTTACATGATTTTTGACGACATGCTATACTATGACGTTTTTTCATGATTTTGGACGACATGCTATACTATGACGTTTTTACATGATTTTTGACGACATGCTATACTATGACGTTTTTACATGATTTTGGACGACATGCTATACTATGACGTTTTTACATGATTTTGGACGACATGCTATACTATGACATTTTTTCATGATTTTTGACAACATGCTATACTATGACGTTTTTTCATGATTTTGGACGACATGCTATACTATGACGTTTTTTCATGATTTTTGACAACATGCTACACTATGACATTTTTACATGATTATTGACGACATGCTACACTATGACGTTTTTACATGATTTTGGACGACATGCCATACTATGACGTTTTTACATGATTTTGGACGACATGCTATACTATGACGTTTTTACATGATTATTGACGACATGCTATACTATGACGTTTTTACATGATTTTTGACGACATGCTATACTATGACGTTTTTTCATGATTTTTGACAACATGCTATACTATGACGTTTTTCATGATTTTGGACATGCTGTATAACGTTTTTTCATGATTTTGACGACATGCTATACTATGACGTTTTTACATGATTATTGACGACATGCTACACTATGACGTTTTTACATGATTATTGACGACATGCTATACTATGACGTTTTTACATGATTTTGGACGACATGCTACACTATGACGTTTTTTCATGATTTTTGACAACATGCTATACTATGACGTTTTTACATGATTTTGGACGACATGCTGTACTATGACGTTTTTTCATGATTTTTGACGACATGCTACTATGACGTTTTTACATGATTTTGACGACATGCTACACTATGACGTTTTTACATGATTTTGACGACATGCTACACTATGACGTTTTTTACATGATTTTGACGACATGCCATACTATGACGTTTTTACATGATTTTGGACGACATGCTATACTATGACGTTTTTTCATGATTTTTGACGACATGCTATACTATGACGTTTTTACATGATTATTGACGACATGCTATACTATGACTTTTTTTTCGTGATTTTTGACGACATGCTATACTATGACGTTTTTTCATGATTTTTGACGACATGCTACATTATGACGTTTTTACATGATTTTGGACGTGCTTTTACATGATTTTGACGACATGCTATACTATGACGTTTTTACATGATTATTGACGACATGCTATACTATGACGTTTTTACATGATTTTTGACGACATGCTATACTATGACGTTTTTACATGATTTTGGACGACATGCTATACTATGACGTTTTTACATGATTTTTGACGATATGCTATACTATGACTTTTTTTTCGTGATTTTTGACGACATGCTATACTATGACGTTTTTACATGATTTTTGACGACATGCTATACTATGACGTTTTTTCATGATTATTGACGACATGCTATACTATGACTTTTTTTTCATGATTTTTGACGACATGCTATACTATGACGTTTTTTCATGATTTTTGACGACATGCTACATTATGACGTTTTTACATGATTTTGGACGACATGCTATACTATGACGTTTTTGACGACATGCTATACTATGACGTTTTTACATGATTATTGACGACATGCTATACTATGACGTTTTTACATGATTATTGACGACATGCTATACTATGACGTTTTTACATGATTTTGGACGACATGCTATACTATGATTTTGGACGACATGCTATACTATGACGTTTTTTCACGATTTTTGACAACATGCTATACTATGACGTTTTTACATGATTATTGACGACATGCTATACTATGACGTTTTTACATGATTTTGGACGACATGCTATACTATGACGTTTTTTCATGATTTTTGACAACATGCTATACTATGACGTTTTTACATGATTTTGGACGACATGCCATACTATGACGTTTTTACATGATTTTGGACGACATGCTATACTATGACGTTTTTTCATGATTTTTGACGACATGCTATACTATGACGTTTTTACATGATTATTGACGACATGCTACACTATGACGTTTTTACATGATTATTGACGACATGCTACACTATGACGTTTTTACATGATTATTGACGACATGCCATACTATGACGTTTTTTCATGATTTTTGACGACATGCTATACTATGACGTTTTTTCATGATTTTTGACGACATGCTATACTATGACGTTTTTACATGATTTTTGACGACATGCTATACTAGGACGTTTTTACACGATTTTTGATGACATGCTATACTATGACGTTTTTTCATGATTTTTGACAACATGCTATACTATGACGTTTTTACATGATTTTGGACGACATGCCATACTATGACGTTTTTACATGATTTTGGACGACATGCTATACTATGACGTTTTTTCATGATTTTTGACGACATGCTATACTATGACGTTTTTACATGATTATTGACGACATGCTACACTATGACGTTTTTACATGATTATTGACGACATGCTACACTATGACGTTTTTACATGATTTTGGACGACATGCCATACTATGACGTTTTTACATGATTTTGGACGACATGCTATACTATGACGTTTTTTCATGATTTTTGACGACATGCTATACTATGACGTTTTTACATGATTATTGACGACATGCTATACTATGACTTTTTTTTCGTGATTTTTGACGACATGCTATACTATGACGTTTTTTCATGATTTTTGACGACATGCTACATTATGACGTTTTTACATGATTTTGGACGACATGCTTTTACATGATTTTTGACGACATGCTATACTATGACGTTTTTACATGATTTTGGACGACATGCTATACTATGACGTTTTTTCATGATTTTTGACGACATGCTATACTATGACGTTTTTACATGATTATTGACGACATGCTATACTATGACGTTTTTACATGATTTTTGACGATATGCTATACTATGACTTTTTTTCGTGATTTTGACGACATGCTATACTATGACGTTTTTTACATGATTTTTGACGACATGCCATACTATGACGTTTTTACATGATTATTGACGACATGCTACACTATGACGTTTTTACATGATTTTGGACGACATGCTATACTATGACGTTTTACATGATTTTTGACGACATGCTACACTATGACGTTTTTATGATTATTGACGACATGCTATACTATGACGTTTTTACATGATTTTGGACGACATGCTATACTATGACTTTTTTTTCGTGATTTTTGACGACATGCTACTATGACGTTTTTACATGATTTTTGACGACATGCTATACTATGACGTTTTTACATGATTTTGGACGACATGCTATACTATGACATTTTTCACGATTTTTGACGACATGCTATACTATGACGTTTTTACAGATTTTTTTGACGACATGCTATACTATGACGTTTTTTCACGATTTTTGACGACATGCTATACTATGACGTTTTTACATGATTATTGACGACATGCTATACTATGACGTTTTTACATGATTTTGACGACATGCTACTGACGTTTTTACATGATTTTGGACGACATGCCATACTATGACGTTTTTACATTTTTGGACGACATGCTATACTATGACGTTTTTTCATGATTTTGGACGACATGCTATACTATGACGTTTTTTCATGATTTTGACGACATGCTATACTATGACGTTTTTACATGATTATTGACGACATGCTATACTATGACGTTTTTACATGATTTTTGACGACATGCTATACTATGACGTTTTTACATGATTATTGACGACATGCTATACTATGACGTTTTTACATGATTATTGACGACATGCTACTATGACGTTTTTACATGATTTTGGACGACATGCTTTTACATGATTTTTGACGACATCTATACTAGACGTTTTACATGATTATTGACGACATGTTATACTATGATGTTTTTACATGATTTTTGACGACATGCTATACTATGACGTTTTTTCATGATTTTTGACGACATGCTATACTATGACGTTTACATGATTTTGACGACATGCTATACTATGACGTTTTTTCATGATTTTTGACGACATGCTATACTATGACGTTTTTACATGATTATTGACGACATGCTATACTATGACGTTTTTACATGATTTTGGACGACATGCTATACTATGACTTTTTTACATGATTTTTGACGACATGCTATACTATGACGTTTTTTCATGATTTTTGACGACATGCTATACTATGACGTTTTTTCATGATTTTTGACGACATGCTATACTATGACGTTTTTACATGATTATTGACGACATGCTACACTATGACGTTTTTACATGATTTTTTGACGACATGCTACACTATGACGTTTTTACATGATTATTGACGACATGCTACACTATGACGTTTTTACATGATTTTGGACGACATGCTTTTACATGATTTTTGACGACATGCTATACTAGGACGTTTTTACATGATTATTGACGACATGTTATACTATGATGTTTTTACATGATTTTTGACGACATGCTATACTATGACGTTTTTTCATGATTTTTGACGACATGCTATACTATGACGTTTTTACATGATTATTGACGACATGCTATACTATGACGTTTTTTCATGATTTTTGACGACATGCTATACTATGACGTTTTTTACATGATTATTGACGACATGCTATACTATGACGTTTTTACATGATTTTGGACGACATGCTATACTATGACTTTTTTACATGATTTTTGACGACATGCTATACTATGACGTTTTTTCATGATTTTTGACAATGCTATACTATGACGTTTTTTCATGATTTTTGACGACATGCTATACTATGACGTTTTTACATGATTATTGACGACATGCTACACTATGACGTTTTTACATGATTTTTGACGACATGCTACACTATGACGTTTTTACATGATTATTGACGACATGCTACACTATGACGTTTTTACATGATTTTGGACGACATGCTTTTACATGATTTTTGACGACATGCTATACTAGGACGTTTTTACATGATTATTGACGACATGTTATACTATGATGTTTTTACATGATTTTTGACGACATGCTATACTATGACGTTTTTTCATGATTTTTGACGACATGCTATACTATGACGTTTTTACATGATTATTGACGACATGCTATACTATGACGTTTTTTCATGATTTTTGACGACATGCTATACTATGACGTTTTTACATGATTATTGACGACATGCTATACTATGACGTTTTTACATGATTTTGGACGACATGCTTTTACATGATTTTTGACGACATGCTACACTATGACGTTTTTACATGATTTTTGACGACATGCTATACTATGACGTTTTTACATGATTATTGACGACATGCTATACTATGACGTTTTTACATGATTTTTGACGACATGCTATACTATGACGTTTTTACATGATTTTTGACGACATGCTATACTATGACGTTTTACATGATTTTTGACGATATGCTATACTATGACGTTTTTTCATGATTTTGGACGACATGCTATACTATGACGTTTTTTCATGATTTTGACGACATGCTATACTATGACGTTTTTTCATGATTATTGACGACATGCTATACTATGACGTTTTTACATGATTTTTGACGACATGCTATACTATGACGTTTTTACATGATTTTGACGACATGCTACACTATGACGTTTTACATGATTTGACGACATGCTACACTATGACGTTTTTACATGATTTGGACGACATGCTTTTACTGATTTTTGACGACATGCTACTATGAACGTTTTTACATGATTATTGACGACATGTTATACTATGACGTTTTTACATGATTTTTGACGACATGCTATACTATGACGTTTTTTCATGATTTTTGACGACATGCTATACTATGACGTTTTTACATGATTATTGACGACATGCTATACTATGACGTTTTTTCATGATTTTTGACGACATGCTATACTATGACGTTTTTACATGATTATTGACGACATGCTATACTATGACGTTTTTACATGATTTTGGACGACATGCTTTTACATGATTTTTGACGACATGCTACACTATGACGTTTTTACATGATTTTTGACGACATGCTATACTATGACGTTTTTACATGATTTTGGACGACATGCTATACTATGACGTTTTTTCATGATTTTTGACGACATGCTATACTATGACGTTTTTACATGATTTTGGACGACATGCTATACTATGACGTTTTTACATGATTATTGACGACATGCTATACTATGACGTTTTTACATGATTTTTGACGATCTATACTATGACTTTTTTTTCGTGATTTTTGACGACATGCTATACTATGACGTTTTTACATGATTTTGGACGACATGCTATACTATGACTTTTTTTTCGTGATTTTTGACGACATGCTATACTATGACGTTTTTACATGATTTTTGACGACATGCTATACTATGACGTTTTTACATGATTTTTGACGACATGCTATACTATGACGTTTATACTATGACGTTTTTACATGATTTTTGACGACATGCTATACTATGACGTTTTTACATGATTTTGGACGACATGCTATACTATGACATTTTTTCACGATTTTTGACGACATGCTATACTATGACGTTTTTTCACGATTTTTGACGACATGCTATACTATGACGTTTTTTCGTGATTTTTGACGACATGCTATACTATGACGTTTTTACATGATTTTTGACGACATGCTATACTATGACGTTTTTTCGTGATTTTTGACGACATGCTATACTATGACGTTTTTACATGATTTTTGACGACATGCTATACTATGACGTTTTTTCGTGATTTTTGACGACATGCTATACTATGACGTTTTACATGATTTTTGACGACATGCTATACTATGACGTTTTTTCATGATTTTCGACATGCTATACTATGACGTTTTTACATGATTTTGACGACATGCTATACTAGACGTTTTTACACGATTTTTGATGACATGCTATACTATGACGTTTTTCATGATTTTTGACAACATGCTACTATGACGTTTTTACATGATTTTGGACGACATGCCATACTATGACGTTTTTACATGATTTTGGACGACATGCTATACTATGACGTTTTTTCATGATTTTTGACGACATGCTATACTATGACGTTTTTACATGATTATTGACGACATGCTACACTATGACGTTTTTACATGATTATTGACGACATGCTACACTATGACGTTTTTACATGATTTTGGACGACATGCCATACTATGACGTTTTTACATGATTTGACGACATGCTATACTATGACGTTTTTACATGATTATTGACGACATGCTATACTATGACTTTTTTTTCGTGATTTTTGACGACATGCTATACTATGACGTTTTTTCGTGATTTTTGACGACATGCTATACTATGACGTTTTTACATGATTTTTGACGACATGCTATACTATGACGTTTTTTCATGATTTTTGACGACATGCTATACTATGACGTTTTTACATGATTTTTGACGACATGCTATACTAGGACGTTTTTACACGATTTTTGATGACATCTATACTATGACGTTTTTTCATGATTTTTGACACATGCTATACTATGACGTTTTTACATGATTTTGGACGACATGCCATACTATGACGTTTTTACATGATGGACGACATGCTATACTATGACGTTTTTTCATGATTTTTGACGACATGCTATACTATGACGTTTTTACATGATTATTGACGACATGCTACACTATGACGTTTTTACATGATTATTGACGACATGCTACACTATGACGTTTTTACATGATTTTGGACGACATGCCATACTATGACGTTTTTACATGATTTTTGACGACATGCTATACTATGACGTTTTTTCATGATTTTTGACGACATGCTATACTATGACGTTTTTACATGATTATTGACGACATGCTATACTATGACTTTTTTTTCGTGATTTTTGACGACATGCTATACTATGACGTTTTTTCATGATTTTTGACGACATGCTACATTATGACGTTTTTACATGATTTTTGACGACATGCTATACTATGACGTTTTTTCACGATTTTTGACGACATGCTATACTATGACATTTTTTCATGATTTTTGACAACATGCTATACTATGACGTTTTTACATGATTTTTGATGACATACTATACTATGACCTTTTTTTCATGATTTTTTACGACATGCTATATTATGACGTTTTTTTCATGATTTTTGATGACTTGCTGTACTATGACGTTTTTTCATGATTTTTGATGACATACTATACTATGATGTTTTTCGTGATTTTAGACAATATGGTATACATAGCATAATATGTCACAAAAGAAGTTTCAGTGTATAGTTTGCTGTCAAAAAGCCCTCAAAGTCACAGTCACAGTTAATATATCATTTAAAACAGTAATAGTGTAGTATGTCACAAAATAGTCATGGTATAGTATGCCATAAAATTTTAATTAAAAAACTTATTGTACAGTATGTAGAGATATTAAAGATGTTAAAAAAAGATCTAGTATGTCACAAAAAATAATATAAAACATTCTAGAACCATAAACTACATTAAAAAAAGGACATAGCCACCATAACATCATGTGTTGGTTTACGAAGCTATAAAAACCAAAACTGTTTTTTTTGTACCAGGCTATTGTGAAGTTTGACATTTTAACATGGGTGTCGATGGGGATTGACTCACCGTTGGAGCCAGCATCTAGTGGCCATTGAAGGAACTGCAAATGTTGGCACCTCGACGTTTGCTTCATTTCTCAACCCAAAGGAAAAAGTGAACAACAAAAGGAGCAAGGATGACAAAGAGAAAAGGAATACACAATGAACGAGAGAAACTGTTTCATCAGTGGAGTTTAATCCAGTTTGTTATTTCATACATGAATGCTGGTTTGAAATACACCAATTTAACTGATTGCACTCTTCAAAGTGTAGGGATGGGGTTCAATAGCATTTTAATTAAACTGAAACCAGTTCCGAATCCAGTGATCGAATCTTGATATGTAGGGAGGGAGGTGGGGGCTGTGCTGCAGCCGAAGAAGTCACAGAAGCTAAGTATAAACAACACAGTCTAGATAAGATTAGTTCTACTTTATCGTTCTGCAAATACATCTATAACTCCAATTTCTCTACATGCACGATGCACTTAATGTTACCCAACATATTTGTTGTTGCTTTGCCACAAGTCACAGAATCTGACAAGCCACAGAAGAGTAACACCAGTAGGCTGATGGGCAGTGCAGGCAAAACACCACAAGTTCTTACTTCAACACAATAGACGGTAGATAAATATTGAAACAACTTGTCGTTACCGCCTTTGTCACACGTTTTAGTTAAGGCAGATCACCATGTACAGTCAGTCGGTCTTCTTCTATATTTGTCCTTCTTTCTTCGCAGATGCCTGTGTTGCCAAAAAGAGGCAAAAGAGGCTATCTGAGAGAAATCATGGATGAAAGATTTGACAAAGGATTCGTTGGGGACAGAGCTTAACAAATGCAGGTATTCAACCAACTTGGAACCAGATTCAAAAATAGGACCGGCTATCGAAACCCATCCCTGACCAAGAGTGCAACAACGCAGGTACTTCTACATGTAAGCTTGGCATGACACATATCATCCTCAGTATGCTATTAACTCAGTGTTGTTTAATTGGCATCTGATGCTCATACGTATACCCATTATTAACATAGTTCCATCACCACAGTTGTGATATTATTTTGAAATAAGCTTATACCACACACAGGAAACAACCATCGATGCTGTCGTAATCATCCGTGAAAACCACTGACACGTTTACATATCTTTGAGTTCAGCTCTGCTCTCTGCATCATACAGTTATGGCTATCTTTCATTTTGCAAACCCAATGTGCTTTTCTCCTCCTACCGACAGTTGTTGGTAGAATTTAACTTTAAAGTTGTACAAAATAAAAGTCCCACCAGTCACTCTGACACTAGAAGGCATTTTCTCTGTTGTTTGGCTTCATGTATAAAACTGGTGTTCTACTTGAGGACTTCAGGGAGGGAAGAGACCGTAATCGTGTGTCTTACTAAAGTCAGTGTTTTTCAATAAACAACTTAATAATTCTTCTGAAAGAAAAAAGTCATCTTTGAGTTTGTACTTCAAACAATGAAAGTATAAGTAACGAGACTTTTTAAAAGTACCTCTTCCTTGTGCAATTAATTGAACATTTTACAAAACCTTCCTCTGTACACTCTGGATACGAGTGTCTCTTCTCTGTCGAGGAAAAGAAAATGGCGCTAACATTTCCATGCACATTAAGGGGAAGTACAAAAGTTTTTTTTAACATTTTGTATTTCTAGTAAATCCATGGGCAAGAGAGGTAAGGTGTATGTATGCACACACATGGCTAAAAACTCATCTGTATGCATATAAATAACTGTTTTCCATATCTGACTACAGCTTTCACTATAATAACAGTGTGATTACAGTGTTTACTTTAATGATCTGTCACTGTGATGGGTTGTGTTCCTCACTTGGAACTGACAGCCTTCTTAGTAATGCTTGCTCTCCTGCTTCCTCCTCCTCCTGCCGCGCCTCCTCCGTGCCAAAGATGGCCAGGGATGGTGAAGGCGTCCACACTCATGCCCATGGTTTTAGAAGGGATGGCACTAAATTGCTTCCTGTCTGAACTGTATTTATAGATGGACTCCACCTGGGTGGAGCCAATTGTCCGCGGGCCCACGCCGGCCAATCGTACGAGCTCCTGGGAGTCGGGGTTCATAGTGTAGACGCCCCTGAACTGACAGCTGGAATCACGGAAGAGGATGAGGAAGTGGTTGGCGGGACTCTTCTCCATCTCCTGAGGTTGGAAGACAGTGGAAGTAAGACAAAAAAAATGTGAGTGTATGATCTTCAGATGTGCAAGTAGTGGTGGAAAGTGACCAATTACATGCAGTAAAAAACATGCAAAACAGCAGTGTCAAGTTAGAGCCGTTTGTCACGTTTCAGTTCCAAAAAAAAGACACTTTTTGCCTTTAAACTTTATTTTTGATTAATGTCTGAGGTCCAAAGAGGTAAAGTTCTCTAATATTTTCCCCCAAAGCAATATATAGTAAAATGTAGTAAAAAGAAATCCCAAGACAGAAAACAAATGTGTGTATCAGAGCTTTGGTTTTCCTCTTTCCTCTCCCATTAATCATGTCACAGCCCCTCAGGTTTATCTTGTGTACTTTTCGAGGGGCTGGACCCCGAAGCACAACGCCGCACAGCTAAACTAGTTAACAGTAGATTAAGTGGTTAAGACTAGCTCCACCTTGACCGGCTACAACCATGAAATGCTGCTTAAACGTTGATGCTTTACAAATACTTTTGCTTTTGATACTTCAAGTACATTTTGCTTGACAATAATTCTGTACTTTTACTTAAAGGGACAGTTCACCCCCAAATCAAAAATACATATTTTTCCTGTTGCCTGTAGCACAATTTGGTGCGAGTTGCAGAGTGCTGGAGATATCATCAGTAGAGATGTCTGACTCGTCATGATTATAATGGGACTAGATGGCGCTCAGCTTGTGGTGCTCAAAGCGCCAAAAAAATACATTTCAAAAGTTCAACAGCAATGTCTCTTTCCAGAAATCATGACCTGGCTACTCAAGATAATCCACAGACCTTGCTGTGGCCAGTTTCATGAGGATCTATTTTCTTCCAACTGAACTACACCTGCCAACTGCAACACCACACAGTAGGAAGCATGTGTCTACTGCTTGCTCACCTAGCTTCACTGAGCTGCTAACATCACAGCTCAGCTGAGGACGATGGCATTAATGTTTGCATCTTGCACTGTCGCAAGCACAAGCCTGTCAGCCATGAGCAGCTGCATAGTCCCTCTGTGCAATGATGCGGCTGGTGGGCGCAGTGTAGTAGAGAGGAAACTGTTTCTACATGACACTGCTCACAACAAAATCTGTGGATTATCTTGAAATCTGGAAAGCGACAGTGCTGTTGCATTTAATGTTTTTTTGGGCGCTTTGAGCACCACAGCTGAGTGCCAGCTAGCTGCATTACATTGGACAGAAGGCAGACATCTCTACAGCAGATATCTGCAACACTCAGCAACTCACACCAAAACAATCAAGACTGATAAATAGCACTACAGGTAAGAGGAAAAATATTCAGCTTTGATTTGGGGGTGAACTGTCACTACTTAAAGTAGGATTTTAAATACAAAACTCTAATGTTTACATTGTGTCATTGTCTAATGAAGTACAAGATCTGAGTATTTCCTCCTCTTTTGCATTCAAGTAACCTAGTTTAGTGCCTAAAAATGCAAGTACCAATTAAAGCAGCATTCACAACAAGATTTACATGATTAATGTCATAAACTTTAGCAAAGTGGCAGGAAAGTGTCTCATAGTAAAGTCAAATCAATCATTTACCTCAACTATCTTGTTTTTCTGTGTCTCGTTGACCTTTCCAGCGAGGCAGCAGCGAGAGAGAGCGTTGTGAATGATGAACTTGTTGGACTTGAAGCTTGGTTCTTTGAAGAGCTTTGGCCCTGCAAATACAAACACAGGCACACTTGTCAACACTACACCTCTGTGTACAATTACAAGCATTTTGGTAATCTATACTCAATCAATACTGAAGAACTGAAAGACACTGTGCAGTACTGCACCTGTGTATTCTGGGGCAGGAGAGGTTCCATTGGAACCAGTCTCCCAGTCTTTATCTCCGTTCTGATTTGCCAGTTTGCTCGGTGTCACACATCCTGCAGGTGAATCAGGGCGGCTGTTGGAGAAATGTCAAACAATGAACCAACAGGCCATCAGGTCATATCTGTATCAGAACAAGCAGTAAGTTTAACTTGTAATGATCCTTGATGCTATTTTATTAATGCTAGCACTATCTTCATTTACCTCAAGTTTCAGCTAATATTAGCATGTTAGCATGTATGCACTTGCAAGTGTGTAGCATTGGTAAAATCTATAAGTATCAATATTTAGCATGCTAGCATTATTATTTATTTATTTTTATTATTATGCTCACAGAAAGTCTGGGGATCAGATTTTGACCTTGAATTTCTGCACCAAATTTAATGGCAATCCATCCAATCGCTGGCAAGATATTTCACTCTGGATGAGATGATAGGGCTAAAAGGACTGACAAAATCCGACCAACCAGCACTGCCATCTCTCAATACATCCACACACTGTGACTAAAACCAGTCGAAATAAGACTACAGATGCATACACAATGCAGCAGAGTACCTGTGGGATTTCTTAGTGGAGTCACCACATCCTTTTCCTGGCTGATCCGTGGCTGTCAGGTTAAGGGAGGAGTTAGAGTAGACTTTGGTCAACTTAGAGCCTGGAGAAACAAAAATATTAAAACTGTTTTGAAATCATCTGCAAACACTCATTTGTTTGTGGATGACTTCTCACTTTCATTTTACCTATTGTTCCTTTGGCTGGACTCAGAGACAGCTGCGTTTCCTCCCTGGTCATGCTGCGTGGACGAGAGCGGGTTTTCTTAGCGGAAGATTTTCCTTGAGTAGCTGTTTTCTGCCGAAGCACTTTGTCCAAGTCCTCCATGATCCTGAGCTGATTGCGCCGTGTGTACTCCCCTCGCGTGAAATCTCCCCGGCGTGCTGGTGTGGCGGGAGGTGTGAGGGAAGGTGAAGTCATGCCTGCGGGAGGTGTTTTTGAGGGTGATGCCACTCTTTTGTCTGACGGCCCTGATCTGAAACCAAGACGATTTAGGTTACTTTTACATTTTTGACTTAGTTGAGAAACATATAGCTATGCAGAGAACTTTGTCGGCATTTATAAATGTGTTTGTGTTACCGGTTTTCTCTTTCTTGCTCATTCCACTGTCTCCTTTTCTTCAGTTCCTCAGTTCTCTTCTGCTGTTTTTCCAACAGCAAAGCTCTACGCTGGGCCATCTCCTCCTCACTACGTACCTCCTCCTAAAACACGGCAGACAGAATTATGATAGATAGGATTAGAGTTTTTATGGACACGCAGACCAAATTTTCCCTTCCATTTTGTTTTGCAAGCACTTACCTGAAAGAAAAATCCAACTCCTCCTCTTGTCCCGGGCTCTTTCTGCTCTTCACTTGGTTCCAAAGTTTCAGTCTGTTTTGCCTGTTCTGACAAACTGCCGTCTCCTGTGGCCAGATCCAGCTGCTCTATGGGGTCTAGGCGCTCTGCAGCAAGTCGTCTAGCAGGTTCGGCTGCAGATTCTGTGTGGTCGCTCATTGAATCAGAGGAAAACTCCTGCCCTTCATCAGTTGGTTCATCACTGCCCCCCTCTGGCCCTCCAATAGATGACAGTGAGACCTCCATCAGGCTGTTGCGCTTATCTGCACCTCCACCTCTCCCGCCTTCACCTATTGCGCTGAATGCAGCAGAGAGGGGGACAAAGTCTCGCTCTCGAATGAGCACTCAGAGGGAGCGCCAGAGCTGCTTCCACCACCAGCCCTCAGATGATCTTGGCTGGGCTGTGGTAAGACCGGCAGCCCTCCCACAGCCTCCACGTCCTCCTGCTCAAGCTCCAGACTGAACTGAGTTGGTGTCTCGCTGGAGCCTGTGTCCGAGGTGTTCTCCTCGGGCTGCGGTTGCTGGGTAGGCTGAGGAGGCTCTTGAGGAGTTCGAGGCCCGCCAATACGGAAGGAAGAAGAGGTCTGAACCTGACACTTGCTGGGGGACACGCGCCGCAGGTGGGGGAGGGTGTCCACATTTTGGGTTGGGGCCAAGACACGGTTGAGTGGCGGGAATTTGAGTTCGGAAGGCCTTGGGTGAGGCTGATGATGAGCCCGTGGGTGGTGCTTGGGGCTGCGGGGAGTGGAGGAGGAGTGGATCTTAGTGCGAGGAGCTGGACAGGAGGAGGAGATGATAGTCTTTGGGGAGGTAGAAGAGGAAACAGCGTGGGAACGCCGTGATGGGGAGGAGGCAGCGGGGGTACTGGGACCAGGAATCACCCAAGCTTTACTGGCACTCCTCGTAGAAGTCTTCGTTGGGGTTCTTGGTGGTGTCTTTGTTGGCGTGTGAGGAGGAGTTTTGGGTGGTGTTTTGGTGGTACCTCTGATTGTTGATTTTGGAGCAGCTTTGGGTGTATTTCTAGGTCTTTGGTTGCCCATGAGCTGCTGTTGTTGTTCTGTAAGTTTCTGCATGTCCCTTTGTAGTGACTGTAGAGCTTCACTCAGTTTCTGCACCACTTCATTGCACTCCACTAAAACAGCTTCACCTCCTTTTTCTTTCTCCGCCCCTTTTTTACTGTCAATAGAGAATGTGACCTGCTTCTCCAGCCGAGGAGGATTGGAGACAGATGGCTTCTCTTTCTCCTTCTCTCCATCCTTTTCTTTCTCCTTCTTTTCTTTCTCTTCCCTCTCCTCCTCCTGTTTCAGTTGTTCCTCCATGCAAGTGAGGCGCTCCTCCAGGGTGAGACTGTCCTCCTCCACTCCCTCCCCTCCTCCCTCTCCTTGCTCTCTTTTCAGCTGAAGGAAAGCAGTTTTTCCAAGCCTCTGTCTGTGCTTGGCAAAGATGGCTTCAATACGTCTTTTTTGGGCTTCGATGCTTTTGCGTTTTTCCTCCAGGCGAGCTCCCAACTCCCAGGCCTCAGAGCTCGGTTCAGGGCCTCTGGGACCTGGGCTGTCCTGGCGGCCAGGTGCACCTGCTGGGGTGGAGGGTGTATGCGGAGTTCCTGGGGTTGTCGGGGTTGGAGCAGAAGCTGACTCCTCCCCAGGAGCAGCGGGGTGTCTTTTTCTGTTGTCTCGTCGCTCAGCGAAGCTTGTCATGCGTGGACTGTTGCTGGTGCTGTTGTTTCCCTGGCGACCATTACCAGGTCGAATATTACCGGGGGCGTTTCTAGGGGTATCATCAGATGCTTCGGAGGAGTCAACGCTGCCATCTCGTAGAACAGAATCATCATCACGTGACATATCAGAGGTGCGTCCTGATCTCTCCCTCCTCTCTCCCCTTCCTTGCCTTTCATTGTCACCCCCTTCTCCACCAACAGGCCGGTGGAGGACTCCAGAACGACATGGAGCAGAGCTACTGAGCTGTGAATTATCTTCCTCAGGGGAGTGTAGGAAGAAACCAGCAGGGGGGCTCCTTCTGGACGTAACCTGGGCTCCTGCCTTCCTCCCAGCATTCCTCTTCCACTTTTCTCTGCTGTCCTTCCCTTCCTCCGATCTTTGCTACCTGGGGTATGAACCACCTGCAGCGCCTCCTCGATGGTCGGCAGCTCTCCCAGTGGAGTTGTGTGTGCATAAGGCCCCCACGAAGAGCGCTGCGATGGAGCAGAAGCGCTGACCAGGTGGCTGAGTTCCTCTGGAGGGCTGTACGGGACACAATTCATCCCTGCTGATGTCACACCGGTGAAGTCATTGCGGGGATGCCGGTGGTGAGGCTGTCATTGCTGACGGAGCGAAAGACAGAATCTATTGGGTTTCCCATGACAATGTCAACATCACTGTCCAGCCCAAATGGGATGCTGAAAGTCACTGCGGACAGGGGACGACTGCAGAGAGGTGGATGGTGATGGAGGAATGGACAAATGGATGGGTTGTGCCAACATGAATGGTAAAGCAGAGACCACGGAAGCCAAAGTAAGAAGATTTAAAAAGTAAGATAAAATATGAATGCAGCACAACATCTACTATAGAAATCACATGAAGCCTCGAAGTGTAACTACCTGATTTGCTTCTTTGTCCAACTTTTGTGCTCTGGAAAGACAGATAAAAACAGATTAACTCAAAAAAATTCCATTTTGGTGAGATAAAACATTTTGTGGATTTCTTTCTGTTTCTTACCTGGTGACACCGGTGAGCTGATGGGCACAAAGGGCTGTTTGAAGATGAAGGAAGGAGAACCACTGAAACAGAAAAACACAACAAAGTGCAGTTCATTCACAACTCCTATATTAAAGCCAATGAAAAATGTAAAATTACACAACAGTGAGCATGCGTTACAGCTTTGATTCTAAGCCTGAACCAGGTCCTATTTCGATACATTTCTTAGGTTTATCTCGGTTTTAATCTGGATTTTGTCCAATAAATAAAGACGTTACATTGGTTTAGGACACATTCAATAATCCGACTGATTAAGGTCACGTCTGATGTTACGCCCTTGACCATCTTTGTGTGAGTGGATGCTTGTACCTGTTGCTGTTCCCACTGACAGGACTTGTACAGTCTAGCAATCCTGATACATCTGGAAGACATAGCAAGTTTCAGAGGTTGACCGCCAGTGGTCATTACAACAAAGATTCTCATTAAAGAGCTGGTCAAGGCACAGACCTGTGAGGTCGATGGGTTCTATGGGTTTGACAAAATCAGGCTTCTTAACCTCAAACCACTCCAGCAGCTCAGCTATGAAGCTCATAATGTTCAGCTGAGGAAGACAGCATATCAGGTTACCATGGTGACTCACGTGGAAAGATTATAAAGAGCGAAATAAGCAAAAATCTTGGTGACTTCATTTCACAGATAGTATCAGATCAAAAAATAGCAGAAAGATATCATCCCAAAGAACAAGGGGATGCTGCATGGAAATGGACACAACACCACAAAGCTGGAATAGGCAGTTTTACTTTGGCATTACTGGGCAAAAAACCCACAATAAGGTAAGGTAAGGTAAAAAAGCAAAGCACGGCTCATCCGGCAGAGAGGAGGCTGCAGGAGGAGGGTGTATTTTCAAATTCTTTTCCAGAAAACTGCCTACTGCAGCTTTAAAGAGTAACTTCCACACCCAGGCTGAAGTGCTGCTTGCACTGCATTAAACATGTGCATGCCTTATTTTCCATCCATACCCTCTTGTCCATCACTTTAACTGCACTGATGCATCTACATTGTAAATGTGAGAGGGCGTAATGCTTACATGCAGGGCGGGTGGAGCGTAGAGCAGGTCCTCCACAGCGAGGGGACAACAGCTCTGTAAACTGCTCTCACAAAACTCTTTGATCAGCTGCAGGTTGTACAGACTGTCGGCCACTGACATGGTGTCCTTCAGACACACATCTGGAAGGAGCAGAGAAAGAATACATAAACATAAATATGTAGTGTGTAACGTGTGTGTACGCACGTGTCTGTCGAAGGTAGCGATCAACAGATGCCACTAAAATGTAAGAATGCTTTGACAAGTGATTGCAAGGATGTAATAATAAGAAAAGTTCTGAGAAATGCTCTACATCATTTAAGTTTTTTAGTCTCTCACAGCATACATTATCTAAAAATAAATATTTAATCACTGAATGCGTACAGTACATGCATGCATGTGTGTGTGTGTGTGTGTGTGTGTGTGTGTGTGTACCCTCTAGGGGCAGCAAGCTGGGGCAGTAGTAGTGCAACACAGCAGCGATAGCGCAGCCATTAGACAGATCTTTGACCGCAGAGACCAGAGGGAAAGTAGGCGTCAGCTTGGACTGCACTTTGTCCTTCCTATAGCGAATCTAGGGGAGAAAAGAGAAGGAGGGAGGAGGAGGATGAGGAGGGAGAAGAGGGTAAAAAGAGGAAGAGTTGTGCAAAGACACGTAGGAAACAGAAACAGCAAATGGGCAAGTGAGGGGAAAGAGAGGAAGGATTGTACAGCAGATACAGAGAAAATTACAGATATGAAAATAACAGTCAACATTATGTTTGAGAGAGTTAGAACGGTGACAAAAGAAATGTACAATCAGCCAGGAATGTCCTTCTTTTTAGACGATAAACAAAACATCGAGTCAAACTATGAAGGCAGCCAAACTCCAGGAAAATTGCAGGGAGGAAAACCCACAGAAACAAAGCGCAAGACCAGTGATGCCTCTATTAAGAAACATTTGCACACACACACACACACACACCAACCAGAAGTTGCAGTGCATAGGTTAAAAATTACATTGCAAAAAGAAAAGGAAAAAAATTAATGCAAAGTAAACTATGGGTAGAAAAATGTCAGTGATTATAAGTGAAAATGAGGACGTTTGTTTGTCCTCCGGTGTCCATGCAGCAGAACAGGCACTGACGACACTGTGAGCCATCAATTCTGATCACGTAAGAAATACATAATCAGATTAGAAAAAAAGTGAATTTTAGCAAAGTGAAAAGCTCTTATACTGAAGAAGAGATAAAAAATACACCCAAAAGAATCTAACACAAAACAAACGCTGCATGTGCATCAGCTGTAACTTGCTGAATGTTACGCAGCCTTGTTGGAGGAGGACACAGGTGCAAAGAGTAACACCCGGTCTCATTATGCCTCCTATAACATGGCTTTGTAACACTTGCTTTAAAGAAAAGCAGTAAAACATGAACAGATGTGGATAAATACTGCTAATAGCTAATGAGTTTTTATTGATCCATCCAACCTCGGGGTTGGAATAGTGATTAGTTTGCAATCTGTCAGTCAGTCGGTCAGTCATTGGTCGACAGCGTGGAAGAGGTGTGGCGATTCGTCAAGTCTGTCAGTCCAGTCGAGTGCGTTGCTACGGGAGACGTGGAGGATGAGGGTGAGAAAAAGAGCGAGGTGTTATACGTTACCACTGGCGGCTTATTCCCCGACTCCTTCAAACAAAAAGCGATAGCATGCTGGATGGGGGATGGCAGAGAGAGGGAAACAAGCATAAATGACAAGGGGGCCGGTCATCATGGGAACCGCCACACCACAAAGTCACATGGCACTGCTCAGGGAGAGAGGAGCGACAGGAGGAGGAGGAGGAGGAGGAGAGGAAGGGGACAAATAAAGGGGGCGCAGAGGTTGTTTACTAATCACTGAGGGACTAATGTCACTTCCCTCTCCTCTCCTCTCCACCATCTCCTCCCCCTCGGCCTTGATATTCTGGGGCAGTTTGAGATGAAACTGATGACTGAATGTAACAAAGTCATAAACACCCCAGTGTCCAAAACATCATCTGTTAATCATAATAAGCATTTACAGGACATTTCTGCTCAGTCAGTTGAAAAAAGGTCACCAGATATTTAAAGGACATCATACACTAAGGCACTTTCCATAACGAGACAGATAAGAGTTATGTGAGGCATCTCCGGCGGGCACAATAATGTCAGCCATAGCAGATGGACGGACTCAGAGAGGAAGATAGACAGGAGAAGAGTACACTTACGGGGACTAGTTTCCAGTACCAACGGTTGGATTGACACTGCCAGAGAGAGCAAGGCGCGACAGAGACAAAATCAGGAGGGAGAGAACAAAGAAGCAGAGCAAGGTCGATGTTAGAAGCTTCAGCAACACAGCTAAAGTATGAGAGACAGCTGCTTCATAGCAAAACATCATGCGTGTGTGTGTGTGTGTGTGAGGTTGTGTTTATTACATTTTCCTGAGCGGACTGCAGGTCTGTGCATGTCTGTGACTTGGTGGGGTCTTCGTCTTCTGTGACTTCTCTCAACTTCTGGTTCAGCTATAGGAAGTTAAAGGATAAGTTCACTATGTTGTCCACAAGAGACAGAAACCAAAATATTAAATATATAATTAAAGGGTAACTGTGATATTTTTCAACCTAGACCCTATTTTCACATATTGTGTCTAAGTGACTCGTGGAGACAACCATTTTTAAAGTTGGTCCAGTATTGGTAGAGAAACGGGCGGCAACGAAACACTCAGGGCAGATGCACACCATCAATTTACGTCCACTAAAAGTGCCTGTTTTTCCCACTGGCACACTGAGATTACTATTCTTAGTGTCTGACAACTTAGAGAAAAGATCCCTACAGAGGTTAGAGAGTAAGGTCCTTTTTATTTAACCAGAAACAGCCCCAGAGTTGCTGTAGCCAAACCCACCAGACTCCATTTGAATAAACAGCAATTTCATCATTGTAAAGCACACTTCATTCAAAGTGGACAGAAACAAAATAAAACTTACAAACCATTTTGGTTTGTCTTTCCACTGTTTTAACAATCACTCTGGTTTGGTTGAAATAAACCCTTAATTCACCCAGTTAGATGTTAAAATACGTTGGCGCTATGTTTGCTGAAATTACTGTTTATTTAAATGGAGTCTGGTGAGTTTCAGGGCTGTTTCTGTTTAAGAAGAGTACCCAAGATAAATGTGACACTTTCTAATGTCACAATGGAGGGACAACTACGTGGGTTGATTTTGGCACTGCTCATCATAGACTACATTGACTTAGTCTCAATATACAGACTCTAACCGGAGATCTTGCCTCCGGAAGAAGAGCGGAGGAGCCCTGGTTTCTGGTTGTAGGCTGTTTGTAGTCCACGTGATATTGACCAATCAGGTTTGAGCCGGCTGCAGTTGTTGCCAGGTCAAACGGTCCATGCGGTGAACTAACGAGGCGGAACATAATTGGCGTCACTGCAAACGCTGAACTGAACCAAACAGGGCAGGTGTGAAAGCACCCTTAGTCACAAAAGCATTGGTTCATAGGGTTCAGATTGAAAAATACATAAATTACCCTTTAAGGCGCTCTACTTTGATAAAAATATCTTTTGTGAATCATTATAAAAGATATTTTTATCTGTGTAAATTATGAATCTTCACAAAATCAATTTTTTCCTGCTAGTTTTTTCTACTTTTGTCGAATGACCGAAATAAACATAAACATAAAGTCCAAAATCCCTAAGCAGCCTTTACTGAGATGACATGATATATGAAAACCAAAGCACTTCAACTTAAAACACCATCATTGTCAAATAATGACACACAGGCAAGTACATCCTGTGTAAATGAAACAAAAACTACTATTATACCTCCTCACGGCTGTACGCCTCCACAAACCAGTCAAGCTGCAGTTACAATTTACATCCATGTCTGTCTAGACTCATACGTAGGCGTGACAGCTGACAATGCTTCAAATATGGATGCTGCTGCCAAGAAGCTTCATCTTCTAAAACATGGATGCTTCACACACGTCTCTTCATCCCGGCAGCACAGATGATCTATACAATCGGCACAGTTTTTAGATGGACACCCAAGATTAGTGTCACCAATTCAGTACATGAAAAAATGTCTCCCCTTCTGTTCCTAAGATATGATGTTAAATGAAGGCCAGAAAAGAGTTTATGCAGAACATCATGATGTTGTTGTTGTCACAGTGATGTTGACCTTTGACCCTCTGGATATAATCTCATCATTTCATCCTATTAGACATTTGTGTGAAATTTTGTCCTGCTTAACATATAATTTTTGAGTTATGCCCAAAGCATGTTTTGTGAGGTCACAGTGACCTTGACCATCGACCTTTGACTACCAAATTCTTATTTGTTTAAGGAAGAAAAAATGAACTTCAGGCGCTCAAGCCTGTAGCAGGGACAGATGCATTTAAATTAAGCTAAAAAGCCTTTATTCAAAAACCATGTACTTACATTAAAACACTGACCGTTTTTGACCCTAAGGTCTTTGTCAGGGTGCAAAAGGGTGCACAGGGTGTCACCCAATCTTGATTAAAAACTGAGCACAGGTGGGTGACAGCAATGGATAGCAATGAGAGGACATTTTGAAAGTGACACGCCCCCACAAGTATTCTCATGCTGACCCTTTACTTCAAGAGCAACTGCGTTTTTTTTTTAAGTGTCATATGATAAAGACGGTCCTCGAGCACACACTACCTCCTTCTCCAAAGTTTAATTTGTTTATCTCTGAGTCCAAGAAGATGTTTGTGCCAAATTTGAAGAAATTCCCCTCAAGGCCTTCTTGAGATATCAGGAGAATGAGATGGATAAGGTCACAGTGACCTTGACCTTTGACCACCAAAATCAAAACAGTTCACTGTCGAGTCCAGGTGGATGTTTGTGCCAAAGTTGAAGAAAGTCCCTCAAGTCTGGTCTTAAGATATTGCACTCATGAGAACGGGACAGACAGACAACCCGAGAACATAATGCCAATATGCATATACCAACAGTTTTTCGGAAACTTGTTTTTGTAGAATTTAAATACATCTCTAGATGGTTTTGAGAACTTCAGCTTCCTAAAATGAGATTCCTTGTAGTTTTTTGAAGGCTCAAACAATCCAAAAGAGAAGCTGCAGCAGAGTGATTCTCACTGCTGACGCTGCCAGTGATGGTAAACCACATCTCAAATAGGTCTGAAAAACAGTGACCTGTCCTCTAATCAAATATTTAATCGAATTTGTGGTCTTACCCTGTTGACCCAGAAGAGCAGCGCGTTCTCCCACGGAGCCCCGACACCCATCTGCTCTGCCTCCGCCGCCATCTTCACCCTGCCCACCGTGTCTTTAGCAACCAGCGTCATCAGAGCATCAATCAGGGCGAGGTGGGCTTTCTGCACCAATCACAAGAGGGACAATTTAACCACCTGACCTGACTGTCTCTGACCATACAATGACACATTTAACCAGTAAAATCAGTACTTTAATATTCATAGTATTTTATACTTTAGAGATAAACATTTAGACAAGGTGAGCTTGCTTACAACAAAGGACCACACACACCTTGATACATTGAAACAGCTACACACAAACACATCATGCCAATACACCCACCGTCTTGATGGGAGTGGAGCTGAGGTCCTCCTCTGTGACGTCTGCATCCTGGACCTTTGGAGCGAAACCTTTCTTAATGAGGAACTGAAGCAGGGCCGAGTTGTCGGCCGGAGACCCCTGCGACGCTGGCTGAGAGACCCCCTGCGCCTGTGCCAGCAGGGCCTGGGCTCTGCAGTAGATCTCCGGGGAGAGTAGCAGCTTGGAGACGGCCGGCTTGAGGTGCTCTTGGTCATACTGGTCCTTGTAAAGCGGCTCCCGCAACTCCACAGGGACATTTTCTAAAAAAGGAAAGAGGAGAGTCCCATTGAGCTTTGTAGCCATGTGACTCTACGGATGGAAATGTTGGTTTGTCGGTAAGTCCACCACTTTGGTCCAGACTATCTAAACAACTATTACATAAATTGCCATGAAAATTGCACTGACATTCATATTCTCCTGAGGATTAATCTTACTGACCTTGCTGATCCCTTGACCTTTAGTCTAGCACCACCAGCAGGTGACTTTTTAATTTCTAATTTCAGTGAAACCACGACAACGTTTGGATGAACTGTCATGAAATATAAGACAAAAATACCTGGTGCCCAGAGGATTAACACCTTTGTGATCCTCTGACTTTTGCTCTTGCACCATCTACAGGCCAAAGTTTCTGCTTATTTTCTGAAATATTTTAAGGCCTTCTTGTAGGGCGGGGCGATGTGTACAAAAATTCATATCTTGGTATTTACAGGCTAACTGGCGATACAAGATCTCGGACATGTTTTCAGTTGCAAGTCCAAGCCACATTTCAGATGTTACAAGCACTTTTGTAAAAGCAGTAAAATACAAAGACAGGGATTTTATTCCCCTGTTTGAAAACATATAGCTGCACAACATTTACATGAAAAATCATATAAAATAAAAAGTAGAGCTCTACATTAATGTGTTTGCACATAGCAGTGGAGCTACAGAGGTTTAAAGGTTTGCAGCACAGGACACAAAACTATAATATGACTATGAAAGTAGGCCCAAATCCATTGTAGTTTAAAACAAATAAAAATCTTTGTGAAGGGAGTTAAGAAGTCATTTTCCATCTGTTGGCCTATTAAATGAATCTCGTGCTGGAAAATGATTTAAATCTTTTTCTTTATTTCGGCTATTTATCGTATTTATGCACAGAGCATCAACAGAGAGGCTGAGGGAGGGAAGCGAGACACTTTGTCCACGTCTTGTATATGAAACGTCTGTGTTGTCGCTGCTTTTTTTTAAACAGGCGCCGTTTCAGTGTCACACATTAGACTACAACTGCCAAGAAGAGTGGCGATGCACTGTGATCCACCTCACACACAGACTAGCAGCGCAGCGCTGGATTGCACCTGTGCTGCAGTAATTTCATTCATCTCACAGACTGATTTATGTGCAGCTTAAAGACAGATGTCGCAGTGTAGACTAATTAACAAACAGATTAAACAGAGGAGCAGCTCTGTGTCTCTCTGAGTGTTGTTGGAGAACTTGTGAGTGAGTGAGTGAGTGAGTGAGTGAGTGAGTGGGGCGGAGCTGTGTGGAGAGTGTGAGAGAGGAGAGATGAACACTGGTACACGTTATGTAACACAACTTGACCCTATATCGATGTAAACCGTGTTGTCTAAATTTATACCTTGCTTGAAAATATTCCTTATATGTTACATAGTCGTTCTATCGCCCAGCACTATCTCCACACAAACAAAGGTGCTGACATTTATGGTTCCCAGAGGATGAATCCTAATAACTTTGGGGATCCCCTGACCTTTCCTCTAGTGCAGAAACTGATGGCACATGCCATTTTGGGATGAAGTGAAACCATGACAACTTTTGGATGCGTTAACTCCTGTGATCCTCTGGCTTTTGCTCTTTCGGTACCTGCAGCTCAAAGATTTGAAGTTGAAATATTTTGACATCTTCTCAATGGATTTGCTTTTGCATAAAATTAGTACAAACATTTATGGTTCTCAGAAGATGAATCCTAATGACTTCGATGACTTTTCACTTAGTGCCATTATCTGGTCAAAATGTCAGTCTGTCCAACAGTTTATGAACAAACATCTGCAAAACTTCGACATTCCCATCAATCACACTTTCAGTTTGGTGCTAAGAAGCAAGTGTTTGCAGAGGAAGACGCTGAGCTAAGATGGCGAACATGACAAACGTTACATCATCAACAGCAGTTAACATTTAGCTCAAAGTACTTCTGTGCAGCCTCTCAGAGCTGACAGACGGAAAGCAACAACCGTGCTTATGAACTCAAAGGAGCTCAGAATTAATATTTTAGTGGGTGGCGGAAGTTGAAAGAGTCCACTCTACAAGCGGAGATTATTATCAAGAGAGTAAAAGGGACCCATTCATCTACAGTAGGATGTTCTCTGCGCTGCATGTGAGGAGAAACAAAACCGTAAAGTTTATGGTGCAGAAATGAGATATTTCTTGCCTTCCTGCAGATATAAGAGATGGGGAAAAATGAGTCAGCTTCCCTGCTTTGTTCTACTCTAATTGCTTTGTCCACTCATTGTCCCCTGTGGAAAGGCTTACAATGGTCACACAGGCAGCTGCCAAGAGACTGCAGCTCCACTATATTATCAGAGAAAACCAAATAACTACTGGATAAAAGCAAAGAAGTTTTCCCACTATGGAGATGAGATGACGGTAAATGACAGCGTCTGACTGCAGGGAGCCTGCAGGACAAGATAATGTCATCATCTGCATGAACAGCTCAGCTAGGTCCCCCAGACAAGACTGTGTGTGTGTGTGTGCATGCCAAGTGATCTATGGTTTGCACAGCCAGAAGCTCAGACCAGTATGAGTGGGTCATTTCATAGACACATACACACCGTGGATACAAAAACACACACTTCCCTGGCTGACCCATATTCCATCTCTGGAAGGCTGTACAGGGAGTCGGGATAATCCTGAAGATTGGAGCGGACTCCTTAAAGGAATATCAGAGTCTACATCGCTTCCATTTACTACAGCAGTCAATCCTCCTTCCCTCAAAGCCTGTACCAACTCCTTTCTTCTCCTTCATCTGTCCTTACACATCTAACTATGACTCGTAATGAGGCTACAACTGCTCCTCTTTCCCTCTGTAACCTTTATGTAACTGCAACTCCTTCTTCCCATCCAGAGGAGGAGAGAAATTACTGCATAGCCACAATGAATTTGAATGGGAGCCTCTATGTGTGTCACTACATAAACAACAGTTAAAGCGCACACTCCACTGCAGTGTGACACACACTGTTTGGGGTTAAACCCTCCGCCTTTCACACTCTGCAGCACTGGGAGGAAATAGGACTGCCGTCACCATGGGAATGGTGGAAATGGAGAGTGGCCATTCTGTCCTGATCACAGCAGAGGCAATGAGACCGGACTGCAGAGTAGGAACCAGCTAACCCATTTAACTTGATTCAATCAGAGGAAAAACAGAAACAGGCAGCGAACACTGCACAACACTAACATTGTATGGATTGTTTGGGTATGATCAGACATACATCACCAAAAATATATGTTACTGAAAAGATAATTCATTCAAATCTCCCCTCCACAGTGTCATCACACATGTACAAACATGATGGGGCTGCTGATTTTCAACCAGCTTTGTATCATAATAACAACGTGGACAGTATGTGTGAATGAACTGTGGTAAACTTCCCTCCAGGTTATCAGCGCTCAGATCAACCTGCTCATCTCTGGGCTCTAATCCGATGGATTTCGCTTCATCCAGCGGATTCTCACCGGCTCTAGGCTGTAGCTCAAACCACAGACATTTTCATACGCCCGCCACCATGGAAAGAAAGAGTATAGATGCAAATTGAGAGGGAAAGCACCCGACTCTCTCTGCTTATTTAATATAAACCAAGATTCTGTTACTGTACTGCCTTTTTACCACCTAAAATGTCTTCAGAAATGCATTTTAGTGCACTGTTTGGCTGTAAAATGAAAGTGGACGCCATACTGTTTCCTGTATTTCAAAAAATGGAGGCTGAAAAACACTTAGGTCCAACAGTTAAACTAAGTAGTAGCCTACTGATCACATATAAACCAAGACTGTTACTGCGTTGACTATTTCTCTCCTAAAATGTTTTCAGAAACACATTTTAACTTACAGTTAACTGTAATTCAAGATAGTTTGTTGTCAGTCGTCTGCCACATTGTTTCCTCAAGAAAAACAGCCCAACTTGCATTATGTCACTCACTAGTGAGGGTGTTTACTGGTCAGCTGTGGCGCAGTGCATTCTGGTAGTTGTAGGTGTTCTACCTTTTGAGCAAGAGTGAATGCCGCAGCTGTTTCTCTCTGTTTCCTCTGCTCATGTAGCACAGATTTCTAAAGTATCTGTGTCTTTCGACTGCATACACCACCTAGTTTTTCAGCAGTTAAAGACTCCTTTAAACATGCTCATTAGAATTTTCCAGAGGCCAAGTTGAAGTCCTCAGTTTCCTTGTTTTATCAGACCATTTATAAAAGCGCAGATACTGAGTTAACTCTCATATAGTAAAGAAGATCAGCATCTTGTATGTTTTATCTCATGCTGTCTAAATGCCTATTTGTCTAGACCATAAAAAGACACAGACATCATTAATTCTCTTTGTGTTAATTAATAAATGACTTCAAAAGATCTAACATGTTCTCAAAAATCGCAATTCTCTGCATGGCTACTTGAGGCCAGTCAGTCCTATAGACACTCATGTCAAATGCCCAAATCTACAGCCGAGATAAACATTCACAGCCTGGTACAACAAATAACAACAAAACATGGAAGAAATGTCCCTGACAATTGTTTTAGAGTAGTCATCCTCTGTCAGCGTCAGGTAGCATGAATCTCAGCTGAATCAGGATTGTGCATGAATCCCACGTGTGCCTTTATTAGCGCTATTTTCTTAAGGGCTTCCATTAAAATTCTATGAGGCACCCTGTGGGCATTTTCCAGTTGACAGACAACAATAGCCTCCCCTGCTGAGAGGTTTCAGCTCATCTCTCCTCCTGTCTCACTGACTGACCGGACACAAATGTAACATGAAATTCTGTCCGAAGCCATTACTGCAGCATCGAAACAAAAACATGGATCATTACATAAAGAGAAACTGTGCAACTTTACTGTTGCAGTATGAGCCTACAGTGTGACATCACGGTGTTAGTCAGCAGAGGCTGAACCCACGTACAGGGTGCGTTGACTGGAGTGTGTCATTCGCACTGAAGCTGGTGTGAAATAACAGAATCAGCACTGGGACAATGAGATGACTGAATTTTGATTATTAATGTTAGTTATCAAACAAAGCTGCCAGTTATTCTCTGTTAAACATCAGTGTAAATTAATATATCTTTGGATTTCTGAGGGTATATCCAACAAAAAATATGAATTCAAAGACTTAACTTTGTGATCTTGGAAATAATTATGTGCTTTTTCTAATTTATCAATTTCTATTTACATATTTTTGACTTGTTATGAATAGTCATAGCTGACAGTAATCAATTGCATCCATTAAAAGGAGCCCCCTACAGTATGATGTCATCCAATGCAACAAAACTTGAACACTACAAGCCTTATAACTGTTATTTGTCTCAGTGGTAGTACATTGGATTACATTGGTCCCTGCAGGTGTTACATTGGTGCACCCACTGTATTTTTGGGCCACCCATAATAAACATGAGGTACAAATATGCTTCTCCATTTTTAGCATATTTCCCAAGGGATATATGAATAGCACTTATTTTTAAATGCATGCATTTGTGGACACATGTGCAGCAGCTTTAATCAAAACCACTCCATTGTCTTGAAACCCACTATGTCACCTTCACTATACTGCCACGCGCTATAGCACAGCGTGCGTGCGTAACACTGACACAAATATTATGCGGTCCTCCTGACCCATTTGCAGCCAGCCTACACGTATCTATGCGTCCTTTACAGTCGATTTATTCAGTTGTAGTGCTATAGGCTTTATGGTTCTATCTATGTTTATGTCTGCAGGTTACAGTGAGGATGGTGAACCCCTCCACGGGCCTGATGGAGCCTGACAAAAGGCTTTGTTGCACTGCAGCGATGACAGCCTCCAGTACCTTCATGCACCACGCACCATTGAGGAGATTCCTCCCGACAAGCCTCATATTCACGTCAATAATTGGCTAAAAAAATGCTTCAGTAGTCTGGTAACCTACATGCGGAGCTAAATCTGCACAGCCCGGGAGGGAGGGAGGGACGCGCAGGTTAACTAGGCTGATCAGCAGTGCAGCGGTGGATGATGAGGATGGATGCTGGGCAGATGGATGCTGGAGGTTCCCCTCGAAATAAAACGACAAGTCTGACTCCGGCTCCATATATAGCTGGATAAATTATTAAGCGCCCCACCCAAGCAGCGCCTCAGTGATGAGAGCAGTGAAAGACGGGAGCCTGTACCTGCAGAGCCGTACGATTTCGACAGCAGCCACCGGACGCTGGCGCAGATCTTCGCCCGGCTGAAGTCGTACTTGTCCAGCGGTTTGATCTCCGGCACCGAGAAGGTCTTCTTCATCGCGCTGGGAGAGTCCACCATGGCCGCGCTGCGCCGCACGGAGCACACGGAGGCAGCAGGAGGAGGACCGCACCGGGAAAATGTGAGGAGGAGGGATGGAGGAGGAGGAGGAGGAGGAGAGAGGGGGGAGGACCCTGTGATGCAGACAGAAACATGACAATGACAACAAGGCGACTTAAAGTTAAGCAGAGCGGCTGAAAATAGAAACACGAGGCCCTGCGTTATCACATACATGAATCAAAAATCAGATATATGGAGAATAACATACCTCACAATAAGATATCGACGCGGCTCCACGCCCCCGACAACGTCACAACTTGGCCAATGGAGATGTCACAGAAAAATAACTCAAGGGTTTCATATTGTCAGCACACGCGAGCAGCAGGAATATTCCTAACAGACGCTCTGGAGAATAACAGCATCGCAGTTTCGGGCCGAGAGCGCAGACTGAAGATGTCTACTTCCACAGCAATCACAGTGTACGTGTCAGTGACAGTGTCCCCTTCTTCCACATGGAGGTGCCATTAAGCAAGGCACAGACTTTAACCCCAGCCTTTCAGTTAACCAGTAGAAATGTTGTATTTGTATTGCAAAGTGCAGAAAATGACAACAATGTCACAGAAACTAAATTCTGGTTCATTTCCGTGCATTTGATCCACTGCAAGGTGTTCTAGGACTGGATGAGTAAAATCCCCATGTGACATCATAGGAAGTTATTGAAGTTTGTAAACTTGTAGTGGTTTCATCAAGACTCATAGTATAGTTTACCATAAACTACATCCAAAAATGGTGGCTCCTCTTTTAATGCATATGGGTTTCTGTCAAGCAGCTGGGGCTGAAAAATGAAGCCAGCACCAAAGTGACAAAAATGACAGTGATGCCAGTCACAACCTTAAGTTTCTATTACGCCACAGAGGCTGCATAAATATAAACCTGAGTCATCAGACAGATGTTTTAGATGTGGTATAGAGGAGGGCTCGTTTCTGCATTGCACCCGGTCATATACAAACCACCGCCACCATTTTGACACGACTTTATTGAGGTCATGGCAAAACTTGTATCATTTGCTTTTCCACTGGACCCACATATTTGCATACGAGGGGACTTTACAACCATTAGTGCTTACCGTATTTACAGAACGTCCAAAAGAGGTTTATGGAAATAACTTTACCAGGAAATGCATACAGTGACATGGAAGTCTGATTCCCACCTTCTCATAGCCAGGTGGTTTTTGGAAATGAACAGCTGCATTCCACTTGAAAAGATCACGTATAGTATGAAACGAATACAACACCTTTGAGAAGATTTGGCAGCCCTACTTGATGTATACTGAAACTTAACCAACGCCTCTATCAGATTTGTTATAAAAGGGACATCGCACTGATACACCATTAGTCCTGTGATTAATCCAGGATTATTTATATTGCCTCTTACTTTGTGTTGTTTTTATTTCACTTTTAGGGAGGGGGTTTGGAGCCACGTCTGTGTGTGCGTTCTGTACATTTTGTTACATGGAAAATTTGAAAAACAACAACCTTACAGCAGAAATTAACATGTTTACAGCCTGGTGCAATAAACTGTTGTGGTCTCTAGCTTATTTCCCCCTTCATGGCAATTTTTATACAACTCATCTATTTACATTTTATTAAGGCTTAAAGTTCCTCATAATAAGGGCTGATTATTGAGACTCAGTCCCAGGTAATCAAATACCAATGCTTTGGGTTGGTAGTTCGGCCCGACTACCAACCCAAGGTCGTCAGTATTTCACTACCTGAGTGAGACTCAACAATCAGCTGTCTTTCTCCAAAACAGCACATTGAACCTTTAACATAGTCTGTTCTGACAAATGTTTTAAACAGCGCTGACGTAGCCAGTCTTACAAAAAAGCAGTTGGCTGTACGTCTACTTTTCTGGAGGTTTTTTTTTGCTTCATATCGGTAGTGTAGCAACATGACAGTATAGTAGGTAAAGTGTCAAAACAGAAGTAAACAAAACCCCTCATCAGCATTTTGAAGTGACTCACTAACACTTACGCTGTCTTGTTTGTGCTCTGCCAGTGCACGCCACAGAAACCTCTGAAACAGGAAAACCATGACAGTGACACTGAAGCTACTAAGAGTGAAAAGGTCTATGTGCAGCAAACAAACCCAGAGATTGACTTTTATCTGTTGTCCAGATGCAAAACTCAGCAACTCAGCAACAATATTATTTTGCAATTATTTTTAATATATAATATTTAATATTCAATATTTGCATATGTTTGTTTATATATTTGCAACCCTGACAGAGAAAAGGGTAAACATATTTAACCTAAAAACCCCCAACAACAATTCATACTGTGTTCTTATGTCAAGGTTTTGATGCATGTAAGACAGGAAACCGCAGCAGATACCTCTGTTGAGCACAGCTCTGAAATCAAAGGCTACAAACAAGAGGACATTTTGAATTGGGCAGGTGCACACTGTAGAAGCAGAGAGCAGGGTTGGCTCTGTGTTCATAAAGTTGCACTGGTTGCTGCACAGTGTCTAAATAAAGTGCTTGTATTGAAGAGAAGAGGTGCAGATCATCTTGCCATGCAGGAGAGAGTGAATTAATAAATGTATGTGTGAGTGAGTCGCCTTATGGATCAGTGAGGTCCATACTCATACAGCCTTTGAATTTCAGAGTGTGAAACTGAAGCTGCTGCGCTATATTGCATCTTGTCGCTGTGAAAAAAAAAGTTAACACAGAATGAAATTTGCAAAAAACAAACAAGGAACTGAAAAAGGAAACAGGTGTCAGGTGGAATCTAATAATATAAATAGAAATACGAGGGAAGAGTGTGTACACTATTGTCTGCATCTGTGTCTGTATCTGTTCAACCAATTAGTTGTCTATCCAAGAAGTGGGTGGAGTTTAAATCCAAAGTGGGTTGGGCCTCATCAGAAGTGGTTATTTTAAGCCTGAAATTTGCATGGATTGGTCAGAAGTTGCAATATTTATTACCTATGATTAAAGTATTTACAGAACAGCCCCAGAATTGAGCTACAGATCTTTTTTTTTAATCACAAGAGTAACATA
This sequence comes from Epinephelus cyanopodus, assembly GCA_026686955.1. Classification (NCBI taxonomy): domain Eukaryota; kingdom Metazoa; phylum Chordata; class Actinopteri; order Perciformes; family Serranidae; genus Epinephelus; species Epinephelus cyanopodus. The sequence goes on along the minus strand of CM048916.1, from coordinate 9,051,590 downwards.
TTCAACATAGCCACCAAAATGAGGATTTATTTATCACAAGCACAGTTAATGACACATTTTCACATGATACTAATACTTGTAAAAAGTACGTCATCTGTACTGGACACTTGTTTTGTCCGTGTAATGGCTCAACCCCAATAAATATGTGTAAACGTGACAGTTTGTGTAGATAGAGGAGACTCATGCAATACATGTGATGCATGACCACCTCCCTCCTGACCTTGCATGTGAAATTCCAAAGCTGTGTAAAGAAGTGTGTATATTTTACATGCAAAACGTTAAATTTGAGCAAGTCTATATTCTTATATGATATTGTTGAAATTAGAATTATGCAATTAGATTAGATTAGAGAGTAGTTTCTTTGGTAAACTGTGAAGCATATCTAAAACTTTACATACACTATTATCCCAGGGAAAACCTACATACCTGTCTGTACCCGCTGTAAATCTTCAATCGGCAATTTAGCACATGCTTTCTGGTCATATAATTGTATACATATTGGAAGAACATTTTTCACTGTTTCTCTGAGGCTTTTGAGAATCTTGGGAACCTGATCCACCCATAGCACTCATATCCCTGGAATGACTGGCTCCTTATCCTCTGCTAGCAAATGCCAAAAAATGGCTGTTTAATTTGGAGCGGTGGTCACAAAGAAGTTAATTTTACGAACTCTGGGGAGACTGAGATTCTATAACGAGGATTGAGGTGTTGTGTATGATGAGTTTTGGCTGATCCTGTGAGTTTATCTATCGCCTTTAACTTTAGCTTATACTGGAGTTATGCTATGTAGCGTTTGAAACAGAGTATGGTGAATGTGCTAGGAAAGGTAGTATCGGCACTGTCTCTACCTGGAGCTTGCTTGTACGGAGCCTGGGTTTGTTTGAAGGTGGCAGCGCTGTTTGGGCTGAGAAAGCCATGTGTACGTAAGGTAAAGGAGGTTGTTGGGTTGGTGCAGGGAGCAGTGAGACCTGGCATTAGGGGAGTGTCTCTGGGACGCCAGAGATCACTGTCTAGCCTCCTGGAGGTGTCGTGGGACCAACTAGACGAAACACTGGTGAAAGGAGGTTCCCACCCGATGACCCCAAAGACATGTTAGTTATCACTGCTCACTGGTCTATATAGTTAAGCCTTGCCATAACAGCTTATCATCGGGCTGAGGAGGTTATTCACTGAGTGCTGATCCTTTCTAGAGCACAAACTTCTTGTGTTTATTTGAATGAACGGGACCTTGAACTGAACTCTTTCAGTCGAAGGCTGAAGCACCTTGCTGTGCCCGTTGAAATGTTTTTTCCGATGTCTTTTCTATGCCCTAAAAAAAGCAACACACAAATATGTTTAAAAAAATGTGCGGCATATCTGCTACAGCTCGCTAAACACTGTGTGGCAGGGGTGGGGGTGATTGTAACACCTTCTGAAAAGTGTTACAACTAACCCCAGTGACAACTAAACACACTTCATCTCTCCTGCTCCTGTTTTCAGCATGCAACGAGAGATGGTGAAAATAACTGACAGGGGTGTGTTTGCACAGGTATTAGAGCCTGCATCAGATACGGTGAAGCAGAGAGAGGCAGTAAGATCTGTACTCAAAGAACTCGTCATGCCGTGTGACACTGAGCAGATACTGCAAGACACAGATACTGCAAGGCATTAAAAACACTTCGGCTGTCTTCTGGGGCTACCAGCGGTCAAAAAGTCGTCAATGCACAGCAGGAGGACGCCTTGACTTGTTACTTGACTGAGGCGGCGGACTTTTATTTGGACTCACTCCATGCGAGGTACACAATACAGCACAATACACAAATCCATGTAAAAACAAGATGGCAGCCATCTCTAGCAAGTCAGTCTGGCTACAAATTTGACAAATTTTAGCAACAATAACGCTAAGATGCTGTTAATTAGGAAGTACAGGGGCCTTATTGTTGTCTCGTTTGAGGACATTGGGACTTTATTGTCATCACATTTATGACATTAGGAGTTTACTATCATCTCATTTGAGGACATTGGGACCTAATTATTGTTGGCAATTTTTAGTTGTTTTTTTTTACTTATCAGGTCCCACTGGTCCCAAATAGCTAGGGGAATTTTAAAATACATATCAAAGACAAGTTCAGGTCACAGGAGGGTATGTATCGTTTTTTTTAATATGTATTTTTTGGAATTGTTTTTAATTCTTCACTCTTATGATTAAAACATACCCTGGCAGTGGGGCAGGTTGTAGCACTGAAGCTCATTGTATTTGACATCAGTTATTGAATTTTGTGATACAGTTGGAGAAACTGGAGACATTGCTATTTGTAGTAGACATACAAGGGCACCTTGTGTCAAAATTTGAGAGCTCTAACACAAAAATTCAGTGAGTTACAGGTGCTGAGACAAAAAGGGTTGCAACTACACACATGCACATATCATAACAAACTAACTAATAACTTAAAGTCTTCTCGAGTGAGCTTAGTCTGGAACTATGAATATGATCAAGCCAGGTGGCATCCAGCTTGTGGTGCTCAAAGTGCAAAAAACTACATTAGAAAAACTCAACAGCAAAGTCTCTTTCTACAAACCATGACCAGGTAAGGAAAGCATACATCTACTCATGGACAAGAGGCTCATGCTCATGACAGTGAGAGATGTAAACATTAATGGTGTCGTCCTCATCGGAGCTTTAACATTAGCTAGCTCAGTGGTGCTAGGTGAACTAGCAGTAAGTGCACACTTCCTTCTGCTTATAGCAAAGTCTGTGGATTATCTTTGGTAACTGAGTCATGATTTCTGGAATGAGATGTTGCTGTTGAATTTATTTAAATGTACATTTTTGGCACTTTGAGCATCACAAGCTGAGCACCATCTAGTTCCATTAAACTGAAGAGAAGGCAGACATCTCTACGGCTGATATCTCCAACACTCAGCGACTCACATCAAAACAATCTAGATTGATAAACAGCACTGCAGATAAGAGAAAAAATATGTACTTTTGATTTTGGAGTGAACTGACCCTTTAATGTTATCAGTAACTGCTGTGCTTTTCCTACTATGGCGAGTACAAATTTCTGCTGTGAAAAAGTCTCATTAAATTTGCTACAGTTAAGAGACACATAAAGCTTTTATAAGGTCAAATAAACTGCCATACATACACGACATAAACATGCTGTAAGTGCCCTTGGGCACAGGAGGGTGTGCTGTAAGGCATCTCTGAATCAGCAGAAACAGAAACAACGTCAGTGCCAAAGAATGCCACAGATCCAGTTTGTCCATCCAGTTTGTTCTCTTCCTGTTTGGTGGCAGCTCGTTAAAAAAATCACTGACCTTTCTCGCCCATTTTCCATGAGTGAGTCTGGTGTAGGCAGTGATTCTATCTGATGTGGTCCATCAGATCCCTTACATGATGATAAAGGTAAGAACCCGCTGGTTATCTTTAGACTCAGGACGGAGGACAGCAGTCGACATGAGCAACACTTTTTTATGCTCTGAGAAGACGACATAAGGTTTGTAAAGACATTTTTGTGTGTGTGCTTAAAAGGTAAACAAGAGCACAGGAGTGGTAAATAGACTGGGGATGGGTGTGTATTAGTTGTGACTTAATTTGAGAATTTGTTGAAATAATATATGTGTTTAAAGAAGAAATGTAAGAAAGGGGAAAGGACGTATAAGTTTATTTCTACCTACTACTTTTCGCACACTGTGACCTTTGTCTTGTTTGTTTTTTTATCATGTTTTTGTCATAATTTTAGTTTCATTCATGAATATAATGAAAAACAGCAGGTTTTACCCTAAATGTTTGTCTATTGGCAGCTCAAATTTGGCACAATTACTTTGCAGTTTTGTGAAAAAATATTTTCATCATTCAACATAAAAACATGTAAGTATTTAGGTATTATTACTGATCACAAGCTGTCGTTCAAACCACATTTTGAAAACCCTGTTTCCAACCTGAAACTTAAATTAAGTTTCTTCTTCAGAAATAAATCCTGTTTCTCTCTCCAGGCAAACAAACACTTGACTTTGACAACAATTTTTTTGTTGGATTACCGTGACCTGCTCTTCAGGACTGCACCTGACCAGTGCCTAAATGAGTTGGACATTATGCACCATTGTGCTTTATGCTTTATTGCTGTCTGAGAAAACTGCATACACCACTGTACACTGTATGCTACTGTATTATAGCCTTCTCTGTACATCCACAGACTTTTGCATTGGTTGACTTTTATATCTAAATCTCTGCTGGGGCTGGTTCCTTCTTATCTGTGTACATACATGTGTAAAACCCAGAATTAGGTTTCTTCAGTGGGTTATTGCCACTTTTCCTTTTTAAAAACTTTAATATTTTTTGTTATATTGGGCAAAAATGTGAGTTCTGTAAAAGAGGGGACTAGAAACTACATCCTTTAAGATTCAGCTCTCTGTGCTCCTCCTTCCTTCAGCACGTCAGCTGTGGAAAGCCGGCCTCCAGAACGCTCCTTACATTCAGGTTGATCATGTCTTTACTCCTCCTGCAGGTTACCTGGTGATGGGCGGCTCCTCCTCCAAAACACACTTCATCTGGAAGAAGAAAAAGAAGTCGCCTCTGAACGAAGCCTGGCGTCAGCTGAAGGGGGCACTACCCAATAAGAAACGCAAGAAGAAGCTCCCTCGGTCACTGGATAAACTGAACCTGGATAACCTGAAGAAGAAGAAGCGCCCTCAGAGGAAATTCTCACTGCCGACGGACAAAAAAGAGTTTACATCATCAAAAAGAGTCTCTCTTGGTAACACGAGGAAGCAGTCGACAACGTCACTGGGGAGGAAGGAGGACAGAGGAGGGCTGGGGAATGTAGGAGAGCAGATAAAGAAAAGGTTGTCTCTCCCTGTGTGAAGGAAGAAAGTCAGAGAAATGGAGCAAAAGTGTCTAAAAGGAGACTCAATGAGATGAAAAGCAAATTTAGAGAGAAAGAACCTTGAATTTGGCAAAAGATGAGACAAGCTGTCAGTGATCAGGCCACAGGAGAGTCAGAGATACATGTATTCAAAATATTTAATGACGTAAATGTCAGTTACTGAGGGCAGATTATCACGACTGAAAATGAGACACAGGAAACTGAAACACAGCACTATTCACAACATTAACATAAAACTGCTGTTATATGGTCACCGTAAAGTTTCACATCACTCACGTGTTCTGTTCACTCTGTCACGTTTAACAAAAAGGAAATTGAAACATTTCCGGAGATTAACAATAAATGAAAAGCTTGATTTCCCTTTTTTGGTGTTTCTTTCGTTCTTTTCTTTTTTTGAGTTATCTCTGATGGTAAATATGTTTAAATGCACTAAATACTGTACATGCTATCTACAATTACAATGTGATCATAAATAAAGTTTTATATCGCAAACAATTTACAAAATGAGTTCTGTGTCACATCAGCACAAAAACAAAAAAGACAGAACAAACTTTGAGTGAGACAGCATATAGCGTACGGTCCATAACTGCAAAACAAATACGTTTACGATAAGTTGTAACTGGCACTGCATCAGGGAGCAAACAGTTTAAATAGACAGTTATGAGGAAAAGTAAAATCTAGACTTTAATGTGCATCTTAAAGGTCCAGTGTGGGATTTTGGGAGATGTAATATATGTGTTCTTACATGTATAATCACCTGAAAAAAAGAATTGTGTTTCATTGCCTTTTTCCATTTATATCTACATAGCGAGTGGATCCTCGTCTGAAGAGTTCACCATGGTGCTTTGTCATGTTTCTACTGTAGCCCACAATGGACGAACCAAACCGAATCACTGGCTCTAGATAGGGCCATTCACATCTTTGTGTCTGCCACCGTAGTTAGCAGCCCATCGGTGAGGAGAGCATCGCAACACCACATTTAAATCACCTAGTCTGTTTGTTTTTAAGAGGAGGAGACCTCCACAGGCTCCCAGTAGAAACCTCCTCAATGTCTGGATCTTAAGTTATCAGAGAAAAAAGATGAGCACACATTAGCAGATTAGTGCTAAGGCTAGCAGCCTGTCTGATAACGTGCCAAACTGCGTCAGAGAAACACTGCTTTATAACGTGAAACTGCTTTAGTCAGTGTTTTAGCCACTTTAAATCACCAGGTCTGTTTCTTTTGGAGAGGAAGGGACCTCTGTGGATAATTCAGCTCCCCTGAAAAACCTCTTGAACAAGACATTTCAGCTTGTTGCAATGAGCAGTCCTCACCACCAGATGTTGCCAAATCCCACTAAATCGTACACACTGGACCTTTAACAAGCACAGTGTGAAGACGTTTCGGTAAAAACTATAAATACACATCTAAAATGTTATCATCCTAAGCCAAGACGACAGAATTAAAAGCTTTAAATTCTAACTTAGGCGTTATTAATGTTGATAAAGCATTAATAAAGCCTTTCAGATCAGTAATAAGCCATTTATAAGAGTAAAAAATGAGCTGCTAAGTTGGGAAATTACATTTGGTTGTCGTTCATCCTCTTTAAGGACATTTAGCTGTCTTCTTATTGAGCTCTTTATCGCGAGGATTAATTCAAAAAGCAAGCCATTAAAGGGTCCAGAGTTTCTATCTTAATAGTAAATCATCAGTTACACATGGATAGTAAATCCCTGATTGAGGATTATTTCAGTGCAATAGTCCATCAGGTCTTCAGTTAAATAACCTTCACAACTGTAAAATCAAATATAACATTCATGCCACTACTGACACTAACAGTAATAAGAAACTTGTACCAAGCCGTTTTGACAATTATAAAATAAACAACAAAAAACTAGACCCACAAGCTGAATATGACAGCTGCAGTATATATTAAGTTCGTAATAAATGGATTTTGGTCTGGATGCTCTGCAGCTCTCGATCACAGAGGGTTTCCTGCTTGAATTAAAGAGCTTGTTGAACACAGTGCAGGTTATTTTTCATAACCCGGCAACACAGATGCTGCTGTTAATATCAACCTGTGAATAATCAATATCTATCAATCATTAACAAATCCATGTTACAACTTATGACCCTTTATAAAGTCCAGTTCAGAGTCCAACTGGTCACCTTCATGAGCGTCAGTGGCCTTTTACTACACATTGCGTCTTAAAGGAAACTCCGTAATTTTCAACCTGGAGCCTACCTTCCCATGTTTTCAGTGACAAATGGGAACAATGATTTTTAAAATTGGTCCAGTATTGATCCAGAGCAAAAACAGGTTGCGATGTAACCACATGGGCAAGTGCACGTTGTCAGTTTACATCCAATAAAGGTGCTTGTTTTTGCCACAAACAGGCTCAGATTATTATTGTGAGTGTCTTACATCACGGAGAGAACCCCCAAAACAAATGAAACATTTCCCCTTGATTGTTTGCTTGCTCACTAAAGGAGACGTCTTGCTCTGAAATCTCTCAGTCATTTGACATGACACTGAAAGCTTTTTAGATAAGAGCAAGATACACTTTCAGTGCTCAGACACAACAAACTACCCCCGCCACTCCTCTCTCTGAATCTTACTCCTGTTTCCAAGACTTTCTTCCTGCAACAAGTCGCCTCTCATGAGATTTCACACCGAGACTTCCCTTTTAGCAAAACTGGAACTAACGACAAGTGTGGAAAAATGTTTCATTTCTCTGTTGGGTTCTTTCCATAATGTTGTAAGACAGTCATAATAACGATGTGAGCGTGTTAGCGGCAGAGACAAGCACTCTGAATGGATGTAAACTGACAGGAAACACCTGCCCACGTGGTTTAATTGCAGCCTGTTTTGCTGCTGCCAGCTGCAGCTCTATCTAAATACTGAACCGGTTTCAAATATTGTTATTACGTGTCGTGAGTCACTCCACATAAATACATGGAGAAAACATCCAGGTTGAAAAAATTCAGACTTCCTCTTTACGTACAAACCCTGGTATCATCAGATGTCCACTGATTCCATATACACTGCCAGTTTATTAGGCACACCTTGCTTAAAGTAACGCAGTCCTGCAACAAACTCTGCCCTCATAAAGGTTTAGATTCTGCATTGCATTTAACCAACAAGTGGTATTATTTTTTCCACCACATCCAGCACACAGATCTCTCTGGAGGATGCAGTACAAAACATCTTTCTAAAACAGTTCCAACAAAAACTGAACAGAGGACCGCTGTTAGACTGCATTAGCTTCAGAGTGATTCAACAAATAAACTCACATATACAAGAAACCATCAGAGCACATTTATCTGCCTAGCGACTCTCCACACACTTTCAGTCATTTCTTCCACGTGCTGCCAGCATGTTCCAGTTGATCAGTGGCCATCTTCTACCATCATCTGTTTAGGGTCAACTGGCAGATCTCATTTATGTCTCAACAGGAAATGGGCTCTCCAGTGTTCCACCCAGTATGAAATGCTTTGCTGTCTTGTGTCTGCTGAAGGTTGTTAATGGAGCACAAATGAGCCACTTGCTTCCAGTTGAATTAGAAGATTCGTCCACCATCACATTGGCCGACTGATATTAGAAGTTAACGATTTGTCTGTGCTCTGCAAAGACACACCATTGTCTGCTGGCAGCAGAGGTATAAATCCATTTGGTTTTGAAAGAATAAACAGTTTTTTGACCCCGACCCGATGGTCTGCTGGCTGAGGAAAAACAGGTCTTAAGGCTTGTTTATGCCAGCACAGACAGCGTCAAGTGTGTGTCTGCATGACTCGAGTGTGTTGAATGTTTATCGTTGTTTGAGTTCATTCAGGTTTCTGAAGAGGCAGGAACGTCTTCTGATTCGTCCCGGATGAGAAATGCCCCGTTGCTCTCTGTTGGCTCGGCAATACGAGACTTATAGTTCTACAGACAGAGAGACAGATGAGAATATGAGGCCGAGATTTGAATGAGATAAAGGGATCAGGAGAGGGGAAAGGAAAATAAGGAACGGGGATTAGGTGCAGCAGAAAGTAACAGGAAGTGAAAAGAGAAAGAGAAGAAAATGGGTTAGTCATGTCCAAACTAGCAAAAAGAACGAAACAAGCTGACAGAGTGAGACGCTGAAAACAGGTTCATGTGTAGTTTCCACAGTTTCACTTCAAATCAAATGTAAATGATCACAAAGAAGCACTCACGCTGACACGCAAAGCAGGCAGACAGACATGACCAAACAATCACAGATGTAGGCAGATTTATGCATTTATTTATCACACTTTTAACAATGTTTTTACAAAAATAAACCCAAAGCAATATGAAAATGTTTCTGAGCTGGCAACATAATATCAATTGCAGGCCTATAATATGAAAATAAGTATCAACATGTTGATTTATCTGAAATCTAAAGACAAAGAATATACTTTGAATGGAATATTATGCCTTTTATATCCTCTTGTAATGGTAGTCCCTTTAAGAATACTTGCTGATGATTTACTATCATCCATAAATGTCCAACTTCCTTCTCAATTGCGTGAGTCACTGACATATTTTATCGACAACACACAAGAGAGGGCAAATGCTAATTTCCAAAGCATCTCACTAATGCCTCCCTCCCCTCAGGCCTCCTCTCCTCCTCTTCTCTGTCTTAATGTCACTAACGAAAAAAATATGTAAAACAGTGCATCTGTGAATGTGCACACGCTCATACGCATGTGCACACACACACACAAACACTCGCAGCGCTAGCACTTCCTGCTAGCAGCAATAACAGGCAGCATGCGTGTGTGTGTGAGTGACAGAGTGCATGTTTCCAACATACACACATACCAGAGTAACAAGTCAGAGGAAATGTGGCAGGGAGCATGACCCACTCTAACCACCAGCACACATCTGGACTGGTTTAAGACTGTACAGCACGAGCACGCCATCCAACACACACAAACTAGCAAACAGCACGGAGAACATGGAAATGTTGTGCTCTCTATAAACTAAGTCACGATTGCATAAGACATCAGGGTAATTCCGAAAAAGAAATCTGTTTATAGTAAAAGGCCTCCTTTTTATTTGAAGAGTTAGATCAAGGTCACTCCTTGATGTTTTGCTGAAGTTTGCTTCATGGACTGTGACATTCTGGCCGGGCAATGCAACTATATTTGTGTGTGATGGGGCACTTTGTAACAATATTAGCACACAGACAAATTATATTTTGTAGAGAAATTATTAACAAACAAAGACCAATAGTGGCCAAAACTGAGACAAAACAGCCTGTCAGAAATTACGAATCATCCGATTAGCTGAAACTGTGACACACTGTGTCCGGTTGAGTGAGTGTACAGGCAAATTGGGGATGTTAAGAGCAGGAGAGACACTGTGAGTAAGAGTTGGAGGGGTTTGGAGTGCACAGAGCAAAGAAACACGGAGGGCAAATCATTGTGCACTTACGTGAATGACGACTAAAAAAATATTGAGCATAAAAGTAGGGCTACTCCTGAGAGTCAAAGATGTGAATCATCAGCTGGAGACCCTTAGTTGACTGAGAATCTTCAAATCAAGATGTATTTTTTTTGTCAGTCAGTGTACAGTGTATTTCTGGGGATCTGGTGAACGCTCCACACTTTCGTGCTGCTCTTTTGGTACAGGCAGCTGTGGAAAGACCCACGATGAGTCTGAATGAGACAGAGGAAGCTACCCCGAGGAAGATGCCTTGCCCAGTCAGGCTCCAATATTCCGTTATCCTCTGCCTTTGGCTTAGGGCACAAGTACACTGGCTGTGTGGCCAAACGTACGCGTACATAGTGTGCTGCGCCTGTGTGTATACTTGCCGCAACACAGTTGTTTGTCGCCGCAGCCAAAATGCCTGATACTGGTGGTCTCCGCTAGGGGCAGACCACAGCACTCAGACACAGAGGTCGTGAAAAGCGAAGAAGGCGGTGACACTGTATTTCGGGATGTAGTAGGCTATACACAACGCCCGACAGCCTTTCTTCAGAACTACTGTCCGCCATTGTGATGACCTCCGACCTCACGTTCACGGTCTCTAGAGGTCTACTTCACCACGAGCGCCTCTAGTGCTCATGTCAATATTGGATCTCACGCATGTGTCACGTTACCTCGCGTCAAAGTGAACGGCCTACGCGCCAAACGGCCGCAAAATACGCATGGCAGCCATGATGTGTATGTGCACGTATTGTCTGCAGCAAGTATACTTCTCCTCTTAGAAGTAGTGAATTTACAGCTCACAGAGACTTAATACGATACAGTCTCTGACTTTTGTTGGATATCTAGTGTCTGCAAAAAATTGTTGCACATTTCCCAATCCATCAGAAGAGCAGTTAGCATCCATTAGCTCAGAGGGCTAACCTGTCTTATTTCCTTTATTATGTAAATGTCGCTGTCACCCTGAATGTCCAGCCAAACCCTGTTCAAACTCTCAAACTTTAGACGGAAAACAGGGAACCAATTGTCAGCTATCAGCAGGGCAGGAATTTCACGAGGGCCACGAGGGCCATGGCTTTGGTTTTGAAGTGCGGCCCAGTTGAAAGAGTAATTGAATAGCCCTGCTGTAGTTTGTTTGTTAGCTACACATCAAAAATAATTGTAAGCTAGTTGTTCAGTGAATCAGTGTATCATGTACACTCAAAAAATATTTAAGATTGTTTGCTTATAAGTACATAAAGGTTGTTCTACACTTACAACACATTGGGTTCATTAGTGCTATTAAATAAATCACATTACTTATTATACTTATTATTACTACTTGAGTTTGTTTTATTTATTCATTTCACAGATAGTTATACATCCTTAGTCCTTAAGTGAAATCCATTATGGACGTGGACTTAAAATCATTGTTTTATTTTATGGCCTTGCTGCCCTGGCTTTGGGCCTTTGTGCCCTCAACAAACTGACAACACGAAAGGCACGAAAGTGGCCTCGCCCCTAAAATGACGAAATTCCAGGCCTGGCTATCAGTATTGAACTGCCAAATCCAATTCATCGGACTTAATTCTGATTCTTAGTTTGTTAGAATAAATAATAATTTCACTACAAAATGTTACTTTTATGGGTGAAAACATGCTAAAGTGTCCCATCCAGTGTTCACAATTAAGACACAAATATCATGCCACACAGATGAAGGTGAGGGGAAACAAAACCTACAGCACTCAACAAATGACATAAAGAGTGTGTGGAGGAGGTGCCTGTATTATAGTTTAATTCCAACAAATACAAAAATAAATTCTGCACACCTGAATCAAATGAAATGCTTGTTCAGTTTCTATCTAAAAAGTGAGTAATGGTGAGTGATCCAATAAGACTTTGAGCGAGGACACCTGCTTCACCTCACGTAGCCACTTGATTCACCTGTTGGTTATAAATTGACTGATACTGTTGGTGACACTTGCAAACCTGGAGCAAAGTACAGGTCACAGTTCTGAAACGGTTTCACATACAACACTGTGACACCGTCTGTCGCTTATTGCAATGCACAGTGCTGTATAAAAAAAAATGATATGTATTCTACAGGCAACACAGCAGGCTGAAGCACTGCAACATCGATCAACAGTTATTCTCTGACACAAGTGAACACAGTGACAGTGCAGAACAACAGAGCTAATATTCAGAGGTTTTATATTCAGCACAGTGTTACTGTTGTCCATCATGTGCACACACACACAGAGCGACTGGAAAGCAGAAGCATGTTTGTTTATGTTTGGTCATAGCAGTGAATTTAAGCAGGACAGACAAGAAGTCGAAGTGTAATGGCTTCACACTTATAGTGCGTACGACTTTAAAATACAAACTCATATTTGGTTGTGTTTCTGCAGATGTAAGCCTAATATTCAACCAATCCTCCACCGTGTTCATCAGTTAGTCACTAAATGTCTCTGCCTGCTGTTCGGTGCGGAGCAGGCTTCGTACAGTGAGTTTTGAGATCTTTTTGGCACTATGAAAATGACACTATGACTGGACAGATGAGCTAAAACTCACTAGAAGCTCCACAAAGCTGAGGGGAGCTGCAGATTCAGGTGATAATTCTCTTTAGGTCCATCGCTATCAGCAGCTCCTTTGTTTTTACAATTTTATCTGCTACACTGTAAAAATATATCACTTATAGCTGTGTGAAGTGGACCAAGACCTGTTAAGGTACAGAGTGGTTTAGTTAAAGCTGTTTTCAAATCTGATTTGCACCTGGATGTTTTTGAAATCATGTTCCACATTGTGTTTAATATTAAAGGTCCAGTGTGCAGGATTTTGTGGCATCTAGCGGTGAGGTCACGGTAGGAGAACTACAACCATGGCTGATGTGAAAAAACACATATGGCCCTATCCTGAGCCTTTGGTTTGGTTTGGTTTGTCCGTTCAGGGAAGATATAAACGAGTCATTCTCAAGTAATGAAAACACAATGATTCTTGTTTCATGAGATTATAGATGCCTGTAAATCCTACACACTTGACCCTTAAACCATCATTTAATGATCAGATTTTTTGGTGAGAAAAGCAAAATAAAAACAAAACAAAAACTGAGGCGCATCAGTTGTCAAGTCGACGAAAGGTTAGTCATATCTCTGTAACTGTATGTGGTGGCTGTCATGGTCGTACTGTGTGGTGAACAGATATTTATAGTCATCTGTCAACAGTCAGTGTGGTTTCAGGGCTTTGTTATAAAAAAGTTCTTAGTGCGAGTGGTTGTTTTGTTTGTGACTGCTGTCATCGACTCCGTTGCTGTCGGACAGTACCTCATGCTCCAGGGTGTTAAAGTGAACTCCAGAGGTGCTCTTGCGTTCACTGCCCCGAAAGCAGCACATTATCTGCCTGAAGGTCCTCCTCATGTCTTTGTCCCTGAAGCAGTAGATGATGGGGTTGACGAAGGAGTTGCACTCGGCCAGCACCAGGAAGTACTTCTCGTATCGCAGCACCCTGCACGAGTCGCAGCCCAGGCCGTCGAGCAGCAGTATGACCAGGCCAGGCGTCCAGCATATCACAAAACAGCCTGTAGGGGGAGGGAGAGGGAGAGCAAGGGTACACAAGGTCATCAGGAAACTTGTAATAACACTGGAAATAAAGTAAAAAATAAAAGGTGTGGAGAGTGACAGATAAAATAGGAGGAAAGAAAATTACCAGACTGCAGACAGAGTTTTCAAGAATGTGAAGAAATGGGGGGCTAACTAAGGGAGACAGGGAATGTACTGTAAATTCCTCTGTAGACAATGCGCGCACACACACACACACACACACACACACACACACACACACATGCACATAATCATAATCACACACACACCAGATACATAGCATGTCAGCATGAGGACTGGGTTTAGTCTGTATGATCAGATTTCATTATCATAATACTCGATTAGGCAGCTCAGGAATTCATTATGTGCACACACTCGCAGCATGTTCAGCACTAACACATGTACATGCACATGTACAAGCTGGAGACGGAAATGTGAAGATGATGTGTTAACACACACTCACACGCATGATGTGTAATGCATTCCTAAGCCCCTGGCCTCAACTGTCACAACTCCACGCTTAACCTCGAACCTTTATGTTTAACCAAGTCTTAACTCTAAAACCACAACGTGAAGACACGAACACAGCCACAATATCCCCGCCTTAAAAAATGTCCTCACTTTCAAGGTCAAAAACTCACGTTGGTCCTTGTAAACAGTGATGTAAAAGATTACACACCCCACACACACTCAGTGGTGTCTTATGGGCAGGGGAGAAGCTGTTTTCTGTCACAGTAACTAAACTATGCAGCTCTCTGTCAGGGCATGCTCAGGGTTTTTCTTGCCCTCACCGCATGCCAGAGGTGCTGATTCTCGGCTGCTGAGCGACGGCAGAAAGAAGTGTAACTTTTTTAAAACTTTGAGGAATTTAATCGAAAGTTCAAAATGTGACAGCAGAAGAAGGGGAGGCTGGGAAAGAGAGCAGAGGAGCAAGGGAGCACGGCCAGTTCAGCAGAAAACTAGAGGAATCGGTGGGAGAAGGAGGGAAGGAGTGAATGTGTGTGTGTGGGGGGAGTAGAGTCTGGTTTAACAAGTACAGACAGGCAAAGAGGAGCCTGCATGGCAGAGTGTGTGTTTAAGAGTCTGACAGTGTTTGTCGTTTTGTTCTGTGAGGATTCAGGCAAGTGTTTCCCTGAAAACTGTCTTGTACAATGAGCAAAATAAGTAATATGTACATGTGGTATTTATGTGGGTGTGTGTAATTAAAGGCCCTGAAAACCAACTTTCAATCAGCCTCTCCTGCATGATATATTATCTGGAGGGATTACTGTGTTTTTTGTCAGTGCTTTTCTTGCAGCTTTAATGTAAGTGGAGCTCTGCCAGGTGTTTCCAAGCAGCACTGAAAGACATGTGTCAGTCAATTTCGTCAAACCACATCCGCACACTCTGCTTTCGGCTCTCTGCTCAGTTTCTGAGCATTAAAGGTGCAGTCTGCGATTCTAATCCCACACTTTCTTTTTCAAATTCAACAAAAATCTCCTCAGGGTCCACGAGCTCTCCGCTCTGTGCGTGCACCGATAAACAATACAGTGTTCATACACTGGATCTCTGCAAATAAGAAACAAACATCGAGTCCCTTTGTTTCAGTCTGTGTCCCATCTCTGAATTGAAAGTTTTTTGTGGGTCAACTCAGAGCTGATCGGATCAGATTGATGGATGAGAGGAGCAGCTGCTGCGAGTGAACGTGAACTTTTAGACCCAGCAGATGAACAGTTAGTCTCTGCCTGGAGTGTGTTCAGTGCTCTGACAGCGTGGTGCTATTACATATTCCTATAACGCTCCTAATGAACCGTCCAAAAATAGAAACTGTATTTGTGGCAGGTGACGTTTTAATGGTAGTGGGCTGCCACAAATAAATGAACGTGTGGGAAACTCTGGGTTCAGAGCGAGTTGCACAACACTATGCCAGCTACTCTCCCATGTCCTCCAAGTCCTCAGCCATGAGGAGCAGAGCTACACCACGATAGTACTGAAACATAAATAATAACGGAGATATAACTGGAGCCACTGAGGCAGCGCTGACAGAAGGGGTGTATGTGTTTGGGTGTTGAAGTCAAATAACATCAATCTTTCTCCAGAACTGCTGACTCCAACTTTAATTTATGAATACAGATGATTTTTTCCAACTCAAGGAAGATAATTACAATATTCACTTGTGTAGAAAACCACATTTTTAGGTGTTTGAAGGTGAATCACATTGAGGTGATTACTTATAAGTGGAGAAGGTCACTGAATTTTATGACCCCAAACACCCAAAACGTGTTGTGGCTCCTGCTGGGAACCTACCACCGTTTACAGTAAACAAGGTCCTCCTGCCATGAGGTCACCACAAAGTCTTACTGGCAGGAGCATAGATTGAAAAATCTTGACTGAACAAACCCAAGAATCACACCAAACACACACAGATAGATTTTACCTGTTGAAGGTCTCAGAACTAAAACTGTGTAACTAAAGTAGGTACTGTGTGCAGGAGGCTTTGGTTTCTTCAGTAATGCAAAGTAGAAAAATAAATGAGGAGAAAATGCAATTGAGATGCTGAATATTCACCAGATTCCCTAAAAGAAATGATATAATAACGTGCCCTGAGTGAAGTAGGTTGTATTATACAGTATATCCATGCATTGATGACGACTGCATTGATTCATGGGGTTGATGGGTAATGCTTAAAATATATACATCTTTCACCACTAAAAATTTGGTTTGTTTATTTGTTTCAACGTTATTCTAAGAAGTTGGTCAAAGTCAAAAACATTTTAGTAGGACTGAATTAAAATAATAAGAATATCAAATAAAGTGATTTGATCATCACTAAATATCACCACAACTTCTGGATAAATAAAAAGTTGTTTCAGCTTGATTAAGCTTTTCAATGTCAAAACAATCATGTTGGTTGTACTAAAACTCGATAATGCCAAAAAATTAAGTAAACATTTTGCATCTTTTTATGTTAAACCAGTAGATTCTGTTGTACAGTGTGTTAGATGTGATTGAAAAAGTTGTTGTTTTTTTGTTGGTCTAGCAACTCTTTCCAAGGTCAACATTGAACTTAAACCTGCAGGCTGATGGCCCCAGATTCAAAAGTCCAAAAACACATAATTGAAACCACAAAATATCTCCATGCTCGTCCGTAGTGATCCAAGTGTCCTGAAGCCCCGACAGCCTGCATTAGGTGGAGTTGTGTTGCTACCTCCTCTCCCCTTGGATCTCCGCAAGGGATGTGAGGACTCTAAAACTTCACCAGGGCCTCTAAAACTTCACCTGAGCCTCCTTCAGCATATGGGTGAGTAGATACTGGCTGAATTTTCATTTTTGGGTGCACTATCCCTTTAAATTCCCCCAATAAAAATAGATCTGGGGAACATTAGTGGTTTCCATTGATTTTCCCTCCATTTGCATGATGTATTTGGGTTAGGGATGGGCTTTGTAAGTAATTTCCATATTTGAGTACTCACATTAAATTATTATGGAGTGCTCACAAAAAAAAGAAGAAAAAATAAAATAAACACAAAAATAGGGTCTGAAATGAACGCCCAAGCGAAAATGCAGGTAGGGGTTAGGATAAGTCTGCCTTTGTGCACTGACTGTCAATACTGGCTATGATATGCTTGTTTAATGTCACATAGGTTGCAATGCACACTATTCTTTTTGTCAAAATACCTCTTATACCTGGTCGCTAATCTGCCTATAATGTTAGATCAAGTGATGTATGAAAACGCTGGATAGATAGATACCTTTTTTTTTTTTTTGCTACATAGATCTGAGCAGATATTCAGTGATAGCTGTTTGTGATATTAGCAAACACTTGTGTTATTTTTGTTGTGCTGCTTACTGATGCTGTCAGGAGAGAACCGTTATGTAGGTTTCAGTAAGTTTGCAGTTTGTTGCTCAGCCCTCAATGTGTAGCGTGTGCGCGCTCCCTCACCCAGGATCATGGAGACGGTCTTCATCAGATTCAACACCGTCTCTCTGTGTCTCATCTGGGTGGTGTGCTGCGACATCTGCTTGCTCTTGTGCCTCACGTAGATAAAGATCCGGGTGTAGACGGCCACCATGACGGAGAAGGTCAGCAGGTTGAGGACGCCCCAGAACACCAGGTAGCTGCGGCTGTACAGCGGCGCCATGGTGGAGCAGTTCGGCAGGTCGCACAGGCAGTGCCAGCCCATGGTGGGAACCAGGCCCATGATTATGGCCACCAGCCAGATGAACACCATGATGACAAAAACACGCCGGGTGCTCATCTTACTGTGCAACTGCATGTTGAAGATGGTTTGGTGACGCTCCACGGCCACAGCCAGGAGGTTGAGGACTGAGGCTGTCAGACTGGTGTCGATCAGCCCCTGTCGCACAAACCACTGGAACTTAGAGAGCTTGATGGTCCAGGGACCAGTATGAAACATCAAGTGGAGGTAGGAGACACCTGGAAGACAAGAGAGGGGGTGTGATAACAGAGAAGATTGAAATTAAAACACAAGATAAACTCCTGAATGTCTTCGTTTGCAATATGTGGGTATGATGAATGTTATATTTATGGTTTGTATTTACAAGGTCACCAATTTCAGCCATCCCAAGTGACAATGTTGATATTAGGATATCACATATACTTGTGAAAATATTTATCAACAGTGGGCCAACCAGTCTGAAGGAAAACAAAGGTCCTGATCTCTTAAAGCCATACAATGCCAGGCACAACACCCGCTGTGATTGTTTTCCTTGTAATCCTGCACATCAATGGCATCTCAGCACGCGTCACTGCAGATTTACCAGCATCACGGCGCCAAGATACAGCACTGTGCTACTTCCCAGCATCTACACTCATCAACTCCCCATAAAAGCACCAACTTGATCACATTTGGTCCCCAGATGTGACACTACATGACGCAGCCTTTGTGTGTTGCACTCAAGACATCAAATACTGTATCTCAGCTAATATAAGACAGGGTTGATCTCATGAAGTGCACAGAGAGATGCAAAAACATCCATGTTAAATCACAAAAACTGTCTTCAAACAAAACTCAACACTTAAAGTTCACTAAAACAACATCCTAATATGAACACAGTTTATAGCAGCATTTCTGGCGTGGTTAAAAACAGCCAACAGATGTCAACATGCAGAGTTTATAGGTCTTATGGCACTAATCACCTTTTCTATTAATAACATGGTGAGGACGGCAGCCTGCTGAACTGACAGGCTGTAAAACTTGATAAATAGATGGCAGATAGAGGTAAAGTGCAGAAAGTCAAAAAGTAATTACAACAGTGGCATGTTTTGAACTTGTACAATAAAAGATGACAATTGAAGGCTGACATTACTGTCTCTAAGACGCTGTGGCACTTTCATTTTTAAAACTAGCTAGATATTTATTATGTGAAAACAAACTAAGGCATCTTTGGTACCAACCATGTTGGCATAGCTTGTCAGGTAGGGGGCTGAATAATAGCTATGCATGCGATTAGCCGTCTAAACAATTAAATTTCTTCACTAGTCGGCACCACAAATATTAGTTGGTTAAACCAATTAATGTTTTATTCACATTCACAGCCGCTTAACTGTCATGCAACCGCCCGCCGTTAGTGGGCGCTACAGAGCCACCAGACAGGAGTCCCCCTCCCCGGGGTAATGCTCGAGTACACTGGAATTTTAAAACAGCGCAGTAGGAAATAAGAGAGATGTGCTCTCGCAAACCCAGCACGGTTTGTCAGTACTTTGATCCAGAAAATGAAAACAAGGTAGCATGTAGGCTGTGGCAGAAAAACTGGCATATAATCACTAGACTGAAATGCAGTCCAGACTGGAGCACATTAGCTATAAAATGACGGAGGAGATAAATTGTGCCAAATTTTGACTGTTTTCTGAGTGTTTCCCTTTTTTAGACTAATCGACTAGACTTAATCAAAATTTTTCGTTTACTCGCCAGGGAGATTAGTCGCCAGGAACATCCTTACTAAAAACGAAATGTTGGTGAGGAAACAACTGGCATGGCCATTTTCAAAGGGCTCCCTTCAACTCTCACCTCAAGATATCTGAATGAAACAGATTTTACAGGTACCCACAAGTCTCCTTCAAAACTCCTTCAAATTAAAGCTGTATATTTGTCTTTTTAAGTAACATGGACAACCAGCCGATTTAAAGAACAATGACTATCCCATAACATTTTAAAACAGGACTGTTGTTGAACTCAAATATCTGGTAACTTCAACTACAAAATAAGAAACCAAACTATATCGGTACGAGATTCCTTAAATCTCATATTAACATAGTTTTGAACTAGCCTATAACCTTCTACAGCATAATTAAATATATGAAAGTCAGTTATGGTTTTTGGTTTTGGTGTGCCACTCCAAGATTTACAGTATCCCCATCTGGCCACACCTATGAAAAGATTCTGGGGGCGCAGCTGCCTGACAGCCTGCAATCTGAAACATTTCAGAGATTACTCTGAAGGCCTTTTTTGAGAAAATCAGAGCTTTAACACTTTTTAACACCTGTAGATACCCTGACATTGTGTGCCTGTTCTAGTGCTGTACTTTCTGAGCGAACTGTAGCAGCACTAAAACCTGATATAAAATAACATAACAGATGTGACAATGCAGTTTAGGTATTCGGATCATTTGTTTTGTAGTATCAGTAGTTACGACAGGAATGTAAAAGCAGATGAAGTAAAACATTGTACCTGAGAAGAGGTCAGCCAGAGCCAGGTTACCCAGCAGATAGTAGATAGGGTAGTGAAAACGTCTGTTTTTTAAAATGGCGCCTATTACCAAAAGGTTTGAAAAGATGACGATGAAGCAGACCGTCATGCCCAGAGTGACAATCACATAGCTACGTGTGCTCCAGGAGTCGCTAATGTTCTTTCCACTCAGCTCATAGAAAAATTTGATGGTCTTGTTGTAGTAGCAGCCTTCTGGGTCGATGGTCGTTGTATCCATGTTGAGATATCCGGCGGATGTCTGATCAGAGAAGAGCTGAAGTAGACAGGGAAGAGAGTGACGCTGCAGACAGCGAGCAGAGGGTGAGGTCTAGGGCATCATTCAGACTTGCCCTCTTTGGTGTGTTGGCGATTGGCATGCCATCAGCTGGACAGGTGAGGACTGCAGTTTGAGGTCTGAGGTTTTCACTGTACAGCTGTCTGGCATCCGCTGGTCTTCAATCTGTGAACAAATTAAGCATTAGTTGAAGATAATATGTGAATATAATAATAGCTACAACATCCAACAATGTCTAACCAGGAGAGTGACCTGCCAATCAGCCCAGAGTCACGTTCAGAGGTCAAGACGAGTCATACAAGTTCATTAACCAGGACAAGCACATTTTTTCCCCCAGTACTCTTCGAAGTCCTGCCCCACTGCGCTATGATTTTCTTGTATTTGTCACATCAACAAACTGAGGTCGGAAGCGATTAGCGTTAGGGCAAAGAGGTTATGGTTAGGGTTAATACTAGCCAATCAGTGGGGTGGAACAAGGCGAAACACTCCAGAAAAAAACCTGCTGGACAAACACACCGTACATAAACTATATGTATGGTTTAAATCATTATCACAATATTATTTGCTGTACTTTCCTAAAAAGCAGCACTTAAAAAAATGCAAATATAGCGAAGTGAAACACCAAACAAGAATGAATCCAGGGTTGGATTTTACTTTCACTTCTGCTGGCGAGCGTGTTAACAAACAATAACTGACAATCCTGCATAGTATTTTTTATAACTTCTTTGAAAATGGTCATTTACAAATAAACTCTAAAATGTTAGAACTTGCAGCTTTTCCTTGTATTATATTTAAGTCAATTGAATATCTTTGTGTTTTACTGTACAAACATAAGACATTTAATGACACTTTTCACAGTTTTATTACATACCAGAGATCAAATTATAATCAGCTGAGAAAATTACTGGCAGATCAGTTGATCACAGTAACTGTTCAATACACATTAAAAGGACTTTTCAGTGGAGACATATTGTGCCCTGCAGTTTAACGGTTGAAATTAACAAAATTTCCATATTCATAGATTCTCGGGTTTTCAAAGATGTAGTCCGTGTAGTTTTAAGAATCTCAACATAGGTGAGGATCAAATTAGACATGCAATATTATTCAAAGCTTTCACACCATTACCACAAAAATTAGTGCTTGTACATGGGATCTATAGAACACACTAAATATAGGCGATAGACTCCTTTCCTATTGTCAGTGTCCACAGCACTGAAGCAGACAATATGCCTTTCTGTGTGCGTGTGTGTTTTTCTGGTGTGTCAAATTTCATGTCACAGGCAGGCTGGAAAACAGGTTAGTATACAGTAGAGAGCAGCATGGAGGCTGGTGAACACTTTGAAGAGGTTACTTCTTTTAATATTTCTCATACGTATTCAGTCTCTCTTTCAAACTCAGTGCTGAATAATTTGGAACCATGTCTGAGCGCTGCTTGGGTGGAAATGGACGGTATTTTTTTTGTTGGTGGCGCGTCATTGCATCCTTCCGGTACAGGAGCTAAAATAAGAGCGTTTACCTGGGTGTTGTATTTCCATCACTGCTGACGAATACCTACTACCACTACTGAGTCCTTTAACCTGGGTGGGAATGCCCATTGCAACCGTCCCCATTACATAAAAAAGCCAGATATTAGCAGGTGTTAAAGGGTTTTTTGTGCAGTGGAAAAGGGGCTTTTCTCTGCCACTCAGCAGTGGTGGAATGTAACTAAGTACATTTACTCAACTACTATACCTAAGTAGAGTTCTGAGGTACTTTCTTTATAACATTTTGGAAGCTAATATTGTCCTTTTTACTCCACTACATTTATTTTACAACATCAGTCACCAGTGTCTTTGCAGATTCAAATTATGTATGGACGAATAAATTATGATGTATTATATGGATAAAGACAATGAATGAAATATGGAAATTAAGGAATCGATGGAATTATCCACAATGCCTGCGATGCCACACTGAAATTCAGACCCTGTATTCATATATGTCTTAAAGTTATCATGATAGCACAAAAGTTTTTGCACTGTCAGTGAAATAAACTGGTGCTGAAAAAGGCATCATCAAGATTGAACCGTGTGAGCTCACATTATCAGTTTGGACCGCTTTTTCCTTTGCTTTGCTTTACCACAAG
Source organism: Epinephelus cyanopodus (assembly GCA_026686955.1). NCBI lineage: Eukaryota > Metazoa > Chordata > Actinopteri > Perciformes > Serranidae > Epinephelus > Epinephelus cyanopodus. The sequence goes on along the minus strand of CM048916.1, from coordinate 9,028,624 downwards.
GTTTTCATAAATAAACACAGTCTGTAAATGCAGCTTACCAAATATGTTGTTTTATTAAAAATATGATCACGCAAACAGCAAAAATGTATCTTAATCATTAAGCTGACATGTCAAAAAATTTTGACCTCTGTATAAACCAGAATATCTTGATCAGGTGCAACAGCAGCTATAGTCACTATAATACCACTGAGCTCAAAGACCAACTATCTATACAGGCTGACAAGTCACAACAGGAGCATGGGAGGGTTTATGGCTGTGGTGAGGTAATTCAAACCAACCACAGCTCAGGGCAGAACTCAGCCTTCACTTCAAGACATGCACTCAAAGCGTGGCCAACAACAACGGCTTTAATCCCCTATTTACGGTAAACTTGTACAGGCCGCATGGCGCGTTTTGAGTCAACAACACTCCCTCACACATCCTCCATTTTCCTGTGAAAGCCAGCGCAGCACGACGACGCGCACTGTACCGTCGGCTCCAAGTTCAACTCTCCCTCAACAATGGAAACAGCAGAGCGGCAGACTCCCTGCAGCAGAGACACACCTCACAATTACACAATCCAGCTATGTAACTCAATCTCAATCCAAACATGCACAACACACACACACACAGGGAGGGAGCCTCAGTGACCCACTCTCCTACCAAGGGTGTGTGGAGAGAGATGCCAAATCAAAAACAGAAAAATGTGGAGAAAGTGAGAACTTAAGAGGCTCCAGAATGAAATGATGGATGAGACACAACTGTAAGAAAAGGCTTTGATTAAAGGAAACAACGTAAAACAGTCGAGGAAAGTAAAAAAAAAGAGCAAGAATGTGAAAAGACCCAAAAGCAAAAACAAGAAGAAGTCTCAAATGTCCAGGGACAGAATATAATAATGCATTTGTGGTGTGTGTCCATGGAAATGTGTCTGTGTTACTGACTGAAAAAAGCCCATGAGTTCTCCTTTGTGTGCGGTGCAGAGAGAAAGTGACAGACTCCTTTTCTTCAATTTCCCTTGAAGGAACTCTGTCCCTGTCTGAGACACTAGACATCAATCAAGCTGTTGCACTACAATTGATCTTTGAACCCAGACCATGAGCACACAGACATGACACACCTATGAACTCTTCTTGCTGCTTTACAGTTTAATTGTCCTTTCTTTGCATGTGTCACTATATTGCATTTCAACACCAGCTTAAGGAACTCAGCAGCTCCTGACATTTATGCTGACTTTCATGAAAAGCTTAAAAACATGAGATCATTTCGAGGGAAATATGAACCAGAAATGTGTGATTCCTGTGAAGACACACTCATCAGTTCTCTTCTATGTAAGCCCGCCAACCAGTGGCACGTTGAGTTAAGGATGTCTGACCTTTTCTCCTGTCACACTGATTCCAACTGAAGGTATCCAAAGATACTAAGTACTGATAATGTAATATTCATATACGCTAATTAACAACCCCAGCCCGAGCCTTTAGTAGAACATAATGCCACTGTGAGTGTGTGTAAGAGGAAGAGTGATACAGAGGGGGGAGAGGAGGTGGAAGGTGGACTATTGCGTGCATTGTCTCTGTGAGTTATTAATAACTCGGAGCACGTCTGACCGCATCACTGGATGCAAAGCAAGTGCTTCACTTCAGTTGCCAACCACGGATAAGAGTCCACATCTTGTCCCACCTTTTCCTTTTCCTCTTCCTCTTCCTTGATGGACAGCCAGTTTAGTTTTCTGAAGAGGGGGTCCGTGACTGAGGACACGGGCCACATTCGTGTCTGACATTTGCTACCTCCTTTCAGTTTCCTCCACAGGTTTAATGGTGGGGAAAAAAAAGGACATTAGAATACGGAGTTGGATGTAGATCACTATGGCAACAACTAGAGCTTCGCCACCTAGAAGCATTCGGGCCAGCCCTAAAAATATGTTTACTTTATTACTTGGTACTTGGGTAGTTTCTTGCAACCCTAGAATTAAGATAAAAATATTCACAAACTAAAAAACACTTCTGGTAGCTGGTAAGTAATGTTTAATTTTTGATTTAACAGAAAAATGATGAATCCGCACACCAAAATGAGCTCCCGTGTATTTTAATAGCGTGACGTTTCGAGCTCAACGCTCTTCCTCAGACTGCTGAGTGCAGTCTGAGGAAGAGCGTTTTTTCTGTTCATTGTTGATTTTTTAGATCCAGCACCCAACCCAAACGGGCTTTTGGAGATGTGCGCGTCCTTTCTTCTGTAATTTTTGATTTAACACTAAAAATTAAAACCCTACTTTTAAAATAGTCACCGATTATTTTAATAGTTCATTAGTCATCAATAAGTCGACTAATTGTTGTCTCCAGAAGGAGCTGCATGAAATCTGATAAATTACCTCAAGTGATGTCACTCGAGTCGAGTTGAGGCTGCAGGCTACAAATTTGAATATGAAAAAACTGAGGGTGTAGGGTAGGGATGTCATGAGACCTGATACCTCTGCACCAAGTCACATCTGCATTTACACCTACAGGTGTACCAGTGTGTTGTTAAATGGCAAAGGAAGAAGAGCGCCTTCCAGAAGGGAAGAAACAGAAAGTGCAGCTGCAGCAACAGCTCCACCTCGACTTGTTCAAATGAAAGGTCTTTCCTGAGGCCAGCATATCTAGTTAATTCTTTGTAATGGGAGCGCCACATATTTCTGCTACAAACACCAACAGCCTGACGAGACACTTAAAGGCCATGCTTGGCATTTTTTTTATTCTTGACATCGAGAATTGAAAAATGTTCAAGTTTTGGTAAAATGCTGCGCTGGTCACTCACTTTTTAGCCGGCTGTCCAATCAGAACGGAGGAGCAGCAGGACAAACAGCCGACCTCAAAGACCTTCCATCACATCTTACATGCACAAGTGCTGAACAACAACAACAACAACACTGGGGGAGAAATACACTCTGGGCTATATGTTAATATGTTTCCTCGCCCACAAAATCTCATGAACCCACACAGACCGGTAGGTTCAAGGTGGCGCATCAGGGATTAGTGATAAAATTAACTGGTATTGTACAAACGCTACATTTCTGGTATGGTGACACACCTTGTTTAGGGTTAGACACAAGTGAGCCACACCTCTGTAGCTCTTCGCCAGCAGCTTGAGGCTAATAGCTACTAGTACAACATATTCAAATCTACAACCAAACAGTCCACGGCCAAGTTGGATTGTTAGCAATATAAGCACCAGGTTTTGGTGAGGAAGGAGAATGCATGGAATGAAAGATTTCGATCCTTTGTTTTTCAAACTGTCATTGATGAGTCGAACATTGCTATTCTAAAACGTTCATGACTCATATAATCACGACCAATTTTATACTTAATTATATTTAATAAAAGTTCTTGTACAGCTGCTTGTTTGTGAGACAACATTTCACATTTGAAAAACTGTGGATTCTTTGTCTGACTGACTTGTAGATGTTTCAGTTCAACAATAGTCAAACAACCAGCGTAATTTCGTTTATCGTAAGTGGTTGTTTAGCCACCAATTCTCTTGTGACTGAACACTAGCTGCATTTCAGTGTGAATCCTGGAGGCTAAAACCTTTGATAATCTCTTCTGGTGCAATTTCACAACTGACAATCAAAGCAGCTGCAAAACAGTCGAGTGAATTTTAATCTGTGACTTCAGTATCAAAGGTCACAAAAGAACAAAGTTGTTGTTCAACGAAGTACAACAAACGCTTCCCTGTCGTAGATTAGAGTGTGCAGAAGATCAAGACGGAAGCCATTATTTTTGTAAGCTTGATGCAGCTCAAAAGATCGAAAGATGCAGTTGGAGATAAACACCAACTTCATGTCTATCAGATTAGAAAGTCTGAATACACTGTGTTTGGTGCAATAAAACAATGTCTCTGGCAATTCTGGTCTTCAATAACTAATACATCTTCTCAAATATGCATGAAACCAGACATAGATTATGCAGCTACAGGTTTTAGATATATGCAGCTGCAATCACAGGATGTGGAAACACAGCAACCAAATCCCCACAGAAACCCAGCTCTCATCTCACGCTCTCGGAGCTGTTTTTAGCTAAAAAGCTCCAAAAACCAACAGCACACAACCTGCCCAAGTTCAAACAGCTGGTGGAGAGCAAAGCAGCACTAAGAGAAGAGTGATTAGTGTATTTAAAACATAAAAAACCTAATATGGTAGAAAAAGTTTTCCAGACACGTGACTTCAAAACAATGTTAATGGTGCTAAAAAAAAAATAGCACAACAGGTTATTTCATATCTTGCAAAAAGTTAGAGACTGATGCTTCTCTCGTATCTGTACAGTAAATATAAAGATACCACCACAAACCAGTTAGCTTAGCTTAGCTTTGCACAAAGACTGAAAACAGGGGGAAACACACACTGTCCAAAGCAGGGACGGGTACGCTCCAAAGTGTGGGTTCACTTTACTAACTTTTATGAAAGCGCTGCTAAATACAATCAATGTCAAAAGGTAGTTGCGTGCAAAGACGGTAACATCGGGAACCATGTGAAACACTACATTCTATGCATCTAAAGCAGTGGAGCATGTTTGACTGCTTCAGGGCTGCCTCCTGGCTGTGACACTAATGGGATCTGTCAAACTAAAATTACGACTGTCTCGACCTTGTCAAGTCGAGGACAAATTAACACTCGTCATAAAAATAGATCTGTTGTTATTAACTCACGACACTGTTGGCATCAGTTTTAAGCACTCCCTCATCATGCATAGAGGAACCTCAGAAACAACAACTTGTTTCTGCAAAAAGTAAAATCAAAATAACGTCTGATTCTTTTCACATCGTGTCATGTCATGTCTTAGCCTGGAAATCCAGATCAAATCTAGAAAGATTTTGAGTCTGGCCCTCACTGATACACCCTTCCTACACAAGCGGCGGCACTAACTGAGGCATATTATCTGGATAGCACGATAGCCAATCAGAGCAAAAAACAAGGTGACGTATTCATTGCAGTAAGCCCCATTTGTTTGCCGACCAGTGGGGCTAAGTGATATATTATGCTAGTCATGTCTTTATTTTTTGCACCATATCACAGAGAGTAGTAGGCAAAGGACGATACAAAAATTCACAATCATCCCACAAGTTATTGCAATTCATGATATTATCCCGATTATCACTAAAATATGCTCAAAACTCTTCATTAACTTTTTATAGCATAGGACTATATATTTTTTAGTGAACAACCTTTTTAAGGAAAAACAATCTTAAAAAGTCAAGCCCGGGTCGTCGGTGACTCAGTGGTAACGCAGGTGCCCCATGTACAAGGCTGTCGCCGCAGCGGCCCGGGTTCGACTCCAGCCTGTGGCCCTTTGCTGCATGTCACTCCCTCTCTCTTTTCCCCTTTCACACTTGTCTGTCCTATCCATTAAAGGCTAAAAATGCCCTCCCAAAAAAAGAAAAGTCAAGCCTTTCAGTTATGTGAAACGGTATCATATCGTTCATCACATAAAATATGCCAATGCTTGATTAAGATCTTTTGCATTTTGGGAGGTTGAGGCATATGCAGCCTGTTTTTGACATAATATTCACAATTATGCTATTAATGGTAGTTTACAATAACATATTGTGAGTGTTTTCATCTGGATCCGCGGTAATCTCGCACATCATCGCATCCCTGGAGAGTAGTATCATAATACAAATTAGCGTGTATTTTTAAACACAGGTAAATGTTTGAGCACTGCTTGGGCAGAGACAGACTGCATTTGTGGTGGCCATCACTGCATCTCCCCGGTAAAGAGACTACAATTGGCGCTCTTTCCCAGGGGTTGTGTTTCAATCAATGCTGACCAGAGCCGGATAAATAGCCTACCTGTGACTACTGCGGAGTCATTTAACCTGGGCATGAATGCTGATTGTAAGCTTTTCCATTACATTAAAAATCCAGACTTTAGCAGGGGTTAGCAGTTTTTTTGTGCAGTAGAAAAGGGGCCTAAAAGTATCAATATACCAAAGTATCAGTATCAATAAACAGTATCAATAAAATCCTAGCAATGCTCATCCTTAGTCCAAAGGAAACACAACCTGCCTATACGCACCTCTAATGCTCAGTGATTAGCTTTTCATATTGAAAAATATAAAAACAACTCTGGCTCTGAGCCGTTCACTGGCAACCTATGGAGACTCCAGGAAGTTACTGGTTGAAACGAATAAATAGTCCAGCACACAAACTCCCATGAAACACTCCTCCACTTCAGTTCTTGAACAAATTAAACAAAGAGAATTTCCTCTAAGGTATCTGGCTGCTGGGTGTGGCCTTAAATTAAGCATACAGTCATAAGCATGGGATCAATTTTCTACCTCTCTGCAAGAAAGTGAATAAGTGTATTTTCCAACGTGTCGAACTATTACTTTAGACGTTTATTCTAAAGGTACTGCTTTGTTTTTGTTTTCTGTTATAAAGCATTTAAGTGATTATCCTGGAGATACACAGACTGTAAATGTACACTAAAAACATGAATAATATCCCATTTAAAGAGATTCATGTGATCTTTCAGCATCAGAGTAAAGTAATGTCCGATTATAGCATTTCCAGTGTAGCTCATTAAAACTTTAGGTGCATTCCTAAACTTGACCTCATGGTATTTCCCCTCCCAAAGAAACTGACAAAGCATTTGCTTCCCTGACTCTGGGCACCAAGTTCACTGCGGTGCTTCCACTCTGTGTGGCTCTGAGAGGCCTGCATTTGCATGACCGTGTGTTTTCATGCATCACATGTCTGTTTGTGTGTGAATGGACTTGGCTGAATCAGTAAACACCAGTTTGAATGCAAACCAGTAATTACCGGGGCTGCCACACCCGAGTCTCTTCTTCTCCTCCTCCCTGCTCTCTGAGAGTGGAGCCTTAGCACATCAGCTTCAGCTAGTAACACAGAAGATTTACACCACACACGCAACTGTGACTAAAACCAGTCCTGCTACAGAGGTGGTGGTGGTTTGTGACGTCTAATTCCAGGTAGAATCTGAGCTTCCACTTATCTCTGTAGGCACATGCAGACACCTATATTCACTTTCCGGCTGGGTTTTTATCAGTCACAGCTTGTCAAGACATTATAGCCAGATCTGCATTCCTTTCATGATTTTATCTTTCTTGTCTTGATACTCCTCCACTATTGTAATAGTTTCCTCCGGCGATGGATGATGCTCCTGTTACCGCTCTACTATGTCGCCATATTTGCTTTGTGACGACTCCCAATCTGATTTCCACCACCTTGACCGCCGTACACTCACGTTACTATCAGTAACAGTTCAACCTTTGTCGGTAAAAGCAAAGAAATCTCTGGTTTTACTTTTCACCATCTCTGTATGCAAGCGCAGAGTAGACAACCTGCTTCCTGTTTACACCTGCACATGCATGCCCGGTGTACGAAAACAATTATGTGAAATGCATCTTCAGGCATGTTAGTATGGATGGAGAGTAATACTGAAATGGAGCTAAAACCCTCGTGTCCGCAGATCGTTTTTGCTTTAAAAAGAAAACATGCAAGTGTGGATGTGGCCTGAATGCAGGTGATTTACTTGAAGTATTTTCGATAAGACTGAATTACAAGTACATAATAATGTCTGTATTTCCCCTCAATGACTCAACTAATCTTCACATCTCAAGCTTCCCTTCAACAAATTAGTCATCTGTTCACCTTATAATAACCTGAGTTTACCAGAAACCAGTTTGGTAAACATGGCACATGACTAAACTGTCCCATATTTTACACATTAATGTACGCACATCAATAATAAATTAACTGATAAAGCAGTACATCAGGTCACAAACACTGTCCAGTTCCAGCTTCTCATATGTGAAGATTTGTTGCTTTACTTTGTTTTATATCACTGATAATTGAGTATCTTTGGGGTTTGGACTGTTCAATGGACAAAGCAAGAAGTTTAGAGATGTCAACTTGGGCTCTGAAAGGCATTTTCACCTTGACTGAACTCTGTGGTTTTCTTTGAGGATGTAGGCCGTGATGATTGAGTCGATGATTGAGATGATTGAGGATTATTCAACAGTGACACAGTACGATACCGAAACCTTACATTTTGATCTCACTTAGATAAATATGAACATGTTTTTAGACAAAAAAAAAAACCCATGTCATTCAACAGAAGACGCCAAAGTTCTCAATGCTGATTGTTGTCTAACTCCAGCAGCTATACCAGAACTTGACCTGAACAAGAACAGTCTGTAAGTGAGCAAATTTTGACTTAGATCGGAAACTATCTGATCAAACAATAAGTCAACAAGTTCGCAAATTCAATCACATTCAGTGAGTACTTTTTGATGAAGTCTTACAGACACATTTTGGTTGATACCAAAAAAGTATTAGCCTTAGGTCCGACAACCAGCTCTAGACGCTGCATTGGACTTGAGATAAGTATTTGTGCATTTAATCTACTAAGAAAAAATGCAGTAAAATGACTATATTTGTATTTTAGACAAAAAATGCTATTTAAAGACATACATTTGGGTTCAAGGACATCATGGTTAGCTATTTCTCACCATTTTCTGATAGACAACATGTCTAATCCATCAACTTTATGTTTTTTTTTTATATGTTTTTTGGCTCTAAATGGAAAGAAATAGGAACACTTGAATGTTTTTGCAGTCCGGCACAACTCCACCACTTTATACAGCCTGAACAAAACTGCTGTTAAGGTGAGTCAACACTCTGTGACACAGTGTCAACACCACAGGTACAGTATGACCTTCACAAATGATTTATCGCAGGGCTGTTGTGTGCCTGATTGCATTAGATTGTACAGGTGACTAAAACACTGCAGACACCTGCACTGTAGAATATGAACCATTAAAGCAAGTCATGTTATCTGTGTCTCTTGCCTGACACAATGGAGGCTTAGGGGAATCATTTATACTGTAGGATACACCCTGATAGATTCAAAAGAAGGACACAAAAGCTGAAATTTCAAATGTAATATGCTGAATGGAAGAAAGATGTCACTGCTTTTGTTTGAGGATAAGACAACATGGGGAAAAGGCATGGTCACAGTGGCAGTGTGAGGATGTTGAAATGAAGTCCAGACTCCCTCCACACCGCTGAGAGACAGTGCAGATGCCTCAGCATGCTGATGGAGCCCCGAAACAATAAACACCAACAACTCGGCCTAATCTTCCAACTGCGCTCATTTCAAACTCACAGGAGACATATTCAACACAGCAATTCCATGTAATATGAAGCCCACTGAGGAGAAACATCTGAACTCACCTTTTCCTTTCGTCTATGAACTCGTTTATCAAGTTAATCCAGATCCTCGTCCAGCAGAAACAATGTTCAGTCGTACCTGGAGCCACCTCCTGCGCACTTCCACCGCCCTCTGAGCACCAGGTGTGAAAATGCGCCGCAGTATTTTAAAACAAAAAAGCACGTTATTATTTGTCTTTTTATCGAGGCTCCATTCCAGTCTTTTCTTTTTGTCCCGCACAAACTTGGTGGATACTCCCCTTCACCTGGGTTTGGACTTGTCTCCTGCTTCCGGTGGTTTGAACAGTAGTTACCTGTGCGCAGTGATCCGCGCTGTGCGTCCCTGGAGGAGCAAAAGGGTGCGGCACGACTCTCCGATGACTCCGCTGCTGCTGCTGCTGCCGCCGCCTGTCTTTCACAAAGGAGCGGGTTGGTATGTGGCTCCAACCAACCTGAGGCAAGGGGCCCCGCCCCCAGTGGCCCCCCTCATAGAGGACGTGGAGAGGGAGCAGCCAATGAGAGTGCAGCTGGAGAGTGATTGACAGCGTGGGCGGGGCTGATATTCAGGCGGGTTTATATGATTGTGATAGTGGCGGGAGGTGAGGCAGTGATGGAGATGGAGTTATGGCTCTTTGAGGGGAGCCGGATCTTGGTGAGCTGTTCCTTTCAAAAAACTGGCTCATTTGACTGATTTTTATATTTATTAAGTTTTAAGAAGCCAGCCTGGTGGCAACTCATTTTATCTTGGAAATAATCACTGGGAGGTGTGATGGGGTGAGATTTGGAGCAAAATAATACAAAATTAGATATCCCACAATATCTGAGTTTGAATTATTCTGAAATATTGATTATAACCTCATTTGACATGTGTGGACTAGATTTTAAAGTCTGATCTGGAGTCATTGTAAATATTCCACAAGGTTGCGCCATATCACTCTGCTTTGACAGTGACATCACTATTTTGGATTCAACACTTACAAATAAACATTAAAAAACAAAGCAGGCTACAATGAATTTTGCTCAGGGGAGGAGCACACAGTGATATTAAAATAAAATAAAAAATAACGGTTCCCAGCTGCGACTCGGTTCCCATCGTTCATGTTCACGTCATTTATTGTTGTAGGCTTAAAGTGAGTCTTACATTCTTCAACTGTAAAAAAAAAAATGCATAGCCTGTTTTAAAAAATACTCAACTAAACTCAACTAAAATCTGCATCATCTGTAGCCTGGCGCCTTTTCCTCCAACATCACTAGCAATGGTTACAGTATTCTTGAGTCTCCCGAGCTAGGCTAGCTGTGGATTCCAAATCCAAAAAGGGGTAAAGACTCAGGGGAAAAGTAGAGAATTGAATAGTGCGCACAAATTTGTTTGCTTTAATCGACAATGCTGCAAAGTTAAAGTACCAAAAAAAAACAAAATTAGCCCACTGCAGAGTAGCTACCTTGTGCTAAAACGTACTGATGAAGGCTCATTTAGATTTTAGATTTAGAGTCAGTAATATTGACGGGCTAAATTCAACTTAAAACACTGTGTTACCTTTATTACAGTACGTTGTTTATTATGTTTCGCGGCTCCAGATAGATTTTTTTTTTATGTTTTGGCCAAAAATGGCATTGTACAAATGCACATATTTTTGCACTAAGCACCACTATACTGTTGTCACGTATAAGCCAGCAGTATGTTTATTGGGTTAATTTAGCAGTCTGTAATGATCTGGTACCGCGAACGATAACAAAAATGCTAATGCTAGTTTGCTAATTTGTCACTTTGTTAAAGTGCACAATGGCCATGTTTGGTTTGAGACAACAATCCCCTGTCGAAACTGGTTGGTCATGGTGATTGGAGGCAGCTGGTCACTGTCTCCAGCCCTTTAAAACCCGCCCTCCTGGGAACTTGGTGCTTCTTCTTTTTCCCCCTGGCATCATGCTGCGTTGATTGTATTTACTTGAGTTTTTGTATCGTTTAGTTTGAATCATCTTGAGTTGACCTGGCAGAGTGTTTTCTTGCCAGTTTCTTCTGTTTAATGGAGTAATACTTGGTTATAGTGTTTATTCTTGAATTTATGTTAAAATGAATTACTTATTTTTATGTAACTCCCCATGTGTTTCCTTATTTGTGATGGTCTTAGAGCCGGATCATCACAGTGTATTTCAACTTTAAGAAGTTGTAAAAGAAAAGAAATTACAAGGGGGGAAAAAGAAACAAAAGAAAGGAAACATGAAATAAAAATAAGTAGGTAAAATAAATCAATTAAGACAAAACTAGGGAATAAAACATTATTATTTAATGGAGTAAATGGGGTAAGCGAACTGGTAACAGAGGCACCAGAATACTTACAGATCAAGTTATGCATGTCTTAAACAGGACAGAGATTTGACTCTTAATCTGGAGGAGTGGTTATTAAAATACCCAATAAATGGTGTCTGTAACTTAAAGAAGCCATCAGCTCCTCTATGAGAGATTTTTATTATTTCCAAGCCTAGAAAAAAACATCACATCATTCAGCGGGATTGAAAAGGAGGGTGTTTTCAGAGATTTCTATGTGAACATTTTTCATGGCAAAATTAATTAACGTGATGATTTTTTTTTACAATTCATAATTCATTCAATTCATTCAATATTCATATATTATGGTCTTGGGTGGATTCTGAGACAGTGTGGGTCCCAGATCAAGAAAGGAGAGAATGAGAGAAATAAGAAACGGGCACAGGTCCATCAAAGAGAGTGGATTTAATGAGCTTGTTAAATGTAATTCTTCATCTGCAAAGTGACTGTGGTCTGTTGTTGGCTTCTTGGTTAAAATGGATGACATAAACATGATTGCGGCATCCCTGGTTCAACGCCAGCCGCAGGCTTTTGTTGCACGATCCCTCCCCCCTGTTTCCTGTCACCTTTCAGCTGTTGACTGTTGAATGGGGGGAAATGCCTGTGATAGTTTAATCTCCCACTACTGCTTTAAAAGTAACTAAGAGAGAAGGGGAAGTCCTCGAAGAATAAAAATAACCATGTAAAGTACGCGTGCCTCAGAATCGTAATCAAGTACAGTTCATTTTTTCCACCACTGTCAATTACATTTGAGCAACTTTCTTCTTTCCTCGTGGTATCATAACTAATCCCTTCAGTTTTCTGAAGTATGTATTTAAAGCACACGTCAGCATTCTTCCTCTGTAGGTTGAATCTTCATTTTTAATTCGCTTCATTTCCTTGTGTTTGACTTGAGGTTAGTTTCACTATCACATTTTGTTTAAACAGCTCAGGAGAGAAGAGAGCTGCTTCAAGGCAAATATAAGAAGTAGGTGCTGTTACTTCAAGGTGTTGACTCAAGTCACATGACTTGGATTCGAATCAGTCTTGAGTCACAGATTTTGTGCCTTTAAACTTGAGCCTTTTGACTTGAAAATACTTGATACTTTCTCCCCAAGCCCGAAGATTATATTTTTGAAAAAGTGCACCATTTACTGAATCAACTAACGTTAGCCTTTGCATCGCCAGCGAGTCGACGCTTAATTCCCCAGATCTACTTTGTTTGAACAACCCGACATCATCCAGTCAAGTTGCAGGAGAAAACCATGAAAAAGTAACGTTATGTTAGCACTTAGCAAAATTCCCCTTGAGGGACAATAAAGGTCTGAACTGAACTGAACTGAACCAGTGGGAAAAGAATATACCAAAGATAATTTGGTCACGTACAAAAACTATGCTGTAGTAAAAAAAAAAAAAAAAAAAATTGCGATGTTCAAAAATTACAGACAGAGAAGCAGGAACTTCCAACTTTGCTGAAACTGCATTAAGAACGGGGAAGGAGTTGAAGGAGTTAGTGAGCTGTGGCGACCTCTAGCTCAGTGATTCCCAAGTGGTCCAGCCACAAGGGTCCATATGTCTCCTTAGACGATGAGTTCAAGGTCCATATAGTTTAATATATTCTGCGTCATACTTGCAGTTGGCCATGACATCAAGCTAGTTTGCTGTCTCTGACAAGTAGCTGTCTGTTAGTCACTCACTCTATAGCAGGTAACTGCACTTCCAAATAAAAGCTCTACACCAGAAATTCACCTTACTTCAAAATAAAGTGTGTTTTTTTTACCACAGGACACATTCTCGAGTCTCTTGCGGTCCATTCAGAATGGATGTGTGATCCACCAGTTAGCTCACCTGGTAGAATTAGCGTCCCATATGGATTGATTTCTTTGCAATGGCAAGGATTCAAATCCAACCCGTGGCCCTTTGCTGGCTCACACTTGTTTTAACAAATAAATACACATTTTAAAAACAATTTTTTATACGTTTAAAACTGCATTTTGGCGAGGAGCACATCATGACCTGCTTAGGACTCAATACTCAAAGTTTAAGAATTGGGATTTGACTTGAGACTTGTCACAGACTTGCTCCCACCTCTAGCCCTTTTTAAATAGGAATTGTGCAAATTTGCAGGAAAGCCCAGTCGTCGTTTAGCATTGGCAGTATAAAAACAAAAGCGGGGAGTGCAGCGAAATGCCACCTGCCTACTTTTGTTCATACAGAATGCGCCTTTTTCAGGGCAATAGGGGGCATGAGCAAGTAACAAAACGTGTAGCTCAGCGTGTGACGTAAACGGTGACGTGGGAGGGAAGCCGTGGCTGGTCAGTCCTTCGGTGATTCTCTCCTAAGTTGGCCCGTCCTTCACTGTTCCTGTCATCTGACGGTTAATGGCGCGCAATTCCTTCACAGCTTGACGGCAAAATGGCCCAACATTTGCTGATAATCTGGCAGTGTAAATGGGGCTATTGTTACTTTGTGATGTCAGAAGCTATTCCAATGATGACCAGTTACATTCCTTGGGCCGGGATAACACACACATAACCACATAACTGTTACTGTACCAACTGTAGAAATACACAGTCCCTCAGTTTATAATGATTCTACTCCAAGATACACAATTAAATCCTAAATCTTTTTTATGCATCTGACCTACTGACCTTGTCCTCATCCTCATCACAGCCAAATCTGCCTTTCAGTACAGTACAACAATGACAATGGCAGCCCCAGAAACACCACCACCAACCTCCAGCAACAATGGGCTGTCAGGCTCATCTTTTATTCAGAGGACGAGGGCACGAGGCCCACAGGCAGCCCAGTTCACCGCCCCAGTGAGACGGCAGAATCCAGTCACAGAGGCGAGATGAAACTATGACTGGTTATCTTTGTTTTTCCTCCTCAGTTTGGCACAGGGATGACAGGGGATGAACCTGTAATTTAGGACGGGCTGTTTACACTTGAGATTGCTGCAATAAGGTTTATAGAACTCCAGTGGCCTATCAAAAGTGCAAACTCCTGTCTCATAATGAAAATGAGCCGAGGAAAGAGGGGAAAAGATAAGAAGGAAATAACAGGAAGATTGCACGGCAATCAGAGATGGAGCAAGAATGAAGAGGCAGGCGCGAGGAAAAAGTGGACACTCTTTCCTGTTTACACAAATGGCAGAGCGTGTGGAGGTTAGCGTGTGAGAAATGTGACAGGCCTGTTTGTATAACATGTACAATCTGCTTTCCTTATTAGGTGGGTTGCGTGTCACAGTGTGCCGAAGCGTGTGTTCCAGCGGTCATAGTTTCCACTTTGTTGTATAGGGGACATTTCGTTTTTTCCTCTCAGCGTCACAGACAGCTGCCCGGTGGCTGGGTTCTCCATCGCCATGGTGATGAAGATGCTGATTGCCCTCCATGCCCTCCACACCTGTTTCACATGACCAAATAAATCTTTAATGTTTGGGCATGATACCCACCCTGCCAGGGTTACCAGCCGGCCAGAGTGATATACTATTACATCTAACGTCTGAAATTCTCTGTTACTGCACCGTGAATTACATCATATGACAGTTTTCTTTATATGAGTGAACATAAAACAGCAGGGTTTGTCTACCTGCCCTGATGGTAACATGAGAAGAAATGATTGTGATACCATGGCTGATTTTCTAGGATCAAGATTAACGTCATGGGTTTGAACTGATAGCATTAAGGCTCGGTCAAACCAGCATCTGAAATGAGGAAATGCTGCAATGAGTCACTTTAAGTGGAAGTGGTCACTGTGGTCCTGCACTATTTCACACTGATTTCCTTTTTGTTTGACATGAGGCACAAAAGCCTACAGTTTTGCTAAATCAATGTCCCATAAGTCACTATAATCACGTTTGAACATCATATTCTCACTCCGATCACGTCGCATATCGCCGTTTGGTCATTTCAACATCCAGATGCGACTGAAAGGCACCCTGGGTACGTTGGTTGTTGAAGTTCTGGGAGACCATGTCAAGTTATGCATTGTCTTCTTTCAAAATACAGCACCGTTTTCACAAGAAATTTGCCATTTACATACAGTCTCTTTCAAAATAAATGCACTATGTCAGTACAAGAACGCACACTGTCATTTTTTTCCTCCAACAACAAACACGTAGTTGGGTTTAAACAACAAAAACATGTGGTTAAGTTTAGGAAAAAGAACAGTGTTTGGCTTAAGACTCTTACAGGATACGAGCACTGGTCTCCCAAGTGAAAGCTGGACCCATCCATCACCCCTCCCACTCGGACTTTCGCTGCCTAAACTTTCAGTCTTGTCCCGCCATGTATCCTACTAACGCAGCTGAGCGCCAACCGGCCGCATATCGTGCCAACATTAAAGAACAGCTTTTTGTGTCAGTGTCTGACACCGCAAGTCACTACCCAAGCGCTGGATTGCAACGACTTCAACTGGATTGGTTTGAACTATACCAAAGAAGTCAGAGTTTTGCATATTCTTTGTTTTTATAATATTTTTTAATCAAATTTTTAATCAATTCAATTCAATCAATCAATTTTATTTATTAAGCCCAATATCACAAATACAATTTGCCTCACAGGGCAACAAGTAAATCAGAAACAAAATGAAAAATTGTTTTGTCAATTTCTGTTTCCTCCTGCTATGAAGTCAATGAACTTACAGGCCTTTAATTCAACTTGTCATCCCTTATGGCAGATCCTAAACCCCCAAGGTTGGGGACAAATGCCAAATAGCTAACTCACTGGGCCTATTTATGTAACCAGGGGGTCATAAAGAAATAAAAATGTAAAAACAAAGCCAAAAGGTTATTTCGAAAAAAGAGAGCTCTGTTACTAAAAAAAGTCAAAACAGGCAAAAGGAAGCTCTATTTTAAAACAGGACGGAGAAATTGGAGGAAAAGGAAATGTACTGTGGCTCCCAAGGCAACAAGGAGGAAAAGCAGAAGTGCTTGGGAGTGATTTATCGAGGACGGCGCGAACATTCTCAACCAGTGTGTGGTGAAATGGCAGAGACAGAGAGGGAAGGCCCAGTCAACAACTGAATGACAGCCAGATCACCTCCCACAGGCGACCATGTGCGCCGTAAAACAGAAAACTGCAGCTCATGAGAGCAAGTTGCGTGTGAGCAGCAGAGTGTGTCAGCAAGTGTGTGTTTTTGTCAAACTCGTGTGGGGTCTTGTGCAACGAGCTCAAGTCTGAATTGTGACTGTATGTGTTTGCGCGTGCATAAATCACACATGGAGCTGCTTATTGTCATCTGGCATCGATTTTTTGGGAGTGCCTTGATGTCCCAATGATTGCCCTCATCACCGATTTCCACCCCCCACTGCTCTTAATGCCATTAACGGGAAGACTGCAGCAGTTCTTACCCAATCTGGGTGCGGAGAGGAAGCCATACATGTGCAGTACGAGCTGGCGTGTGGTACTGTACGTTTCTAAAGCCCCTCCATCTCCCCCCTACCACACAAACACAAACGCTCACATTTTTCTCTCTGAAAAGATGACATCAGAGCTATCTGAGCAGATGCAGCTCTCTGTGTGGTCACGCCTGTTAAAGAGACAATGGCGATTTTTGGGTTTGTTTGCTGTAGCAAAGACAAATATACACATAAGTTGGATCAAATCTAAATTTGGTGAAATGTTTGTAATGTTGTCCGCCAGAAAACAGTGGATTATCCCCTTTGGATTGGGAGAGACTTCAAGTTCAAGTACCTCAGAGTCTTGCTCACGAGTGAGGGTAGAATGGATGGTGAGATGGATGGATGGTTTGGCGAGGTGTCTGCAGTGATGCAAGCACTGAAGAGAGAGCTGAGCCTGAAGGCAAAGCTTTCGATATACTGGTCCATCTACGTCCCAACACTCACGACCAAAAGAATGAGATCAAGGATACAAGATGTCGTAATGAGTTTCCTCAGTAGTGGCTGGGGTCAGCCTTAGAGATAGGGTAAGGAGCTCCGACATCCAGAGGGAGCTCAGAGTAGAGCCGCTGTTCCTTTGCATTGAAAGGGGTCAGTTGAGGTGGTACGGACATCTGAGCAGGATGCCTCCTGGGCGCTAGCCGTTGGAGGTGTTTTCTAGGCACGTCCTACTGGTAGGAGAAGGGATTACATATCTTGTTTGGCCAGGGAGCTCCTCAGGGTCCTCCAGGGGGCGCTGAAAAGTATTGCTGGGAAGAGGGGCGTCAGATGTAGAGACGGACCTTTCGACTGAAGAGTAAGGTCCTTTTTGTTTAACCCAAAACAGCCCCAAAATTGCTTTCGCCAAACCCACCAGACTCCATTTAAATAAACAATAATTTATCATCGTGAAACAACACTTTATTCAAAGTGAACAGAAACATATAAAACACTCAAAGGTTGTCTTGGTTCGTCTTTCCACTGTCCCAACAATCACCAACTCTGGCTTGGTTGAAATAAACCCTTACATCACCCAGTTAGATGTGAAAATAAGCTGCCTCTATACACGCTAAAATTACTGTTTATTTTAATGGAGTCTGGTGTGTTTGGAGATGCCGATTTCAGGGCTGTTTCTGGTTTAAATAAAGACCTGCCTCTGTGGGGATCCTTTCCATAATGCTGTCAGATAATGAGCCTGACAGTGGTAGAAACTAGTTGAAGTAGACAGACATGCAGAAATGCCCCAATTGCTTACAATGCATCCAGCAACGTCAGCAGTGCTATTGCTCAATGCTAGACCAAATACAAAAAAATGTTCCCATCAGACTCTCCGACACAAAAACATGGGGGAAAGGGTCTGTTTGAAACATTGTGAACGTACCCTTTAAAGAGTCACAAACCTTAAAGACTTTTCAGGTGTTTCCGTCTGAAATGTGGTGGAAAAAAACACGACGGAACAGATGATAAAGCTGCTTCATAAATGAGTCAATGTACTTTTTTCTTGTGATAAAAAACACATTGGACCTGAAAGGAGGAGGGCAAGAATGCAAAGAGCCTCTCTGCCTCTATAAGAGGGTCACATGACGAGCACTCAGAGCTTTTTACTCTCTAGTATCTGTTGCCACATGCACAAGTAACTAATGTTTCTCATTCCTTTTCTGCTATTCATCCGCCTCTCGACATCTTTCTGCCGCTGTCATGCTTTCCCCCCGTGTCATGCCGCATTTTTCACTTCTTTATTTGTTGAGTCACAAATAATCCCAGGTTCCCTTTTCCATGTTACATTTCTAAATCCCACTTCAAGCTGCCAGCAGTCTTTGCCACAAAACTCTCAGCCTTAAGTATTTTCACATTCCCGGACTATTTGCTTTCTTTCTCCTTTATTATCTTTATCTGGAGAAGGAAGAAGCGAGTGCAGTATATCACCAGCATCCCTTATCTCTGTGCTGGTCTTTTCTCATCCTCACCTGATAAATTCAGAGGCCTGCTTGGCAGTTTCCCCACATTCAGTTTCACTGATCTCTCGTCCAAGTGTTTTGGAAATGCAGTAGGTTTCTGTCACGCCCTGGACTTGATTTTAACAAGTTAAATGCAATGCAAAAACCACAAAGGCGCTCATTTGAAAGTCAAAGGCGATGGACGGAAGTTTTCTGCTCGCTGAGGAAGATAAAGAACAGTGGAGCAGAGCAGATCCTCACAACAGCAGGGTTATCAGTGTACACGTTATCAGACTGCTCAAGGCCTCGGGAGACACAGTTTAGGATACAGTTTAAATAACTGGAGTTTTATTAGCTGTGTGTGTGTGTGTGTGTGTGTGTGTGTGTGTGTGTGTGTGTGTGTGTGTGCCAAGGCTTCAGATGTTTGATACATGAGACTTGCAAAGCGGCGATGTCTAAACTTGCTGCGGATCTGTTTAAATCATGTGACTGAGGACGTTTGAATGTGCCTGCTGCTTCTTTCAACCTGCGGCTGGTTTGAACTGGTCTCAACCACAACATCCTCTGTTGCTCTGTTGTAAAAGCACATCCTGCACAGTGGTCCAATTACAGCGAGCGCCCTTTAACACCTTCGAGTCTCATGAAACCTCGTGTCCTTCTTGCTTTTCACTGCCTTTCATTTCCTTTCTGTTTGTGTATTTCCTATTTTTATCACACGTTATTCCCACAGCAGCATCCTACACTCCCAAATATGCAAAGAAATAGCTAAATAAACTCCAGCTATCAATGTTTTATTCATACATTTTTCTTGATTCAAATTTTTTTTTTTTTTACATTTTTCTAACTGACAGCATCCTAATAAGTGATAATAAATAAATAAATAAAACACAACATACTACAATTTGTTTGGACAAAGGGATTAAGGGACTAAGGGATTGTAAATGAAATAACATTAAACTGTATAAATATAAACACAGGACGATGTTGGATACATCCAGGATGGTCCTGTGTTTATATTTATACAGTTTAATGTGATTTCATTTACAATCCCTTAAAGGAGCAGTACTGGTATCAAACGGTGATGACTGCAACCAGTTGAAACTTCTCTGTTGTTCAAAGCATGAACCCTCGGTTAGGATTCCTTAAGTGTTTACTGTTTAGGCGCCGAATTGACCCTTCGCAAATCCCACCCCTCGAATGCAGACTGGCTAATCATAGCTTAGCATCAGACAGCTCCAACAACACAGCTGTGCTCCATTGACTCTAATGCAATCGTTTCTGATTTCCTTCATTTTCAGGCTGGTTTTGTGGATTTGGAGCTAAATGTTGTGCCTGGCGCACGTCGTGTATTAATGATACTCGTTACCTGGAGAGGTAGGAAGGAGATTTACGTTTCTTCCCTGTTCCAAAACCAAAATCAAACCCTGAAAAGTGTAGGGTTAGCTAGCTACTGAAGATATAGCCTACTGAATGTATACACATGCTGCTTTTGCTTTTTAATGATTATAACAGTGAAACAAAGAGCGACCCTGCTGTACAGGAACCAGTGAAGGGAAGCAGGGAAACTTATGATATTCAACCAGCTGTGTGTCATCGCAGTGTGTGCGGATGAATGTTGCTAGGCTTCCCTCAGGGTTCTCCGCCCATCCGGGAGCAGAGGTTCACTGGCTGACAGCAAACACTGTTCACCTGCGCACACATGGTTCAATATCAGGGAAGTTTCCCTTTATATTCATTGTCTTGTGTGTTGATCAGCAGTGATGTGGTGGTTCACTTTTACACTGTGATCTGTAGCCTATAGTTCGGCTTTAGCTTCTAACTATCTTTGTCTTCTTAACCTGTTGTTGCTGCTGAGTCAGTTTGACATCCTGGATATATCCTTCAAACACACACTGTAGCTTCTCTCTGGAATCACTCTTTCATTTTCCAATAACATAATATTTCTTCAGGGGGTGCAGTTAGTTACAGTGTGGGCTCCATGCTTACTCTGACAGCTTGTCGGACCATCACAAAGGCTTAGCAAAAGGTCAGTTCTCGCAAAAGGTCAGTTCTCGTCATTAAACAAGTGAAAACACTGAATACAGCAGTTTCATGATGCAAATAAGTGTTGTCAGCTCGTCACGGAGGGGCTGTTACTTACAGTGGCCGACGCAGAAATGCATATGTCCCTTTCTAGAACTAGTGTTTAGTTTGTGTGTTCTGAGCTACTGTAGAAACATGGCGTTGCAACATAGTGGACTCAGTGGACGAGGAATCGCTCCTTGTGTAGACATAAACTGTTAATTCTAAAGTAAGATTTGAAAACAAGATTCTTATTTTCTGTGATTATACACTAAAGAAAACATACTTAGATTCCACTTCTACCAATATATCCCCCTAAATCCTACATGCTGGACCTTTAATTTAATTCAAATGTAAAGTGCAGCTGCAGAATGATGGGGCCTGGTAAGGTAGTGACATACAATGATTTTGGAACTGCTTCTTCAAACTTTAACAGAGCAAACAAAGTTAAGATGGACTTGTAGGGAGAGTTGATGGTTCACCTTTGAGGGAGGAAATCTGAACCATGCTGCAAGGAGTTGCAAAGACAAGTCAGTTTATTGTAATGTTTGTTTCCATAGATGTATATTCTATCATGAACTGTTTGCTGATTTCATCCAGGACTACTTTGGACAGAAGTGTTTTTAGGAATGTTTTAATGTGCTATCCTCTGGGGCTTCTGTGTCATGATAATTCTTTAACTTGTTGTGCTTTTAAATTTCTAATAGGAATCATCAAATCAAAGCCATGGACTTGAATCTCTGGACAGCGATGTCCACATACTTTTGGCTACATTGGGTATGTTGTGTTCAAAGCAGTGGATGACCTCCAACTGCACTTCTTTCTTTATAGCGCCCCCCTTTGGCTGAAACTGGATCATTGCAGCTCACAATTAAGACCACAGAAACACAGTCTATGTGCGTAAGACAAAAACACAAATACAAGATTTTTAAACTTTTTTTAAATATTATTTTAATACTTTTCTTAAAAAAAGATGTTGTACTCCATAATCTGAACAAGATGAATCTATTGACCTCAATGCCTCACTCACCAACATACCAACAGGTTGTTCTGGGGTAAAATAAATCAAGAGGAAAAAAATAGCAAAGGGAAAAGAGAACAAAATAAACTCAAAACAATCAAATATGAAAAGGGAAAAGAAATGAATGAAACATTAAAAAAAAGAAAGAAAGCGATTATAGAATCGAAAACACTCACAGATCTCTGGGCCAACCTACGGAAACCGAGAAAACCTCCCGCTTCCAGAAAAACACAATGGCACACGACATCCCAAATACAGATTATGGACGATGAAAACATTTTTAAAAATAAAAACTAAAAGACAAGAGAGACAAACAAGAACCTATTATACAGACTGGAGAAGCTGTGAGGGAGATAGTGGTGGACGAGATGGCTAAGAGAGACTAAAAACATGTACATGATGAAAGGAAATAATAAAAAAAGAGAGAAGATGCAACTAATGCAAGAGTTAAGTGCAGCTGCAGAATGATGGGACCTGGTAAGGTAGTGACGTACAATGATTTTGGAACCGCTTCTTCAAATGATAACAGAGCAAACTGCTGCGTGATGTCGGATTTAAAAAGGGGATAAAGGAAAATTAAATAGCAATAAAAACATAGCCTTTAATATAAAGTGAAAAGAAGATGCATTTTACATGTAAAAAATGTGAATGAACTTTCAGCACTCAATAGATTGGTTTTGGCATAGAGTTGAGAAAAAAAAACAAAACAGAAAAGGTATGAGAGAGAATAAGACAGACGAAAAACAATCCTCTCAATAGAATCATAAAAAAGTTTTTTTTTCTTCTTTACAGTAAATTCTACAAAATCAAAACCAGAGCTCAGAGATGAACACAGAGACGAGCTTTGCTCCCCGAAATCCAAATTCCTCTCATGTTCGTTTTCGTTGACGTTTCGTCGTATATAATATATATTCATGTATCTATTTATATATATAATATGTATAATTTGTAGGGTATGATTGTTAGTTTACAGGCCAGAGCGCTAAGGCAAAGGACACACTCTGAAACTTTTAAAATGCCATCGTTTCCCTCCTCATCGCCCCCCCGGATGTTCAACAGGTCGAAGCCTCCACCTCTCCAATTAGTGACTGAAGAGAGAGAAACAGAAGGAGGTGAAGGGAGGAAAGATGCCTTACAAAAGTGTGTGAATGTGGCCGGGGTGTTGCGTTCCCACTGTGTCCTGAGAAAACAACCGACTCTCAGATGACCACTGGACCTGACAAACTAGACCACACCAGCCCCCCCCCCTCCCAGTTAACATCCAACTTAAAATAAAATAAAAACAGAGACGAGATTAGGAGAGAGGAAAAAACAAAAAGTGATCTGTCCATTTGTAATTTGTTCACCCGTTCCTTTTAAACCCTCTTCTCTTAGACATTAGAGAACAAGGTTTTCGTAAATTTTCCACGCAATTTCTTAAATTAAATCCTCTTCGCCGCCATTATTTCATTTTAAAAATGTAAAAGTTCTGTCCCCTCCTTTTCATTCTGCCTTTCTCGTTTCCCCCGAGGGAGCCGACTATCTGATTATTTCGCTCTCCGTTTTCCACCTGTCGCTCCGGGAGACCCAGAACCAGCAACCATAAACGCCAAGCCAGACACCAAAACGTATCTGAGGTTGGAGGAAAACAGGGCTGCTTATTTCAGTTTCACTTCCCCCCTCTCATTCACATGACACAAGCCAGCTGTTTCAACTACTGAGAGAAAGGGACAGTTACTATCAAGTCTGTGAGTGTGTGAGTGTGTGTGTGAGTGTGTGTGAGTGTGTGTGTGTGTGTGTGTGTGTGCGAGTGTGTGAGCAGCGACCGTGTATATCAGAGCATCGTGGTTTATATGCATGTTTGTACTGATGTTATTTACGTATGTGTGTCTATAGGTCCGTCTCTCACTCCTATCATCTGCTTTTTTCCCTTTCAGAACAGATTCTCTTCAAAAATGGCCATCAGGTCGCTCTGGAAGTTGATGTCAATGGTGTCGGCCATCTGCAGGACAGAAGAGAAGAACAAGAAGCGTTAAAGACTTTGCTTCGAAATCAAGAATCAGTGTTTCCTTTTTTAGTTTTGTGCGTACCGCCTCTCTCCTGCGCCTCTCCTGCTCGCGGCGGCGTGCCATCTCCCTCTGGTCGAGAGTGTTCTGCGTCGCAGAGGAGGGTGTGGGCGGCGCCTGTGGCTGTGCGGGCGGGGCCTGTGGGGAGTGAGTGGGCGGGGTGGAAGCCGGAGGTGTGGGAGCAAGCGGTGACTGTTGCTCCTGGCGACGGCGGGCATCTTCTTGCGCTCGACGAGCTTGCTCTACGGTGTCCTCGTCATCACGGCTACTAAATTTAAAAAAAAACAAAAACACACACAAGTAAAAAGTGAGACCCCGATCATACAGAAAATGTTTTAGCAGCTGGAGGCGGCTTTTTGTCATCGTTAATGAGAATGAAGCCTGCGGTTTTTGAGTTGCGACAAGCCTCATGTTTCTGCAGTCTAGGCGCCTGGCGTTTTTGCTGAAGAAAAAACTTTTTCCACATTGCCCAATCAGATGATTTGAGAGTCGATACCCAGAGCTATACGGCCAGACGATAGTCAGGAGATTGTCAGACTGCCACCAAGTCATTTGTAAATATGCTTGGAAACAGCCGTCATGGAGGGGAAGCTCCTGGACCAGCTGGTGGTACTTCCCATGATCCGCCCTCTTTTTTAGGGTCTCATGTAGCCACACAGATCTCTGTTTCCCTGTGCCCAACACACTATTTACTGACAGCCTCTCACCCTCAACCTGAGCTACAGCAAGAACCCTCTGCCTCAACAGGTCAGGAACTAGCTACTAATTACTGTGAAATAAAAAAACAGTAGATTGATTACACGGGAAGGTCAGTGTAAGGACGTGATGGAGTGGTTGCCGAACCAATACTGGATTTCTGAGACTGACACACAGGGCTGTGAATGTATGGATTTTACTACTACTACTTACTTACTGTGGTTAAAATGTAACATTACACCATGGTTTGAAAGTTAACTGCCTACACAGAGCGTTAGACTCACGTACATCATGAATTTAACTGTACAATTCTCTGACTTATCAGTGAAGTTTAAGAACTACACTGCAGACTGGATGTTCCTCTCTCAGTGACAGAATAATGTGACGGCTGACTCAAATGAAAAGGTCCAACCTGGGTTGAGTGCGCATTGGCACGTCCGCCTCATGTATGTGTGGGATGAACGGAACTGATCATTTGGTCACATCTCTGGCTCGTTACCAATTGAACTACGGTCTGCTACTTCAGTGTCTTCTTTTAAAAGCAAACTTAAAACATATCTATTCTCACAAGCTTTTAGATAGGTTTTCTGAATTAGTATTATTATTGTTATTATCTCCTGTTATCTTGTTTAATTAACACCTTTGATTACATCTCGTATGTTTTTATAAATGTTAGTCACTCTTATCATAATGTCAATGTTTTGTCATGTACAATGTACCTTTGTTTCTGTGTTTAAGCACATTGAGTCTGCGCTTGTTGCATGAAATGTGCTATATAAATAAACTTGACTTGACTTGACTTGCGTCAAGCCCCAGTTTCACTCCCTGTTCCTCTTCTTAAATTTCATACTCATACATACAACTGCAGTTACATCTAGGAACTTCTGCTACAAACAGCAGCACTCCTTTAGTGTGGAGGACTGTGATGTTTACTACAACTTCAGTAATATCTGCTGCCTTAAGCTCGACACAGAGCAGCAGCTCCAGCCTAACTGTGGCACAGCAGCCTTTATGACTGACAGGCTATGTCTATATAATATATAACAAAAAAAAAAAAAGGTTGCGAACAAATCATGTGCTGGTGTGACCAACTGAGAAAGTTGTGGGAAAAGTTAGTCTGGAGTCCTGTCTCTTGTAAATCACTGACTAAAAGCTGATTTGGGATGTATAAACAGACCCATTTTTCAAAACACAACAGTTTTCTTTTAAATTTTACACACTGCAAGCAGCTTTTGCTTTCCAGTCTTTCAGTGCAGTATCAAAATACAACTCTGACGTGTCGGCCGATTTGAAGCTTGAAGAACTTGAGTTAAAAGCTGCAGATGAAAGTGTGATTTCAAACAATGCCTTGTATGATGTGTTCACCTGATGCGGGGAATGTCTGACATTTTGACCTGCGCAAACAATGAGGGAAGATTCATGACCCTTTTTCATAATCAACAATGACACTAGACAAGACGTTCACTGAGAGGATTACCTGTCTCAAGGAATGTTCAAGTCTCTGAGTTGTGTTAAATTCTTTACTGAAATTAATGAAAACCAATCGCTGCTTGGAAAGAAAGCAAGGTATATATGAAAAAATGAAAATAAAAAATTAAAGTACTCATAAAAAAATGGAGGTGGCTTGTTGAATGTGGTGATAACTGGTGTAATTTTCAAACCTCTGATCATTTCTCATGAAGCCTCTATATCTCCTTCTGAGACAGTGACTCATGCTGATGACTAATTACACACTTCTCCATTGTCCTCCCACCTACCGTAGCTTTTCTTGCTCTCTCCTGGCCTGTTCAGCCTGTGCTTTCAGCTGCCTCTCTCTCTCCTCCTTCTCCCTGGCGGCCCGTCTGAACTGTTCAAAGCTGTCGCTGGAGGAGCGCACGGAGGACGCCGGCGTGGACTGAGACCTCTGAGCCAGGCTGGCCCAGGAACCCATGTTCTTTAACTTCACATCCTGGGAGCAGACAGGAGACAGAAGGGGGTCAGAGAATGACAGCAAACAGACAAACCAGAAGGAGTTGTGTGGATCTTCTCGTCTCACACTCACACACACCTGTGTCTTCTTGGGAGCAATAGGAGTTTTGGGCTCTTGCTTGATTTTGTTGTCTTGCTGGGAGCAGGGTGGAGCTGGGGAGTCAGGGAGGCGAGAACTTGGGCGAGAACCATCCAATGGCTTCAGGTCTAATCCTGAGGGAGACATAAGTGGCGATTAACAATACATACAGATGTACCTTAAATTATTTGGAGAGGGAATCATAAGCAATAATGTCTCCTAAAGTAGCTGCTGATAAGTTTGGTAGGATGCACACAAAATCTTTCTGAATTCAAAGTAACAAAAAGAGTGACATATTCTGACACCTTACTCAGCTCTGGTTACCAGAGTTTTGATAAAACAAGCTGTTGCTCTCACTGTGTTTGTTTTCGTGTTTGTGTGTGTCTTGACGCATGGCAGGGCTGAAGGGTGAGGGGGGCAGGACTGGCGACTGAGAAGGCTTCTCTTCTTTGACCGCCACCAGGTTGGACCTCTGCTCCTACAGACAGACACAGAGCACATTAACAGACTATTATCAAGACTCACAAACAAAACAAACACATGTTTTCAGCATTAAAATTGAGGACTTTTATTAAACCTTCAACTGGCTCAAAATACACAAATATAAATGAGGCACAGAAGATTTTTTTGCCAGCACACAGCATTAAAATAAAGGTACTCGCTCACATGTTTCTTGGTCTGTGAAGGTGACTGCTGTCCCATTGTGTGGAACTGAGGCATCTGAGGAGAATGCATCATCAGGGGAGAGGGACTCTCACGCAGGCAACCTAGAAAAACAGGACAAATATTGCAAAAACTTCTCTTTTTAACTCACAGCAAACATTAAATGTACAGTACTAGGTATGGTAAGATTACGTCTAGTGATTCAAAAACGTAAGGGTCAATTTTGTAAATAAAAATAATCTCAATCTCAGAATAAAACAATCCAAAAAGGCATAAGTGCTTTAATGTTAAAGTACCGTTTACCACTGCAGAGAACACTGCAGTGCTTCAATAGAGACCATCGTCTTGTAGGTTGTAGTTGTCCCTTTTGAGGAAGTTAGCTTGCTCCACAAAGTGGCCAGACGCAGGCATGACACAATATATTTAACCTAAGTTTTAAGGTCACGGACGACAAACAAGACAACACTGTGCTGTATGTATTAAAAGTAGAGCACCATTGCTGAAAACTGTTCACTTCACTTAGTCTTAACCCCCATCAGCAACTGTTTATTACCTCCACCAAGGAGGTTATGTTCTCGCCGGCGTTGGTCTGTTTGTCTGTTTGTTTGTCTGCAAAATAACTCAAAAATTTCTGAACGGATTTTGATGAACTTTTCAGGAAAGGTTGATAATGGGACAAGGAACAGATGAAAGGTTGAAGCGAAGTGGATAAAATAATAAAATGGTGGGAAATCCGAGCTGCTTGGCGGAGGTCTGCCCTCTCCGAGTGCTTTTCTAGTTTATAACATGTATTCCTGCTTTTACTTCAAGGAACAGTGTGTAAGATTAAGGGGTATTTAGTGTCATCTAGCGTTGAGGATTGCATATGGGAACCAGGTCAAACTTCTCCACAAAGGTCTCTTCTTCTCCAAAAACAAAACAGACCCGGTGATTTAAACCAATAAAAACACAGAATACAGCAGATTCACATTACAAATCAGTGTCTCTCCTATACTTTTTAGCATATTGGAAATGGGCCACTAGCCCAGCACCTGCCAGTGTGCGCTAATCTGATTATCATACCCTCTACCACTTTATAGACTTCTTACCTGTTGAGAAAGGCTCTGCTTTGCTGCGTGGCGATGGCTGTTGTTGATGTTGCATCTGTTGTACCTTCTGCTGCAGGGCCACCCCCTTCTGCTGCTGTGACGCTGACGTATGTGTAGGTGGGAACGGCTGGCGCATGTGCGCGTGGCCTGAGCTGTGTCTCTGTGTCAGGGCGGGGGTCGGGGTTGTCACAGCCTGTGTGTGCATCGACGCCATCAGCTGAGAGGCGCCCTGCGCGGGTGAATGCGTGTGCGTATGCAGCGGCTGCGTTGGCGCGGTGGGTCGGGCCTGGAGTGACTGCAAGAAGGTGTGAACTTGACTGAGGGGCGGGGTTTGAGAACTGGTGGGAGTTGGCTCTTCGTCGTCCTCCAGCAGGGCTTGGGGAGGTTGTGCCGAGAGGGTGCCCAAGATGCCGTGCGATGGGGGTGAAGGGACGCGGGGGCGAGGGACGGGCTGGGGGAGAGTGAGTGGAAGCGTAGGCTGAAGCTGGGGCGAGGTGGCTGGAGGCAGGGAGGGGAGCGAGGACGCAGGGGGCTGCGAGGGTTTGGGAGGAAGTGCTGCTGCTCGGTTGCTAGGTCTCGATGGTTGCTGGGGAAGAGCATTGTGGATCGCTGCAAGAGAGAGATCGAAAAGAACAGAACAAACCAACAGCTTGTCTTTAATTCTTTTTTTACAGGACATGATCAACAGCAGAAATAATGTAAATAAATTAAAAGTCAATTGCTCTTGAAAAGGGTGGACTTCCATAGTTATGATTCTTTTATTATTGTATCAGTGGCAAGAAATGGTTTTAAAATGACAACGTAGTTTTTCACAATTAATTTTGAGATATTAAATCGTCCAACAAAAGTGGTTATGGTGAGTCAACAGACTGATGACGGAAATAATCACTGCATGCAACCCCCAAAATGAATACTGTCAGGTTCTTGTCCATTTCTAAAATTAACTACACAGACAGAAGTTGAACTGAAGTCACATACCTGGCGAAGGTATGATGGGATGTTGGTTTAGGAAAGGGTGTGTCTCAGTGGGCGTCTGGCCGGTGGGTGTGTTTGCATTGAGGAGGCCAGACACGACGGGGGCACCAGCAGTAGTAATGGTTGGATTGGGCTCTGTGTTTGACTGCGTCAGGTGAGGGTTCATGAACTGAGCCAGAGGATCAAATCCGGAGCTCATTAGCTGTGAGGAGTCTAAAGACTGAACAGGAGGAGGGGGGACAAACGGTGGTTTGGACTGGACCACTTGAGGCTGAACCTGGGGCTGAGGCTGAGGAGGGACTGGGCCCGCTCCGCTACTGTGGGTCATTTGGTGCAGCCTCTTGGTGTCTTTGTTAGACAAGACCTTCTTCTGCATCTTGGGAACCAGCCCTGGTGGACAAAGGTATACGACACATACAGAGGAAACGTGAGGAAAGCTGATATGCTGAAGAATTGCTGCTACTGTTTCTCAATAACGTTACACTGACAATGTTGTGTGTGCATGCTACCATTCTCAGAGTCTTCACTGTCAGAGGAGTCACTGCTGCCTGAAGATGAGGATCCTGTCTTCATCTTTGTCACATTTGTCATTTCCAGAGACTTCTCTACTGCAACAACACACAACCGAAACACTCAGCAACCATTCTGAAGAAAAAAGTCTCACTGGGGAGGTCTGTGCAGTGATTCCTCACATTGATTACATTCAAGTAAATGCAGGGAGTTATATTCCTTTACAACACACCTGATGGCTTGTTAATAGGGCTGTTGTACCTGGATGAAATCAAAATAATAACATTAAAGCAAAAGTTTGACATTTTGAGAAATAAGCTTATTCTCTCTTGTGGAGAGTTTGATGAGGAGATAATACTTAGATATCAGGATACAGCCAGGGCAGAGCCAGGCCAGCTGCTGGCTGTGGTGTTATACAGGGTGTCTACAGGTATCAGAGATTTCATTTTAACGCTTTTATGAACATTCAAGATATTTTTCAACCAAATTTAAGACAGATTTTTAGACAAATCATTTTTATCTTAATCAAGCATTACAGGCGAGTATAAAGCCAAGTAATATAGCCTATATATGTGTTGAGGTAGGTTTTATATAGCAAAATGGTTACTCGGGTAAATCAGGTTGATCAAAATTTTGCCATCAAGTAAGTGCAAATATATAATAAAAGACAGGATTACATTCAGTAGTAGGTTTCATGGTTTGTAATTTTAGAAATGTGGACTTTCACACAGAAGAGCCTGAATCATGTTGAGAATTAGATTAATACATGACTTTTGAGGATTAATATTTATAAGATGAATTTAAGATATTTTAGACAGTTTAAGGACTTGCTGACAACCTTTTATAATTAAAATACAGATATGAAAGTAACATTAATCTTCTTATCTAAGGGTGTTTTCACATATAGTCCTTTTTAAACAAACGAAACTCAGTGCACCTGAAAATGGACAGAGAGAAAACTTCAGCTGTGATGAAGCCTCACTCCTTTTCCTGTTTACACTATAGCCTATATATAATATATATTGACATAGTTCTGTTTTTACTTTGACGTGACTCTGCAGTGCGGTTATGAAGCCCCTCACTTTCAGATGAACTTAAAATTGGAGGACACCCGTACTGTTTCTGTGCTGTAGACTGCTGCCATTTGACGTATTCTACATTCTACATCTGGAGACATGCAGTATCTTTCATGGACCAAACTACTCCTCATCCTGAGTCCTTGTACACGTTACAGGCCGATGTAGTTTTCTCTGTTTTTTTCAAGGCTAAACACAACGGCAAAGAGCAAAGTGAACCTGGAGCGCTTTGTATTCACAAGGCACAGGTGAAGCGAACTGCACCTTGTAGCGAACCGAGGGGTCTGAGTTCTTACATCTGTATTTAATGTTCACATAAGCACAAAAAATGCAGAGTCTCCACTCTCAGTCTGCTCAGAGCAAAAACAGCCTTACTCTCCCAGAGAAAGCAAACAAGCATATTTCACAAACTATTTGCAAATATTCCTTCAACATTTTTCAGATAGCATCACACTGTACATAACAATAAAGCAAACGTGTGCTTAATTACACGCAATGTATTCAAACTGAAGTTCAAGGACACCGTGTTCCAGCATTGTCAATGTGTAAATGAAAGTGAAACTAACGATTGTGTTTTCTTTGATTCACTTATTTGGATCACACAAATCACATTCACAAGCAGTTGATCCTGTGAGATGTATAACAGGATTAACAACTCTTTACACAGTACGTAGTCTTCAAAATGTTTCTCTGCCAAACAGCTACATCGCCTTTAATTGAGTGGTAGAGCAGGACCTTAATGTGCTATGACTCAGGTGAGAACTGTCAGAATCACATAAGTCTCCTGACACAGGAAGTGCTGAGCACTCATACAAACAGCCTACCTGACGGCTTCTTCTTCTTCTTGAGGCAGCTGGAGACGTATTTCTCCAGCTCTCTCAGCGTGGAGGGCTTCAGCGTCTCAAAGTCGATCTCGATCTCGTCCGGGTTGGAGTTCTTCAGCGAAGGCTCACGCGTTTGGATTATGTGCACCACGCGGCCCAGTTTGTCGCCGGGCAGCTTGTTGATGTCCAGGCTCAGCTGGCGCTTCTCCTCGTACGACATCGGCTTGCACCTTTCGACTGACACGCCCCCAAATGCTTCTGGTGGGGAAAACATACCAGCAGGTTGATACTGGGTCATGGGTGAGGACACTTTCAAACAAGAAATCCTGCTTAATGCATCTCTCATTACCTATTTCATCTTCTGCTTCAAGAGAGGCCGAGGGGACGAGAGGAGTTGGCACAGGCTGAGGGGGCGCAGCTGGACGACTGTTTTTAACTCCTTCTTTCTTACTGTAATTGTAAAATGATAAAATTAGCTCCAGCTGACACAGCTACAGTAATATTATTTATCTTATTGCCTCTGTGACACCTACCCTGTCTTTTTCCTTTCCTTCTTTCCAATTATTGGATCCTTGCTGCTCTTGCTTTTCTTAGATGTCTGAAGCATCATAGGTGGAGGCGCCTCCACAGGTTCCTCAGATCCCATCTTCTTCTTGTGCTTTTCTTTCTTCTTCTCCTTCTTCTCCCGCTCTTTCTTCTTGGGCTTGCTGGCCGGGGGCTGTGAGAGTGCTGCCAGCTGTTCGTGGACAGCTTTGAGCTAGAGGACACAAACAGACACACACACACAGTGGGGGTCTTACGAGACGAAAAGACAGTATCCTGCACATTTGCGTCTCCATGTCGCAGCATTCACCCACGTTCGGCAAAGCTGTTCTGCGTGGCCCACCCACCTGTTGTCTCATAAGCCTCCCTCCCCCTTCATTTTCCATCCTCTAACCTGTTCCTGTAACTCAGCCAACCGATGTTGCCTTTCGTGTTCTGAGTCTCCTCCCGAGGACTCCGATTCGGACGAACTGGAGCTGTCATCTTCCGAGACAGCAGAAGGAGGCGGGGCTTGTCGAGTGGAGGGGGCAGGGTGGAGGGCCGATGACGGGGTGGGAACAGGGGCGGGCTCCTCTGGCTCATCAGGCATTTTGGCAAAGCGCATCTCAAACACGTCCTGTTAGGATGGAGGACAGCAGGACAAACTGTGAACTCCACATGAAGCACAAACCAATAGGTTCAATACGTAAATGGGAACAATGAGCGAGGGTATTTCAGAACTGGATCTAAAATGGAACCAGTTAACAGTTTTCAACCATTCACACTTTTATTCTAGTGGTAGTTTTTGTCATAATTGCCGAAAGTTTTACGATATCCATACAGTAATTTGAGACAATCTGTGGAAAAAATCATGTTCGTCTGCCTCCTCATAATGCTTCTAATGGCTTTACAGCACATGACGGTTAATGGCCTCTTCGTTTGCGAGGACAAGGAGGGCGCGCAATTCCTTGTCTCCCCAGTTGCTCATCTTTACAGTGTCTGTCAGGTTTGTGTTTCCCTCTTGCTACAAGCTGCTTGCTAATTCCTGCTATCAGCTGTTTCCTGTTTATCCACCACCAGTGGCTCGCACGTGCGGGCCATCAACAGCCCCCCCTGTTGCAGAAGACCGTCTCGGTCTGTTTAAACTAAAAGGGTTCCACCAATATGTCTACCCCACGAGGCGGAAAATTGGGCGCCTCGGATCAACTCGCCAATCTGGCTCTGTGTGTCTAAACGCTCGCAGCTTGCCGGCAAAACGGCCCAACATTTGCGGAAAATCTGGCAGTGTAAAAGGGGTGAATGAGTCATTCATGTCAACTACTGCTCGTGAACTGTAGCGCTGATCAAATATGAATCAAGATTCTGTTATTGTATTGTGCCATTTTCATCCGCTTATCTGGGGCCTAATTGCGGGGGCGGCAGGCCAAGCACCCCAGACATTCCTCTCTTGGGGGACCCCAAGGCGTTCCCAGACCAGATGAGACATGCAATTCCTCCAGTGTGTTCTGGGTCTGCCCCGGGGCCTCCTACCAGTGGGACATGCCTGAAACACCTCTAACGGGAGGCACCCAGGAGGCATCCTGATCAAATGCCCGAACAACCTCAACTGACCCCTTTCGATTCCAAGGAGCAGTGACTCTACCCCAAGCTCCCTCCAGATGTCAGAGCTCCTTACGCTATCTCTAAGGCTGAGCCCAGCCACCCAATGGAGGAAATTTTGGCCGCTTGTATTTGCGGATCGCGGATGTTGAAAACAGTAGAGCCAAACTGAAGCACCGTGATTCACATGATTACAGTGTGTTAGAGACAGTGGATTTTTAATGGCTATAATAACGATAGTTTGGAGCAGGAAAAAGCTGATAGCCAATTAATCAGTCAATAACACAAAAACAGAAGTTCCTTATCCTGTACCATGTAGGTCTACAAGGAACTTAAATGTGGCCTGCTCATAAATGACGGGTAAAATCATTTTTATGTGGGACTGCACTTGAACAGCATGAAAACAGCCTACTGTCCGATAGTTTCAGCAAAAATGACAAAAAGTTATTTTTTATAAAAGGTACAAAGTGTAGCTTTAATTATGTAAACACAAACAACTTACAAATGCATACAATGCACACAGTGTGGGACAAACAGGAGGGGAAGGTAATCTGACCCTGGTCATACAGTGTATATAATATTTATTATGGATTGCACTACAAGTGTGATGTGATGATTACCTGTAATTTGCGTGCCATGTTGACCACATCATGGTCCGGGGGATTGTACTTGTAACAGTTGGAGAACATCAACCGAACATCTG
Organism: Epinephelus cyanopodus; assembly: GCA_026686955.1. Taxonomy (NCBI): domain Eukaryota; kingdom Metazoa; phylum Chordata; class Actinopteri; order Perciformes; family Serranidae; genus Epinephelus; species Epinephelus cyanopodus. The sequence goes on along the minus strand of CM048916.1, from coordinate 8,993,991 downwards.
CTGCAAGTTCTTGAGGGTCTCTGTACTGTCTGTTGTCTAGCTTTTTCTGCGGGAGACAAACAAAAGCACTGCTGTGAACAAAACTTATCCAAATTCTTTAAAAAAAGCTGTGCCCTGCTGAAAGAATGGAGTGTATTTCAACCTGGATATTTTCTTTGCACCAACCAAACGGTACCAAAGTACCAAAAAGAGACACTGTGCTTTGTTAAAATATAAACCCTTGTGAAACTAGCCTCGAGCTAAAAGGAATACAAATAAAGGAACAAGTCTAAAACCTTCATAATTCATATCTTCCAAAAACCTAATTTTGGCATGTGGATCAAAACCTAGGTATTGTCTTGGCAGCTGCACCTGCTCCATTACATGATAAACCAACCCTAATAAAATCACCTTGATGGTGCTGAGATCCATGGGGTGCTTGATGATGTCGTGGTAGTCGTGGAGGCCAAGAGCTTTTACATCAACAGGCTTGTAGAAGGGCCAAGCATATGCTACATGTTTCTTAGACAGCATCTCTCTGACAAGGCGTGCACAAAAACGCAACTGATCCTGTCGCTTCTGCGTAACTGTCCCTCCCGTCTCCAAACCGCCTCCCAGGTGATGCTGAGAGTCCGGCTGCGATGTGTCTTTTTTGGGTGTCTTAGACGGGCGGTTGCTTTCTCGCCGCGGCCGAGTCTCAGCAGAGACGGGAGATGATTCACTGAGCTGGTCGTTAGCTGTGGGTGTGGTGGTGTCTGCTTTCCTCTTCTGGCTCTTCCTTTGCTGTTGGAACATCAGAGATCAGAGGTTAGAGAATGACAACACATGAGCTTGTGATTAATTATTAATTAATAATGACTTCTCCTTACCTTGACGAGGGCGGGGGAGCTCTGCAGCATCGGGGCGGGATGGAGGCCTGGGTGTGTCGGGGCTGGAGGGGGAACAGAGGTCATGCCCTGGGCCAGGACGTCAGGTGTTGAGAGGGGAAATGGGGGACCCAGATGGGGTGCGTGAGAAGCGGGTGTAGGAGGCACACGTGGGGGCTGAGCCTGGGCCAGAGCCATGGGCAGAGCCAGAGGCTGAGCCAGGGACAGGGCAGGAGGGCCTTGAGGGGTGGGTGCAGTCCGGGTGTGCGGGGTGGTTGAAGGGGATGAAAAGCCCCGTGTGTGCGGGGTGGTGGAGGGGGACGATGAGTCTTGGCCTGACTCTGACTTGCTTATCAAACCTGGAAGGGAGAACACAAGAAGATCACAAAGATGAAATAAGGGATAACTAGAATTACCACCTTGCTGTTGTGCACCTCCGCGAACCATTCAAGTTACAGTTACAGTTTACATTCGCCTCTGTCCAAACTTATGTGTAGCCATGACAGCAGATGAGGCTTCGAATATGAATGTTGCTGCAAAGAAGCCATCTCCAACTCGGCAGCATCGAGGATCTATACAATCAGCAGTTTCAAAGTAGACACCCAAGATTAGTGTCACCAATTCAGTATCAGATCAAAAAGTTCTGGCGTTGACTAATGGCTGAAAAAGGGTTTCTGCGTTACACTATAATATCACAGTGAAGCTGACCTTTGACCTTTTGGATATAAAATGTCATCATGTTCTATCACACATTGGTGTTTTGTCATTTTTATCATGTGCATTCTTGTGTTATAACGCAGAATATGTTTTGTGGGGTCACAGTGTCACAAATTTGAGGGGATTCGTGGAATTCTTGTGTAACCTCTTCATGAAAATGGGGTGGACATGAGGCCCCAGTGACCTTGACCTTTGACCCTAACCACCAAATTATATTCAGTTCATTCTTGAGTCCAAGTGGATGTTTGTGCCTAATTTAAAGAAATTCCCATAAGGTGTTTATATGAGATATTGTGTTTGCGAGAATGAGATGGATGGGAGGACAACTCAAAAACATTGTGCCTCTGGCCACAGCAGCTGTTGGCATGGAGACACAGAAACACTTATCCACACCTTTAGCTTAAAAGGGACTACAAAATGTTCAACAATGGTGCGACAAATCTAAAACAATGAAGGTGTAGCTGATGAAGAGGGAAAACAAGTACAGAAAGCACAAGAACTGTACATACAAGCTTGGCTGGTTAGGTAAGTAACATTTACTTGGAACAAAAACAATCACACCTGTCATGACCTTTGCTTCTTAAGGGAGGAGGGATGATTTCAGACAACAAATACAGGACTGACATCCTACAGCCCATATTACATCCTTAACTCATACCTCCTTCTCGTCTGCCTCGACGTCCCTTGGTGACCACAGTAATCTCCTTCTCCTCCTGCGGCATCTCTGTGATCTTGTGGAGAAAGACTTTTTCCAAGGCCTCCGCCATTAGGACAATATCATCCCCAGGCTAAACACACAAACACATGCACATTTTTAGATGGCATGAGCTCTTTGTGCAGATGCTTTCCTTGGGGAGGAAAACATCTTGCTTCATCACCTAAATTCCAAGTTCAGGGAAGTCACATGAAACCAGAACTCATGTGGCTAGTGGCTGACCTTGTTGTAGATGTAGCAGTTTGTGAACATTGTGTTGAAGTCTTGGATGCACTCCTGGGCATTCCAGTAGTAATTGTTCTCCAAACGTTTTTTTATCGTGCCCATGTCCATCGGGGTCTTGATGATCTTGTAGTAGTCCTTCGGGGAGAAGGAGAGCAGGTAGAGAGTAATAGATTTGTATCTTGTCCGAACAAAAGTGGGTGAGGAAGGTGAAAAAAAGACAAAGTTTGCTTTTTTAAAATGATCATTTATGAGTTGAACATACATGATTTATATCAACCCTGTCGCCGGAACACCGGGTCAGTTTTTGCCAAGACTTCGCTCTGCTGTGCATGTGTTGTGTTTGACCATGATATGCAATTGACAGCTAGCTTGACAGCAGTCTTTTTCTCATCAGCAGAGCTACATCAACTGGTCCTCCTGTGCCTCTGGGGTGGTCCAGAGGCAGCATCTGATGTTTCTGTATCAAGCCAGCCGTCACTTACATCTCCGTGGTCAAACCAGCTGCCACAGACTGCCCCATATTCTAACTACGTCTGCTTTTCAAAATAAGGTTTTAAAACAGTGTAAATAATACATATATGGGGATAAGTGAAACTGATATATAGCCTGCTAGATATCTAGGAAATGTCTTCAATGCATCCGTGTGCAGAGTCTTTGAAGCGTTCACACTTCACACAGCAAACGCCGATTGCTTCTTATGTGGGGCCTTAGTTTTGGAGCTCCATAAACTGTTAGCGAGTGGAAAATCAGGGCTTAAGTCAAGTAGTGTGGACTAGATATGAGGAAGCAAGTCACAGCTTTTTTTGGAGAATCAATTAAAAAATAATTTCATAGAAATTCTGATGCCATCAAAGTGTTTCTGGACTTTCATTACAGGCACGCAAACACACAGGTGCACACGACTCACAGGTAAATTGAGTTTGATGGCATCTACAGGAGCTTGAAAGGGCCATGCAAAGTGGTGTTTCCACAATGTCTTCAACACCTCTTTAAGCAGGAACTGAAAAAGAGCACAATCATACAAAAATCAATTAATTCAAGTCCACACACCATGTACATGTACAAACACACAAACAGAAATCTCCGTACCTGTAGCTGGTTGGTCTGTCGTTTGGGTCTGGAGGGGTTCCATGTTTCTGGGGGCGGAGGGTTGAAGGAGAGAGTCGGCGGGGCAGAGGGAGGGTTCTGGCTGCTGCCAGCCTCCAGTCCGTCTCCCATCGCGGTGGTGGGTTGCAGTGACTGATAGGACAGTTTGAGTAGATAGGACCTGGCTGGGGCAGGTGGGACGGGGAGACCCCCCTCAGGCCATTACACTCCTCACTCAACTATCTGGAAGGACAATCAACAAAAGAATCATCACGGCTGCCACTACTGTTACCATTACTGTGCTTGTTAATGAAGCCATCTCTGATTCCATGTTCTCAAAATACAAACCACAATCACACCTCAAATCTGAAATCAGCCCACAACCACATCAACCCAATATTAAGCAGTTTCCTCTCAGTCGTATTGTCACTCCGCAGTGTTTGCATATTGCTTTAAGACTACACCTTCAATGGCATCGGGTATGTGAGAGGGAGACAACCTGGCAAGGACAACACCATCTCATCTTTGGGATTGTAGCTGTACGAATTGTGCTCTACAAATAAACTTGCCTTGCCTTGCCTCTGACAGCAACTGAATTTGTCTTAATGTGGTTTGAATAAAGGCATCATGTACTGAAGACACACGTCTCTGTTTACATGCACCAACAAATGGATGAATTCCAGACCAATTACAACCTGTTAAATTGATGTCAAAAGCTCAGAATAAATATTGACTCATGGCTTAAGATCAAATAAAGACTGTTCACATGCAGCCTTTCTGCCTCATCAGACAGAAGTGTACATAAAAAATGTAAATACATTACAGATTTCTATACTTCTGCCACTCGAGCTATGAGACTTTAGGTATGAGTATAACGCTTTCAAAATGCAAAAAATACTAACTCTGGTTTACAATAAGTCATACTGTATTACATTAGCCACTAAAAGAAATAACAGTGCAGGTGACTATACGACGATGCTGTTGCATGCGAATCATCATCAAAACTTAAGTGTATTTAGGAGAACTTCTTATGTTAGCATGGTCCTTTATGTTAGTGTTCATTTTGATGTACAGCAGATGCCTGTATTTGTTACTGAACTGCAAAACAAAAATATCAATATCATCTAGCATCCCAATAATGCTCAAAATCATCTAAGAGCTTAATATGAAACAAAGAGGCTGGACAAAATAAGGTAAAACCTCACGTTCACAACACTCAGATACTGTCATATGGAATAATGTATGCCAGGGTGGAGAGTAGAGAGTGAAAGGAAGTTGGAAGAGAAATGTCTCGAGCTTTCTTTTTGAAGATCAGCTGCCAGGTAACATTTGAAATATGACATTAGTTATAAATATGGACGACACAATCTTAAAACAAATAGAAAACACTTGAACGCATCCCATGAAAATTAAGAGGCTGTTATTTTACTATTCAGTACAATGTTAGTGGTATCAGCATGCCGTCCATCTGGTAACGACAGTCATTCCATGTTTGGATATCGATCAGAGAGTTATGAAAGAAGGAGCCTGGGCTGTAAGTCGAATTGCAGTGACATTTGTGTTTACAGTGGTAATTGGTGAGTAAGAGCGTCATTTATCAAGTACACATTAACACGCAATTACTGTGATGGATAATACCTTTATTTACAAAGGGTTCTGCCCAGTTATATTATGTATATCATGCCTAAGCAAGGTCAGTCTATTCAATAGTACTGTAGCAGAATGTTACAATTTACAGTTAAACCTCAGGTAGGCAGTTTTGTTTTGGTGTCACTAGGCAAAAAAAACAATCAGCTTTGAGCTTATTGTAATTCAAGAGGTCTGAGAGAAAACTAGACCTGCACCTCCTCTTGGCTCTGTTTTTAGGCTACAGAAAATCTTGGCTATGGTGGGAGACTGGGGAGCCAATGGCAGCCAATCACAGGTCATTTCCGAGGTATCGGGTGTTCCTAAAGGCCGTTCTGCGAATGCAGATACACAGGCACATACTTTCTGTAAAAGCCTGTTTCAATGGTTGAGAATCCTCCTGAGAAAGTTGCAACTCCAGCATTGGCAATAATTGCGGTACCTTCACTGCAAAGCAACCCAAAACAGGAATACTGACTTACGAAAAATAGAGTCTACAGGTGAACCTGACAATAAATGAAATAAAATGAATGTGTCAGTGTTGCTAATAGTTTAGCCTCCTGCGAACCATAGCCAAAGGCTCATGGCTGCACCTTCAAGTTCACATTTATGTAGCTATAATGTTAACTAGAGCCTCGAATCTCAGTTTGTCCTCCACCTCGCTCCAGCAGTACAGACTTCCTGCCCAATCAGCAAACTTTCTGTTGCTGCCATTACACAGGTTAGACTTGGGGCTGCTGCTGGCCACCAGCCCGCTGTGACATCTGGTGCCAGGGGGTTTGCACTGGCCCAATTCGAGCTGTTACAGGTGCCGACTAGACAACCATGACTTCGGAGCTGCTGCCCGCTCTCTTCCTGGCCAAGCAGTCCACAACAGCAATAAGCAAAGCAGATAAACCGTGGGGCAGCTAGCTAGCTAATTCTTGTGTCATTAGTGATCGGATAAACAGAGAGAGAGCGGGTCAAGAGGGGCTGTGATACAGGCAACTCTACAATGAAATAAGATTAAATTAATGAATGTATGGGAAACACTGGGTTACTGTATAAAGCCTGTGCATATGCCCATGCATTGGTGTTGCATTTGTGCTGGGGATTTTTTTGTTGCCTTTTCCAGATTTCTGCCTACCCGAGCTTTGATGTCAGGTAATTGTGTATTAGTAGAAAGTCCAAGGAAATTTTTAACTAGGAAACAGATACTGACCAATCAAAAGCCTTAATAAGAAAAAGTAATTTAGCGTGATAACATGATCAGTGCATCACTGCAGTATCCAGATGTAGTGACGAGGGTTGCAGCGATATACAGGTTTCTAGGTTTACCGTGACACAAAAGTTGACGGTTATTAGACTGTACATTTGCTTATCTATGATATTGAAAAAAAATGTAACTACACGAAGAATCTCCCCTTTGGTTTGGATATTTTCAAAGGGGACAATTTATACACGACATTGGCAGATGCCATTTCCTTTGGCTTTATATGGTGTAAGCAGATGAAACAAGATAACGATAATAATGACAATGATAACATTTTACTTCACAAACTGAGGCTAATAAGTGTAGAAATGACCAAAATGTTGCCACTGGTGAGCGAAACATTTTCATGATCAAGGCCTTAGTAGACCAAGTGGTCAATTCTAACACATCTGAATATCAAAAAGACAAATGACTTTCTGGACACTCACGTTTGTTGCTATGCAGCTGTGATCTAATCCAATTGCGGGATCATATCTCAGCTGACGGGGCGACGATTTCCTGAGGTAACACTGGAGGTTTTTCAGTGACACGCTGGGGGGCAAGGAAACCACAACACACAGATAGAGGGCCGAGTGTCACGCCTGAGAGAGAGAGATAAAGAAAAGATGGTGCCGGATTAAAATCGGCCGAGTTGTTTTCAACTAACCTCAGAATACACTACCAGGTAAACATTTGGTCAGGCTGTGTTGCAAGCGGCCGTGATCAGAGCCCACTTTACAGGCAAAAACAATGCTATTCCGATGAAACTGCACCTGTTTTTCTAACCCAATGGTTCCCAAACTGGGGGTCCCTAACCCCACTATGGGTTGCCAAAGTTTCATGAGGGAGTCAAAAAAGCCTTCTTGAGTTTAAGAGGTTTAACTTTTTAAAAATATATACAGTCGGCCAAATCTCAGCCTCTCATTAAATTCTGTGAAGAAAACTAAATAAAAATGTTATTTTCTAAAGTTTAGTTTGTTATTCAATATATAAACTTCAAATAAATCTTTTTCTTTGTCAAAAAGAAAAACCATTAACTATGTATGGTTATTAAATTAAAAAAAAAAAATCCGTAATCATGTCAGTCAGGGGTTGTCAGCTTATTTAATAATAGAATTGGGTCCTTTACGGGAAAATGTTGGGAAACATTGCTCTAATCAGATCATTTGAGGCTGCACCTCTTTTCCATTCATCCTGTGCAATTTTTAAAAGGGATCCACCAACAGTTAATCAGAGTTAATCAAAAAATGTTTGTGAATTTCTCCTGATTATGACCTCTCTCTAACTGGAACTGTCCAGATGTGCTGAGACTTACACACTTTGTAATACACGGTACACAATTCTTAACCCAAGACAGCATCTTGACCCAGCTTTGATGCTTTAACAGAGGTTTTTGAGATGCCATGACCCTTCACCTTGCTTTCTGTCTGATGTTTCTACACCCCTGTAGTGTAATTATCAATATGTTGTGCAAGCAAGAGACCCTTATGAATGTGTCTCCTGATTCTGCTGACAATCTATGTCTTCTAGGACTCTGTTATCCCAAGTTAAGGCGCACATATCACAGTTGAATATGGAATGTATTAGCATGTTCTCTTGATTATTCCCCAGGGAAATAGGTAGAACAATGAGAAGGTTTATAAGAAGAATATTATTATCAGTATTTTAGTGACTGTCATAGTTTCATTTTCAAATATGCATGTAAATAATTTGTTGCCGTATTATAGTTTCTGTGCTATAGTACTTGTGTGGATATTTATTTTAGTTTTATGAAAAGCTAGTCAACAAGGACGTGACTTATGCAATTTCCACAGTTTTATGGATGGATATACTGAACCCTGACCTTGAACCGTTACTGATCTGGACGCCGTTTGATAGTGTGTGTGACAGGGCTCAAAGATCATCTTTTTTGGAAGTTCTCTGAGGGACAGTCTGTCCAGGTACAAGCAGAGACAAGAGCTTGTCTTCAGTCTGTCGTGACATTTTCCTTCCTTAATAAATGCTGAATTTCTTCCACAAATACCTACATCTTTATGTTGAAAGTAGGGCTGCCACTAACGATTAGTTTCATTGTTGACTAATCTGTCAATTATTTCTTTGATTAGTCCACTAATCATTTCATCGAAAAATGTGTTAAAATGTTGAAAAATGTCAGTCTCTCTCACCCAAACCGCGAAATTATGTCATCTAATGTCTTGTTTCATACTCACGCCAAAGGGCTTTAGTTGTAAAGCTGCTAATATCTGAACGTAAGAAGCTGCAGTAAGAGTATTTTGGGTACTTTTATAGTACTTTTCTATGAAAAATGACTCAAACCGATTAGTCGACTACTAAAATAGTCATTGATTATTTTAATAGCCAATTAGTCATCGATTAGTCGACTTATCATGGCAGCCCTAGTTGAAAGGTTGATTACATTTGTTTAAGTGTATGCAAATATTGTGACATACATGCCCATCTTCTGCTACAGGTCCATATCACAAGCTGTTAAAGAGATTTTAATTGCATCATGCTGGGAATCTGGCTCTTTCCTACAGAAACCAAAACAAACAGTGTCACACCTGATAACGAAACTGTTGTCGTCAACAAGCCTCCAGACATTAATCTACACCACAAGAATCTAGAATAAGCTTCTTAGACGGACGGTGCATGGAAACACACCTCTTAGTACACAATGTCCAATGTTGTGATTTTAGCCCATTTTACCCTGAGGTACAATCCTACCTCACTGGCAACATATATTAATGTAAATGTGAACTGACTGGTAGACTGTGGCGGACGCTTTAGCCTTGAGGCTTTAAAAAAATCCAATCATACCTTGAGAAGCTACAGTCTCGACACGATGCAAATGCGCTCACATAGTGTAGAAATGTCGCAGTTAATTTAAATAAAACACCAACGGTGGAGACAGGGAAGCGGAGAAACGCGCTTTGACCCATTAATTAATTATTCTGCACAATTTATCAGCCATTTTGCTACTATTTCGTATCACGTAGCAGACTCTTCATGCCACCGGTGACGTTAGCGAGGAAGCTAACGATGCTAAGTGCCATGAATAAGGTTAGTTATCGACACAAGTGGACACAGAGACACGTTTTTTTGAGAGACAACTTCGCGCTGCACCTTCGCCTTGCTAACCTTCCATGACAGCACATCGCCATGTCCACTGTGAGCAGCTGACAGCTCCGCACGTAAACGGCCTTTCAGAATACAACTTGGACGGGATTGATATTCTCGAAATGACGTACGTCGCACTTCACATGAGCTCCTGCGCCATCGCGCGTAAACTACGCTGCCAAGAGGACGTAACTTATGTCACGAATACGGCCTACGGGGCTACAAACAAACAGCCTAGCAGCTAACTGGTTAGCATGATACCGACCTGCAGCTAACGTGCACACTGACAGCACGGAGGGTCCGGTGCCACCAAAACGACCTTAACGCGAGTACCGCGAGGAGGAAGACGCAACGCGGAATATGCACAATAACACCAAATCGCGCTGATTTAAAAGACAAGAAATCATCTATCTCGTGTGCCCGAACCGGTGCAAGGCCTGCGGAGACAGCTCATGCTCCGCTTGCCGAAGCGCACACTGACAGCGCGCGAAATACGCCCCCGATGTCCCTTGTAAATGTTTTACCGGATCCCCGGGGTTGTACGCTTTCGTTTGATGTACCAATGTCATCCATAGAAAGGCGTAAAATGCTATTTTTACCTTCTTCAGTCGGTTGTCAGCGCTCGCAGACCTTCCTCGCCCCAAATCCAGAACAAACAGTCCTTTTCGACGTAAATGACGTCAGACGCACGAGGGCGGGCCGAAGGTGTTGTCAGCCGAAATGTCACCGGCAGCTCCGCCTCCTCCCCCCCGGGCACCATCATGCAACACCGCGCAATGATTTCAGCGACACACAGGTAGGTGTCCTCCACACAGATTGTGTCTTTGGTCACTTTGCTTCAGTAAAGATGCCAGAAATAAATATGGAATAAAAATATATTCATGATGCATGCTTTTATTCCGGTTCACCACAAACGTGTGTGGGGTGACTGAGTGCATGTGGCGCATCGCCATTTCTATCTTTCATCTCTTGAAGAACAATTTATTTAATGTAATGATAATGTAAGAAAAAATATATAAATGTAAATATAAATAGCATGGAAATGTAAAAAACTACAGGAAAGCAATATACTCCCTATCAGCATTTACAACCTATTGCTCCTTCTTCACTGACATGAGAAATATTTGCTTTTTTATGTTGTTGTTGGTGTATTTAAACCTGTTCATACAGCTCAGCAAATAAAGTTACAAGGTTGAAGAGATATGCTTGTATGAACTGATGTTTGAAGCAATTCAAGCCATCAAATTGTCAGTACTAAACTACAATACAAACAGAGGCACAGATATATAAAAGTGTCGTGATAACTAGTGTATACATTTAGTTGACACCTCCTTTACCTTACATATATTGATTTGTCTGGCAGCACTCAATCTGCCATTGAATATTAATGAGAAACAATGTGAGAAGGTGTTGATGTGCCTTTTCTAAAATCAAATCATTTAGTGAAACATTACTCCTTCAGGTCCAAAATGTGTTTGATACTTGTGTTTGGGGCAGAGGGAACTGTTACACCACCTTGTGGTCAAGGATGGTGCCAAATTCAAGGATGCTGTCATGACTAGATATTAAATTAACATCCACATTAATGTAAAGTAACACCAGCCCAGGAACCTTCACCTGTGGATGTAAATGCACACCATCACTGCCAACTGCAAGCTGAAGTGTATTCAAAGTTATGTGTATTTTGGACAGTAGCTGAGTTGGTGAGAACCTCGCTTTGAACTTTTGACCTGGAAGGCATCCAGTTTGTTGCCAGTCCAGCTAGTTTCTCATGTTGACTTTAATCAAGCACATGACGCGTTACAATCTCAAATACAAAACATCAAAACAGGGATTTATTTAACAAGTTTATTTCTTACTCAGAGTGAAACAAGTTTATTACGTGACTGATATCCATTCTAAATATTTCACACTTATTCTACAGACAGTCCCCTTGATCACCTCAATCACCCCAGCTGTAGAATAAAAAGCCTGCCATGTTCTAGATTTTACCACCAGGTTGGAAAAATCATCCGTTCACCGTCATCAATACTGGCAATGGACAGAGCGCTATGACATCATGTAAACTCCGATAAGAAGGAAAGGACACAATATTTCATGACTTTACAATACTCAAGATGTCTTGAACAATTCTAAACCAATTAATCCAGAATAAGAATACTTTGAACAAAAAGGCACAAGAAAAAGTATTAAGAGGAATAGTTTGACATTCTGGGAAATACACAGTCGACTAACACCTCTGAAGACAGTTGGTAAGCGTACATAAGTTAGTATAATGCTTTTTTTCTTGTTGTTTAACTTAAGAATATTAATAAAAGTATTTCCCAAAATGAGGAGCAATTCCTTTAACAAAAATAAAATGATTCTCAGTCAGACAGTGAAAACTGGTGGAGCAAGTATGTATATTTCTTAATATGCCTGGCAATGAGATGGGTTGAATGGGACTGCGGGGGTTACAGAAGAAGTCACACACAGGTTGCAAAAGTCATTCATCATTCTTGCCTTCCTCCTCCTCCTCTGCCTCTGCAGCCTCCAATCCTTCCTCCTCTGCCTCTGCAGCCTCCAATCCCTCCTCCTCTGCCTCTGCAGCCTCCAATCCTTCCTCCTCTTCCAGCTCACCATGCACTCCCTCCTCGCCAATCTCATCGTGCACCACATATCCCTCTTCCTCCTCCTCCTCCTCCTCTCCAACTTCAAAACCTTCCTCCTCTTCCGGGTTCTCCTGCTCTTCTCCCTCCCCTCCCTCTTGTCCCTCCATTCCTGGCTCCTCCTCCATCTTTTCCTCCTCTGCTGCTGCTGCTGCTGCTGCTGCTGCTGTTGCCTCTGCTGCTTCTTCCCCCTCAGCCACCGCCTCTTGGCTCGTCTCCCCCTCAGCCACCTGCTCATCCTTGACTGCCGCTGCCTCTGTCTGGCTGTCCGCTGTCTCGCCCGTTAACTCCATCTCAGACACGTCCATCACCATGGAGTCCTCTTGATCCTGGTCATCTTGGTTACCAGTGAATGGATTTTCACCCTGACAAGGAAAGAACATTTATAGGTACAATTGTTTGTCTATGAGCCCCAGCATTCATGATTAGCTGGACTGAAATCAGGGATACTCAAGTCTCTACATGCATACACACACCTCAAGGGCTTCTTGTTCAAAAGCTCATCTTTCACTTCTGACTAGATGATCTATAGACACATTAACATGGACCTGGCTTTATTTGTACATGCAAGATATGCTCTGTATGTAAAATGCACTCTGTTATAAATGCTTGCCTGCTTCTTCCCATGGCATTGAAAAATATGCTCAGATTATCTGTGTTGCAATATCACGATTTAGAATCAAAGCTGTTCTGAAATGGCAGGAGCATCAAAGTCAAAGCCTGATATCATGAAACCAGTATTGGGTGTATACTAGTTTCGCTTGCACTGTGGTTAAAAACATGCATTTTTCCTGCGACCACAAACTCTTATCTTTACATCAAGTTGCAAAACAAGAGCACTGGTAAGTTTAGTGCAACTGTTCACGCCATTTGCTTTGATTGCCAGCTCATGCCCAGGTACGAGACTCTGTACATACCTTGAGGTAGCTCTCCAGCTTCTTGCCAATGAGTTTGTGGTTGAGGATGCTACGTGCTACTGACAGACTGGCCCTCTTGGACTGCTCCATCATACCCTTGAAACACAAAGAGCAGTCCCAAGTCATACACAGGACAAAGTACAAACATCCAACAAGCAAACATCATTACAGAACATCAACCAGCACTGTGCATCATTTGGTGTGTGAAACATTATGGCTTTGAAGTTAATGATTATAACTCTGCAATTCAAATAATGTCAAAACACAAGTCTAAGTTCTTCTCACACCAAGCCGACAGCCAACCGGTGCTTCCTCCTCAGGATCCACTTCACTCAGCTGCCCAACAGACCCACTGCATCTTCCCACTTTAACCTGAATAGCCGCAGCATGACTGGAGGGAAGTACAGCCAGTTAGCCTCCGCTAGATTCCCAGCTAGCCCTGGCTTTCCATTGTTCCTGGTTTGTTAAGCAGGTTAAAGTGGGAAGAAGCAGCGGGTTTGTCGGGCAGCTGAGGGAAGCTGAGTTAAGTGGAGCCTGCGGAGAAAACACTGGGACCGTCTGGATGTAATAGTCCATGGAGGCGCTGCGGTGCTCAGCTGCACAGATAGGAAACCCCTTGGCGGACGGGTTGTACCACTCTCACTCCGCTACTTCGTTTATCTCATGCATTCCTCTGACTTCCTGTTATTTCCTCATGCAGGCGCAGAACATACATGCTACTTGGCCGTCGGATGGAGTCTTTGTAGTGTGTTCAAGTGCAACTGACACAGGGAAACGTGAGGTGACGTAGGCGACACAACAGTTGGCTTTCGTCGCCACTAGTTCTTTGATGTCGGTTTGGTGTGTCAGCACCTTTAGTGCATGTGAGTTCCTGTGTGTATCCCACTGGTTAGCTAATCACCATAGCCCTGCACTGTGCTCATGCTGCAGTGACCATGATAGTGCCATCCCGACCCACAGTAGCGGAGTGACGTCAAGATGGAAATGCAGCACCCATCCTCCAGTTCACGACCTGGGTAAGCATTGTTAGCTCTGTCAGCACCGTGAGCTGCTCGCTGCTGGCTCAGCCACTGCTATATTAGAGCCATGTGCAAACAATCCATTCCCATACTGAATAATAGATATGCTCTAAATGTCACTTCAGCTTGTTTATGTTTATGTAGTATTTAACCAATACTGCAATTTAAACTGTTAATATTCTGTATGTATTAAAATCCAGGCCTGTATGGGCAGCCTTAAACATTAATTTGTGCCAAACATGAAAACAAGGTGCTTGTAATGCTTTTTGTTGAGGTCTGCTAAAGTTCTTTTACAAACCAGAAATGAACAAAGGGTTCATTTAACTTTTACAAAAAAATATTTAGCAATTTAAGGGAAATCTGTCATACCTTCCGGTTGTAGTTGTGGTCTGGAGACTTGATGTGCTTCTGTATCAGATGGGGCTGCATGGGAATGAAAAGGTCACAGGCTGCACAGTGGGCAGCTTCCACCTTCCTCATGAAGTGCTCCATACCGAGCTCTACACAGACAGTGAGAAATATCCGCAATGAGCAATCACTTACATTCTCCCCTTCTTACACACACACACACACACACACACACACACACACACACACACACACACATATATATAACACTTGCTGTTGCTGCTTACCCCTGGTGAGGTCCTGCTCCTTGTACACCTGGCAGATAGCAGCACTGTGGTTTTCCAACTGGCTGACCCTCTGCTCTGTCTTCTTAAATTTGTTCTGCAAATACTCCTACAGAAACAAAACCATAAATGTTTTATTAGTGACCCAAAAAATTGTCCAAACAAGAGGTTTAATCCTGATGTTACACTGGATAACTGCCTGACTACTTTAAGTAAGGCCTGGGTGTTTACTTCTCTTCAAATAGGAAAAATACCAGCAACATTTTAAAAAATCATAGAATTAAATATAGTAACCTGGCAAAGAAAACTACATCTGTGAATATTTTGGTATTTCTGTGTAGACTTGGAAGTTCAGATCTGGGTACAGCCCTGTCCCCTGCCTTACGTGGTTATCTATACCCTTATTGTAGTGCATTTACAATACAACTTATTGTAGTGCATTTACAATACAACGTCCAAAACCACATTTTGGTGTCTGAATGTGACGTTTAACAAATGTCACTCACCTGTAGGAAGTCTGTTGTGGGCTTTGACAGTTGGCCAGAGAGGAACTTAAAGTGGTCCTTGTGGAAGCGACTCTCAAGATGAGTTTCCATTTCCTCCTTATAGAATGAGCGGAACTTGCAAACAGAGCAGGCAAACATCACCCTGAAAAAAGATCAAATCAAAGATCAGAAAGAGGCACAGTATGAAAAGAGGACGAAACCCAGTCAGATAACCAAATAATCCAAATTACAACATAATCATAGCTCAGTGATTGCAAAAAAGCCACTGATGTAGTAATGTATGACCAAACAGAAGAGCAATAAAGGAGGATGAAGAAGTAAATCTTCACTCCAGGGGATCTGTACTAGGTTCTCTCACCTTTCCAGGAAGCCCCTCCTCTTCCTCATTTTTGGGTGCTTCTCCTGACCAGGGGTTGGGGTCTGTTTGCCCTGTGGACTTTTCTTTTCCTCCTGTTTGGGTGAAGCTAAGCACAAGTACAAGAGCAAATGTTACTAAGTTCAGGACAAGTAGCTGATGTACACTCACAAAGTATATGTCATGAAAGGAGGAAAAAAAAAAATCAACGAGGAGCAACCGTAGCCTACCTTTATCGCCGTCTGCAGGTGTTGTCTCCTATAAAGAAAAGTTTCCCATTACTCATCTTTTTTAGAAAGACACATTAACAACTTGTAACATGTGGTTGGAGTTCCTGTCACACAGACTCAATCTACTCACCGCAGCTGCAGTCTTTGGTTCACTGTCATCACCATTTTTCTCTGCTTGCTCTATGGAAACAGAGCACATCAACATTAGGCCAAATTCATCTGCCGAGTAAATTTTTTTTTGTAGTACATCAAGACCGAGTTCAAGTACCTTGGGTAGCCTCTGACCCTGTACTCTCTGTCTTGTTCATCTTTGACTCTGGCTCATCAGCTGCAGTAAGCGTCTGCTTTCTCTTCTTCTGGACATCCCGCTGTGGCTTCACCTGCTACAGTTAACAAAATCAAGTTGCACTCACAAATACATTTTCTGATTGAAAATAACATGTGGGCAATACAATCACAACTCATCAATACATCAATTAATTCTACACTTAATGCTTGTCAAAGTTAATTAGCAGACTTGATGTCTTCCTTTTCTGGGCATTCCCTCATTAATAGTGTTAGCCTTATCTTAAGACTACCCAAGAGTGGGGCAAAAGGAAAGAAGGAAAAAAAAAATCAAAATAAAATCCACAAAGTGAAATCATTCAACACCCCACAGGTAAACGGGACAAAGAATTGGGCAGGGAGTGTGGTCACTTGCCTTTACTGTACAAAAGGGGCAGTTCCATGCGGTATTTCTGACCACAATAAATAAGGGCTGGGCAGAGTTAGAGGGGCAAGTGATACATATCGAATGTGTGTCGGGGATTATTTGTGACAAATTGCTTTGCATAACACATAGCAGGTACTTGCACTTTAGGCTGACTTGCCAGTTGGTTGAGGATATGAAAAGGAGGGAATCAGAAAGGGCTTAACTTCTGCCCAGTGTCTGAGGAGGTCTTATTTGGCTGGAGGTACTTACTTTGTTGAGGGGTCTCTTGCGGCCTCGCTGGCGGCCAGCCCGTGGGCCCCCTCCAAAATGCCTCCCAGGAAAGTCGTGAGGCCCTTGAGTGGAACCCTGGTGGAAGCCCCCACTCTCAGGGTACATGCGGTTGGACAGGAGGGATGGGAGCTTGCCTCTACCACCTCCTGGAGAGTGGCCGCGGTGGGACTGGCCACCACTACCACTTCCCCGCCCACCTCCGCCTAATGGAGTGGGGTCAGACCTGCGGTTTCCAAACCCTCCTCCAGCTCCTCGACCCCCGGCACTTCCACCCCTTCTGGGGGAACGTCGGCCTGCTCCAGCCCATCCTCCACCTCCAGAACCTCCTCCCTGGCCACTGCTGAAGGACTCCCTCATATTCTGTCGCATTTTAGCGACTCCATAGGAAGAGGAGGGGCTGTCAAAGCCTCCTCCTCCCCCTAGCCCAATTCCCCCTCCGAAGCCCGAGCCTCCTCGCTGACTCAACAGCATGTTGTCCTCACGGCCATTGCCATAACCATAGCTACTGCCGCCAGATCTGTAGAGATCTCGGGAGGAGGAGAGAGCAGAGGTGCGCGAGTCGAATGACTCGTAGTGGTCATACCTGTGGGAGGGAGGGAGAGGGTTGATAGAGAACAGCAGAGAGCAAGGGAGGCAGGGAGGGCAGTCAGGTTTGGATTTCTCCACCTGCTTTTCCTTCTCCTCCATGGTCTCGCTTTCTCCATTTGTTTTCTTGTCACTCCCAGCTTTATTTCAGAAACCACATTAGATCACAAATGGATGATCCAAAACAAGTGAACACTCTGCTTGTGGTCTTTTATGAAATAGTAATGACTTTTCACTTATCATTAAGTTTAAAGAAACTCATCCAACCACATTCTTTGTTGGAGGTAACAGTATCCTGCAGATTAGGGGAAATGCAGTTTCTTAGGCTGTGAAACCTTAGACATGACCATGGTCCATCAGAACCAGCAATGTCTTAAGACACGTGCAAGAGGTGAAATATCCCGGAGAGTGACTGGATCATGGTAAATACTCAAGAAAAGGGGATGAAACATAAACTGGGGCTTTTTTTCAGTGGGCAAGAGTGTTTTAAAGATACAGCAGGCAGCTTCGAATTAACAATTGAGCTTGACAAAATAACAATCAAGCTAACACCTTCACACTCATCTCTCTTGCGTAACCTAAAGCCAGAACACAGGGTTAGGTCACATGGAGGATGAGAGAAACAACGTGTGGGAACAAATAAAAACAAAGGCAAGACAGAGGCAATGTACACAGAGTGCTAGGTAAAGATGGACTGGCTTCATGTGCAAGGGTGTCAATCTGTTACAAATGGAAAAGCTGGTCTTTAATTACACCTCCAACAAGGGGTCATGCATTTTCATGACATCTAAGACTTTCAGGAATCCCAACAATTTTCTTCCCAGCAATCAGACAAACCACAACAAGGCAAATGGGCAGCAATCAAAGCTTCTGCATACGCTGAGGCATTCAAATACAGCCTGAGAGCCACTCATACTCTTCTCGTCCCAAACAGGAAGTGATGCATATATTTTTTTTACCAAGACTGGGTGTAAATGCCATAGCAGGCTCAAACAGCCCAATTTATGTTAGAAACCAAAATGCTCTGAAACAATAACAACCAACTTTCCAATTACATTGGCATGGACGTCATTTTTTTTTTACTTTTTACATTTATTTTACAGAACTATGTTCTACTACAGGGATATTCCAAAATCCCAAACTAGGACAAGACCTGTTTGACCTTTTAACTACCAATAGCATTAGAAGGCCTGAGCATATTTATATCATAGCAAAATGTGATTTAAGAAATCTACTGTGATTCTCCTTCATGTGAATCAATTGTCCGTGCATGCGGCAACATTCGGACACAATGTCCTCAAGCAAGTCGCATTACGTCATATGCTGTTCTATGTTTTTTATCCTTTTAAAACTAAAGACACCGCTAGAAAATGTTATACTGATACAGATGTGTGTCAATTGTATCTGGCTGTCGACGATAATATGGAGAAGAAAAGGGGAAAAAATAATATATATATTACCTGTCACCTCGAGACCCTTTCAACCCCCCCTCCAACTGAGTGAGCATGTCCAGGCGCTGGTTGATCTTGGCAATGACTGCATCCGCATGTGTGCCTGTGGACGAGAGCAAGGACGATCCCGAGAGACCTCTCTTCATGTGGCCTCCTCCTCCTCCTCCTCCTCCATAGCCCCCAAGCCCGGACATTGAGTCCTTATAACCTCCTCCATACAGGTCGAAGCCACCAGAACCTAACAGAGTGAGTAAAGTGTTAAAATGAACACTACATTGAAAATAAAAAGCCTGAAAACCACTGCGTTCTAAACATAAAGTTTGGGTATCCTTGTGTCATTATGCAGAGCTAAACTGTCTTCACTCATTTCCTCACCTCTGCTTCCTGATCCACCACCGCCCCAACTGGAGTAACCTGCAAATGAAGAAATGCAGTAATATAAACAAACTGAAAGGTGACTGGGGCAAATATTCACCCTTTAACAGCCCTGGCATCTCATTAGCTATAAGACAACATATTGTGTAGTCACTCATGCAAATTCCAAGTTGCCAATAAGTAAGAACAGAATGTACGAGAATTGTAGGTGAACAAGAGAGCTGAAAAAACGCCTCATGGTTGTTCAGCTCTCCTACAGCAAACCGACTGGACTCTCATTAGATTCTTATCACACAATGAATCTGTTAGATTTCTGTTTCTATGGCGTAACTTCGTGCAAATGAGAACACAGCCATATTAACGACGATAATGTAAACGCCATTGCAATATATAAGTTTGGGAAGCATTTTTGTTGAGGCGGCCATTTTAATAACAAGCCTTTAAAAGTCGGTTATTCCCACACTGACTCCATTTTAACGGAATTAGCCAGCTAACTTTAGCATAGTATTTAACACACCCTCCTACAACCCAACAATGGGCCACACAGCCCTCGATGTTAGCATATTAGCAACTAAACAGCCTGATGACGAAGAGGCTAACGTGGCTATTTTTCGTTAATGTTAGCTAGCGGGCCTGCTTTGCCGTTAACATTTTGTGCGTTTATTCTGAAGTGAATACATTAAAGTGAGTACCGCAACAGCAGTTATGGGACTATTAGCTACTTAGCAGTAAGCTAATGCTTCTTTGTTTCAAGCTACAGCCGGCTTCGTTGTTGCCGCTAGCAAGCTAACTAGCTAACAGGTAGCACACTGGGGCTACGCTTCACGGTAACAAAGCAAATGGGTAAAAAGAAAAACTAACGTGATTAATAAACGTAGCCATGCTGAATGTATCGGCAGCGCTGGTTGTGATATTTTACACCAATGCAATGCCAGTGAATAATTAACGTTACCTGAACCGTATCCTCTGCTGTCCATAGTGTTTAGTACGTTGTTCAACACGGTCCGATTTCAATGAGCAACAGCAGCCCGGCGGCGGTTACGCCTGAAGTGCTTGTCGTGCAGAGCAAATAGACGACATGTACCCGCCCTACGCTGTCTTACTCTGTCTCTGATTGGCTACGTCATTACTCATTCTTAGAGCTAACCAATCCAACAAACGAGGACATTGAATACCAGCCAATCAGAGTGGGAATACAGCGAGTAACGCCTCGCCATCCTCGGGATAGAAAAAAAGAAAAATGGTCTACAGGCTTTACCGAAAATAAACTAAACTAAACTAAACTAAACTAAAATAAAATAAAATAAAATAAAATAAAATAAAATAAAATAAGAATAAACAACACTAGTCACCATTGACCCTTGCAAAATGTCACTTCAGTTAAAAAAAAACAAAAACACTTTTTAGAAGTTGTTGGATTTGGGGTTTTTGTTTTGTTGTTTTGTTTTTTGTTGCATTTTTAATTTATAAACTGTGTTCCCCTTCAAAAAAGTTACATCCATGACCCTTCAAGTGGACAAAAATGTCTATTTTCTAGAAACTTTGTAGTGTCCAACAAAAGGTCACAGGGGGGTGATTTTGGGTTAAATTTGAAAATCCCAACTTTCAGCAAGAAAATCCATTATTTGACCCTGTAATGCATTTTTATCCCATTCATGACCCTTCAAGTGGACAAAAATGTCTATTTTCTAGAAAGTGTCCCAACAAAAGGTCACAGGGGGGTAATTTTGGGTTAAATTTGAAAATCCCAACTTTCACCATGAACATCCATTATTTGAACCTGTAATGCATTTTTATCCCATCCATGACCCTTCAAGTGGACAAAAATGTCCACCTGTCATTTAGCCATTTGTTATTGCTGCTGGGATAAAAATGCATTACAGGGTCAAATAACGGATTTTCATGCTGAAAGTTGGGATTTTGAAATTTCACCCAGAATGACACCCCCATGCAAAAAATCACCCACCTGTGACCTTTCATTTGTCTGTGAGGGAGTTTTGAATTTTGGAAATGGACAAAAATGTCCAGGGGTCACACAAGGGTTAACCAACAGCAGTGCATTATAAGTTCATCATATAAGTTATCTTAGGCTATATAATACCATAATCTGCAAAGTAACAAGTGCTGTTAAATAAATTTGGGTGAGCTGAGTAAAAAGGAAAATATTTAGCTGTGGTGGAGAAGAAGTATGTAAAAAAAAAAAAAAAAAAAAAAAAAGTGGAAATACTCACCTGAAGTAGGTACAAGTAGGCTTGTGTCATAAGTGTACTCAGTACTTAAAAAGTTACTATAATTTCTAATGGCAATTTGTCTTAATTATGATCAATATGGAATAACAGAAACAGTACTTCAAATTAAAAGTATTCTAAATTCCAGTGAATAAACAAACCTTTCCATAGCACTGAATCACTTTTGATAGTCACACATTTGATACAGACATATGGTGATATCTGCAGATCATCACTTAGAAAACACATTATGAAACACTTTTCTGATTTGTAAAACTCGGTGTGTCTGTGTATATGAAAGCATGCATGTTCCGAAATATAGGGGACAAATAGTGACTGTGACTTTCAGATAAAGTTAGCACAGTGTCAGTCAGTTTATAAACAACCAATAAATCCAGTCAATGACTAAAGGATTGGCCTACATAAAGTGACTGAAATCTTGACAAATGAGCTGAATGGAAATCTAACTGAGACAATCAGAAGGTTGAAAGCTCCCCCGTGAATCAGTTCGGCTGATGTGTCATCTTACTTTAATCAGCTAATTTACCATATGTCCATCATTTTGGTGTTTTTGTTTGTTTTTAACTCACCACATGATAAGCAATTACAGCCATCCTAATCATTGTCCAATGAGTCTCTATATCATGGTTCCACAAAATTTCCATGTTCAGAGGCAGAAAGTTGAACAGCTGAACAACTGATTATTTATTTATTTAATTATTTATTTATTTGGCAATTTGAGAAACATTTACAATAAATCAGTCTGTACAGTAGCTTAAATCTCTGCAGAATTAAAACATCACAGTAAAATACCTAATACAATAATAAGAATAAACTGATATTTGAAGGGGAGGGAGGAAGAAAAGGGGCCTGTACAAAGCCATCTACTGTAGGCCTATATAAAAACAAAAAAAATATGCCATTCAATAATGTAATTACGCACATTATTATCAGACAAACAAGACACAACAAACAAGATTAAGTAAAAACATGTAAAACATAACAAGAAAATGATCTAATTGCAACATGAAAATCGTTAGGCTATAATACAAACTGAGTGGCTTTGTTGCCTAATGATGGCAGCAGTATGCAACAACTCACTCCTTGTTTCACAGGAGGTTAACAAGAGCGTGTGACATACAGCTTTATAAACACACAGTCGGCCTTTATGAACGGATGTGTGAATCAGATTAGAATCTTGCATCCAACCCCAAGTGGTTGCTAAGGCAGCCAGCAGTAGATATGATAAAGGGCACGAATAACCTTTTTGTGACCTCTGGGTTCGGCTGCACAACATACTGAGCTTACAGGTGCCTTTGCAGACAGATGTTTTATTTTCACTCCTGCGAAGTAACCAGGGCGTAAAATTAACACCCGCCAAGCGCCAATGGTGGGTAAAAAATGAGTTTGGCGTGTAAAACAAAAACACACACCTGCCAGTGGCCGATGGAAAATTTTGAATTGCATGTGGGTTTTTTATGTGCTTCGAACATTTCTGCCAGCTGTGTCCAGGGACGGTTTTTGCTATGGGCAATGTGGCCGACCGCCCAGGGTGCAATCTATGTGAGGGTGCATGAGTGCCCTCCAAAAAAACAAACAAACAAACGGCGCCGAGGGATGGTTCAGGGTGTAAAACTAGCCAGGACCGCCTCTGGGTGTCAGACTATTTTGACCCTCACGGCTTATTGTACATGTGTCGGGAACGCATGACGTCAGCTACCGGAAAAGAGGGAAAATGAAGATGATCATGTTGGACTTGGACAAAAAGAACAGACAGTTAAACGGAGTACAAATGTTGCATGGCATTTTATTGAAAAACGGAAACTAGACGAGGCTGGCCAGCCGCAGTCATGGCTGACCTACAACCCATACTAAAAACGTAAGATAATTATTTTTTCGTCAAATAAGGCACAATTTTTTCATTTGGCTGGTGAAAAATATGTTTGGACGGTAAATTTTTGGAGGTCACTAGCCAATGGCAGATGAGGTAAAATGTTAATTTTACGCCCGTTACACCCTTACGGATTTCTGATATTACATAGTGTGCTCCTGGTGCTCCGCTGGCTCTTTTGGTGTTGCAGGATTCATGGTCTTGAATGTGATTCTCTCATACAGTGAGTCCGCCTGAAGTGAGAGAAAACATATGACAGCGCAGGGGAAACACACATGGACACTCAAACAGTTATTTCTAGGTCTCAGGTTTCGGACTCACCCGTCCAGTTCGTGCTTTTGTCACTTTGCTCAGTGGCGGAGCTCAGAGTTTTCCTCCTCCTGGATTTTATTGGACATATTGAGCACATTGTTAAGGCTAAAAAGGGACAACAAGAAGACTTTGAATTCAGGGAATTAAGGTGCGAAATTGTAATTTTTAAGTCTTTTACCTCATCACCATATGGAAGAGCAATACAGCCGGCAGGATCAATGATAAAATAGTCATCTTTACTACGTTCAATACCACTATTGATGGCAGAGCTGGAGAAAGATTGATGCAAGATGTGAGTTACCAGTGCAACATATTCCAAAAAAGTAAGAGACAGAATTGTATTTTGTAGCTTTTGGCCATAAATGATAATCTGTGTCCGCCTGCTTTTACTCAGTCTCCTTCTACCAAATGTAAATGAAGTGTCCTTGGAGGGTGGGTAAAGTTACAGCATCTTACTCCTCTGATATTGACCTTTGAGTACAAGGGAGCACAGTTATATTGATATTCATTTCATCAAAGTCACATTGAGTGGGTGATTGATGTATCCTGCTGCAGAGTACAATTCAATTCAAATAAACACAAGAAGTTTGTGCTCTAGAGAAAGGATCAGCACTCAGTGAATAACCTCCTAAGCCCGATGATAAGCTATTATGGCAAGGCTTAACTATACAGACCAATGAGCAGTGATAACTAACATGTCTTTGGGGTCATCGGGTGGGAACCTCCTTTCACCAGTGTTTCGTTTGGTTGGTCCCACGACACCTCCAGGAGGCTAGACAGTGATCTCTGGCGTCCCAGAGACACTCCCCTAATGCCAGGTCTCACTGCTCCCCGCACCGACCCAACAACCTCCTTTACCTTACTTATACATGGCTTTCTCAGCCCAAACAGCACTGCCACCTTCAACAAACCCAGGCTCCGTTCATTCGAGCTCCAGGTAGAGACAGTGCCGATACTACCTTTCCTAGCACATTCACCATACTCTATTTCACACGCTACATAGCATAACTCCAATATAAGATAAAGTTAAAGGAGATAGATGAACTCACAGAATCAGCAAACACACTCACCTTGCAGCATGGTCTCAAACAAAATTCAAATAGGCCACTCCCATACTTAATAACCTTCCTCTTCCTCGAAAAAATCAAGACATTTTGCTTCAACTGTAAAAGTGCCTCCAAGTCAATTTAAGATTTAAAGCCATACTCACGTTCGACAATGAGAGTCTCCACAAGTGAGCTGATGTTTTGGGGGCTTTCGATGGCACATGAGTAGTTTCCTTCATGCTGACTGTTGACTGAGTACAGAACCAGGTGTTTGTTTTGGGTCTCTGTCAGGGTCAGACGTTGGCTGTTAAAGAACCAGACGTAGGTTGTGTTGTCAGGCAGAGGACAGCTGGTACTGCAGGTCAGTGTGACTCTCTGGCCTGTTGTCACCACTGCAGAAGGAGTCATTGTCACTTTCACACCTGAAAAAGGGTTTGCTAGATCAATTAACCAAAAAGACATGTGGTTTAAGCTTTTGCACGCCTATTGGATAAACTGGTTTGCAACCATCAAAATACCTGATAGCAATTATTTCAGAGGACATATGAACCAGACCTAAATTGTCTTATCTCAACATTAATCTGCTAACAGCTGCTATCAGATTCCCCATTGATCAAGAATAAATAAGATATATAGGTATTAAAGCTTCAGTATTACCGGTGACAACTAAAGTGACTCCAGGTAAATCAGACTGTGTCCATTTATAGTGGAAAGTAAAAGTGTATTCTGCTGAGTCATTCTTCTTCAGGTTGTTGATTCTCAAGGTGTGGAAGCTGGTCAAACCGCCACGAAACTTTTCACGGTATGCATTTTCAGTCAGAATTTCAGCATCCTCCTCATCACGTCTTTTCACTTTATACCAGTGGCCTGTAATGCGGTGTGGCCTCGTGGGGTGCCAGTATTCACTTATAAGGTTCACTGAAGAATCTTCCAGAGCACAGAGTCTCCTGCTGGCATAATTCACAATCCAGTCATCCACCTTAAGGCCTGAAATAAAGAGGAAAGACTTTTAGTAACAGCTAAAATTTACCCTGAAAAATATTCAGTGTCTAGGGTTTTAACCAGCCTTAAATTCTCTTTATACAAATCCTGTGCTATTTATATTTTGATTTTTTCAGGATAGGCTTTTGTTTGGCAAAAACAAAAACAAAACAAAACAGACTGGGAGTAATACACAGTGTTTTGTGGCTGAAAAAATAGAACCTCTTGCAGGAATAGCCGTAAATGACAAAGAATGTAACAGCCCTGACTTTCAAACAGTGAGTGGGATTTCAAGGTGACATAAGGAAAGGTGCTAAGAGGGCAGAGAATCTCTGCTTGAACTGTGTTGAAAACTAAGCGAGAGGAAAGCAAGCGACTGAAAGATAATTTAAAGTAAAAGATAATGGGATATTTGATCAGTAATACTCGAAAGCATTTATGTGTCTTATTGATCGACTGTAAGCTGGTTCATACTCACAGATTCGATCAGAGTGCAGACCCTCATGGCCTTTCACAGCACAGGTGAAGGTTCCAGAAGAAAGGTTCATGAATGTAATGTGTTGACTCTCACAGTGACTGTACAAGTCTTGTTTCCAGTACCACCTAAAGGCGGTTTGAGGGTCGGCCGTCGGACAGCTGGTGGAACAGGTCATTGTGATAGAGTTCTTCCCAGAAGTCATCTGAATATGCATTTCTGTTGGGAGATGATGAAGACATGTTTCATCAGTCACTGTGGGGAGAGAGATGTGTTTCTATGTTTGTAAATGTTCGTAGAAACTTAACCTCTGGGAAATGTGATGGAGCAGGGCTGGTCCACTGATGTCTGCTTGTAAGAACACATTTTCCCCTTAGCATAGGTCACACTAAAGCAGGTCGATGTGACAGAATCTGGAGAAAAAAATGGCATTCAGTACTGTGATTGGTGAACTTAATGATATTAAATTTATCCACCTCCAGCTGAATGTTTCAGTTTTTCTTGTCACATTAGGGCCCAAACACACCTCAAAGAACTAGTGGCAACAAAGGACACTGTTGCATCGACTCATGTCACCTGAGTCTCGGTGAAAAACTTGCCCTGAACACACCACAAAGACTACAGCCACTGGCAAACGTGGCAAAGTTTTACAAATATCAAACCTTCATGGACTGACTTTTTTTTTTTTTTTTGCAGTCCAAGGTGTCCTGTCAATAGTTTTACATACACTTATTTTACAATGTCTACGGAAAAATGCTTTTTGGCCCATAGAGGTTACCACAGGGAAAAATTGAAAACAAGGCTTATTAGCATTCCTGGGGGCCTGGTTAGCACATTAACAACACAACCAGATGTTGAAAGAACAAACGATTTTTACCGTGCACTAGCAACCAATTACAAAAACAATTACAAAATGTTTCAGCAAAGGAGCTCAATAGCTAGAAACATAAGCTTACAAAATTTTGTTTCGATCTCATGCCCTCTTGACTAGGCTATAGCTGTTTGTTTACTTTCCTCACTGCTGTTTTCTTTTCGTTCTCTGAGCTGCCCTGACACACCAGGCTGACAGTTGGCCGTCAGTCATTGTTGGCCCATTCTAGTTTTGGTGTTGTGTCCCACATCACTGGTTCTTGGCAGCCCTTGTCAGCCTTTTTTTCAGCTGATTCAGCAAGTTGAATCAGCGTCGGGCGCGGCAGGGCCTGTCGGTGAATGAATTCCCTCTGAGTGGCAGTTCAGCGTATTGTACGAGAAGAGAAACGCAAGTGAGGAAAGTAAACAAACAGCTAAAGCCAAGAGGGCATGAGATCAAAACAAACTGGTTATATTAGGTAAGATAGTTTTTTTAGCCATTGAGCTTTTTAGCAAAAATGGATCATAATTATTTGTTATTTTTTGCTAACGCACAGTAAATATGCTTTGTTCTTTCAACATCCAGATGCATTTTAATGTGGTAAGTAGCTATTTGGCTAACTAGCATCCTGAATCCCACCTGTCAGTCTTTCGGTTTCCCCAGTACAAACTACCGTCGGCAGCTGATTTTGCAAGTTGGTGTGTCTGGGCCTTTAAGCCAGAGGTTTTGGACTCACCCACTGATACTTCAGGAGCTCTGAGATGCTCGTAGCCTTTGATAGCACAGGAGTATGTGACTGCTTCCTCACTGCTGACCAGCTCTCGGTACCAGGGAGACCAGTCCTCATAGAGAAACTCTCTGTTCTTGTACCAGATGTAGGCTTCAGGGTTTTCAGTCAGAGAGCAGCTGGTGTTGCATATCAGTGTTACTGTCTCTGGAGCAGGAATCACCTGTACCTGCAGGTCTGAGATGATGGTAAATAAGATAAGAATCCATAAACTGATGTCTGTCTTTAAGTGATAAAAAAAAAAGCAGCCACTGTACCTGCAACACGGAGCTCAGTTCTGTTTCCCCAGCAGAGTTCTGGGTCGTCTCTGCAGCAGTAAAGATTTTCATCACTCTCATTTAGATCTTTGATTGTTAGAGTGAAATTGCTCTCTTCAGACGCGTTGTACGTTACACGGTTTCCATCTGCAGGGACCTCATTCAGGACAGACTTGGAGGCATTTTTGTACACAGTGTACCACTTCATGCTTGCAGTGGGACGTTCAGCCGAGCAGGGCAGATCCACTGACGAACCCTTTAATGCACAGATTCTGTTTGCCCGTCCATGAACCCCTTTAACAGAAGATTTTATCAGCAAACATCTGGATCAATTTATGCGTGTTTACTAATTGTGATAATATGATATGCTGTCATTTAAGGGAATTTTCAGAGCTCATTCCAGTTGTTTTTATGGGGTGTGTGCATTTTAGGCATATTTGAAAATTTATATTATAATTAGAGTAGTTCTCTCAGTCATCTGACCATTATATTTTAAAGCTTTTGTGGCAAGTGATTCTAAACTTTTGAGCAGTTATGTACAGGGGCAAAGTGCCAAATTCTGGGCCCTATACATGAGCAGTCTCCACGGGTGCGCCGCACTTCTTCTCTTGATCCATGTCTCTCTCACGCACCTTGTGGATTATTATTATTATCATTAAATTATTTATTCATTTTCTTTTTTTATTTTATTTTATTTTTTGGGATCCTGATTTCCACTTTCTTAGGGAAAGACATGACAGTGTAATTTGGCGCTCCAGCAGCACGAGCAGTCACCCACTCGGCTTTAGTTGTGTTAAGAGACAAATCCATGTGCAGAGGTGGACAAAACCATTTTGCGCTTTTAACAGGTCTCAAAGAGCTTCCACAATTTTGTACGCAAAGTTCAGTCTTTTAACCAATTTCGTAAGCCAATTTTAATTTAGTTATGGCACTAATTACTATAAAATAGAAAACTGACAACAAAACCAGACTTTTTATTCCAGGCTTTTTGAGGGCCCCCCTCCTATTGGGTCCATGGGTAATCAGTCCCACTTCCCCCCTACTACTATACAGTACACCGCTGGTTATGTAAATTTCCATAAAATGTGTTCAATTCTTTTACATTTTTGTCTTTCAAAAAATATGGTTAATTTCTGTTTTTTTTTTTCACAGATTACAGAGAATAATCACACATGAAATTGTACATATCACGTTCATATTGTAGCATCATGTCAGAGGGGATAAACAGTCAGTCATACCTGAGATGCACAGGATGAAACCCAGAAACACACATCCACTCTCTGCCAGCAACATGGCTGCTGCAGTCCTTCAGTTTCTGATCATAGAATTGATTGAATAACAATATTGTATCTGCTCTTTTACAACAGCCAAATTATGACCATAGTTAAAGTATTACAAATGTAACTCACCTGTCCAAACCGAAGGCCGCCTTTTGACAAAAGTGATGGCTGAGTACGACACACAAACAGCACGCAGCTCTGACATGAAAATATCTCTTCCTTTCTCTGTGATTAACTGATTCGGAAGTGTCAGTGTTTTTACATAGAAAATTTTGATTCTATCAAATGTCATTGCTTTATCTCTTCATACATCGCATCGTCAAACATTTTCCATCCATGTGAAGCTGAGTGTTATCTGTAGTTTGTTTGAGGGTCAGAGAAAAAAAAGGACGAAGCTGTGAATGTAACCTTACTGATCGTTCAATACACGTAAGTTTATTAAGCCGCTGTTTGCTCATATTAATGTATCGCAGCATTATCCCAGTGATTTATGAAATGGCGCAATCAACGAGGAAGAACAGGAATATTTGTGGAGATTTTAAATTCTTTTAATCCAAATTAGAAATTCTTTGTAGTCAGACATTTCCAACAGAAAACAATCAAATTCTTCAGGAAGCAAAACGACCTTAATCACGCAAAAAAGACTAATTAAATAAGCAGTCACAAGAAATAACCATGGTCAAGAACATACATTCAAAATAAATACAAGTTTAGAAAAACGTGAGACATATAATGACAATAAAAGTTCAAAATGTGAAATTTAAACAAACTATGAAGAAAGACAACCATTTAACTACTTAATATAAATTGTTTAGATGCATTTTACAGGTTAGTTGATTATTTATCAATGAGAAAGTGCCAGAGAAGCAAGTCAAGCACAAACAGAAACAGAAAAGATGATAAAGCAATTTTTTTAAAACTGTTCCAGACCCCTCTATACATTTGGACTATATGATCTGAATACATTTCGAAGGAAAGCCCCTCTTAATTCATCTCTAGTACATGTCCACGGGCCCAACTGCCAAATACGGACAAATGTAACTTCCTTGCAACTGTTTGCAGTTGCTTCATATTCACTTGCATATCACATATCAGCAACATAAGCTAAAGAAACCAGCCTTATCACTCTCACTGTGGTTAGAACCCATGATGCTTTGCAGAGACACAAATTGACATGATGATGTGGGACAGAGTTATGCTGTTGTTTTTTCTTCACGTTGTCACCCATCTACCTGTCATGTGCTGTCACGTAACAAAAGAAAAAGTCAAAACATCTGTATCCAGTTTTATGCTTTTCCCCTGAACGTTACAATGTAAAACACATTTGTTTGTAAGTAGCAGGCCCTGAATACGCATGTGTCCAGAATGTTCTCTGTTTCGGGATTTTTCATTCGCCGTGGAGGCAAGCGAGAAAATCCAAGTTTTCTTCACAACTTCAGTGTAACACGGTGAGAAACTGATATACAAATGCTCATTTTACAGGTGAGGTATTCCTTTAAAATAAACAAATCTGGTCATCTCTGAGGGTTAACCCTCTTTCAACAGAGTGGGCTCCTCTCCTAAGTTCCCATTATAACCATTAAAGGGAGCCAGTGATCACAGACTGAATGGGGCTCAATCCTACCAGAACTACACAGTTTCATACCAGAATGAGAGACGAATACGATACAGTGCAATACAGTTAACTGATCTAGATCCACTTCTGTGTTTTGGCTCTCACATCGTTATATTGTGATTTTTACTTTGGCGATCGCAAGATCACATTCAGATTTATCAAGGACAGAGTCAGTGCATGCCCACATTGTGTGTTTGAATTTAGGTCTGTTGGTAACTTTCAGCTCAGTTACAGTAATTTGTAATTGAAGGTCTTCATGTACTGGCTTTAGAAAAAATGTTTTTGGTCACACTGGTGACATGGCTCTAGAGATGACAGTGTCCGAAAATATCTTAAAAACCTTTGGATGGATTACCATAAAATTTGTAGTGCAAACATTCATAGTTCTCAAAAAATTTATCCAGTGATTTTGGCTGCATCAGCTCTGAACTTAAAACCAAGTAACCAAAATGAACCACAACAACAAAAGCATGCAAAGACACCTTAAACCACCCAGGCAGATGCGACACAGTCACTTCCTGCTGCTCAGTTTGTCTCTTTTTGCTGCAGTTCCAGGATTTATGGCCATGAGTGAGATGTTGATATACTGCAAGTCCATCTGCAGGACAAAGAGGACAGCAGAAGGTGACAGAAGAACACACACACACACACACACACACACACACACACACACAGAACCGTGCACTGCTACACTTTTGAGGACAGTCGTAAAAATGTATTACCCAGCTCCTTACCACAACCTTAAAGCAAAACTTTGCCAATTTCTAACAGAGACACAGAGCTGGTTGAAAATTGGCTCAGTTTCCCTCACCTTAACTCCAACCCTTAGCCTTACCCTAAACACTGAGTCCCGGTGCATTATAAATATTCCTTTGGGGAGATATCTCTCTCCTACAAAACTCAACCTGATCCTTAAAATCATCTGAACGATAGACTGTATGTAAGAAGTGGACGTAGCCACTGTGACATGATGGCACCCATGTGTACTACCATTTTGAAGGCTTGCGTTTGGCACTTTAGTCGTTGCCATCTTGATGTTGTGGAGCTGGAAAAGTGGAGAAACTATCCAGCCAGGCGAGTTTTCCAGGAGGACGGCAGCCTTCATGAGAAAGCCATTGCACAATTTAAGTACTACTTTCGCAAATAAGCATGCAAAAATTCCAAAATATGTCGGAATGTGTTATGTTTCTGGATGTGCATTGTTATCTGTAAGTGTTGAGTTAGAATATGAATGCTTGAAAATCGCTAATTCACAATGTAGCTGACATGAGCCTGTCGACGACACGCGTTACGTGTGTGAACACATCTGTTACGCTAATTTGCATGAAGTGGCGTCCTAATTCGTAAGTAAAATTCCCTACCCCTCAACACTACCCCTTCGTCGCTGAGGGGAATCTAGCTGACGAGTGCACTTGAAACCAAGGGGTAAGGTTAAAGGGATAGTGCACCCAAAAATGAAACTTCAGCCATTATCTACTCACCCATATGCCGAGAGAGGCTCAGGTGAAGCAGAAGCAGTTAGAGCTTCAGGCTACAATGAGGCTAAAAATGACGTTTTTCCAAACAACTTTTTAGGTCGGAGCTTCAGGACACTTGGATCATCAATTATGTGTTTTTGGACGTTTTAATCTGGGGCGCCGTCAGCTTGCATTAGGTGGAGTTGTGCTGCTACCTCCTCTCCCCTTGGATCTCCGCAAGTGTTGTGAGGACTCCAAAACTTCACCTGAGCCTCCCTCTGCAAAAGGGTGAGTAGATAATGGCTGAATTTTCATTTTTGGGTGCACTATCCCTTTAAGGGAAGAGAATTGGGATTGGCCCTTAATTGTACATCTCTTTGCACCCAGTGGAGTTGCCTCCTGTTGGTCATTAGAAAGAATGCAGGTTTAGGCACTCCTCACTTTTCAGATTGGAGGACACGTCGACTTCTTTTAAACAGTCTATGGTCTGAACAATTACACGTACCTTTGGAGAGCTAATCGAGGGCAAGAACCAGCCAAAATGTCCTCACTGTCCAAAAATGTCCTCACTCTTGAGGTCTAAAACTCAAATTTGGATATTACAAAGATAGCTGTTAAAGCATTCACACACACATACACACGACTCACCTGTCCAGTCTGTAGTGTGTCAGGTTCAGCAAAGGACGCTGGAATTTTCTTCTTCCTGGATGTTACTGATCAGATTATGCAAATGACTAATACAGTACAAAAACAAAGCCACAGTGACTCAGTGAGAAAGCACCAAATACAGGAAGTAAAAGTACAGAAATTAAAATAGCTAACTCTAGATGTCATTCACCTCATCCACAGGTAGAAGAGAAATGCCAGTAACACAACATTGAGTCTTACTATGTTAATTACTGCCACTGATTCCCCTGAAGCCGCAGAGAGATTTGTATTTAAAAAGAAGACACAGGATGGCCCCTATCATTCATGTCCCCATAGTGTAAGTCCCCAAACAGAGGGAAACACAAACTTTTACCTCTCAGATTTTGTCTCACCTGTCACCATGTTATTGGTCAGACAATTCAAATAACTATTGGTAAAAACAAAGAAGATGTTGTTTATTAAAGGTAAAGCTAAAAACGGCTTTTTACCTCACCCACAGGTGGAGGAGAAGCAGAGGAATCGGGATCAGTAACACAACTGTCAGTCTTACTGTATTAATTATTGCCATTGACTTCCCTCGAGCTGCAGAGAGACAGAGATAGAGGCAGTTCTCACAGGTTGGAGTAAAAACAAAGCTCCTAATGTCTACAAACTTTTCACTTACAATGTAAAGACATGCCCACCTTGAACAGTGAGAGTCTCTGCAGGGGATGTGATGTCTCTCTGGGTTTTGATACCACAGGAGTAGTTTCCTGCATGCTGACTGCTGGCTGGGTCGAGCACCAGGTGTCTGGTTTGGGTCTCTGTCAGGGTCAGAGGTCGACTGTTGAGGAACCAAACGTAGTTTGTGTTGTCAGTGAGAGGACAGC
Organism: Epinephelus cyanopodus; assembly: GCA_026686955.1. Taxonomy (NCBI): domain Eukaryota; kingdom Metazoa; phylum Chordata; class Actinopteri; order Perciformes; family Serranidae; genus Epinephelus; species Epinephelus cyanopodus. The sequence continues at coordinate 8,960,033 of CM048916.1, read as the reverse complement.
TGGTACTGCAGGTCAGTGTGACTCTCTGGCCCTCTGTCACCACTGCAGAAGGAGTAAACTTCACTTTCAGACCTGGAAGATGAAGAAGACACATGTTGGAAACTTTTGTGTGCATATCGGATAAATTCATAAAAAGGGGGATATATTGACAAAACTGGAATATAATTTATGAAGTATATTGTCTTAAGAATTGTTGTGTTTTCATAACCTTAAAATGAGTCATTTATATCTATAGAGAGCAAGTCTTAGTTCATGAAGTCTGCCATGTTGCACCGCCATGTTTCTACAGTAGCCCAGGTTGGACAAACGAAAAACTGGCTCCAGATAGGGCTTTGCAACGAGCAGCCCCTCTGTGACGACATTTTTTAACAGGAAACTGCTTTAAATAATTGGGTCTGTTTGTTTTAGAGAGGACGAGACCTCTGTGGATAATTTGGCTCCTGCTGGAAACCTTCTGAATGTGTGGATCTTAAGATATCACAGGAAAAAGCTGAGCACACAATAGCATGTGGTGGACAAGCCGCCCATCTCTGACATGCTAAACAGTGTCGGAGAAACACTGATTTCTTACATGAAACTGCTTTATTCAGTGTTCAGTGGTCCGTTTGTCTTGAAGAGGAAGAGACCTCTGGTGATAATGGTAAAAACCTACTGAACAATGAACACTGAAGCAACTCTTACCGGGAGTAGTTTTAGCTGGTTACAATCTGCAATTGATGACACACATTATACACTTCATTGTTTAGGAGGTTTTTGTTGAGAGCTGAATTATCCGAAGAGGTCTCCTGCTGGACACCTAAAACAATTTGTAGGATCCATCACCACGCAACTTTGTAGGCATATGACCACACATAATCTGAGGGGACCCCTCCATTATTGACCCCATCAAACAAAATGGGGGCGCTAGAGAGCTCATTTCTTATCTAGGCCTAACCGCCATATGGATTTTTACTAAACTTGATAGACTTGGTATGGACTAGTTCTATTATATTCCAGTCTGCCAATATATCCCCTTAAATCCCACACTGGAGCTTTTAGTATGAAAGCAGTATTGTATGCATTAAGTTACCTGTGACAATCAGTGTAACGACAGAGAGACCTGTCTGTTTCCATCCTCCTTCATTTGTTGTGAGTCTGAATATGTATTCTGCCGAGTCATTTCTCTTCAGGTTTTTAATTCTCAGGATGTGGTGGTTCTTTTTGTCTTCGTGATACTCCACACGACCTGAAGCCTCAGTCAGCCTCTCTGCAGCTTTCTTGCCCATTCTCTTTATTTTATACCACAGTTTAGCCTTGGGCTGCTGGTTGTCAGGATACGAGTATTCACTTGTAATGCTCACTGAAGAACCTTCCAGAGCACAAATCCTCCTGCTGTCGTAATTCACACTCCAGCAGTTCTTATCCTTAACACCTGAAAAAAAACTACAATTTTACTGTAGCTGAAGATACTGACTTTATTATGCATGAATGTTTCAGATGTAGCAGCTTCAAACTGTAAAGTCAAGTCGAGTCTTCTGTCAGTGTGAGCCAAGCAGTTCTGAAATTCATGACTTGAGCCTGACACAAGTAAAATCATGTGACATGCGCCTCAAACCTCTGCAGACTTGGATGCATATGCTTTCTTTATATATAGTGTTGGAGAGTGATACGCTGTTACAGTAGCAGTGAAAACTGTAGGTCACACAGACAGACATGTTATAGCGAGGCCCAATATGAGGACTGGTTACAGACCATGAGCTGATTCGTACTCACAGACTTCAGCAGAGCGCAGATCCTTGTGGCCCTTTACAGCACAGGAGAAGCTTTCAACAGCATGTCTGTTCTTGTACCCTTTATAGGCAGTATGACGGGCAGTCACAGGGCAGCTGGTGTGACAGGTCAGCGTGACATGGCTCCCTGCAGGCGTCCTCTGAACATGGACTTCTGTTTGAAAATGATATATGCACTGACAAAACTTGTGCTGGTTGATAATTCAACACTTTGTTTATTGACTTTAAGTAGGATTGTACCGTGATGAAATGATCACATCAAGTTTTTATCCGACAAATTCCTGTTTTCCAAAAGAATAACTTTAAGCAACCTGTAGTTAAAATACAAGCTAAACTGGTGACTGAATATTTGATTTGACACATATAGATAACAGTAGATCACAGATCATTGCTTTAAAAATAAAACGATTATCAGATATAAAACTACGTTATGAACACCAGTGTGTACACATTCATTATTGTTTGGGACCTCTGGGTATATTATATATATTTTTTATTTTTTCTTATCTATATTTGAGCTGTATAACTTGGAAAATTACCAAAATAAACTAAACTAGAAATTAAACAGAAAATGTATGTGACTTTGTTCACATTTGCCATATAAAAAAATATTTATATCCATATTGTGATTGATTTTACTCACATCACTCTATTCAGAATGATATACTTTTAAAACACTCTCCAGTACATTATGCTTCGTTCAATAAATATTTTCTGTTGCGGGGGAACTTCACCTCTGGGATATGTGATGGTGCAGGGCTCATCCACTGGTGAGTGTTTGTAAGAGCACATTCTTCCTTCAGCATAAGTCACATTAAAGCAAGTTGATGTGACAGAATCTGGGGGAAAAAGCATTCGGTATTTTCAGTCGTGTAATTAGTCACAGTATTTCTAAAACTTGTTGACGTTGCAGTGAGAGTAACTTCACACGCTTAAAATCTTGTGTTTGCTGACCCCTAGTGGTTTAACTTTTCACCTTGCTGTAGAGATGACAGCAAAATGTGTAGGGTTATAGTTAGATTACTGAATGGGCCTAATAGGCACAGGCCCAGGGGCCCAAAGTGTCAGAGGGGCCCCTGACACTCACCTGCAAAATTTCATTCACCTTATCACATCCTGACCAGAAAGGAACTGCAAAGAGCCAACAAATCTACCACAAAGAAACACAAAACTACCACAAAAAGATGTAAAGGAACAGCAAATTGACATGAAATATCTACAGAAATTGGCAAAACTACCACACAGAGAAACAAAAATACCAAAAAGAGATGTAAAGGAACTGCAAAGAGACATATAAATATCTACAAAAATGGATAAAACTACCACAAAGAGAAACAAAAATACCACAAAGAGATGCAAACGAACCGCAAAGACACACAAAATATGTCCAAAAATAGGCAAAACTACCACAAAGAAACACAAAAAGACCACAAATATGCAAATTAACTGCAAAGACACACAAAACATCTACAAAAATGGGCAAAACTACTGCAAAGAGACACAAAACCACCACAAAGAGAAACAAAAATACCACAAAGAGATGTAAAGGAACTGCAAAGAAACATAAGATATGTCCAAAAATGGGCAAAACTACCACAAAGAGACTCAAAACAACTATAAGGAGTGTGATGACCTCGGCCATGTTGTGTTTTGCTGGCCTCTCTGTGCTCCTCCCTTCCCAGGTTCTCCCTGCCTGTCTCCCTCCCATCTCGTCAGGGGATTCACCTCACCTGTGGCCTTGTCTATAAAGGCATGGCCATTCCAAAATGCCTTCCTCTCTCCTTCCTGGATGCCTGGGGCCTCCAGGCAACCCCAGCGTTGTTTGGTTTGGTTTGGGTTGTGTTACGTTGGCTTTTTGGTTCCTTATGATTATACACATACACCTCATACATCCAACACCTCTCACCACACCACTGATTACTGATCTGCACTTAAATCTTATTCTTTAAATAAATGTTTGGTTAATTTAACTGGTTGCTGTGTGGTTCTCCCTCTTTTGTTGTGCTCTTAAACGAGCTGGGCATAACAGGAGACAGAAAAATCATTGCAAAGTGACTCAAAATGAGCAAAAAATTCCTCAAAAAGACACAAATAAAGCAATGGATACGAGAATGACCACAAAAAAACAAAACAAAACCACAAAGATTTATAACGACTAAGAAGAGATGCAAAAACACCACAAAGTCTGTGTCTTGGTCCTGTTTAGGAGAGATGGTGGAGCCCATGTCTGTGCCCAGGGCCCATTGTCTCATAATGCATCCAGGCTACTTCAACACACTGTAACATCAGTGTATAGAAGCAGCAAGGCACACTTGATGGCCAGTATGAACAGGAGGAATGATGATACAGGCCGATAACTTGTGCTGCCTACACATCGCATGTGAGCGTCGTATTAACATAAACTTCAAAGAAAAATAACAGCGTCCTTTAAGATTTATCTGAAAGCTGTAACTTAAATAAGGCGACAGTTTTTCATAAGATTCTATAATCAGACAGCAGATTTTATAACACGATAAGCTAAATGCTTATCGTTGTCACTCACCCACTGAGACTTCAGGAGCTCTGAGATGCTCGTAGCCTTTGATAGCACAGGAGTATGTGACTGCTTCCTCACTGCTGACCAGCTGGTGGTACCAGGGAGACCAGTCCTCATAGAGAAACTCTCTGTTCTTGTACCAGATGTAGGCTGCAGGGTTTTCAGTCAGAGGACAGCTGGTGCTACATATCAGTGTTACTGTCTGTCCCTCTGTGGTGGGAATCACCTTCACCTGCAGGTCTGAGATGATGATGTACAATATAAGAACTCATGCACTGATTATTGTTAAAGTAGTAAATGAATATGCTATTGCCAACCACTGTACCTGCAACATGGAGCTGAACAGGACTTTGCTTGCAGTCATCTGGTTTGCTGGTAGTTTCTTTGCAGCAGTAAACCTTTGCATCACTCTCCGTCAGATTTTTGATTGTTAGAGTAAAGTTACTCCCTGCAGACGTGTTGTACGTTACACCTTCAGCCGAGAGCTCATTTTGGACATACTTGGAGCCATCCCAGTGTACAGTGGACCATGTCATGTTTGAAGAGGGACGTTCAGCTGAGCAGGGCAGAGCCACTGATGAACCTTTTAAGGCACAGATCCTGTTTGCTCGCCCTTGAGCCCCTTTAACACAAGATTTCATCAGCAAACAACTGGACAGATTGATACTTCTGAAATCATACATGTTGATACCAATCATTTTTTTGTAGTAATAATATATATATATATATATATATATATATATATATATATATATATATATATATCAATTTACGTCCACTAGAAGTTGCTTGTTTTTGCCACTGACAGGCTCATTGTTATTCTAAGTATTCCAAGTGTCTGAATAGTTATGGAAAGGATTCCTACAGAGATAGACATTTTTCTTAAAGTGTCAGATTGTTTTTGTTTACCCCAAAATTGCTATCACCAATCTCACCAGACTCCACTGACATAAACAGTAATTTAAGTGTGTATAGAGCCAACATATTCTCACGTGTAACTGGGTGAATTCAGGGTTTATTTCAACCAAACCAGAGTTGGCGACTGCTGGAACAGTGAAAAGATAAACTCTGCTTTTTGTTAGTTTTATTTTGTTTCTGTCGACTTTGACCGGTGATAAAATTACTGCTTATTTAGATGCAGTCTGGTGGGTTTGGTGATGGTGATTTTGATTAAACAAAAAGGATCTTACTCTTTAAAGGAAATGACCACTTTAGAATGAAAATACAGACAGTACTTACTGACCCTCATGCCAACACGAAGACCAGTGTTGTTTTTTAATCCACAAATCTTGTTTGGGGATTTTTCCATACACTTGAAGTGCATGGAGCCAAAAAAAATCTGTCTCCATCTCCTCTAAATGAGCATTTGTTAATATGTTTTATAGCTCTACATTCTATCATGATTTGGTACTTTGAATTTGCACAAGGTCAATACAAGCATGCACAAGTAAACACTCTATTTTCCTCTGAGACTTTTCATTTTTTGGATTTGGTATCCATAGCAAGCCTATCTGGGTTGTGATGACCAAATGAAGCTTCATGAACCACCAGTTGTACTTCCTGAACCCACTAGATGGAGCTCTTGGTGTAACAAAGAAGGCTCAAGGGATGGTAATGCAGTTTGGTTTCAACCCTCTGTTAAACAAAGAGTGCCAGAGTGGACCCAAACAATAAAGAAAATGGTTTATGAAGTGTTATTTGGCCATTGCTAGTTGAAACCAAACTGCATTACCATCCCTTGAGCCTTTTTCATTACGCCAAGAGCGCCATCTAGTGGGTTCAGCTAATACAGCTTGTGGTTCATGAAGCTTCATTTGGACATCACTGTATCTGGGGGAACTTGAGACTAGACAACACGATTGAGATTCATCAAAATTCAAAGGAAGGAGGCGCCAGGTTGTGGACATGTGTCGCACATTTTACAAAACATTTTTACAAAACATTAAATTCATTTTTGTGTTCAGTACATAGGCTACAATTGTTTTTACAAATGGAGAATGTGAGAGTCACTTCAGGCCTACAACAATAATAAAAATCTTAAAATAACCTTTAATTATTTCCATTTAATTTTTGTCAGAGCCACGGGGAGCCATTGGGGAGGGGCTAAAGAGCTACATGTGGCTCCAGAGCTGCAGGTTGCCTTCCTCTGCATTGGTCACTCGACACAAAATCATGAGACAAATGGGTGCAGGTTAAGAAACACTCAACATACCCTTAAATCATCACTTAATTTTTCAGCTAGTGCAATCATTTGATCAAAATTTCCACTAGTCCGGCACTCTAATTATGACTTCTTGCTAAACAAATGAAATTGTTGGTGAACATTACACCCTTTTAGCATTAGCATAGCATTGTCATGGCGAGCTTGTTGTATGCTGATGTTTGTGCATAAATAGGACCTTACAGAACCACAGGGAACATTATACAAACGTTTTCACAGGCTGAGCAGTACTTCTCGTGATGAGTCAACCTCATGGATAAAATTGGTGGAGTGCCCTTTAAGAATCATATGTTAAACCCACTGCACATAGAGCATCATGCTGGAAGTTTAGCATGACATAAAGATGAATAAACACACATTCATACCTGAGATGTACAGGATGAAACACGTCAGCACACACCCAGCTTCGGCCCAAAGCATGGCTGCTGTCGTCTCCGTAAACCTGGAATCAGAAATGATTTGCGATGATGCATTGATGCAAATCAAATCAAATTCATATATAAATATTACTCACCAGTCTTTTGCTGTGTAGAGGCTGAAGAGAACAGAATGTACGGTTGGTCAGTGTGCAGAAGGTGATTATACACAGCATGTAGCTCCGACATCCTATCTCCACTTCCTTCCTCTGTAAGTCATTAAACTCTTGATTCTATCAGCAGGCAGCTCATATATTTATCACTTCACACGTGATCATTAATAATGATTTCTGATGTTCTGACTTTCCAGGTAACGCAACACTATTAGATAACAACACTGAAGAGAGCGTTAACTGTGGTCGGTTTGAACAAACATAAACTTACTGACTTTATAAACTATATAATGACTTTTTGTTTTCTTGTTTCTTGTTATTATATTTGATGGAGAAAATAACCACAAAGAGCAACATTTTTTGGATAGATTTTCAATTTTGTAAGCATTATAAGCAAGTCAAAGCAAAATCAGTCACAACAAATAATGATGTTTATTAGGGTCCACATTAGCTACTGCCCTAGCATCAACTCGTCTCCCTGGGATCCAACACATAAATTATACCACTTAATAAACAATTATGGACATTACCGTAAAATTCAATCAATAGCCCAGGCTATTATTTGCTTAAATCACTGAAATCAACAGGCCTATATTTGGGACAGGCCTTTAATTCCTTTAACACAAAACTGTTGCTCAGCAAAGATGGGAAATGCAGTCAAATTGTTCACTTAAACTTGTATAAAAATTAGGCTGCAGATAATATATCAATTATGAATCGTTCATTTGATTGCGCTCTGACAGACAGTGCATTAAAGGGGAACTAATGTTTTTCTCAACCTGGGCCCTATTTTCTGATCTACTTTTGTCTAAATGAGTGATAGGATGTTCAAGATTTGACATTTCTCCAGTACGAAGCTAAGGCTGACCTGCCTGCAGCCCGTGAGCGTGCACTTTTTTAAATTATAGAGCACTTAGACAGTGTCAAACAACGTCAAAATACGTCCACTATAAGGTTTTTTTCACACAGATAGGCTCGGATTGTTAGTATAATTATCGGACGACATAACGGAAAGGAGAAATGAAGTAGTAGTAATTGGTGTCATGCATTTATTTGTCAAAATGTGTAGCCACACCAGGATAGTAAAAGGGACTGGATGTTTTATTGGAACAAGGCTTTTAATGAAAGCTTTACAGTATATACATTAAAATATCACATGGCATACAAAAAAAGGATTACATATTAGATGTTTGACAAGAATATGAATTAAAATCTGGTGTACATTTGGAAAAACATAAGAGATAATACAACTTATGGATGTAAGAGAAGCTATTAAATGGATTTCATAATGAACTGATACAGCAAATATAAACAGACACTAGAAAAAATTACTGAATCATCATATGCCAGAGTTACATATTCACCTATTTTAATTTTAACACCCAATTACGTAATTTCCTGCTACATCTGCGGAGCCTAACAAAGGACTGATAAATACATATCTCCCCAACTGTATGTGGCCATCTGTTGCAGCTGCAAAATACATCCTCACTACATAAACATCCCAGCTAATATTAAAGCAGCTGTTAAAATGACAACGACACAACAAACCTTAAATCAAGCTGCATTCATTTGTTTGGCCACTCTGGGAAAGAACAACTGCACAACAAGCTGACAAAGCCAAAGCCCTGACTTACATTCACATCCATCAGACACACATTAACATTATGATTCATGTAAAGCCATCATTCACTCCCCGTCTGATTTAAGAGGTGTCTTTGCACTGTTCAGATCATCTCAGCCCAGCTTGTACATAAATGATAAAGACAGACAGCTGCTGCACGGTACACAGTGTCTTCTTGGCGCGTGCTGGTTCTCTCTGCGCTGCGGGACTCATGACCATGACTGAGATGTTCTCACACTGCGAGCGTGTCTGCAGGGCCGTTAAAACGGAGAGGATGACACGGAGGGAGACAAACTCTTTTAGCTTCACCGTATTATTGATCAGACAGTTCAAATTACTGTTAAAACAAAGTCACTAAGAAGATGTCTCTTACCTCATCCACAGGTGGAAGAGAAGAAGAGGAATCGGGATCAGCAACACAACCGCCAGTCTGACTGCATTAATTATTGCCATTGGACCATCCATCTTTGAAGCTAGAGAAAGATGGATGATACATTTCTTCCTGATTGGAATACTAACAAAGCTCCTGATGTCTAATAACTTTTCAGTTAAAATGTAAAGGCATACCTTCTGTACCGCGAACAGTGAGAGTCTCTGCAGGGGATGTGATGTCTCTCTGGGTTTTGATACCACAGGAGTAGTTTCCTGCATGCTGACTGCTGGCTGGGTCTAGCACCAGGTGTTTGGTTTGGGTCAGAGGTCGACTGTTGAGGAACCAAATGTAGTTTGTGTTGTCAGTGAGAGGACAGCTGGTAATGCAGGTCAGTGTGACTCTCTGGCCCTCTGTCACCACTGCAGAAGGAGTAAACTTCACTTTCAGACCTGGAAGGTGCAGAGATGGTTAGTTATCTTTGAAACTTGACTGTGCCTATTGTTTAACCTAATGCAGCCATGTATGTACAATGTGGTGTATTAATTTCTACATTATGTCTGAACCAGCTTTCTGTCCTGTTGCTCTCTTGAATTACCTGTGACAACCAATGTGACTCCAGAGAAATCAGACAGTTTCCATTTTTCACGTTCATGCTGGAGTGAGAATATGTATTCTGCCGAGTCATTCTTCCTCAGATTTGTAATGCTCAGGATGTGGCTTTTGTTCATTTTGTCATAATACCTCAGACGATCTGAACTGGCTGTCAGATTTTCAGCATTCTCTTCACCACTTCTCTTCACTTTATACCATAATTTTAACTCTGGTGGCCAGCTGTCTTGATGCGAGTATTCACTTGCAATGTTCACTGAAGAGCCTTCCAGAGCGCAGATTCTCCTGCTGGCATAATTCACCTCCCAGCAGGACTTTTCCTTAGCACCTGAAATATAGATGAAAGACCAAATTCATCACTTTAAATAAGTGTTTAAACCTGCAATCACTAATTTCTTCCATTGAAAAACACATTAGTTAAAGCTTATAAACCCAGGGTGTGGGAGCCCCTCTGTATGGAGTTTGCATGTTTCCAGTTTCCAGCTTCCTCCCACAGTCCGAAGACATGCAGGGTAATTGGTGACTCTAAATTGTCCCTGTGAATGTGAGCGTGAATGTTTGTCTGTCTCTATGTGTTAGTCCTGTGATAGTCTGGCGATCTTTCCAGGGTGTACCCCCACCTCTTGCCCAGTGTCAGCTGGGATAGGCTTCATGATAGAATTCTTGAAATTCAGTTATGGCATTTGGTTTTGGTGTGCCACCCTAAAATTTTTAGTGGCCACCCATCTGAAAAATGTCTGGAGTCGCCACTGGTGATGTTCAAACATTATTTAAATGATGCTTATTATTGTTGCCTTTCAAGCACTCTGACACAAATGTTGTAACAGACCAAAAACTGCTTCATACTCACAGACTTGAGCACTGTGCAAATCCTCGTGGCCTTTTATAGCACAGGAGTAACTATCAACATGTCTGGGAACTGTGAAGTGTTGACCCTCAAACTTCCTGTAGAGAAGTTTAGTCCTCTGACTTCTAAAACTATATTTTTGCCAGTACCACCTATACGCGGTCTGAGGGTCAGTCAGAGGACAGCTGGGGGTACAGGTCAGTCTGACAAAGTCCGTATCTAAAGAAGTCCTTTGAACATGTACTTCTGTGAAGAGATGACAAATACACTTTAGTTACTGTCCGATGTTACATTAGGAAAATTACTTAATCAAATACACAACTTATTTGATTGTTGCAACTTTAAGAAATAATGGCTTCTTTTTTGAAAGCCCACTTCAGACCAAAAATTCGCAAAGAGATGAAACTGTTTCAGAACGTTTCAGAGAAAAGTTGCAGCAGTGTGAACTGGCCTGTATGAGCTTGACTCAAGCTGGCCGATAGTGTCAACTGCAACTCTGGTCAAATTGCCAGCAGCTGGTTTCTGAATGTAAAACATGTCACGTGCTTCTACAGTCAATTGGCCTGAAGTGAAATCTGCTGGTCAAATCAAAATGACTACAGATGATGTGTTCGCTTGCGGCAGCAGGTGCTCCGTGTTGGGTTGTGTGTTCTCACGTTCTTATTCTGTACTTTTATTGTGAAGCTGTGCGCCTGGTGGAGGTCACATAAGCCTCTTGCATCAATGAAAGTGATTAGCACGTTTTTGTTGTTGTGTGTGGTGTCATATTGCCATGTGTGAGTTCCAGCAGTGGCCATATGAAAAAGGATGTGAATAAAGAAACGAAAGAAGAGATGATGTTGGTTTTTCCCCTCCTAAAATGGACGGAACAGCAGAAAGCTCAACAGGTTATGAGCCCAGGTGCAGTACGGGAGGATGGCAGCAGAGACTAGTTTTCGACGGAGACAAAGACAAATACGAACTTTGGGAGGTAAATTTCTTTGGCCACATGAGAATATTAGGCCTGAAAGACACGATCCTCGACACTGATAATGTTGGCGCAGAGATCATCATAAAAAGTCGTTTTAAAAAATTAATTGCCTCTGTGCACCGCGCTCAACTTTTTATGTCGTGGCTTCAGGACACTTGGATCACTACGGACGAGCAGTATGGAGATATTTTGTGGTTTCAATTATGTGTTTGTAGACGTTTTAATCTGGGGCGCTGTCAGCCTGCATTAGGTGGAGTTGCACTGCTACCCACTCTCCCCTGGGATCTCTGCAAGGGATGTGAGGACTCTAAAACTTCACCAGAGCCTCCCTCAGTATGATGGTGAGTAGATAATGGTTGAATTTTCATTTTTGGGTGCACTATCCCTTTAATGCAGAATGCTACGCAGAGCTAATACAGCTCCTCGATGACCGACGCCTCTTGTTGGTGATGAGCGAAGCCTCAGACAATGGCAGAAAAGCACTACAAATATTATCGAACCACTACGCCAGTCAGGGTAAGCCCAGGATTATTACCCTGAACACAGAACTGACTTCGCTAAGAAAGGAGCCAGAAGAAACTGTAACAGACTACATCATCCGGACTGAAAAGGTAGTAACATCACTACAAAGTGCAAAAGAAATAATTAGTGACGGGCTTATAATCGCAATGATTCTGAAAGGACTTCCAGAGCGATATAAGCCATTCGTTGTACACACAACACAAAGCAGTCAAGAGTTGACTTTCACTGAGTTCAAAAGTAAACTGAGAAGCTATGAAGAAACAGACAAATTTGACACAAAGATAAAGTCAGACAATTTAATGAAAGTGGACGTGTCATCCCTGACATGTTATGGATGTGGATACTGTGGTCATTTTGACTGCTGTCTAAAAGGAGCCACGAAATGGTGCAGCTACCACAAAAGCTCAACACACAGCAATGAGACATGCAGGAGGAAAACGCTGCACAAAGATGATGCAAAACAATCTGCAGAGAAACAAGGAGGTCGTGACGAAGAACAAACCTTAGTATTCAAGATTAGTCGAGTTTCTCCCAGACAACATTAAGGGACATGGACTGATGGTGGACTGTGGAGCAACATCTCACATGATAACAGAGGAAAGTAAGTTTACAAGATTTGACAAGACTTTCAGTCCACAGCAAGACTTTATGGAGCTTGCGGATGGCACCCGGGAGAACAACGTGGCTGATGGAGCCAAAGTGGTTTTCCGGAAAGGGAAGAATGAACTGATAAACAAAGATGGGACTGTACTACATTGAAACGGTAAATAACAATTAAAAATGGGTTGATTACTCAGTCAATGACATAATGTCCAAGGACAAAGTGAATTTAACGTGTGATGTCAAAACATGGCATAAAATACTGGGATATTATAACATTGATGATGTGTTGAAACTACCTGATAGCAGTAGGCATGAAAATCACTTTAGACCAACAGTAGAAGTAGGAAGGTTGACGCAAAAGCTTGTGCGCCCCTAGAGTTAGTACACACTAGCCATGTTTCCATCAGCCTGTTTAGATGTGCATCTAGAAGTATCGCATCAGAAAATTATGATGGAAACACCAAAACTCGAATTAAAATCCCCTGATTCGCACAAACTAAAATACGCTCGCTTCAGCCAGGTTTTGGTTGATTCGAAAAAATGTTGATTCGCAAAACGGTGGATGGAAACAGTTATGTTCTAATTAAGTCTGACGTAGCGCACCTCTCTCCATGGTGATATCCACACACAGGTTGGGAAGGTGGTAATGTAGAAGAAGAAGAATGCGAGACTTGTTTTGTTTCCAGTTCTGCAGAGTTTTCACCAAAGTCCGTACATTTAGTGAAAACACACAGGATTCGTATTTCTTTTCATGCACATTTCCCAATTATTCAAATCACTTTTGGATGGAAACATAGCTACTGACTTAGCAGGTCCAATAAAGCCAACTGGTCAAAATGGGCGCAAATATGCCATCTCATTCACAGATGATTTTTCAGGGGCACTGTTTACTTCCTTAAAAATAAGAGTGATGCAACATTGGCCACAAAGAAGTTCCTTGTAAGAGTGATGCAACATTGGCTACAAAGAAGTTCCTTGCAGACAGTGCACCTTGTGGTTGTGTCAAGTGTATCAGATCAGATAACGGTACAGAGTACACAAGCGAGGCTTTTCAGGCACTGTTAAGAGATAAAGGTATAAGGCACGAGACGTCATCCTCTTACTCTCCTCATCAAAACAGTACAGCTGAAAGACAGTGGAGGGAAATGGGGAGGTGCGTATTAATAGAAAAGGGGTTACCAAAAGCATTGTGGCCTTATGCTGTTCAAAGTGCAGCCCATATCCATAACAGGTGTTACAATGAGAGAACTAAAAACACCCCATACTTTATGCTAACAGGAAGAAAGCCAAACCTATCAGAAATGTGGGTTTTTGGATCAGATTGTTATGCATACAATCATGATCACAAGAAACTTGATCCCAGATGTAAAAAGGGAATATTTGTGGGGTACAGTAAGAACAGTCCAGCCTATCTGGTTTATAACCCTCATACAAGAAAGGTGTCAAAACACAGACTGGTAAAATTAAATACACATATGTAACATATATCGAAAAAAGAATAGGGCCAAGAATAGAACCTTGCGGGACCCCACATGAGAGAGAGGCACTGAAGGAGCAGGAATCACCCGTCATTACAGAAAAGGTTCTATCGGACAAATAAGAGGTAAACCACTTAAGTACAGTGCCGTGAAATCCAACATAGTGATTCAGGCGTGACAGGAGGACTGTTAGAACTACTTAGAACAACCAGAGGGTTTTGAAAATACATCAGAAACAGGAGAAAAACTGGTATGTAATTTAAAGAAATCTCTTTATGGTCTGAAACAGTCTGGAAGGAACTGGTACAAACTTCTGAATGACCACATGGAACAAGACAATTTTGTGAGGAACCTTTCTGACCACTGCGTGTACGAGAAACAGAAAGTGACCAAAAGAAAGACAAAATTACAATGAACCAGAAACAATACATACTAAAAATGCTTGAAAGATTCGGAATGTCAGATTGCAAACCCAGATCTACCCCAAGTGAACCAAGAGAGGGTGGTATCAGAAATGACAAAGAGAAGAGCAGTGAGCTTATAGATCCCAGAGAATATCGGGAGATTGTTGGCAGCCTGATTGTTGATATGACCAGAACAAGACCAGATATTAGCTGGATTATGAGTAAGCTCGCGCAAACACTGGCAAACCCAAAAGCAGAGGACTTAGTGGCTGCTAAACATGTTCTAAGGTATCTGAGGGGTACTGTCGACTATGAGCTATGTTACAAGAAAAATGAGGAAGATTTGAATCTTATAGGGTTCAGTGATGCTGTCTGGGCATCCTCTGTGGAAGATAGACGAAGCACTACAGGGTACTGTTTCAGCCTGACAAAACAGGGTCCCACCATTTCATGGAAAACAAAGACACAACCCACAGTGGCATTATCTCCATGTGAGGCTGAGCACATAGGTCTATCTACTAGGGCTGTAGTCTCCTGGTCGACTAGTTGATTATTTGGCCGATATGCTCTTGTCTGACCAAATTCTCATTGGTCGAATATTCGCTGTGTTACTTTCATAAGGAGAAAAGTGCTACATCAATAGCTTTCCAGGATTAATCCATTATTTCCTGCGGCGGGGGGACAGGCTAAGTTAAAACGTTGACAGAAAGTTGAACTCGCACACCCTACACTCAGAGTCTCAGTGACGCAGACCTCCTGTCTGTTTCTGTAAGCTGAAATCATTTCCCTCAGTGGAAACAAAGCTTGTATTGACTTGTATTTCACAGATAAGAAACATACGGTAATTCTAGTTTCTTTTTATATATAAAAGGGAGAGAGAGTTTTAGAAAAATCTGAGGGCATCGTTACTGTTTTGAAGGTTGTGTGGGTGGGAGATATGTTTGTGTGGGTAAACCTAACCTGTTGGATATGTGATGGAGCACGGCTCATCTGCTGACGTCTGATTGGGAGGACACGTTCTCCCTTTAGCATAGGTCACATTAAAGCAGGTTGGTGTGACAGAATCTGAGCAAAGAGAATTAAAGAGAGACTTAACACCCTATGAAAAACCTTCACAGGTGTACAGGTGTACTCCAGGACACTGCGGCATCACTGTTGTTGTTAGATCAGTGTTGTTAGAGGTGCAGCAAAGCACACTTCATGGCCAGTGTGGACAGGAGGAATGCTTACAAAGGCCAATAACTTGTGCTATGTACATATGACATGTAAGTGTTGTATTAAGTTAAACTTAAATAAAAATGGGTCCCTTATGATTCATCTGACAGCTATAACTTACAAAGAACATATTTATCCAGATGTTTCTTCATATAAGGAGCTAATTGTTGTCACTCACCCACTGAGACTTCAGGAGCTCTGAGATGCTCGTAGCCTTTGATAGCACAGGAGTATGTGACTGCTTCCTCACTGCTGACCAGCTCTTGGTACCAGGGAGACCAGTCCTCATAGAGAAACTCTCTGTTCTTGTACCAGATGTAGACTGTAGGGTTTTCAGTCAGAGAGCAGCTGGTGCTACATATCAGTGTTACTGTCTGTCCTTCTGTGTTAGGAATCACCTGTACCTGTAGGTCTGACATGATGATGTATAAAATAAGAATTCATATACTGATGTAGATGTTAAGGCGATAAATTACTGACTCACTGTACCTGCCACACGGAGCTCTGTTCTATAGATCCAGCAGCGTCCTGGGTTGTCCGTTATGTTTCCACAGCAGTAAAACTTTGCATCACTCTCTCTCAGATCACTGATTGTTAGAGTGAAGTTACTCTCCGTAGACATGTTGTACCTTGTATGATTTCCATGTAAGACGTCATTCTGAACGAATGGAGACTTAAACAAAGATCCATCCCAGTGTACAGTGTGCCATGTCATGCTTGAAGTGAGATGTTGAGCTGAGCAGGGCAGATCCACCGATGAACCTTTTAAAGCACAGATCCTGTTTCCTCGCCCTTGAGCCCCTTCAACAGAAGATTTCATTAGCAAACATCTGGATGGATTTATACTTTTCTTATCATTTATTTCAAAACTAATTACTTTTTTAACCTCTTTGCATCCTCATACGAAGACCTTACATTTTGGGTTTGCTGCAACTTATACTTCATTTTGCTTAACTTTGACCTGTTGTCTAACCTGGAAATCCAGATGCCTCACCCCTAGCAAATTCCAATTATCACTACACGGGGATCTGGCCCTGATGAGCAAAGCCCGGTGAATAGCCATCAGACCAATCAGATCAGTCTATCTGACAGAGGCGGGCTCTGGGCGGGCATAACATGATGTCAACAGCACCATGCCCTTGGAGTCGAAAAGTAAACAGCCATGATGGCAGCTGTTGAAGGACCGCATCCATTCAATTTAGCTTTGGAAGAAACACTAAGCCAACTACACTTATCTTTTTCCTTGAGAGAGGAACAAGGACTGCCCTAGAAATCCGGTGCTTTGGCAGTGACTTGCAGTGTCAGAAACCAACAAAAAAAGACATCCTTTAATATCCGCACGATACGCAGCCAGTTGCCTTTATAATTTAGTGCCATCAAGAAGAAACGCTGCGGGACAAGAAAGAAAGTTAAGGTAGTGAAAGTCCGAGTGGGGAGGGTGGGAGGGGTGATGGATGGGATCAACAAACATCAACTTTCACCAGAGAGAGAGAGAGAGAGCGGTGTTTGCATCCCAGAAGATTTTAAAGCCAAACCCTGTTCTTTTTTCCTAAACCTAACCACATGCTTTTGTTGCCTAAACCCAACCATGTGTATTTGTTGTTGAAGGAAAAAAAAGGTCAATTCGCAGTGGTGTACTGACATAGTGCATTTATTTCCTGTGAAAACGTATTTTGAAAGAAGACAATGCGTGTAACAGGCAGAACTTGACATGGTGTCCGAGGATGTCAACAACCAACACACCCGGGGTACCTTTAACGTTGTATCTGGACGTGGAAAGTCCATGACCAAATGTAAATATGTAGCATATAGTACTTTTCTAGTCCTCTGACCACAAATCACTTTTACACTACATGTCAGATTCACCTATTCACACACACTGATGGCTGAGGCTACCTTACATGGTGCCGCTTGCTTCTCAGTAGCCATTCACACACACTCACTCATCGATGGAACAGCCATCAGGGGCAATTAAGGGTTCAGTATCTTGCCCACGCTTCGACATGTGGACTGGAGAAGTCTTACGATTGGTGGACAACCCACTCTCCCTCTGAGCCACCGCCGTCCACATTTGTGACTATTAAAAATAATCCCTGTCTCCTTATGAGGACATTTTTCCCAAAACTACTTATTGTTCAAGGACAGTGCTTCCTCTTTTTTATACTCATCAGGTCGTACTTATCCCAGATAGCTACCAGAAGTTAAAAGTGCAAATTCAGGGCTCCAGACTGCGCCTAATTGGTCGCATTTTGCGACCTTTTTTGGAGGCCGCGCGACCTATTTTTTTAACTAGGAGCACCAGCGCAACTTACAAATCCACCCCTCTCCCCCTTTTTCTTTATTTTTTTTCTTCCTTTTATAATTGCATTTCATGGAGGAGCGGAAGAAAGTGTGTGTGTGTGTGTGTGTGTGTGTGTGTGTGTGTGTGTGTGCCTGCCATGTGTGTCTGGATGCGCACGGCGAGGCGGGGTGGCGCCAGTAACCATTACAACGTGCCGCAGTTTTAGTACCTACGTGTGTACTGTACGTGGGGTTAGACAGAGAGGGGTCACAGAGCCGGTGTCAAGTACAAAGTGCCGTGTCGTTTGACCATAAAGTCATATGAAACGAACTATAGATTCATTTTTCAAAAGAAAAAATTCTCCAGAAACTCCTGTCGGTCCTGTGCCAGTTTCCCAAACTTCGGATAGTTCAGAGGACGAGTCAGCAATGTCCTGCACACAGTCCCCCATTGATATTATTTTGCGCGACGGACGCTTCATATAATAACCTAACAATATACTATTTATGGTGTTATGTCATCATGTCATTTCTGTCTCTACATGGTCACGCGTTAACATTTATCCTCTGCTCTCTGTATTGCGCACGGCGGAGTTCTGCCATACACACACACAGGTGAGCGGCTCGGCCGCATTTTCCTGATAAACCGGACCCGAGCCCGCACAGTTTAACACCTGACAAAGTTAATGTTATGGAAAGTGTGTAAATAACAACAGACTGCTGTTACGTACAGACAAACACGCTGCTCAAACAGCAACGCAGCACGGCACTCGGTGCTGAGCTTGTGTTGCGTTCAGGCATTGTCACGTAATTAACAACTTCCAGCACTTAAATAGGTCATAGCACAAAACAGCAGCATGTCAAGTGACTTTTTACTTTTATTATGTTCAATAAAATTGTATGTTCCTAAATCTTGAGACACCTCGTATGTAAGCTAGACAGACATTTCACCTGCTCATTACTGTGCACACATGTACTGTATGTACTGAGTCCTAAAGAGCCCTTCTGGTGCCAGTATACATAGAAACATCCCAGCAGGCTGTGCTTTGCAAGCATACAAAAGAGTTTCACGCATGTGAAAATTATTTTTCATGTGTGTGCCTCACCTCTGCTGCTACAACTCCATCCTAGGGGAAACACTACTGTGTGCGTTTTGTGCAGCAGGTGGATGTGATAGTCTACTGGTAGAGTAGAGAGAGAGCTAAGTAGTGTTGAAGTAGAGTAGAGCAGGGCAGAGAGATGGAGGCAAAATATACTAAACCCGGTGTTAATACAGCAGAACTGGAGAGAGGGCGGAAAATAAATAGAGGTGGGCATGGCTCAAGTAGGGCGCAAAATTATAGAGAGAACAATACAGTGTGAATAAAGATTACATAACATAAAAATAACTGCAGTCTTTGTTATTTGATAGCCACTTAAATTAAACAATTTTTATAGGGCAAGTAAAAACTGACTTCGGGCAAGTGAAAAAAAACCTTAGCGTTGAACCCTGCAGGGCTGTCTGTGTTTATTGCTAAATTATATGTAATGCAGTTAATCTCTACAAAATTATGAACATGTTGTGTCGATATAGATAGTGCTCCTAAATTTTGTGCTGGCGCTCCTAAAATTTTCAGTAAGGAGCGCTGGTGCTCCCAGTGGAAAAAGTTAGTCTGGAGCCCTGGCAAACCAAACAAAAGCTCAGGGCTCAGGAGGATAATAACAATATATTGCAAAGCATTTGTGTGAGAGCTGACACACACTGCTTTTCTATAACTATTACGGCAGATCACTAAACCTTTACTTGACACACACTTTTTTTTTTTCCCACAACTGAACATCTACAGCTTACAGTTAAAGGGGCACTACTGCAATGTAGTTGCACGTCTGTGCCACTGGGAGTCTCTGACACTCTAGAATCAGCCAAGCCGAAGATGCAGGGTCCTGCGTTTCATGAATTTACACTTTAACCATTACTTAACTTTTCATCTAGCACCATCATGTAGTCAAAATTTCTACTGATCCAATGTAATATTAGTCCAGTAGTACTTGTCTTCAACCTCTTGTGTGAAGAATCATGTCACACTTATTGTAAATACAGTATGATGTTTATGATTTAAAATGGTATAAAGAGGAATAAGCAGTCATTCATACCTGAGATGTACATGATGAAATATGCAAATAAACATCCAGCTCCTAACAACATCATGGCTGTTGCTGTCTCTCAACTTAGAATCTAGAAAGAAATGGAATAACAGCTTTTCTATTGATGTTTTCACAGTGCAAATCCCCCCAAAGTATGAAACAATGTATGAAAGTATAACTCACCAGTCTCTTTACAATGTTAAGGCTGAAGGAGGAAGGATGGAGTGCGAGTCAGTGTACAGGTGGTGGACGAACAACATGCAGTGTCACAACCAAATTTCACTCCCTTCCTCTTTAAATTGCTGATTTATTTTTATACGGAAACTTCTTGATTTTATCTACAGACAGCTCATACATTTATCTCTTTACTCTTTATCTTATATAACCCTTTGGGACATTTTCATGTTGTGTAACTGCTTTCCACGCAACACGCAGCCCTATTAAACTAAAACACTGAATGTTATAATTGATGGATAATATAACAACATTTCATTTTCTTTCAATCCATGGATGAATTCATCATAGTCACACCATTTCATTAGAAAGCAGAATCTCCAGGAACTAAAGAATTAAACAATATAAACAAATCCAAACAAATAAGCACTAAAAAATAATGATGCTCAAGAGCATGATTTCCAAAGTGAACCTGGAATGCTTTGTGTTCACAATGCACAGGTTCAGTGAACTGCACAGATGACTTGAAACATCAGAGGGGTCTAAGTTCTCTTGGTGTGTTCACATGTGTGCAAAAATGTCACTGCTCTGGGTTTGTCTACAGGGCTAAAAAGGACTAAGTGTGAAAACACCTTAAGAGGACTGAGTTTGGTTATTTAAAAAGGACTACTTCACGTGTTTTCACATATAGTTCTCTTTAAACAAACCGAACTGTCCTCTTAAAGTATAAATACAATAGCAAGGAGCAAAGCAAACCTGGAGCGCTTTGTGTTCACAATGCACATGTTAAGTGAACATCACTGTGGACTTGAAGCAAACTGAAGTCAGATTAGCTCCCAAGGTGGTCTGAGTCCTCGTGGAGTGTTCACATATGAGCAAAAAATGCTGAGTCACCGCTCTGAGTCCACTTAGAGGGCTGAAAAAGACCCTCATCCTGACTGCCTCACACTCTGCAACAAACCTCTCCAGTGCTGAAGGTCATGGTGTAATGAGGCCAACAGAACCACATCATCTGCAAAGAGCAGAGATGCAATTCTTAAGTCCCCAAACCAGACACTTTCCTCCCCCCAGGCTCAGACAAGCTCAGACTGTTTGGACTTAATATCACAAAAATATATTCCTTCCGCATTCATGGGTTACGTGAGTTGAGGAAACGTTGGCTAATAACAACACTTTCTGTATCGCTTTCTATTAAAAGTTACTTTTTAAATTGATTATAAATTGTGAGTAATGTGTATTTGTTAATTATCATAGACCAAGAATAACACACTTCAAAGGACATTTCCTTCACATGATAGAGCATGGCGTCAACATTAGCATGGTGTGATTATTAGGAAGATATGGGTCATTTAAAAAGGTCATGATATCAGTTTTTCCACTTCAAACAGGGCTAGATAAACAGATGAAGGCGGTTGCGTTGAAGGGAGATATCCACAGACCAAAAGAATTTTTCATGACGCAGCAACAAAAAACATTTACCGCTATAAAGAGATTATGACTGATATCTAATGCAGTCATAACGTATTTATTCAAATAATTACATATTTCAGTTTTCAAACCCATTATGAATTATGCCGGATTAGAAAGTGGTTCAAATATTAGGTGGGGGTAAAGCCAAGTAGAGTTTGATTTGGTCTGTTATTATTAAGTTTAGGTCAATCTTTGTTTTTTTTTCACAGATGACTGTGTTTGCGCAACCTTTCCAGGCTGCAAAGACATTTCTCTCCCCAACAGTTTATACAATATCCTCTATCAGATACCATAAAACGTCAATAAGTAGCCCGGGCTATTACATCCATACATCACTGAGCTCTGCAGGCTTATATTTGGGACAGGTCTTGAATTTCTTTAACACAAAATTGTTGCACAGCAAAGATGTGAAACATGATCCAATTGTTCATTTGAACCAGTATGATTACTGCTTGTATAAAAATTACACTTTGAATGACTTTATGACCGCTTCAAAGGTAGGAAGTCACCACTTGTTTTTGGCATGCTGGTAAATCTGAATGAATTACAGTCTTCCCTGGTGCTCATGGTTTCAGTAAAATAAAATCTGGTTTTATACATCCAAAGAATTCTTGCTTGGCAATACGACCAGGCGTCTAATTAAGACAGGCCTTTAATCGTCAAAATGTGTAGCTACACCAGGCTAGTAAAAAGGACTGGGCATTTAATCAGGATAGGGCTTTTAAATTAAGTTTCATGGTATGTCAGTGGTGTCTGCATGAGGCATTTAATCCCTCCATTCCTATTCAATCAACCCGGGCTCACTCTAAAGCTGTGGAAATCCGGCACTTGGGCAACATTGGTGTGATATGTGGCCGATCACCATTATATTTTAATGGCATCAACATGCCTCAAGGGGAGACGCGGCAGGACAAGAATGAAAGTTTAGGCAGTGAAAATCCAAGTAGGGTGGAAGTGTCCAACAAACGCCAATTTTCACCCAGGAGAGCAGTGTTCATGTCCCATAAAATTATAAAGCCAACCGTTGTTGTTTTTTTTCCCTAAACCTAACCACATGTTTTTGTGGCCTAACCCCAACCATGTGCGTTAGCTTTTGGAGAAAAGGCACGCAGGGTACCTCTCACATCATATATGGATGTGTAAAGTCCATGACCTAACATTGATATGTGACGAGGTCGGAGTGAGAACGTATTGATTCAATACCAAACACTGGTCAGCAGATGTCACTCTCAAGTCAATAAACCCATTTGCAGGAATAATTATTAGGATTAATGATTAATAACAACTAATACTTGTACAAATAATAATTGGAATAATTATTGAATTGGTTTCTTTGTTATTGTGCTTTTAACCCATTTCTTTGTCTTAATTTAAGTACTTTAAATTGCCCCTGTGTTTGAAAGATGCTATACTGACAAACTTGTATTGCCTTTGCTGTTTTCCTAAAACATAACTCCTGATTCAAAGACCTTAATGATCATAAAGAACATGAGAGAGAAAGAAAGAAAGAAAGAAAGAAAGAAAGACATTAAAGCTACATATTTTTTGTCCATTTAGGGGCAGAGAAGCTTAACAGCAAAATTACAAACCCTAAGCATTCATTCATTCATTCATTAAGAATTGTGTCTCTGGCCACCTGACAAAAAGAAAATTATTCCAGCATCTGTCAGAGGAGGCCTCTGAGAGTAGATTTGAGTGCTGTATCTATGTACATGGTTTTATGTTCCAACACACATGTTCTCTCCCTTTTTAGAAAGATGCTGTCACTTAATCTAGTAAATCTCATGCCCTTCACCAGTATTTTTAAATGTGGACATATTAGGTTAAACTTCCTTGCAACTGTTCGCTCTTGATTCACCTGCACTTACATACTGTATCATGCAAAAAACAAACAAACAAACATCTTTAGTTTGTTAAGGCTTCAGAAATTGAAGTCATATTGCAGCCGCACACGGATGTGGTGACACTGAAGGTATCAGCAGTCTCCATCTGTCCCCATCCAGGACATGACAACTGTGGGCCACAACATCTAACCATGACTATTTTACTGTCTTATCAAGAGGTTTATCAGGCTGTCTGAGGGGCAGGGGTAAAATAAAAATAAAAATAGCATCCGTATTTAGAAAGTTTTCTAGGGCAGTGTATATGGTACTACATCTTGTTTTCCCTACTGGAGGGGAACCCTGGAGGGCACTTGATCATGTTTCATCTGCCATCATCATTCACTTAGTTTTTTGTGTAAAAAAATAAATAAATAAATAAAAAAAAAAAAAATATATATATATATGTATATGTATATATATTACAGCAGTGATAGTGAACTAAAACAGTGAAATTGTGGCTTGTACAGCTGAGCAAGACTGAAACATATGTTTTCACATCATCATTTGAAACATTTTTAAGATATAAATAAAAGTCACTTTGAGTTATTAGCATTTTTTTTTCAAGATAAATTAATTTAGAAATGACACCGTGCACTTGAGTCTGCATTAACATTTTCATCAAAACGGTGTCACAATAACTTAACTCCCACTTCCCACTTGAAACCACTAGAGGGAGATGATGTACACTGTTAGACTGCAAATGAGATTCAGTCCCATCAGAGGCACACTGACAGGCAGTACTAGAGTTTAAAAAAATCTACCCTGGTATATTCTGATAGGGCTACTTGTACTGTATCTAACTGATTATGCAATGAAATGCAGTATATTAAAAACTTATAAGAGCAAAGCAGAAGTGAAGGAGTGCTGCAATAGAGAATTTCCGAGATACAGTGTCGCTTAAACTCATTAACTGATGATGATGAAGATAATAGTTGCAGCTCTAGTACTTGTACATTCTCCACTCCCTGTGGTTCATGTCAGTAAGCCGCTCCTCAAGGTTCACTTCTGGGCTCTCTGTTGTTCACTTTAAAGGTCCAGTGTGCAAGATTTAGGGGGTAAATTGGCAGAGATGGAATATTATATAATAAGTATGTTTTCTTTACCGTGTAATCACTTGAGAATTGTTCTGTTTCATAACCTTAGAATGAGCTGGTTGTATCTGCATCCTCGTCCACGGAGATCGCCATGCTGCACTGCAGTTTTTCCATAGTAACCCACAACGGACCAACCAAGCACTGGCTCTAGATAGGGCCATTTGTGTTTTACTTTTTTGGCATTGGCCACTTTAGTCAGCAGCCCCTCTGCACAAAACACTTTTTTTTATGTGAAACTGCTTTATTCAATGTTTTTACTGGGTCAAATCACCAGGTCCTTCATTTGTTTAGGAGTAGAAGAGACCTGGGTAATTCAGCTCTTGGTAAAAACCTCCTAAATGTCTGGATCTGAAGAGATAAAATGTGAGCACACATTAGCAGTTCTGGACTAGCCGCCTGTCTCCAACATGCCAAACAACATTAAAAAAAAAAATACTGATTCGTAACGTGAAACTGCTTTATCCAGTGTTAATACCAGTTTAAATCATTTGTTTTGGAGAGGAGGACACCTCTGGGGATAATTCAGCTCCCAGTAAAACACCCTGGTCAATGAACAGTTTCAGCTGGTTGCAATCTGCAGTCCTCACCACTAGATGTCACTAAATCTCCCTAAATCTTACACACTATGCCGTTAAGGCAAATCAACTTTTTAAGTGCTACTAATAGCTATAAGTTTGTACTAAAATGAACCTAACAATGGAAGATACCAACTTCATTTTTCGGCTGCTGAAGCCTTACAGGTTTTCCTCAGCAGGGGTCTTGCTTTGGTAAGGTATCTTTACATACCTACTACACCAGAGAAAAGGGGATGGAAATGACCTTCTTCAGTGAAGTGTCACACAAGTTAACATTAGTCACTGAAGGTGCAGGGATAACACACACTCATAGCCAATGCTGGAATGAAACCAAGTAGCCCACATTTACACTTTTTCATATTTGCAAACACATTTTGGGTGATTGGGACAGTGTTAAAAGGCTTTGCTCATAAAGACATTGATCAACCTTACAATGGAGAACCATAGTTTATGCTCTGTATGCTCTAGATTAGTGTTTCCCAACCTCTCCATGTGTGTAGAACCTTAATCAACCATAAAATTATGGACTATAGCTGTATTTTGCTAGATGTTTTTCCAGGCCATTTTTGGACTGACCTCTTGACCAAACCCTAACTAATCCTGATTAGCATTTTCTTAACCTTGACTAAATGTATTCATTTTTTTTAAACGCAAACATTTTTGTTTAACCCAAATAAATGTGTTCAATGACTTTTGGATTTCTGTGATTTTTCTAAATCAATAAAATGTGTCAAAGGAAATTTGATGGGAGAGAATTAAGGGAGAGTGAAAAAAGCCAGCTTTGTATTGCACGAGTTCTGGACAAAATTCAGCAATAAAGTTAAGCAAAAATGTAAATGGCCTCTTAATTCATCATGATGACCAGGAAAAGAAAAGTGTGCATGTAAAATAATATCAGAATATGAAATATGCAATAAATATGCTTACACAAGCCTAAATGAGTGACAAGATGTGCTGTCCCAATTACCCAAATGATACAAAAAAAAATAGATGCTTGGGGTCAGTTTACTATAAAAGGTATGTAACGCCTCCTTGGAATATAATAAAACTTTCCTTTCTCCTCAAGTTGATGGGTAACATATTCAGTGTCACAGGAATGTATCATTTATGGGGTATTTTTCTGATTTTATGACTGATGAGTCCACATTTAATCAACATGCATATGTGTGTTTTGTCAGCCTTGTTACAATGCACCAATTAATGTTTGAAAATGTTTTAAATGCATATTTACAACAAATCTTTGAGGTGTTTATGTTTTATCCATGGATGAATATGCTCATTTGCAATTGACGCTTTCACAGCATCTTTCTTTTTAAGAACAGAATATGGAAACAAAACAATAATACCCACATTTCATTCTGTAGATTACTGGCTTCTTTTACTTAACATATAAAATGAGCTGATTTGACATTTGTCTTTTCATTTTTTGAATTATACTAGAATACTAGCTTAGATTACTGATACTAGATTACTAGCCATGTGGTGAAGGTCATGAGACCACATGGTGTGTATTCATTAGAGGCTTATATCATGTTATTTATGTACATTACAGATTTCTAACAAATATCTTTTTAACGTGTCCTTTTGTGGAAACAGGGCTGACACAATAAGCTTGTCTCCTTCTGTCAAACATTATATAACTCTAAGAAAAATCATGAAAATAAGAGGACACTTAATTGTATTTTCACCAGCATGTTCACAAAAGGAAGCTGATTTCACTCCCAGGAAATGATGAGCAGTCCATTATCTCAGGAGTGTTTTCATTAAAAGTAACGACCCGACTAAATTGATGTTTTTACAACACTTTACATATATTAAGAGTAAAACCCATTCATGAGTAATGAAAGGACACTTGAGGCTTTATATATAAGTTTATGTTTTTATAATAGTTTGACTTTTTTGGGCCTTAATAGTAAAAGTAGAACAATCATGTTAAGCGACAGGCCATTTTTACAGCTTTTGAATGATGCTTCATACAAAAAGGTGTTTAAAACTCTTTGAAAACAAAATATATACGAATTTACATTGTTTTAATGTTAAAGAGATATAATGGAAAATATATTCTGAAATGATTATAGTGTATTTATTGTTTATTGACATTTATAGCACAGTTTTGCTCGAGAGACACAAAATGGCACGTTTTCGTATAATGACCCATATAGGCTACATTTTCTTGATTATACTTTCATACTTTTCCTAAAGTAGCACTTTTAAGGCAGGACTTTTACTTGTGATGGAGTCCGTCCATACTTTTACTCAAATACAGATGTGGAAACTTGCTCCACCACTGCTCACAGCAAAACACAGCTCAGACTATCGTGAGAGTCCACAGCTGGCAGAGGAAGTTGGATCTCTATTCTGGCATTTCTCTCTCTGTCCTCCACACTTCCAATGTCTCTCTGCCTCTCTCTCCTCCCTCCCTCCCTCCCTCCATCCACTTCCTCTGGTGTCTCTCCTCCCCTCCTCTCCCACCCTGACAGCCTCTTCCCTCTCCGCCGCCGCTGGAAGCTCAGTTGACCAGCGTCGCAACTGGGCGATGCGCCTCCGAGCAGATCCTCTGCCTTTCTGGATTTGACATTCCCGTCGCAGCCTGCATCCTCACACCTGAGTGACATTCAGCTGTCAGTGATTTCCTCAGCTTGCGTCAGTCTAATTTTGACAGAAAACTATTCACAGGACAAGGTTTTCGGCTGTTTATCCGAAAACTGACCACTCGCAACAGGCATTTTATTCCCTCTTGAACGATCCCCTGTGGGAGGATTTGCCTTCAAAATATTTTGTTTTGAAACCAGCCAGAGACAGCTGATAACTTGATCGGAGATGGTTCAGGAAACGCCGGACAAACTCGCTTGATTTGGGTCATTTTTGTCCTCAGTTTGTGTCTATTGGAGGCTCGAAAGCATCTTCAGACAGACCGCAGAGAGCAGAGGAGGCTGTTACACCGTCTACAGGCTGTTGTAAGGTAAATCCTGAAGAGATTCAGCCACTGGCTTGTCTTCTTTATCCTATAATATCAGTCTAAAAATCACTGAATGATCCTCTGTCACAGTTTAAAACAGGAGTAGAATTTAGAATTTATTTCCGTCATGTATTAATCTACAAATTCGTGTAAATAAAGTCACAGCTTCTCACAGAAAACGGCAGATACTTAAATAGTGCAGTGCAAAACATTACAATAAAGTAATTTAACATAACTTCAACACCTCTATAGTCTATAAAAGGTGCAGGCTGAAGCTACAGCGTACAACACCCTTTAAACAGCACATCATATTTAGCAATCAACAACAAAACAAACCAAAACAGGCAAACAGGGCAAAATAACAACAACAACAATAAGAAATACATCTTACAAAAGGCAATTTAAGTTCCTGTACCTTGTTGTTTTACATCAGCATTACAGTCTAATCATCCCTTTTCATATTTGATTAATACAATATTTTTAAACTTTTGTCTAAATCTACTTAATGTTCTATAGAACATTAAGTAGATTCATACATGTATACATGTATGAAAAATGTTAAAATGGTAGTTTTAAGCACCTGTTAATGTCGGTGACAAGTTATTTGAAGTTGGCACAAGTCAGCTGGAGAGCTATATCTCCACTCTTGGTTCTGATTTGCCTCAAATTACATTTTAAAACCTGTCAAAAGTTACGTTTTTCACCTCATCTACAGCTCTTTACCAATATGAGGTTCCCCAAGGGTCCATCCTGAGCCCTCAGTTATTCTTCTTGTACAGCGGGTTTAAATACATTTTATTCTGAAGGTACTGGCCCAGTGTGTGCATGATAGTGCTTGTATTCCAAAAAATGTCATGGTAATCATTAACTGATGTGTCTCGAAGAAATTTCAGTCTCAGTAACTGATTCATTTCTTTGGTAATTTGGTAAAGGTAAAAAAGGTATATTTGATTGTTACAGCTTCTAAAACTTTTATATTTCTTG
The DNA here is from genome assembly GCA_026686955.1 of Epinephelus cyanopodus. Lineage (NCBI taxonomy): Eukaryota > Metazoa > Chordata > Actinopteri > Perciformes > Serranidae > Epinephelus > Epinephelus cyanopodus. Next base: position 8,930,790 of record CM048916.1, on the reverse strand, counting down.
CTTTTCCTAAGCTCAGTGGTTCTCAAATGGTGTGAATGAACTTTTAATTCACTGTATCAGTATGGTGTGCACACCAATTTCCTAATAAAGAAAGGAGAAAAAATGTAATTTAATTTTATTTAATGATTGACAGCCAGTGTGAGGGATGATAACAGTTTAAAGGAGAAAGCAGTGAGTGAAACAGTGGATCACTTTATTGTATGGAGCAAATTACAAACAAAGCACAAGTGAAGACAATATATCACCGAAAGTCATTATAAGAGTGATAACGCACATTATAGAAGTTATTGTGCACAGATACAGGTGACTTGAGATTTTGGCTTGCCCTTGCCTTGAACACAAAAAGTCTGAAAATTACTGCTTTAGCTTGTATGATTGTAAACGGATATCTTTGAGTTTTGGACTATGAAACCGAACACTTGAGGGCATCACCTTGCATTTTGGGAAATTCATTTTCTGAGTTTTGTGGACAAACTGATTTATCAATCAATAATTAAAACAGTTAATAGTTGGAGCCCCTAGTTGCATTCTTCTCTTCCTGTGGCTCATCTTTAATATGGAGCTCCTCAAGGGTCAGCTGTGGGCCCTGTTGTTGTTCTTATGTATACACTCCTACTTGGTGAAAACACAATATTAATTTCATTCATGTGTTGATGGTTCAAACATACATCAGGTATTTGCGAACTTGATGCGGCACTAGCATAGTGTAAGCTATCTAAGCTATACATAAGCAGTCATCACCAGGAAAGTAACAGCATTTTTATTGGTTTATATGTAAAACAACTTAAATGTTCGGTATCAAAGCAGGAAGTAGCGTGATGTTCTTGAGGGTTCATTAGGTTTCAAAGAAACTAGTCTGTATGAAGAGTCATCTGACCATGTCTAAAGGCAAAAGTGTTTGTAGCTGTTGCGAAGGGCTATGCTCGAGGCTAAGTGAAAATCCCGTTGTTAGAGAGAGGGGGCAAGATACAGTGAATCATACATCGATGGAGATAATGGTGCACACAGTAGAGGTGGGATACCCGACCGAAGCCCGACGGGACAATCACTTGTCATTTTGTGACAAAGAAGTTCGACCTGATCAGCAAAATGCTGACTACAGAAGTGTTTCCACCTTAAGACCCGAAGACAGGTGAGAATATAAGGAGAGAAATTATCAGGCTGCTAGTTACAGAATATGGGCTGGAAATCAGTGTGCTGAACAAAGTGGTTTGGGTGACCGATCAAGGCTCTAATATCATGTGTGCCCTCCGCGTCCAAGTGATTGTCATATAGCTCGACTTGTGGTAATCCTCTGTCCACATGTCAGTGGTCATGCCGACAGTATTCACCTCGCTAAAGATTTCACTCAGCTGCTCAATCAATTTCTCTTGCGTTTCTCCGTGGCTATTGCGTGGCACTGTTTTGACACTGTCGTGCAGTCGGGCAGTACCGCCTCCCTCACTGACACGAGGCCGTATGCAGCACCGATGTTTATGAGCTCTTGAGCCATCTCCACAAAGCCCTCTCCTTCAATGGAAAGGAATGGTCTTAAATCCTTGCAACAGTAGGAAACGCATTTCTCGATCAACTTTGATTTGGCCTGCTGTGGTATTGTCTTTGTGCTAGTAGCGAATCCAGTCATTTCAGGCTGACGCAAACCGTCCTCAGCAACCGTCGGCTTGCAACCTTTATCAAGATGTCGCTGCAAGGATGAAGTCCCAGTCTTCTTGCTTTCATAAACCATCACAAGCCCACACACTTTACATTGCACAAATCCAGCTGCTTCATCGTCTTCTGCATTGACAACTAAATGAAAGCTTTTCCAGACCGCCGATTTCCCTCGTTTATCCGCAATTTTCAACTTCCCCGACGCCAAATTCTTTTTCACGTCCCTCAAATCCATCCTTCAAGCTGTAGGCCTATTAACACCAACTTAAGTTAGTTAACGTTAAAAACGTTAAAGACACTAAACTAAACTAAAGGAGCTAATGTTAAACCTCCTGACAGGATTGGTTTTGCCACCTCTCAAAGCCTTCACATTCACACAACAGCGGAGCGTTTCTGGCAGTCGAGCCAGCCATTCAGGTGCCCTCAAGCGAATCTTAAAAACGGAAATCCAAGCTCTGAATGGAAAATAGAGGGGAAAAACATATAGAAAATAGGCCGCCGTACCCGACCTGGCCCGACCGCCACTTCTAGAATACTACCCGAATCAGGCCCGATCTGTCGGGTCCCGTCGGTCGGGTATCCCACCTCTATTTTGCACTGACAAGCACTTTGTTGTTAAGGTTTTAGGATCTGTCTGTGGCATTACTGGACAGTATGCCAATTATTGTCTCCAACCACAAGACCCCTAAGATAACTGGTGTGACTGTAGAAGCATGGTAAACTTAAATGAAAGTTTAAAACCCTTGAGTTGACACAAACTCTCAAGTGAAACAGGGTGGAGACAAGACCTTTACTTCCCCTGTTTTCCTCCCAGCAGTTTGGGTCATCTAATCTCTCAAGTCCTCCACCCCCCTGACATGACTGCGCATCACTGATCATGGCTCCTCATCCTCCCTGAAGGATGATACGCCCCCGCATTAGAAAAACTCCTCAAATCCAGCTGCAGTGATTTTCACGCTTTCATTTAAACTGAAACTCCTCCGGGTCCCCAAGAGGCAGGGCAGGTTTGGGGAGTTAACCCTGGGTGTGTCAGCTCCACACGAACCCCTTCCTTAGTTTTCTGAGTTGCATCTTGGTGGTCAGAGTAAAAAAAAACTTTTTGAGAATGTGGGGTTTTTTGTGTGACGGCAGCGATATGCAGGTTGCATGCTCGTTGCATCATGCTGTTTTCTAAAGGTTGGACAGACGCTTGTGGATGGATTTTTAAAAAAGGCCCAGAGCCAAGCAAACTCCTTTCCTGTTGTTGTTGGGTGCGTCTGCCTTACAGCCCACTTCCACCCACACTGTCTGCTGCAGGGTGGGGGTGTAGCTCATATGTATGGCATATATGAGTGTGTGTGAGTGTTAAAATGTGTATGTAGCATGGAAGAGGGAAGGGGGGAAGTTAGCAAAGAGTGATAGAAAGGAAAGGGAATTAGAAGATGGTGACGGCAGAAAGAAAGTCAACAAACAAAGGAGAATAAATGAAACGTGTTATGGAGAGAAAGAAATGGATGAAGGCAAAAGAAAGCATAAAGAAAGTTATGGAAGAACAGCAGGAATTGAAGGAGGCAGAGAAAAAGGGAGAAAAAAATGGACGATGCCCTGTTGTCCTCTGGGTTTATGGTGCCAGCTAACTGCAACGTTGCTGGTTCAAGTCTGGCCAGAGACACCTTGTTTTCCATCATGTCTCTAAAATGCCTAAAAAAGTGCTTAAAACAAGGGATGAAACAAGAAATTGCACAAAGAATGACTGAAAGAAGGAAAGTAGAGGACAGAATGAAAAAAGTAATCTCGAAGAAACCCCAGAACAAAATAAGGAAGGAAGGAAAGAAGGAGGGAAACAGATGATAGAAAGTGACAGAAAACAAACAGAAGAGGGAAAACGTACAGAAAAGGAAGAACAAGGTGAAGGGAGCAAGAGAAGGAAGCCAAAGAAGGGTAGAAGAAAGTAAAATGCGAGTGTGGAGGGGGAAAAAGGCATTCAAGAAAAAAGGGCGAAAGGAACAAAGGATGCAAACAGCAAAAATAAATAAATAAAAAAGACATTAAAGAAGAAATAGACATAGTAGACAAGTGGAGCGAGCAAAGAAAACAAGTTAAGGAAGCAAAAAAAAGGCCAGAAAGAAAGGAAGGGAAGAAAACAAAATTAGAAAGGCAACAAGGAGGAATGAAGGACAGAAAGTTTAGCAGAAAAATAAGGAATAACAGAAGGCAGGAAGAAAGAAATCGGAGGGAAAAATAAGACGGGAAAGAAGTGAAAGATTAAACCAAGTGAGGTAGCAGAAGAAATAAAGTAAAGGAAAGAAGGGAGGAAGGAAGGAGGGAGAAAGAAGGTGAAACAAGTAAAGAAAGACAAATGTAATAAGTAATAACTGAAGAAAAAAAAGACCCCAACCCAATCTGATGGTGTGTGCAGTTAAACAGGGAGTAGAGGGAGACCTTTGATGACTCTCATCCTCCTCCGCCGCCATCACTCACCTCCTCCACCTCCACCTCCTCCTCCTCCTCCTCGTACCTCCAGCCCTCAACCTGAGACCCCCCACTGAAGCCCCCTGTGTGGCTGCTGGCCTCGGCCCTCTGTTGTCTCTGTGCTTCGCCTGCTGTTTGCACATGATGGGTTCAGTGGGTTCAGCTCAGCTATAAAAGCACCACTCCCCCATTTTTCTCCCCTGCGGCAGAGGCAGGAGTTTGCAGGCCTCATATTGGAGGAGGGCAAGAGGTGGTAGGGGAGGAGGAGGAGGAGGAGGAGGAGGAGGAGGGCAGGAGGTGGTGGAGGAGAAGGAGGCCTCCCCTGGTTCTCCTCTGTAATATATCTCTTTCTGACTGCATTTTCTCCTCTCCTTTCCTCTCCTCTCTCGCTTGGCTCGTTGGCTGGTTGTGGTATCGTTCTTGGGCCCAGCCCTGGACCAGACATTCATTTTTCTCCTCTTAGTTTCTAACCGCTAACTAACCACTGGCTCCCTGCATCTCCTCCCCCCTCCTCCTCCATCTTAGGAATGTCTTATTCACCTCCTCTCTCTGTCTTCCTTCTCCGATTCTTACATGCTAAAAGCTCACATGCATCCGTGCCAACATCTGCAAATCAACAGACGAATGTACACACATGCTTTGAGAACTCATAGCTTTGCCAACAGTAAACACACAGGCGCACACACACACATTTGAACACACACAAAAGGCCCCCCCATCAGTATGTGCCGACCACCTGTGAGGGTACACACACATCCATAAACCTCCCTTTCTTCTCCCTCTCTTTTCCATTATCCTCCTGAGAGCCCAGCGCCGGGGCCTTTACTTCCAAACCAAACATAGACCAAATTCCGCAAACCCCACCCCGACACCCCCCCCTCCTCCCTCCATCACTCCCCAACTCCCTCTCTCCCCCGTCTTATTCTCCTCTCCCCTCCCTCCCACACGCTGCCTCTTTTTCTTTTTAGTCTGTGTTTGAGGAAGGAGGCAAACGAAATGCTGGCCTCCACGAAAAAAGGGCCTGACAAAGAGAAGGAGTGAACTGTGAGCAGGGAAAGGGAGGAAAAATGAATAAAGGAAAAAAAAAAGATGTCTTGGCCAGGAGGGGAATTATGATTGTAAAGAGGGATCAAGTGCCATGGCAGATGGGCGTAGAATCAGAAATGTCTCATAGATGTGGACTACAATGAAGAGACTGTTAGCTTATTTCTCTTTTCATCACCCTCTTCTCTTCCTGACTTCTTTGATGATGTTGACCCACTGCTTTGGCGTCAGCCTCAGTAAGTTTTTAGCTCCACCAGGGCTGCAACTCCTGAATACTTTGATCATTTGTAATGATGGTTTTTATCTTTAAATCATCAATTAATTACCTAGTCCTCTAAATCTAAGTATATGATGAAACATGTCCATCACGTGTGTCCAAAATCCAAAGATGTTTAATTTACTGTAGGCTCAAACAGATAAAAGAAGCAGTCGTCTCATTTACGAATCTGGACCCTTGTTGAGACAAATAACTTAAATTATTAATTAAATATGAAAGTTTACTTTTCAATCCATGGATGGATTACTGAATAGGCCTACTGACCACAGGCCTAGGGGCCCAAAGTGTCCAGGACCAATCAGCTACAAAAAGACCAGGCTGTTCTCATGTTCATACGTTCTCCTACAAAAAGCAAAGGACCAAAATTCGTACTTATCCCACCTAATGATGAGCCAGTAATTCATGCCTAACCAATGTAATCTTGAAGGCTGCGATCACATGACCAGTGCGCTGACAGGAGTAAAGAATAAAGCAGGAAGTGGACTCATGAGGAGGCATGCTGGGGCAGTGGATGGGTCACAAAATACAGGACTTTCCTCCGGGACTTTCCGTAGGAGGCCAGTGTTTGGAACCAGACTCTGAGTGAACTTTGAGTCATACTTTTCTGTTTCCTTTCCTAACCACAGTAAGTTTTCATGTCTAAAACCTAAAGACACCTTTTTTTCCCCCCTAAACCTAACAGCCGAAACTTTATGTTTAGTGCGTACCCTAATGTAAAGTACATAATGTCATTCAAAACATTGATTTTTCATGCAGTGGTCAAGTTTGAGATTTTGGGCTAGTTTACTCCTTATACTGTATGTATTCTTTCAACTGCTATAAAGAAAACATTCAAATTATACATTTATTTTATTACATTTTGTCTACTTGTATAATGTTGTGTTATTATGTAAATCTTTGAATGCCGTTTTCTCAAAGTGAGTTTTTTTGTCATACTCCAAGTTGAAAATCTCAGCCTCTGTATGTGACATTTTATTCCCAAAAATATGGTGAAAATCGATTTTTTTAAGGCTATGGACAGTATACTTTGATTTTCTAGGTAATAAAAACAGATATCCTTAAATCCCTCTCTATTTTTTTCATCTTATATGTAAACAAAATGAAAAAAGAATTTTGCACCTGGCTTTATCAGATGTTGAGATTTTTATACTATTGTAAATAATCAGCTGAGGAAGTTTCACGATGATGTCTATTATTGTAAAATTTTACCCTATTCACCTGTAGTGTCTCACCTTAATTTTGAATACAGGGCAAAATAATGACACTAATGATCTACTCACAGAATACTGTTAATGGTGTCTGTTAATGAAGATCGGTGGCTTGACCACATGTTGAGTTAGTTGTATTACCAGATGAGAATCAATGTTGGACAGTTCTGTAAAGCCTTGAATTACATTCAAACATTCAAAATTCTTCTAATTTTCAATGACTACGTGTTTAAATTTCTAGCTTTCTACAATATCTGCTGCAAAGTTCTGGAAAGATTGTCGTCATGTGGTCACGTGGTCAAGGTTAGGCAATACAAATACTTGGTTAACGAGAGGAAACATTTTAAATGTGGTTATAAACAGATGAGCTTTAGTTGCAAGTGCGTGATGCAGTTGTTTACTCGTGGCTACAGAAAGGACATATTATGTTTTTCATTGGTACTGATTATTAGCACTTGACATGAATGAGATGCATAATCATTTAGTATGGACATAACTGACCTATTAATAGCTAAGCCACACCACCCTCCACTCACTCAGACAAAATATCAACATTCAGTGAGCGGCGCTATGGCAGGTGTCACGGTACGTGGCATTTGGCAGGAGGTAATTGATGATTTTTGGGGACATAACGATCAGATGTCATTGAGAAGTAACCAACAGGGCCTAAACTACACATTGGAGGGATATATTCATCATTTTATTATTGAGAAGGTTGATGAAAAACTTAAATTACAAGCCAGAATTTAGAGGTCACAGTATACGCTTGTGAACCGCATCTGGTTGCCGTCGCCATCAAAGACAACAAGTTAAAGTGTTTTTGGCTCAGAATATGAGAAAAGGATAACGGCCTTTTTACCATCTTTACCAAGAGTGTCTCTTTGTTAGTTTGGTGCTACAGTATTTACACTGAATCATTCAGCATAACGTTTGCCAACCTTTGTTATCTCTGCCATTACAGATAAGTTAATGAAGCTAAGCTCCAGAAATTAACCTTAGCTTAACTAGAGCCCTTTGGACAACAGCTAACAATGATGTACCATCACCAAAGTACAAAACTAGAACAAAACAGGCTAATGAACTTCCAGCAAACAAGGTGACATGATGAACGTGAGGCTAACTTTAGCTAGAGATGTTAAAGATAACTTTATATTTCTTTCCAGCAAAGTGACAATATGTTGCCTCAAACACGATGTTGACTTACCTTAGAACAGATGTAGACATCATTGTTAATCTTATTCACGTTGAGCTGATGTTGTGGTCTAACGTTACCACACAACTTTATCCAAAGGAGACACTTTTCTCGCTTGAGATGTGGTTTAGGAAAGGTTAAAAAATACACCTTGTCACCCAGCCTCTCAGGATACCTTGTCTCGGAGTTGCATGTACCCCATGCACAGTGTTTGACCATTGTTAAACTTGTTAAAAAGCTCATTAAACATAACTGACTTTCTGTAATGCATTTCAATGGACATCCAGGCAGAGAATGTCCGAGTGTATGGGAATGGCTATATGCACTGTGATTGGCTCATCGCGTTTGTAACTGGTGAGCTAACAAGAATATTGAAAAATAGCAGAAATGGTTTGCTAAGTAGCTGCCAGTTAACTAACCTGGCTGCTACCTGAAAATGAATAATACAGTTCATGCAGTCATTATTCATTGAGCGGCACAGTCCCAGTTATTCCATAACAGGACTTAATGGCAACCGTAATGACCTGAGCAGAAACTGCCCAACACACATCGCCCTGTCTGGCAATCCCATACTTTGCCTGTTCCCATCTCCGGCATCGAAGTCGCAGGGTTGGACTTTGGGGTTATTCTCCCCAGTGTTAGGAGGCCAATTTAATGAGTAATTGTTTTAAGGAATTTAGATGTAAACCATGGAGTTCATACGCCTGTGACGCAGCTTTCCTCTCTAAAACGTGCCTGCTGTCAGAGTGGAAAGCATTAAGGTGGTTTGACTCTGACGGTCCCCATTGAAACGAGTACAAATTGGATTTTTTCAAATGCCATGAAACTCTCATGCACGTAGGCCACTGACTACCAGGCTCATAATGTCCGTTAGCATTAAAACATTATTAAATCTTCCTGTTTAACTCTCTGCTGACTTTTTTCCAGCTCATTACTCTGTTATTTGATGGAGCCTTTTTCCTCTCTCTCCCTCTTTGTTTCCCCACCGAGAACGAGAGGAATGGCCTACAGTACAGCTGGGATTGGTTATTATTTACTGGCTTGGCACACACAGACACACACATGCACACACGCATACACACACACGCAGTGGAAACAAATTGGGTGAATCTGCTCTGCACGTAGGAATGTGAGGCGCATGTGTTTGTGTGTTTTAGGTCTGGATGACAGAGCTGAGGGAATGAAAGTGAGATGGAGAGAAAGGCAGAGAGAAATTAAAGGGGGAGAGAAAACAGACCGACAGGGAAGAAAAATGAGTGATAGAGAAAGAGAGATTGATTTCTGGGACTGCTCTTGGCCTCGTCTGTCTCGCCTGACAACAAAGGTTAAAAACACTTCTCTCCCTCAGTCTCTCTGTCTGTCTCCACCATCTCCCCTTCTTCCTTCCTCTGCCTTTCATTTCCTAATGTCCCTTCCCTCTTTCGTCATCCCTGTCTTCGTATTTGCAGCCCCAACCTAGAATATCTGCACTCATTCCCTGGACCTCGCCTTCGCCTTCGCCCTCCTCTCCATCTTTAGTCTTTCTCTGGCTCCTCGGAGGGGCGGCGGTGGATGAAATGTTCGGGGAGGGGGAGGGATCTGTTGCTCCGCTGATGGCGAGGAATTGCAGGGAGGGAAAGCAGAGAGGAGAAGTGGAGAGGTTTCTGTGTTGACCTTGTCCGGCTGCCAAACGGTGGGATGGTGGTAGTGGTGGTGGTGCAAGGGATTATGGGTGGGGGTTATGAGTGAGGAGAAGGGGTAGAGTGAGAAATAAATGGAGAGGCTAGAAGATCTACTTCTATGGAAGGAAAAAGTAGTAGGAAGAAAGTCGTGCTGGGAGAGACTGTAAGATAGTACATGATGATATACAGTGACATGAATAAATACAGGCATGCCATCTATGGATATCTTTGTGCCACCCTCACGTCCTTCTGTACATCCCACGATGACTGTAAGTGATGTATGAATTAACTATAAATATAGTTACAGAGCTATATTAATCTTATTAAAAGACCCTAAGAACTTTATACACTGACTTGTATATATTTGCCATGGGAAATACTACAACAGGGCAACATTTCCTCGAAGAACAGTTTGTATAATACTCAACGAATTAGCAGCCCACGAATGATGTTAAGTCCTTAACACAAAGTTATGTAATCAACGTAAAGTTATAGAGGTTAGTTTTAGGCAGTCACAAAAAAGAAACATGGTTTGTTAAGCTACAGTGGTTAAATTTGGGGAAAAGAAACATGGTTAAGACGTAGCTTAAAATGCCTTAAAGTTCTCATGGTTCCAAACATCCGTCCTCTATGGAATGTCCTAGGGGAAAGGGTGGACCCATCCACCACCCTAACCTGCCTCCCTGCAGTCCATGCGGGACAGCTTCATGTTTACTGCCGTCAGCGCATTGGTCATGTGGTTGCAGCCTTCAAAAATATGTGGGTTATGCACACATTACTGGCTTATGATTACATGGGACATGTACGAATTTTTGTGCATTACTTTTTATAGGAAAATGTACAAACAGTTTATGAGAACAGCCTGAACAGGACACCTCAAACAAAGATCTGGTCAGTGGTTTTCAGCCCTGATGCCACAATTTCTGCAAACCCTGGATACCTTGCATTTTTCTGTTTCGTATGCATCATATCAACATTTCTGAAGTGACTTTGTAATCTGGAGGTTGAGAAATGGTGGATGACGTATCACTTAGACGAGATGCCTGCAATCTACAGACCACTGTTTGAGGCCAACAAACAACAAAACAGTTTTTTTTTTTAAAAAAAACAAGTCATAACCTCCATTTCCAGCATGTTTTTAGCCACCAAATATCTGTATTTTTTAGCAACCCGTCACTGTGTTTCCAGTGGGTATAATGCTACAAATGGGGTTGCTTTTTGCTACTGGGGCATCACTACGTTTTCTACCAGGACAGTGCCACAATTAAACAGCAGTTGTTTTTTTACAGAGCCATTATTGCATTTCCAGCTTGGACTCGGCCATGGAAAGCGGGTATTTTAAGCCAAAGAACGCTCTTATCCTAACCTATAACCAAGTGGATTTGGTGCCTAAACCTAACCACATGTTAACCACAGCATTGTAGTTTCAGTAGTAGTTTCAATGCCGACATTGATTTTGGGGATTGGGTTGATAGTTAATTTATTCCAAATCAGAAACACCAAGTATATTAAACCGCAGTCAAACACAGCAACAGCAAAGCTGCTTTATTTTACATGTAACTGATGAAACAGACCAAACTATGTGCTGAATTAACACGTTAAAACAGCAATAATTGATCATTTGAAGCTGCATGGAAGCAGCAGAACAAGCTGTAAAAACAAACACATATTATCACTACATAATGTTAATGTGTAAGCAAACAAGTGGCAGTTTACACATTCAGGGATCACTGAGCGACATTAGCATTCATTTATAGGAAGGTATTTGTTATATGCGTGCTTGCCTGTGTGTGCTGTAATCCAAGCTGCTCTGTTGATAGTTGTGTTAGACAGTCCGGCTGCATGTGTATGTTGAAGCACGTGAGTCCGTGTGTATATCCCATTGACTAGCTAATCACCATCACTTTGCACTGCACTCTTATGGCAGTTACCGCTGACAGTATTGTTGCAGAAATGTAGTGCCCAGTCTCTGCCCCCCTGCTGCACTACCAGATTTTGTTTTTATACTGGCAATGCTGAAGAAAGACTGATTGGGCTTTCCTGCAAATTTGCACAATTCCTATCTAAAAAGGGCTTGCGTCTTTCAAGCTAATTGCACCACTATGTTCACTAGATAGACACTAACTTTGTCTCTTTGCTGTTTGATGCTGGACAGGTAGAGTACAGAGGGATGTACGAAGCTTTCTTGCTGAAAACAGCTGCACAGTGTAGCTGGAAACAACAAAACATGAGAATGAGTGTGGGAGTAGACCATATCAGCAAAGTAAATCAAAACAACTAGCTGAAAGATGGTGTCACCATGAGTGACCCCTTTTAATTTGATCCATTGATGATATAAAGTAAAGAATGATTTGCTCCCATTTATTGGTGAATGTTACGTAGCGTGTTTCTAAAAAATCCCAGAAAGCTCACATTAGTCTTCCTCTATGGGAAATGTAAACTTTGGAGCCACCACATGCACAGAGCGAGATTGCTCCAAAATAGTATCAGCTTGAAGTTTGTATATCATGACTATACATGGTTAAGTTCATCTTTGAGCTAGATAGGGATAAAGTGGGATGAGGCCCGGTTTATCCTTTATTATAGCCCTGCTGCATCTCTTCACTGACCCCAACTTAGCTCCCCTCTATTTATACTGCTACTATCTGACTCAAAATATTTGTCTTCTGTCCCATGCTTGTCTAAGATTAAACTTTCTAACAATTTCCTTCTAGGATCCTACCTGAGTGCTTCCAGTCCTTTTTTTAATTAAAGGAGTTATAGCAGTGTTTTGCAATAAAAACATGTTATTCACCAATATCTGTGATAGCCACCATAAGTAGTTAGATTTTCTACATTTTGCAGAATATGGTTTGACACCCAGAGATTGTGATTTCACTCTGTAAGTGTTGAGAGAAACACAACAGTGTAGTTTTTGCAGTTGGAGGTCTGCCTGTTATTGAGAATGTGTCATGGCTAAATTTACACCTTTTTCCCACCAAAATTAGCATGTGTACACAGGTTTTTTAAACCCAGTAAAACCCAGTAAAAAAAGGCTATAGACTCCTTTCCTATTGCAAGTAGACCAGAGCCGTGTACACGGCTCTGCAGCTGGCAAGTATGCCTTTCTGTGTCTGCGTGGATTTTTCTGATGTGTCAATTTGGACGTCACAGACATGTTGGAGAAGAGGTTAGGAAACAGTAGAATGTCTCTTACACTTGGTGCAGACTGGGTGAAGATGGGCGGTAGTTTGTGGTGGCATGTCATTGCATCTCGCCGAAGCCATAAATAGCGTGTTTACTGGAGTGTTGTGTTTCCATCAATGCCGATTCAAAACTGGAGCCGATAAATACCCATGAATACTGCAGAGTCGACCTGGTTGAAATGCTGGCTGTGACCTTTCCCATTACATTAAAAAGCGAGATGTTAGCAGGTTTTTCTGTAGTGGAAAAGGGCTGTAGAAAATTAAAGATCGAGAAATAAGAGTCGTCCAAACCAAGAACGGTAACTTTGGGTACTTTCAGACCTAGAGTTGTCTTGCTTTGGTCTGGGTCAGTGACCAATTCTGTTACAAAGCTGCATTATTGCCTAGAATTGGTGTTCTCACGGCAGCATTTACAAGCGGACCAGATCAAATATATATATATGTCATGTGACTGCAGTTGGTTCAGATCGAGGTCAGAACACGTTCTCACCATAATCAAACCACACCAGAGTTTGTTTGTAACCGGACTGAGACCACCTCTTCCAGAAGGTCTCAGTCTGGTTGTTTTGGTGTGCACCTGAGTGCGATTGCTGTGTTCACACCCACCCAAATGAACCACACTTAGGGGACAAACGAACTTGAGTTTGAATGAACCGAACCAAACAGGGCAGGTGTAAAAGCACCTTGTAACAATAAATATAAAGATTTTGTTTTAAAAATGATTCTAACTCAATGGCAGAAACCACTTCATAATTATAATGACTGCTGAATGATGTTGTTTAATGAACTATAAAAACATTAGAAACACAGCGAATCATTTTCTAAACTGTCATCATAGCTGGATTGTGGAGTATGTAGTGTGTGCCAATGTTTACAGAACATTATGATTCATCGGTGTGATGCTCGCATAGTTACTGTAATATTCATTGTTCTTGGTGTAGACGGCCTTTAACTGACAGCAAAACAACGAGTATTAACATATTTCAGAGGAAAATATGTTTTTATGCTGTCATCTAAGACACAAACAATAACTAATTTCATTTTTTAGCTGAAGAAAAAATTATTCCATAAGTGAAATCCACATCACCAATGAACGTTTTTCCTTTTAACTTAAACTAGATCAAGACTTGAAGACTAGCTATATATAATTCAAAGTACTCTTTAGCCTGCTTGGAGCACGAGGTCATTTTGAACTGTGCCATGTGTGCAATACTAAAACCACAGACTTGACGTCCTTCTTCTTTGCTGTCAATTATTTCTGACTTATGAAAAGTTGAGAGAACTCCCCTTTCTGTGATGCGAGCAGAATAACAAAGTCTGGTGTCCTGTCTGACATTTGGAGCTTATTCAGTGCTAAAGTGGCTGCTACAAACAAAACTCTGCAGTTTTAATAAAACCCATGCAAGTAACAAGCGGCCGTTTGTGTTTTTATTTTGAAAATAAAGGCTGCAACCCCTTTTAAAAAGTTGTCTGTGTAGTAAGATGTACAGAAAGTTTGCAAAGAGCCTTTCTCTGAGTGAAGAACTAAGTAATATCTCTGTCTTTAGAGATTACTCCCCCGCTCCTCCTCCCCTGACAGCCGCCACCACTCCCCTCCTAAATGGTAAAGACGCCAGTGTCAGTGCTAGAGACACTGCAGGCTCTACTGGTGGCTATTGCAGACTTGCTCTGCAGAGTTGCATCACTTAGTGCTGCCGAGACACAAGAGCGAGAGAGAGGGAGAGAGAGGGAGGATAACACTGAGACAAATAATGGGAAAAGTGTGAGGAGAGGAAAGGGTGGGAGCCCACGTCTGACTCCCACAGTTTCTGTCTTTCCCTCCCTCCTTTCTTCTCTCTCAGTTTTTCTATTTTCCATTTTCACCGCCTGCTCGCTTTCTGCCTCCCCCCGTATAAGTTGCCATTTTTCTTGTCCTGAGAGAAATTCACTCTCCAGAATGCTGGCACTGAGAAAACTCTGTGAATCAGAGCTGACACAATATAAAACAGTGGTTCAACACATTCAAAAGCTGTGAACACTGACAGTAAATTTCCTTTCGCTGCCGTGGCGGCAGAAACCACCAAACTGCAGTGGCGATGGTTTTGTTTTTGTGACTTGAGACAGAAACGTGATATGGTCATTACTGTTTTGGATGATCCGTGTAGGCTTGGGAACTTGAAAACAGTCAAAAACATATTGTGTAATTTCAAAAATACTTAAAAGAAGAACTCTTGTTTGCCCTCAGTCTTTAATGAAAACTTTTTCCACCAAGAACTACAGTGTATTCTTTTGTCTCCATCTCGCCACAGTCTGTGTGGAATGAAAACCTCTTGCTGTTTTCTCCGTGTTTCTCAACCACTCTCTATGTCCTCTCCACCCAGACACAAAACTGTGCTCTTGTTTTTGGCTTTTGAAATGTTCCCTGATATTTGTTGTTCATGCAGTTGTCCAGTTTCAGCCATTAATGCACCTCAGCCATCACAGCCTCTCCTTCTGTCTCTGTGTGCCTCCAAGTCACAAAAACAAAACCTCCTGTCATCCTCGCTGTTGCTGCGACATTGCGTAATACCTTATAAGGACGTGGGATGGAAAGATCAAAGGATGTAACCTCTCAAAAACAAGGGCTGACACCTTTCCTGTAGTGATGGACCCTCTGCTGTCGCTCCTCCCTCCCGCTTATTAAAAAAAAAAAACCCTAAAATTCCAACATTTAAAAACAAAGTTTGTTCTCAAATCAACATTATAAAAGTTAGGTCTGGATGACAGTTTCTGTCTTTTCAGTTTTAATCTTTGTCTCTCTTTTTTTTAATTTATCAGATTTATTCTCTGTGTAGAAAAAGGGCAGAAAGAAGGGAATGAGGAGGAAATTATTAAAATACACCCTGAAGTCAACACTGACTTCTCATAAAGAGCAATGCGACGTGTTTCCCCTACGAGAGAATGACAAGAAACTGGAGAAAATTGGAAAAGGGAGCTCAAAAATGCTCTGGAGGATGAAAAAATGGGAGAGAAGAAAAAGGAGTGGGAGGTGCAGAGGGCAGAGGAGAGGGGAGGAGAACAGGAGAGGTATGCTCTGCTGGAGGACTGGGAGAGGAAAACCACAGGAAGGAGTGAGAGGGAGGGAAGTAGAGAGAGAGAGGGAGAGGAGTAAAAAAAAGAAAATATGGGGAGGGTGAGGCCAGATCAGGGCGCCGTGGAAGCAAAAGTTTCCTGTGAGAGGGGGAACGACTCTTGTGTGTGTGTGTTAGTGTGTGTTACATCCAAGGGGGGCATCAGCTCTGTACTGTATGTGCGTCTGTACAGTTTTACACATAATTGTGTGAAGAAACATCTAATTTCCAGTATTTTTCTATCAGATACTATACTATACTATCATTTATACGTGAGGTTTGGTGTGTATTTGCATGTTACATGTGTTTATGGATGTGACTGACTGTATACAGGCGTGTACAACTGCTGCTTTCTTGGATAAATGGAGCCGCCAGCAGCGTTGTTTCCATGTGTCAACTATTTTACTGAAGTGTGCAAAGTGTTTAGTTTCTGCTTATGTTTGAAACTCAAGTGTGAACTGGTGTTTATTTGCATGCACAAGTGTGTATGCGCGTGCATAGCGTTGTGTAAGTGCACTGAAAAGCTGCAGTCCACAGAATATGGGTGTGACCGAATGTATAAATGCACATGAACCGAGTGTGTGTACACGCTTGTTTTGCTGTCTTTCTGAGGACCTATTTCAGTTTTAAATAGTTGCAGTGAGGACGGTTCTGCATTATGAGGACATTTTTGCTGGCTCGCACAACTTCAGAGAACTCTTTTCAAGGTGTGTACGATACATACGATACGATGATACATTGGCAGGAATGGAGTAAAGAATAATAAGTATGTTTTCTTAAGTGTATAAAAGAAGAATCATTGTGTTTTCATTATCGTCAGAATGAGCTGTTGAGATATATATGGATCAGGTCCCCATCCTCGAAGATGAATGGACAAACCAAACACTGGCTCGAGATAAGGCCATTCGCATTTTTGTGTCGGCCACCGTAGTTAGCAGTATATCTGTGACACGAGCATCGGAAAAAGGCTGAAGGCCAAAGACTGAAGATGAAAATGTGTTATTCAGTGTTTTTCCCGGGTTAAATAACCATGTCCTTTTGTTTTTGAGAGAAGGAGATATCTGTGGATAATTCGGCTCCCGGTAAGAACCTCCTGAATGTCTGGATCTTAAGTTAGAGAAAAAAAGTGAGCACACATTAGCATGTGCTGGGCTAGCAATCCTACTTCAACATGCCAAACAGCATCCAAGAAACACTTCCAAATCCGAGAATCGCCTTTTTCAGTGTTTTTACTGTTTTTTAATCATTGGGTCCGTTTGTTTTGGAGTGGAAGAAACATCTGTGGATAATTTGGCTCCTATTAAGAATCTCCTGAACGTCTGGATCTTAAGTTATCAAGAAAAATGAGCACACATTAGCAGGTGCTAGGCTAGTGCACCTTCTTCGACATGCTCAAGAGCATCGGAGAAACACTGATTTGTAACGTTAAACTGCTTTTATTAAAGAAGTGCTTCTACTGGTTTTAATTACCTCATCTGTTTGTTGATGGTTGAAGGAGACCTCTGCGGATAATTCGGCTGGCGGTAAAAACCTCTGGAACGTCTTGATCAGAAGTAAAGTGAGAACACATTAGCAGGTGGTGAGCTAGCAGCACATCTGCAACATGCCGAACAGTGTAGGAGAAAGACTTTTTATAGCGTGAAACTGTTTTACAAGGTGTTTTTATTGGTTTAAATCACCTGGTCTGTTTGTTTTGGAGGAGACCTCTGCGGATGATTTGGCTCTCGGTAAAAACCTCTTGAACAACAAACACTGAAGGACTTCTAAATTTGGTTGACGTTTCAGGTGGTTATAATCTGCAATCCTCACCACTTGATGCCACTAAATCCCCTTAAATCTTACACACTGTTCCTTTCAGGTCTGGTTTAAGATTAAGGTTAGAATTAAGTTTAGGTTAGGCTAGGTTAAAAGAGAGACGGTCTCAAAGTTTGGGCTTGTGATTAAACTTAGGGGCCAGGGAATGCAATATGTCAGTAAGGGTCCTCACAAGTATAAATAACAAACTTGCGTGTATTGCTGAAAAATTGCTAACCTCTTTACATGTGTTTAGAATATACACTAAATTCAAATGTGTGTGTGTGTGCGTGCATGTGTGCTAAAGTACACGTTTGTGTGCAAGTGTGTGAACAGCCAAAGTATGTGTTTTGCTAGGCAGTAGGGGATCCATAAGAAGGTCCGGGCATGCTGCCCAAACGCAGGTCATTGAGGGAAAAGAGGGGGAGGAGCTGCTGGAGGTTGAGGGGGGCTCACGTGTGGTTATGAGTTTTGCGCATGCCTGCTGGTGTGACTCGAGTCTGCATGCGTGCCTGGATACATATGGTCCTGTATGTGCGTGCCATCACAATACCTCTGAATAGCAGTGTGTGTGTGTGTGTGTGTAAGAGAGAGAGAGAAGTCAGCGAGGTTGCTCTGGAATGTGAAACCAGTGTGCTGAGGTAGCTGGCAGGCCGGCACAAGGACCTAAACACTGACTTCATTGTGGTTTAGCCTCTGCCTCATATTATGTCGGGGGATCCTGACGGTGATTGTGGAAGAATTTGTGGTGACAGCAAGTTTAGAAGTTAAAGAGGTGTACATGTAGCTGGCAAGCTGCCAGTTTGAATCCCAGATTGTGTATTTAGAAAAGCAGCCAGTGAAAGTAAATTAAGAATGCTCTTACTGCCAGCTATCATTAAAGATCCATATAGTGAGACACCCAACAGAGGTTTTGCAGTTGTGTCACAAATCTACTTGCAGCCCACGTCTGGCGCCATTTAGAAGTTCCACCAGAGGCAAAAACTGGCTAAATATATAACAACTGGCAAGAAAAACAGATACTGAAAAACGTTTTTTCTGCTGTGGGCATAAAGTTTCAAAGGAAAGTGAAAATCTATATGGTAAATTTGTTTTCAAACCTAGGTGAAGGAAACAGTTTGACTTTTATTTATTTTCTTGGTGAGAGTTGCAGAAGAAAATCAATAATACTCTCATGTCTGTGTGTTAAAGCCCAGACAGACCAACCTGACATAAAAACATTAGGTGATGAAGGCCGACTGTTGCCTCACGTCACTTGTGTCACAGCCAGAAAGTTGCACTGAACACACCACAAACACCACACCCAATGGCCAACCAGCACTTACGGTCTGTGCCTATGTGAAAGGAAATAACTCTTCATAGCAGCAGGTAGCAGTAGTCTGTATGCTTTATACAAACAGGGAAACGGTAAGACCAACAGAATGGATTCAAGGTGCTAATTAGCCAGTTAGCACATTAACAATACAACCTGACACTGAAAGAACAAGTGGCATTTACTGTGTGCTAGAGAACAATAACCCAAACAATAAAGAGACATTTATTTACGCCACATTTACTGGGGTGACAGATGCTTGCCAGTGGCCGACCGTCAGCTTGGCATGTCAAGAGCCGGTAAATAGAGCTAGAACCAGGAAGTGATAAGATTAGATTATTTAATTTAGCGTAAAGACTCAAAACGATGAAAAAGCTAGCACGGCTCTGTGTAAAGCTTATAAATACACCTGTATACCAACACATCTGATGCATAGCAATTAACACACTATATCTCATCAGTTTAATATGTATGCAAATAGAAATATAGATATAAAGTCACGTGAGTTGACTCATGTGACCAAGATGAGGGTGATGGTTAGGCATAGGTAAGAAAGTACTTGGTTATGGTTAGGAAAAGATCGTGGTTGACATTAGTACACTCACATGACAAACAGATGACCAGTGAGTTATGACAAATAATTCAACGCTGACTTTTAGTTTCACACGGGACATGAACACTGGACTCTTGGGTGAAAGTCCTGTGCTTGTTGGACTCATCCACCTCCCCTCCTGCCCACTTTAAGTGGACTTTTGCTCTCTTTATACGACTTCCGTCCAATAATGACACGGATGGGTTCACATTGGAGTTGCTTGAAAGCCCGGTGCATCTCATACAGACACTAAAGGGTGCTTCCAGCCTCATTAAAGTGACACGGTGGACTCTGCCCGAGCAGCATACTTTGGCGCCCTGCGAGTGAGTCTAGTCATGTAACTCTTGGCAAGAGATTGAACACCTGTATTTGCCAAAATGTAAAACTCTGTAATTTCTTTGCCTTGCAGATTCTTCTCCAAAGCACAGTGTGTGAGTTTTGGCTTCAAATAAATAAACTGGTATAAGTCTCCACACTGTCCCTACAGTAAACAGCAAACACATATTTTGACATCATTGTACTCTTAATTTCTTGTTTCTTGTTGATCAACTGACTTAATAAACTAGGATTGAATGGTAAATATCAGTATTGCAGTGACTTGTGAGTGATGGTAAACAGAGCAAATACCAGACTTGCAGAGATTATGTTGAAACAGATGACTGAGGATATTCAATGCAGCTCTCAGGTGTGATTGTTGTGTAACAGCGCGAGTGAGAAGCACTGAGTGTTGTGTCAACTTTCACAGCAGCTGTCAAGCATTTGTTCACAGGTTTGGTCCACTCCACTGCACAGCCCCCCCCCTCCCCTTTTGGTTTCCTCCTGCGAGATTTTTCCTTTGAAGCAGATATCTGGGTTCTGAGTCATTCGGTCTAACAAGAACTTACGAGTTGAGTCATGGACCAGGGTGGCTTTTTGTCTCATGCTTCACCCAGAGTATCATACCACGATGGGTGGAAAACTACTGCAAAATCTGGTTAAGCCCTCAGTGAAGTCCAACCACAGAAATGTAGAGGATCGCAGTAACAAACCCACATCATAATGCTTCTCAGAGGTTTTTCCCCCAGGAACTGAGCAACAACTAAAACTCACAACACAGGATTGGACACTGCTATCGTTCCTAAATGAACTGAATGGTCTCTGAATACATGGACTAGGACAGGACAACAACTAAGAGTTGTGGTTTTTTTGACGTCAGAGGTAAAATAGGCCTATCGATTCAATTATGGCCAGTTTAGAAAAAAAATATGTGTACGGAAAAGTGATTTTAGGGGATATGTTGACAGACATGGAATTAAAAATAATAAGTATGTTTTCTCTAAGAATCAATGTGTTTTTGTTACCTAAAGGCCTGTTTCCACCAAACAACTTCAGTAAAATACCTAGACACTAGGTCTGTTTATTTCCAATGCAAACAGTACCCTCAAATGTTGGCAGGGTATCTATCTATCTATCTATCTATCTATCTATCTATCTATCTATCTGTTGTCACTCACTGCCCCGTCCAGCACAAACTGTATTTTCTCATCATGGATGACACAGAAGAAAGTCAGCACCTAGTTTATCGTCCACAGAACGAGGCTGCGCGCCAGCATTTTCAGAACAAAACAGAGCAGGCTGCAGTGCGAGTTTCTCTTGATGGGATATTAAAGATAGTGAGTTCGTGCATTTAGTTCTTCTCAGGCAAGCTCAGGGGTTTAGTGTTGTCGTAGCCCACAGGAATGACACTCCGCGGCACGTTTTTTTTCTCCAAGTGAGGAGTTCACATAATACAAGTTAACGTTCCATCTTAAAAGTCGTCGGCAGTCGGCTCAGTGAATTAAATTATTTTTTTGTCAGACTCCAGCTGCTGCAAGAGGCAGGAAAATATCTTTTATTTTGTAGTTACCGTTTACTAATAAAACTCTCCACGGTATGAACAGTGGTTACATGAGCCTCAAAACTCAGCCCTGAGCAGAGTGACCGTCCTCTACTGACCAGTCAACAGACTGCAGTGTTCACAGCTCCACCTTTTAGTACCAGATCTATGTGCTAGGTGCCCCAACAGGGGGGGGACCAAAAAAGGGACAGTTAGGAACAGTTCCACTGGTACCATCCACAAGCTTTTCACAGTGAAAACAGAAAAATGGCGTACCGAACTGAACTGTAACGTACCGTACTGCTCAGTGGAAACAGGGCTTTAGAATGAGCCATTATATCTATGTAGGGAGCAGGTCTTTGTCCATGGAGATCGCCATGTTGCATGACCATGTTTCCACAGCCCAGATCACACAAACCAAACACTGGCTCTGTATCAGGCCATTTGTGTTTTTGTTTTGGTTTGTTTTTTTACTTGAAATTGCTTTATTCAGTGTTTTCGAGGAAGAGTTATGACAATGTTTTAGAGTTACCCACAGAGGAAAAAAAAACTCTGAATCCTAATTGGGAGAATTTTCAGCTGGTTGTAATCTGCATTCCTCACCACTAGATGCCACTAAATCCTACACTGTTCCTTTAAACACACATTTAAGACTTTTTGCTTCATTCTGGATGCGAAATGTGCGCACTCCTTATTTCTATTGATCGATAATTTGATACGACAGGATTCTTTTTTTCCCAGTGGTCATTTTGACTGTCATATTAGGAAAAGCACAGATGTTACTAATGACATTAACAATGGCTCTGTTCCATTTAGATGTCCCAGTCAGCTGTGACAGTGAACCGGCATGCACAATAGCAGGGGCCTGAAATTAAAGCAGACAAACTGAATCAAGCAGTCATTATTTTTATTTTTTACAACTGTGCTTTTTCCACTGTGACATGCAAAAATATCTTGCCAAGCCTGTAGAGATTAAGACAGCTAATTCCCTACATGATGTATCATTTCTTTATACCGAAAAGTGAAACTTTAAGCTGAATTAATTTCACTGTATTATTTGGAACTGTTGCAGTATTAAGTTGAATTATCATTACCCCAGTAATTATGAATAAGTTGCTTATTTGTGCCCCCTTCCTCAGGGAAATTTAGTTTCTACCTATCATATCATTTTACGTGCGCTGGTTTAAAGGAAATGTACGTACTTTCAGCTGATGTCACCTCTAGTTATTTAAGCTGTGTTTACCACAGATACTACACTGGTTTTATGCAGCTTATTTTGTCTAGAAACCAGATCATTGGAATTATAATTTAATAGGATCTGTCTGTAGCTGTGATTAATGTTGCTGGAATTATTTCATAATATTTCAAAGCTGATTTTTACAACACCAAACAACTGAAATGATTCAGCTGTCTATAAAAGACAGACATTTTTATGGGGAAGATTTAAATGTGGTTAGTTGTTGACAAGTGTTTTCCTCAGTCACTCTGCTTTGTCATCACATTACAGCCCTACTTTGCACTGACGTCGATGGCAGTTTGGTGCAAAAAATAACTGTACTTACCTGATTGGTCGATGTGCCACTGTTCATGAGGTCGTGTTGATTGCCACTGTGGGTAGCTTTTGACTGATGGATCAGATTCATCTCACTCCTGTCTGACTTCCTGTTGTGGTTAACACTCACAAGAGACCTGTGGAGCCCTCTCAGAGTGAGAGAGACAGAATGTGAGGGTTTGGGGATGCATGGAGCAACAAAAGTGTACTTAGGAGGCCATGTAAACTCTTAAAGACTGCAGTCCTTTGCATGAGATACCTTCCACAAGAGATTTTACTTTGTGATGTAAATGTGCTCATTGAATGATTAAATACCACATTTGTGAATTTTAGAGACTTTGCACTCTACTAAAGTAACTGCTAAAAAATCCCAAGTGTCTACGACATTTCATCAGAATTAAAAAAATTGAATGAGTGGTGACCTCAAGTTAACTGCTAATGTTTCTGTGTATTTACTGGATGTGTAAATAGCCAGTGGTTTGCTCGCCATATCAACTTTATAAGGGTGACAGTTTGTCAGTGTTGTGTTTACAGCTTGTTTCGCTGCTGCCAAGTGGCCAAAACATGAATAATGTAGATTTAAAGGAGCTTTATGCAACATCATGAGCATATATATGATTCAAAGGTTGTCTGCACATGGCTCTCAACATGGAAGTGGCTGAGCCGGCAGCTAGCAGCTAACGGTGCTAACATCCAACAATGGCAATGACAGTGTTAAAGTGGTGGACAGGGGACAAGAGGTTGCTTTAACCACTCTATGAGTGTGATTAGCTAGCCAGTGGGAAACCCAGGGACTCACAGAGACTAACATATACGAATGGACAGAGTGTTTACTACAACAACAAATAAAGAAGATCAGATTACGACACATACAGAGGTAGCATGACTTCATTTTTTCCTCAGGGCACCATTACTCTGCTATTATCTCAACATAGCAAATAGTTGCTTGCAGCTATATTAATGCTCTGAATGTTGCCGTGTTACTCCATTAAGCATGAATTGAAAAAACAAAAACAAAACACACCTGCACAAAATTTACAAAAAGACAAACCACCAACAGAAGATAACATAGGTGCCTGATTTGATTGAAAGTACATATTGATATTTATGGCTGCATGACCGCATGATGGTCCTCTCTCCTCAGGTGGGCAGGAGCAACCAGCAGCCATGCTGTCATTGGACGAGCCGCTGGACTTGAAGCTTCCCTCAGGACGGACAGATGGTCCACTCAGATTAGGAAAGAGGGCTTGTCCCTCCTCTATCTGCGCCCCTCTCAGCGTCACACGACCACGCCTGCTGTGCACAACCTTTCCGTCTCCACCCTCCTCCCCAGGTGAGAGTTAAACACGTAAACTTAAGGCACAGTATCAACACACAGACATATCCACAAACGTCTCCATCATTTCTTCCCTCCCTCCAACACACACACAACATGCCTTTGCTGACGCAGTGATTAAGACTGTGATAATGCAATAGAACAATAAGTGGATTCTGTGTTCTCACTTTCCTGCTAACTTAATATTGCAAACCCAATGAATGGCAGCTGTCCTCAAATAGATGTTCATTGTCTTCAGATTTGCCAGTGTGGCTCATAACAAGTAGAGCGTGACACTGACACAAGGTGACCTCAAAGATACGCACAACATGGCCTCTGTGGCAGTCTGAGTGGACTGTATAACCTCATACTTTGCAGCCCAGGTGCTCAATTATGTGGAGAATGACTAATGTGAGTTTTTGCTGATTCTGTGTGGGGTTTTTTCTTGTTGTCTAACAGTGCCATTTTGCCATGTGCTTCCCATGATCCTCTTTGGCTGTGTGTAGATAAATGTTCCCATATGGAGGAACAAGGACACCACGGGGTCCTTCAGATATTTTCCAGACACCCAGCAGCAAGATTGGACTAGAAAACTGTGAACGTAAAGGAGTATTAATCAATATTTTAATCAATATAATGGAATCAAACTATTTTTAAGGTGTTCCCTGTAGTGACTAACCAAGGATTTACCCAACTTGTCTGAGGTTGGAAGTTCACCCAAAGCGTAATAGGGGCTCGCAGACCTTCACCAGTTCAGGGGTGCAAACCAAACTAATAAGAAACACAAAGTACATCAAAATGATAAGAACTATCGAAAATGACAGAAACCATCTTTGGGAAAAATTTATTTGACATGTACTTTGAGTTTTTAGTTTGGCTCTAATCAGGAGTGGGTGGGCTTTATGACCTGTACTGCAGCCAGCCACCAGGGGGCGATTGAGATGTTTTGGCTTCACTTTAGGGGAGCTGTCATGTCATCGTTTTTATACAGTCATGATTTAGATAAGTGAAGCTACTGTGGTTGCCTTTAGGAAGAAAAAAAAAACACGTTGAGGATGTACCTTAAACTGAAAGTTTGCTCACACTTTTCTAAACACCGGTCTTCTGAGGAAAGTCCTGGCGAAGAGTCCCATGTTTTGTGATCCATCCACCATCCCAGCCTTCCTCCTTAATGGGAATGCTTCCCTCTCTACCTCCGTCAGCACACTGGTCACATGATTTCAGCCTTCCCAACTTGGGTTATACATGTGTACAAATTTGTGTTCATTACTTTTCATAGGAAAACTATGAACAGTGCACGAGAGCAGCCTGCAATAGTGGTTTAAAATAAAAATGTGCACCAACAGAAACATTTAAATGTCATTTATAAGTTGACCTAGTTTAATAGTCTACCTACAGTTCTGAGCCATTACACGGAAAGGTTTTACTTCAGTCTGACTTTAGTCTAACATCGTCCCATTTTACCCCTGCTCTCCAGAGTCCCAGACTTCCCCTCAAGAGCGACCCGGGTCCTGCTTCAGTCCTCCAGCCATGGACCTCAGCCTGTCACCCTCCTCCCGCCATGCCTCCTCCCTCTCCCCGTCCCCTTCCTCCCCTTCCTCCCCCTTCCCTTCCTCCCCCCTGGAGTCCCCTCACAGCAGCAGAAGCCCTCAGCCGCACCTCTTCTCACGGGTGAGTGGAGGTGTTCGCACTTAACAACAGCTGCCTTTTCCAATCATGAGCGTATTGTGTGATATGTCTTGAAACAAAACAAACAAAATTGAGCCTGACTATCCATATCTGACATGCAGGATAACTGGCTGATGCTTTAGTAATTGTGATCAGACTCTACACTGGATGAGGTGCCGGTGCAAAAAACTTTTAAACACTGTGCAGATATGAAAAGACACAGAGAGAAGACTGAGTAATTCCTGCAGAGACTCAAATGAATACATACAAAAAAGATCATGCATTACAGGCATTTTAAGGACAACTGATAACATCATCCGGTGGTCGAATGTAATTTTATAAAATCATATCAGTCAGACCCCAGATCATTTATATATTTGACAAGCTGTGCCTGCTTTTTCGTTTTTTTGTGATAAGAAACTGTTCCATTAAACAAAAGTGCCAGAATGATAGCTGTCCACTTTTGGCTCTGTTTTCGGTCTCTATATCTTTTTAGCTGCTAAAAGCTCCACTATGTTCACACAGTCCGTATGGAGAGTGGAGGACTATAGTTTACTAAAACTAAACTAAAAACTAAAATTAGTTTGTAAAAAACATTTTTAACAATTGATTTAAAAATAAAATTAGACTGTAGAAAAAAAAAACACAAAGCTAATTAAAACAGTGTTGTCTTTTGTAGTTATAAAATGAACTAAAATAAAAGTGTACAGGAAATGCAGTGGTTACCCTTGTGTTGCCTCACAGCAAGAGGGTTCCTGGTTCGAACCCAGGATGGAGGGTTGTGTGCAGAGCCTACATATTCTCCCCGTGTCAGTGTGGGTTTTCTCCAGGTGCTCCAGCTTCCTCCCACAGTCCAAAGACATGCAGGTTAATTGGTGACTCTAAATTGTCCGTAGGTGTGAATGTGAGTGTGAATGGTTGTCTGTCTCTATGTGTCAGCCCTGTGATAGTCTGGTGACCTGTCTTTAGTTTTAGTCTCTGCTAATTTGGTCAAATTTGTCAACACAACAAGCATGAGGAGGTGTAAAACTGGGATGTCTACATGCCTATGAGTCAGCTGACCTATTAAATCTTGCTCCTGAAAAATACTGTACTCTCCATAAAATATATTAAAAAAAATCTATAGCTAATACCGAAACTAATAAAAACTAGATTAAAAATTGTTTCATAACAAACACTAAATTGAAATCACTCTGGAAACAAACTGAATCAAAAATAAAAATTATAAGCTAATCAAAAATAATGAGCTATAATAAGTTGGGTGACGAGGTGCTTTACAGAGACACCAAAGTAGCTCGATGACATGGCCAAACACAAGTATGACACTGTGTGTGAGTGTATTAAACTGTGTAGACCTGGAATGGATGAATAAGGAGAAATCTGGACCCTGTGGCCGGACCAGTTGTGAACCACAGCTCTAATGTATCTACATTTATATGCAGCTATCTGTTTACAGAGATTAGCTGAAATGGCTGGCGCACAGAAGAGGAAGTCTTGGCGTGGATATCCGCTGGCTCGCCGGATCTCCTGAAATATTGACTGTTGCCCCCAGAGGCTTATCGTCGTCAGACTGATAGCTGATGGGTTCAGAGATTGCATTGTTATTGGAAATTAGATTACAGCTGCTTTAAATTTGATTATAAGAAACTGACTGTTTCATAAAGTTAAGGGAGGACTGTTCTGTGGTGTGTATCTTCATGTCAGCAGTAAATCTTATCCATAGGCATGACCACAGTCTTCTCAGAATAATCCAAGCATGTAGCTGAATGTGCTCCACTCTTCTTCAGCAGGAGCGAATTGAATTGGGATCCTGGGAGCGGATCTAATTTGCTGGTGCAGTGTCTGCACAGCAGCACACAGCCGTCCACTGACTCTGTCCAAATCAAATTCTAGCCATGCTTGAGTGGTAAAACATGAAACACACAGCTTCTTTGTTAGAGCATCAAATCTCCCCTCATGGCCCAGTTTCATCTCATAACTCAGAAAGTACCGATTTTAAATTGTCTAAAACATTAAAAGTGGACTGTGAGAAGCACTCAGTGTGTCCTCCAGACATACTTCAAAGATGTCTTTGAAACTGTTGGCGGCAGCTTTTTGCCCATAATAATTCATTTAGCAGACCACTTTGAATTTCGCCGTCAATTTTAAATATGCAGAACTTCAGACCATCTTTAAAAAACAACATCATCCATCAATAAATGCAGAACTAACAATGGTGGTACTTAGCCAAGCAGTGAAACACTGAGAAGAGCTTGTCTTCCTTGGCTGATGGTACCTTTCTCTCCATCCTTCTGTCTTTCAGGAACCAGCTCGTCATCCAGGTCTGGAGGGCGGCGCTTCACCAAAGGGTTATCCATTTTATCTGCCGATTGGCAGCCCACCGAGGGCGTACAGCTTTCCCTCCTCTATGTTCATCGGTCCGAACAGAGAGAAGCAAGTTTCCCCAGAGCCCTCATTGGACGGTCAGCTGGCCTGCCGTTGGATGAAGGTGAATAAATAGATAAATCAAAGCACACTGACAGGCTTGTGTCACCATTCTTCACACTTAAAATTAAAAGCCTTCGCTGACCATCCAGACCTCATCAATCAGTTATAATTTGTCAGTCAGATGCAGTTCATTTCAACTGTAAGAATACCACAGAGGGATGATTTCCCGATTGCGCAACAACCTCTGAAAAATGAAGCCAACACTATATTTCTTTTTAAAAAGTAGGTAGATCACATCCAAGGATCTCGCAGAACAATGGCAAAGTATCAGGGAAAAGAAAACCCTAAATTTGTCACACAAAAAAATGCTTACAGTATGTATGATTAACAAAATAATAATACAGAAAGAGAATTATATAAAAAGTTCCTAAAAATAACAGGAAACATCTGTGCTGCAATAAAAATTAAAAAAAAAAAAAAAAAAATTAAAAATCCATCCAAATTGCTTCTTTAACACAAACTTCCTGCTGTTACTGCCTTCACTATTTGGGTTAATTGTACGGTTTATCAGTTGTACTGTTGTTTTGCACTGAACACAGTATGAAACATCAATAAAATATGCCACTTCGTCAAAGGTCGTTAAAATACTCAAAAACAGAAAAGGTGTCCCTGAAGACAAAAGGTTGGGAACCACTGTCATAAAGGTGCTGGGTGAAGAAGACTGCAACTGCTACTCTGACCACTAGGTGGTGCTAAGAACAAACTGGCAGTCACACAAAAAGAGAGAAAGAGGATGACCGCCAACAATTGGTACAGAAACAATAATCATTGCATTCATAATCTGACATATTGTATCTGAGAAAAAAATAAAAAACATACATTGTAAATATGAAGTGACCCAGAAAAGTAACCGAAGCATTGAACAAGATCATAAATTAAAGTGTTAGTAAAGTACAAAGTGGTTGTAATGCTTTAATAGATTAAGGACAACAAAAAATTCAGTCAGGTCAGTTAACTTGTGATATGATTGAACCATGCTTCTTAAGAATAAATATTATTTGACTCTTAAATAATTTGATTAAAGCAAAACTATCTAGAACAGCAGGAAAGTTTAAGCCATTGTAGAGCTGAAACATTATATCAAAAGAAAACTCCATAAAATGTTGATGTGAAGTCACATAAAACATGTATAATCTGTGCAATAACTGCGAAATTTCTCAAAAACATTAAATTCGGAGCAGTTCTGCAGCGATGTTGCTCCTCAGTTTCATCAACTGACTTCAGTCTGTGTATTTACAGCACATTTCTCTCTCTCCTTCTCTATCCTGCAGTGCCACCTGCTGTTCGACTCGCTGCAGGACTTGGTGGATCACATCAACGACTTCCACGTCAAGCCTGACAAGGACTCTGGATACTGCTGTCAGTGGGAGGGCTGTGCTCGAAACGGCAGGGGCTTTAATGCCAGGTATGTCCGGCCTGTTAGATAAACTTTTCCAATGCAAATATCCTGGTTGGGCTGGTGGGAGGGAACTCCCTCCTCCTGTGTACAGAAGTCCTTTATGTGCTGACTGCTTATTAAGTAGACGTGTAACAATATTGAGTTAAAGACAAATGTAGTTTTTAATTTTAAGTTATTTTAAGATGTACTTTTCAGTGCTGTTTGAGTTTCTTGAAGACGTTTCACCTCTTGGATGAAAGACGAAATGTCTCCAAGAAACTCAAGCAAGTCCAGTTGCCTGCGATATACCATGTAGGATTGAAATGACCTGGACGACTGAGAATCTTCACTTTGCCTTGTTTTCAGTACATTCCCCCAATTTTATCCTGAAATACTTGGCTTCTTTGGAGGCTTTGTGATTTCCACTAACATTTGAAATAAAGTTCAGTGAGTTTGAACAATGTTTGGCTGCACAGTCGGCACAGTATTCTATCCCTATAATCTAATCACTAAATCACTGTGAAGTCACACTATCAACAACAGTCACTTCTGTGAAGACGACTGGCAACTGTGAAATCAGAATAAGCACAGCGGAAAAGTTGGATAGGTCGGACCACCATGATTAACTATACATCTTTAAATGTTACAGTAATGGCAGAAAATGACAACAGTATTAAAAAAGTTTTCCAAGTGCTGTGTTGCTTTGCAGCATCATCGATAAAACAAATCTACCAGCACAGAAGCTAGACAATGTACTGCTGTGGACTGGGGCCACGACAAAACAAACTGTAACCACCTAAAAAAACTTATCATTATCAGCTTAAACGCTTTATTTGGAACATTTTCTCCGCTTTACCTTACACGCTAACCAATCCAGGCAGCGGTAGACCAGCAACTCCCGTGTTCTGCGAAGTAAAATTAATGTTTTTGTCAATGGAGTCTCGGAGCTTTGAGATAGCGGCTTCTGTTCCCCGTCAGAAAGGGTTATGTGACATCGAGGTAAAGCGGTGAAAATATGTCAGATAAAGCATGCACTTAAACCAATGCAGAAATATTTTGGCGGCTCATTTTTTTCGGCCGATATTTATAAGAGAATTTTCACCTATAAAGTCAAACAGCTGTCTGAATTGCTGAGTCATGTCTTAGATTTAAAAATCAAATCTTGAGGCTACTTGGCAAAGGCAGGCCAAATTTTCTAAGCAAAGAGGGACACAAACTGAAAGACATTATGTTTTTGTACAATACTGCAAACTGCGCCAACAAGGACCAGTTGAAAAACACATTCTGTGCTTCACCATGTTTGTTTTGACTGCACATCTGCTGTATTACCATGTAAGGCATTTGTGTGTTACTTCATCCACCCCATGTAAGTTATCCCAGCCTGCATGCAAAGTATGGCCAAGTTTCCTGGTTTGCATGGTCTATGAGCCGCAGTTAGGCTGCAGCTTCAGGTAGGCGTGTTGTTGCCTGGATGATGACCTCATCACACCTGGTTGTAATTCCGATATCAGCAGCCACGTCTTCAGAAAAGGTAGTGACCCTTTCAAGGGCAAAGTAGAGTATGTGTGCGTATTCAGTAAACAGAATTTGTTTGATGTTTCACAGGTATAAAATGCTGATTCATATCCGCACACACACCAATGAGAAGCCGCACCATTGTCCCACCTGTAACAAGAGCTTCTCACGGCTGGAGAACCTGAAGATACACACCCGCTCACACACAGGTGAGTTCACAATAAATAAAATGCTAAAACTGCTTAAAGAATAAATGTGGTGTTATTCATTATTCCATATCCCTTGAAAAGACCAAAACCTACAATAAATTAATCTTACTGAAGTGTGTATTCAAAGCCTGATAGATCTTATCCCTCTGTGTCAAAGACCTCTGAAGTTGTCCAAGTCCACTAAAACATTTAAATGAGCCACACAGTTGCACTTGGAAACTGAAATGAATGTTTTCCCACATTCACCATGCTGCTGCTGTAAGCACTCCACAGAGCAATAAACCTGTGGCTGAAAATAGTCCCAAACAAAACACTACTTCGATTTGAATAATGTTTGCTAAAACACGTAGTACTCAGCTGTTTGAGAAAATCAAGCTGTTACTACTTCACTTTCATAAACTTGGTCCACTTGAGAGAGACAAAAAGAATGTTAAAAATCAAACAGCAAAGGCCAAAATATCATGACATGTACCTTCTAACATGGATCAGGCTCTAAGACCGCTGGATCCTACATTCCCCACAATGCCTCAACCCTTTTAAAGCATCAGTTTTCTGAGTTTTATGATGCTTGCATTACACCACGAGTAAAAAACTAACATTTGCCTAAAAACAAGCTGCACCATGGTCACACAGTGTCGCCACCAGGAGGCCGTACAGCCTTCACGAGAGGGGTAAATATTGACATCGTAGAACAAAATGTGAAAGTCTTTAAAGCTTGTGTTCACCAAAACTCCATCAAATAGCTCGGTGACTTTGAGACGACGGAACCAAAAGTACTAAAATGTTAATATTTAACTGAAATGCAAAATGTTTGTCTGACTCATTCCTGCATCTTGTCATTAGACCACCCCTGTCTGATGAAGACATTTTTGACACCACCTGTTGTTCATGCAGGGTTTCTGTTTTAAATTGCGATGACATCATCAGGGTTGTTTTCTCAGGTTTTAAAAAGCGTCCTCCAGAGCCACAGAAAACATGCTGCAAATGTTTTGCAGGCTGAGTTGTTCTCATCTGGATCAGTAAACTGATCCTAATGTGTAAAGTCAGTAGACTGCCCATTTAAATGTAGCCCTCCATCAATACACAACTTGCATTATTTATGAACTTTGTGAGCTCTCTCTTAATGTCTTCCTGTCATTTAAAGCTCCTCGAATTTCCTTGTCATGAAAAGTTGTTCTACAAATAAACTTGTTTTGCTTTTTGTTGCTAACAGAGTTTAGTTTTTTTTTTGTTGCTACATAGTTTGACCGTAACATGAACCTGGATTCTTCCAACTCTTCTGCGGCCTGTGTGGATATTTTGTATTGTGTTAATTCCCTCTGGTGCTGCCTGGGTCAGTTCACAGTTTCCTCTCTTCAATCCTGCTTATCAGCTTTTTACACAATTCAGCACTTTTACTACAGTTGGTTTAAGTCCACTGCAGAGTGACCTGTGATTGTAAAGCTAACGATGTTGTCGTGCTGTGGTGAGTTCATGTGTTGTAGGTGTTGCTGTAGGTATTATTGGACCCCTTCTTTGGTTCTGGATATGGCAATGTTGGTTAGTTGGTCAGTCTTCTGTTGGTCCACATCTAGACTGGAATATCTCATTCAGCCATTCATGGTGGCCAGATGATGGATCCCACAGCTTTTGATGATCCCCTGAACTTTACTCTAGCGCCAATATCAGGTTGACAGTTTGGGTTTTTACCAACATTTCTCAGCAACTATTGGATGAATTGTCATGCAGTGTGGTTCAGACATTAAGGGTACCTAGAGGATGAATTGCTTTAACTTCGATGCTCTTACCTTTTAACCAGTCAGGTCAAAATTAAATTTTGTTTATTATATCCACAACACTAATGACATTTTGGTCAGCCTTACCTGTACTTGGGGCATATCAGAATATTAGCGCGCCGACAAGCTAAATTAAGATGGTGAACATGGTAAACATTATGCCAGCTAAACATCAGCATATTAGCATTTTCATTGTCTGTATTTGTATTTAACTCCAGCCGAACTTGAGTTCAACTGGACTGAACGTTTGAACTCAGTTAAAAGCAAGTAAATTTCCGGCCTGATGGTGTAACAGTGGAAACTCTGCCCTTGACTGAGAAGATAGGATACAGCAAACATGACATTTTTAAAGGTGTGTGTCCCTGAAGGGGCATGTTGAACCACAGAGTTTAAGATGTGTTTTTATTCCAAGACTGCATAACAAAACCAGAGACTTTTACCCGACTACAATATCATCTCTGTGTTTCCAAAACAAGCTCAAGCCAGGAGACATATCTACTGTCTGCATAACTTTTTTGAGTCTGGTTTCTTCTTTAAACTGCAGAGAGAAATCAAATATATTGAAACAAGAGGTGATAGGAAACAAACTAAATACTGAGACTGGAATAAACATGTATAATCATCGTCTTTACAAGTCCTTATGTCTGATATTCAGCCTTTAAAATGTACTTAAATATGAAAATACTGTGGGGTGAGAGACAGTTCACTTCTTTCTTAGTCTTGTCTCGGTATCTCACAACAAGGTTAAACAGATCACTGAACTTGAACTGAAAACTGGCGGAAACATTAATTAATAATTCACCAGTTTTCAAAACAAATTAACTTCTTGCAAGGAAAATGTTTATGTTGTCCTTTTGACTGGTTTTAAGTGATTAGGTCATCTTAAAGGGGAGCTATGCCCATTTTCAAAATTCATACATTTTATTCCTATGGTCTGAGACAGTCCAAAAATATTAGTGAACATGAACAAGTCTCTCTCAAATCCAAAAGCTAGGATGCTAAAACTCAAACTTGTGATGTCAGAGGGTGTCAAGTCTGGAACTGCTCCATAAACGATGATTCAGGAAAGATGTTTTAGATGACTCTGAGAGCACCCAGGGGAATGTTAAGAGACTATGGGTACATTTTCTGTTTCAGAACTGAAAGTGCTGCTGAGTTGAAATCAATGGGGTATTAAACGACTTCAAACAATAAAACTACGAGTCGCCAAATATACAGCTGCTAAAGACTGTAACCCTGTGGCATCGTCCATGCGCCGCACTCACTTCAACACAGCTGCCTTTAATGAGTGGTTCCAGAGATGCCAGGTCAGGTGAAAAAATAATAGGGAACTAGGACTTGCTAGAAATGTCTCTAATAAAGGGAGTAAGCAAATGATTGGACAAAATTGCAAGCACGCACAGTATGTGTGCATATGTAGTATGTGTGCGTCTGTATTTCAGCAAGAACAATTTACACGAGACATGAGTTTGAGTTTATGAGGTGATCAATAAAAGATACATACAACTTAAAAGTCATTGTCATTGTCTCATTGTCACAAATTTTAAAACTTAATGTAATGTACTACATAGTATTTTGTAACCATTTCTTTAAGGCTACTTTAAAAGCATTCATTGAAGCACTCAGTTTCAGATTTGTGGGAAGATTATTCCATTGCACTGCTGCACTGTAGAGAAAAGTGTTTTTGCAGATTAGAGTTTTGAAACGAACAGGAATAAAATTTGTCAGGCTGCCTCTTGTAGAGTAGCCAGAAAGGCAGCTTTTCTGGCTTAAAATTTAATTCTTTGATTTATCTTGGTGAGGTGAGTAACCTTTTAAAGCCATAGCTTCACCTGATAAAAACGTCTCTAAAATGCAGCCAAGATAAAGAACATTTTCTTTATTAGTTATGTGGAAATCTCCAACTTTGACTAAAAAACCTGGAGACCTAGCTAGTTTTATTTTAGAATCACAAAGAATGGCTTCAGTTTTTCCCAAATGTAGGGACAGCTTATCATCTGATAGCCACTGACTTACATTTTGAAGTTCCTCACTAAGAGTGTTTTCAACCACAGATTTATCCTTAAAACAGCATCATCAGCATACAGAAACAAACTACATGAGGCAGCTGCTTTTAAGTCATTTATACACAATAGAAAAAATAGAGGGCCAAGAATACTTCCTTGTGGCACCCCACATTCTATACTTCTTGACTCTGAAAGGGTCCTATTTATATCCACCAACTGAGTGCAGTTTGTTAGGTATGAATTTACCCACTTCAGAGTTGTCCCACTAAAACCCATGGCTTTCAATTTTATTATTATAATGCTATGGTCTACTGTATCAAAAGCTTTCATCAAATCCAGCATGACCATACCACAAGACTTCCCTTCATCCACTTCTCTTCTGGTCAGGTCTGTTGTGAGCAGGATGTATGAGCCCTGATGGAATTCAGAGCTCCTGATAATAAGCGAGTCCACTACACCCATGTATACATATAACTTGTGCAAATACGCACTTCACTCGGCAGGCTCCCTCTCTAGTGAAAGGAAGCCTTGTGAAATGCAATCATGATGACCTGTCTCACATATCAGAGTAGGTTTGGCTCTGTAGCTTCCTTTCTTAGTTCCTTGTTGTTAACAATGTGTTAAATCCATCTTCTGATACCTGTTATTCCTGTCTGCGTGTAACAGGAACTGTCGTGAGGCACACAGAGGATGATACATATATGAAAGGCCTGTCGCTATGGAAATTTCCGATTTTTTGTCTTAGCTAAAAATCTATGAAATAACGCAGCTCATTGTGCCCCTGCTTTAGCGGTATTCTCTTCTATTTGTACATAACTAAATAAATCATTAGAGACCACCTTCCAGCCATTTTAAAGGGAGTTGTCTGTGGCGTAGGGGCAGAGCAGGTCGTACACTTATTGTAAGATCAGCAGTTTGATCCCTGGCTCTTCCAGTCCGCATGTCGGAAGTATCCCCGGGCAAGATATTCAACCCCAAATGCTTTATTTAAACCCACAGGATACATTTTCTAACTAAGGTTTGCACTGAAAAATGAAAGACAAGTCAGCAAGAGCCATTTTATTCAGATGAAAATAAAAGGTCTTGCTGCAGAGCTACAGGTGTCGGCCACAGTGTCAATAGAATGAAATAAAAATGAAATATACCATAAATTCATACAAAAGTGCAGAATTTTAAAACTGAATATTGCTTTCCAGGGCTGAAACTTATTTAAACCAGTCCTCTCTGGCTTTGTTTGTTGATACTGTCATCAAGTTATTTATTTGTATCCCAATCTCTGTCCTTGTCCTTCTAGGAGAAAAACCCTACATCTGCCCTTACGAAGGCTGCAGCAAACGTTACTCCAACTCTAGTGACCGCTTCAAACACACCCGCACCCACTACGTTGACAAGCCATACTACTGCAAGATGGCAGGCTGCCTGAAGCGCTACACGGATCCCAGCTCGTTACGCAAGCACATCAAAGCCCATGGTCACTTTGTTGCCCAAGAGCAAGGTGCTCCGAGCAGGCTGGGGGCGGGGCTAGGCCTCCCCGGGCACCAGAGTGCAGCTGAGCAGCCCTCCGTAGGCGGGGCCCACATCCTCATCCCTGGGGCTGCTGCGGCTCTTCTTGGAGGCCTGGGGACCTCTTTGCCTCTCTCTGCTTTCTGCCACGCCAGAGCCCTGGGTCACCACAGGGCACCACTCTTCTCCATGGGCGGAGGGAGCGGCATGGGGCCACTCAGCCTCTCAGACTCTCCTCTGCTACACTTTGGACTTTCAGCTGCATCAATGTTGGGGCTGGGAGCTCTCGGAGGTCTGGGACGGATGGCAGGGAAGGAGACAGAAGGCGAAGAGGAGGAGGAGGACGGAGAGGAGGGGGAGGTGCTGAACCTGTCTGCAGGAGTGGGGCACAGACGAAGTGACCCTTTGTCCTGGGTGGTTGTTCCCCCGAGGGCACTCCTCCTCAAACCAGCTGTTGTCAGCTAAGGTGTGCACTCAGCAATGCATAGAACCAGGGAGTGTGTGTTTTTCTGTGTCCATGGTTACACACGTGTATGTCTGTGTGTGTCCATTCACAGGCATACGTGCATGTGTATGATGAGTGTGTGTGTGTGTGTGTGTGCATGTGAGGGATCAAGGGTCGCTGACACCTGCAGAGCCATAAAAAGCACTTCAGTCATTCCAGCCCAGAAACAACTAAAGACAGACTGATAGACTGAAGGACACAAGTCTGTGTTGAGTCTACAAAGCCTGCACAAGAACTTGTTGGGTTGGGTGATGGGTTGCAAAAGTCTTACACTTTAAAGGGTCAGTTCCACCAAATGACAAAAAGTAAATTAAAAAAGTACTCTTAGTGATATCTGGCCGTGCAGATCCATTTTCATCTGCTGACATTTTAAGGTATTTTTCTTAGATTTTAGTAAAAACAGCATTAAAAAGGATATTTGAAAGATTTAACACTAACTTTTCTTTTTACAAAGTTCTTGTTATTTTGGATAATCACAGGCATCACTATGAACACTTTCTGTATTTGCACGACTTTGCAATAAGATTTTTTAAATGTAATTTCTAGCCACGCAAAGGGTAGCGCTAAATTTTGCTCCCTGGAGTGTCTTTGTGGCAACAAAACACTAGCTTCATGTATTGTGTAGACTTCAGAGGGAGGTGTTTCGGTTACTTCGGGTTTGCATCTGGGTTCCTGTCTGCGGTCTAGGCAACAAATGCACTTTGGCTGCTGATACCTTCAGTATCAGTATTTTTGCAACATGGTTGAAACATTAATTAGCAACATTTTCTCATAATGTTACTCAAAAATGTAATTTGCTCAACATTACATTTCCCTCAAAATGTATTTGTTGGTTCAAAGTAGTTGTATATAAACAGAATTTTTAGGAGACGGGGCTGCAATTTGTCCAGTTATTTGTAGGTTAAAAATAAATTAAGATTGAAGGTTAAAATGGCGAAAGTTTTATTTGCTTAGCATTAGCCTGTCTTGTTGCAATGCTATGAGCCTTATGTATCAAACTCCGAACTGTATATATCAGATGTTTTTGAGGTGGAGATCTGTAAACCACATCTGTCTGCATGGCTTGATATCACCTAAGTGAGAAAATATGTTTGAATCAGGTGAACTGACCCTTTAATATTCATTGATTCACCCAGTGACTGTATAAAAAGATGGACAACATGTCTCCACTTCCTCCAAACTGTACAAAAATGAAGTTTTATATCCTGAACATGGCCACTGCCACCCTGCTCTGATGACGTCATTTGGTGCTACAGCCAACGCACTAGCCGTCTCCATGGTATCAAGTTCCCACCATCTGACCAATCGCAAGCAGCACCATTGATTGTTAGCACACCAATTGGCACACGCAGCCTTCAAATGTTTTGGTTTCCCTTGTTGGGAGCTGTCATATCGTCCATCTTTAGATACAGTCTGTGGATTCACCCATCGCCTTCCGTTCGTCTACACTTTGACTTCACGGTCAAAAAACATTTTACAGTGGACAATCACCTGTATTATATTTACTGATCCAGGTCATGAAAGAGCAGATGCACTAACCATTTTGTAGTTTTTACGTTCGACAACCCCCACTGACTGCTGCCATAGGCCCATTTTTACTCATAAATAAATATGGGCAGAAGCAGGACTGCGGGGAGCAACAAGAAGAACATTAATGATTACGCGTTGTAGACTTCAACAATGTTACAGCCATTGTATTTTTTCCTTCAGGCAAAATGAAGAGTTTGTGCAATTAAGGGGTTACATTTCAAAATAAGATATTGATCATTTAAAAAATCGACACTAAATCGCGTAAAATTACAGCTGATGTTAGAAACATGTTTTTGTGATAAGTTTTAATACAACTGTTTACAAAATATTTATGCTTGAGAAGATGTAACAGATTTTACATTGTAGTTTGGTTACAAAATTAACTCAAGGCGACTGGGTGTCTTACTCAGTCATGTCATTTAAAGAAGGTTTCTGTTGATTTAACCTGATAGTATCTGGTAGTAATTACTTGTCATGTGCAACTTGCTTCATGCTTTCAAGCCCAGACAAACAAAATGATTAATAGGGTTCATTATACGGTATTATATTGATTCTGCGGACAATGATACAGTATTTGCTGATATCACAAAGTCTGCCGCGTTTTGATTTGATTCAGTTCAGGGGGCTGCGATCAATATAAGACCATATATCAAGACGAGACGAAGGAGGTGTGCTTGGACAGAAATGGTGACAGATGCTCCATAGGAATTCCTCGTTAAAGTGATGATATGCATCAGTTGGATCGTTGATCACTGAATTGATATAGACCATTTCAAACTTGACAAGATAAACATTCTAATGGGTCCCATTAATGCAGAAACTGACAGGAAGTACACAGGGACCAAAGCTGTTGCCCTAGCAACAGAGCATCAGTGAAACAGTCTATAACGATCCGAACAATGTACGGTTACACCTCTAATAATTAGCCCCCTTGAGTAAAACTCAAATTGCATCATAATTCATGACGCAGTATTGACAAGTGACCTGAGTTTGTCTGTCAGCTGCTCTGTGGTTTGTTCGAACCCGCGGAGACCTTGACGTTTACGACACCGCAATGTGTGACGAAAGACGATAATCTACACAAAGCTATCTGTTCGACCATGTGATTTTCCAAGTCGCAAGAAGAAAGACATAAACTGTGTTGACGCAACTGAATGTAGGTTTGAGTTAAACTCCTTTGCTTGCAGTTTATTTTAGCTCATTCTTTGCTCTAATAATCATTCCAAGACAATGATCTAGACCGGATCTGCCCTGCCTTTACGACAAGACCAACTGAGGTAAACATTCAAGCGGGAATAAAGTAGACAAAGGTGTGTATTACACAATAATGAGTACACATTTGCTTTACTAAAAAGGTACACAGGAATAAACCAAACAGTGGTTTAAAGAGCTGCCTCGAATATTTTTGAAGGGGAAATGTTTGACAATGGCTACGTGTGGCCAGTATCTGTGTCGATTTATCTCGTATCCTTGTTTGCACATTGATTGATCCTAATCAGTATTTCAATGGTGTCCAAGTGCCTTGTGTTTCATCCGAAATATACCACACAATATATGAAAAATATTTACACAAATGTAAAGTGTATAAATGTACTTTTCATTGCATTTTAGAAAACTGAAGTTTAATAATATGACAACAGATGTGATTTGTACATCAGGGCCACTGCAACACTTTCCAAGGATGTCACCAGTGTTGATGACTGTGACAATGACTCAATGTCAATAAACACAAATTTAAAAAAAAATCCCTCTGCGTGTTGTGTTTAGATGTCTGTCCTGTGATGTGTTGTGTCTGTGTGTCTAAATAATTGTGTGTAAAAGTTAAATCCACTCACAGATTTCGTTGCAAAGGTGGTAAAAACAAGCAAATAAACAACCAAAATGAATTCGCAATAGATTAGAGTTATCCATCCATCCATCCATCCTACCAGTGGGACATGCCCAGAACAACACATGTAATGCAGCCATAGCATCCCATAGCATCACTTATGATCCACTAGACGTGTGGCGGTGTATTTTTCTGCAGAGACTCGGCCCTCTGCCTGTATGTTCCTATTTTCTTTTTATTTAACTGTGGCTGGGACTTCATAAAAAGTTAGCAACCAGGTGCCACACCGTAAGCAGCAGGCATCCAAGCGGAAGCTACGAATAGCAGGCAAGGCTTGTTCAAAAAAGAGTGAATATGGGCTGACTTTCAGTTTGGCTGGCAATACGGTTTACAACCAGTAACCAACAAATGCTGCATTGTGATCCTTTAAAGGCATTAGAAAATTTGTTTTAATATACCCTATACAGTATCTTTATCTGTGTAAATGGAAATGAATACAGCACATTAAAGATACAGTTTACTACTTACTGCATGCCAAAAACAACAGTCACTGCCAGTATGATGTTGTTGGCCTTTCCCCAAAGTAAATATAAATTAAGGACATATTCAAGTGCTTTACCGTTTTAAAGTCACTGTGATATCCTTTTAATCCTGTCACTTGCAAAGTGGGGTTTCAAGTGCAAAACATATTTTGAGCTCATAAAATATACAGCCGTAGAGCTTGACCTGCAGTTTATGCAGTGGTACATCAGGTACACTATTAACATTCTTGTTACAATGTAAATGTAGACTGTGGAGAATTTTGTAAACAAAAAAAATGATATTAACATTCAAAGCCAGTTTTTGAATGCCCAGCACATTGTTGTCTGCTAGCTGTGATTCCGGTTGCCCACTTACATGTTTGTGTGCATGTGCATTCTCGTATGCATACATGAGATACGAATGAAAGGGGGACCTGCGCTTAAGAGGACTCCAAGTTGCTGTGCTCACCACCTGAGTTTGCTGATCTTTGTTCTTTCTAGCTGATTGAACACAGACATGCAAAATTGTGGAGCTCTGCAATATATAGCTACATGAAAAAATAAGACGTTAGACTGTTCACTGCAGGGAGTTGCAAGCTATGAATATGTGAATCTTTTCAATTTATATTCAGTTAAATACAGCGTAAAGACAAGATGTTCAAACTGATTAACTTTTTTGTTTTTTTAAGTATACACTCGCTCTGAATTTGCTGTCTGCAACAGGTTTCTAAAAAGTTGGGCAGGAGCAACAAAAGACTGAGAAAGTTGTTACAATTTGTCACTGCATCTACAAATGCAAGTTAAGTTAAGTAAAACCAATATAACAACAACATCCAGAAATGCCACGAGTCCACATTTAAAATTGTTTTTGGAAATCCTGGATGTCGTGTTCTTCAGGCTGAAGAGTAAAAAGACTGCACAGATTGTCACCAGCTCCAAGTTCAAACCCATCATCTGTGATGGTATGGGGGTGTGTTAACTTTCTCATCTGTGAGGGCACCATGAATTCTGAATAGGTGCATAGAGGTTTCGGAGCAACATGCTGCCATCCAGATGCTGTCTTTTTTAGGGATGTCCCTGATTGTTCCAGCAAGACAATGTCAAGCCACATTCTGCACGTGTAACAACAGTGTGGCTTCGTAGTAAAAGGCCTGCCTGCAGTCCAGACCTGACTCCCTTTGAGAATGTGTGGTGCATTTGAAGTATAAAATATACAAGAACTGAGACCCTGGACTGTAGAGCAACTGAAGTCGTAAATCAAGTAAGAATGGGAAAGAATTTCACTTGGAAAACTTCAACAGGTAGTGTCATCAGTTCCCAAACACTTACTAAGAAGGTGACGTCGAGTGGTAAACATGCTCCTGTCACAACTTTTTTATAAGATGTTGTAAACATCAAATTTAGAATTGGTCTGTCCATCGACCGACCGATCTACCTATCTACCTACCTACCTACCTATCTATCTACTCATTGACCCATCAACCGATCTACCTATTGACCAATCTATCTATCTATCTATCTATCTGTCTGTCTGTCTGTCTGTCGACCGACCGACCGACCGACCGACCGACCTACCTACCTATCTATCTTTCTATCAATCTATCGACCCATCAACCGATCTACCTATTGACCAATCTATCTATCTACCTATTGACCAATCTATCTATCTACCTATTGACCAATCTATCTATCTATCTATCTATCTATCTATCTATCTCTATCTATCTATCTACCTGTCAGTCTGTCTGTCTGTCTGTCTGTCTATCCATCGACCGACCGACCTACCTATCTATCTTTCTATCTATCGATCTATCTATCTACCCATTGACCCATCAACCGATCTACCTATTGACCAATCTATATATCTATCTATCTATCTATCTATCTATCTATCTATCTACCTGTCTGTCTGTCTGTCTGTCTGTCTGTCTGTCTATCCATCGACCGACCGACCGACCGACCGACCTACCTATCTATCTTTCTATCTATCGATCTATCTATCTACCCATCAACCGATCTACCTATTGACCAATCTACCTATCTACCTATCTATCTATCATCTATCTATCTATCTATCTATCTATCTATCTATCTATCGACCCATCAACCAATCTACCTATCTATCTATCCATCGACCGACCGACCTACCTACCCATCTATCTATCTATCTATCTATCTATCTCTATCTATCTATCTATCTATCTAGTACATATACTTTAAAAATTGCCCAATTTCCTTTATCTTCTACGTATATATTTATCATTGTTGGAGGGAACAAGACAGACAGTCAAGACCAAGGCTACAGTTACTATTTAAATAAGTAAACAGAGTACCAGGTAGTTTTCCAATGCACTGTAGGTCTCTAACAACAGACCCTTCTCACAGGTAAGTGTTATAAGAGGGACAACTGTATGATGTAATAATACCACACAGACTCACAAGAGCTGCTGCTGTATCATCTTACAGACTGAGGAATATGTAGACAGTCATTTCTATGAGCAGGTAGAAATCTAG
Organism: Epinephelus cyanopodus; assembly: GCA_026686955.1. Taxonomy (NCBI): domain Eukaryota; kingdom Metazoa; phylum Chordata; class Actinopteri; order Perciformes; family Serranidae; genus Epinephelus; species Epinephelus cyanopodus. The sequence goes on along the minus strand of CM048916.1, from coordinate 8,887,174 downwards.
ACGAACAACTGACAAACGAGACAAACGGGAATATGTAGGCACCTGTCGCCTGTAGAAATATTTCGCTATATGAAGTCAGTCAGGGAGGTAAATGTGTACAAGTTACTTTACATATTAAAGTAGTCAGTGTTGACAGACTGAGCTTTAAAGGTGCAGGAAGGGTTTGTTCCCTTTGGACAGAGCCAGGCTGTTTTATCCTGTTTCTAGTCTTCCACAGTGGGGGAAACATGATTCACATACTGAAAATAAACATGAATTTGCTGATGCCGTCATGCTGACTTCTCTAAAATGCAGCATGGATCCTTTTTATTAGCTGCTTATGATTAATATCATTGAATATCATTAATGATTGATAAGAGAAAATGTGAGGTTTAGTGGTTGGTTGGTTGGTGGTGGTGGCGTGTAACATTTAGTGTGCATGCAAATATAAAATTGACTTTTCCTTCTCTCACAATAAAACATTCAGTGTAGCTTCAGGGCGCCTGCTTGTTCTCAGTATGAACCAGGATGTGAGCCCATTACTTAAACTTTAATCATTTACATTCTGTATGCTGCAATAGCTGTAAGACAAAAGGCCTCAGATAAGATTATTGATCTAACGGGTGAGAGCACACACATCAGTAGTGCAGCTACGCATACACATTATTTTTATTGTACTGAGACAATAAAGACTGCATCAGTGCCGTATGGTCAAATTCCATTGCCAATAAACAAATAAATAGCCTGCCATAGAGATTTTGCAACATCAGACGTTCAAGTCAATGCATAGGGCGACAGAGAGGTTAACTTACAAGCAAAATGAGTCTGTAGCACTGTTGTGGCACGTGGGCTTGAGTAAACTGTTTTGCGTCTTCCTGAGAGGATGGACTCAAGTGTGGGGTTTCCAGCTTTAACATCAGCAGGAATGTGTCTCCTCCCTTCTGCTTAATGACTGTGGTAAAGCCCCCTTCCCTCCTCTCTCTCAACACCCCCCACACCCACACTCACAGAAAATACCAGTAACACAACAGTTCGGATGTATTAATGGAATGATGAGCTGATTTTAATTTGGGGGAAATTACAAATCAGGATTTTCTTATTTTTTTCTGACCCTCTGTCACTATCATAGTCTCTCTGTGTCTGCGTGTGTGTAGGTGTGTCTGTGCGCGCAAAACCAGGTGAACACTTGACAAGCCACCCTCCATAAGACAAAGTATATGAAGCCACAGGAGGTGCGAAGCTGTGACACCATCTCCCTGCCTCCTTCCCATCCCCACGCCCCTTTCTCTCCTCCCTGCCCCTCTGACTCATTCTCAAGACAAAAACCGTCGCTGTGTTATAACAGATTCCCTCAGACTGTAGCGGAGTTAATAATGCGTGGAAGTTATGGTTTGTCAGTATCAGCCCGTCACACCTGAATGAGCAGATTTATGGCTGAGGCCAAGTACACGGGATAGGGGAGAGTTAAGGGAGTAAGGGAGGCAGAGTGGCGGCAGTCATGGGGGATCAAGAGTCAGGCTCAGGTGCGAGCTGGCTAAGGAGGTAAGGACTTTAAATCATTTGATTAATTGAATTAAACCAGACATTTAGAGTCTGACTATCAGCGTGTGAGTGAACTCCACATCTTTGGCTTTACATGAACGTGACGCGCAGATTAACGATGTTTTTTCTTGCATATGGACTTTGACATATTGTTAGATATTGTTATCATTATCCCACAGCTACTTATTAGCGTAATAAACTTCATGGTGATGAACTTAAATGCGCACCTTTGCGGCTGTATATCAGCGGATCGAGTAAACCGACCAAGAAGTCCAAAGCAACGCATAACTTAAATTCCGCGTAGAATTAAAGGACGGATGACGTGAGACATACAAACTACTTTTGAAGCATTAACAGCCACTTCGAAACTATTTTTTTCGCTCATAACAACTAAGGAAATGATCTATACAACACGGTCCATGCGTATTTACGCGCACAGAGGCGCACACCGGGAAGGCTAACTGTTCGCCTTTGGAGAGGATAGCCAGGCTGATAGATGAGCCATAAACACCTAGCCACACACCCCACCTCCGGTACGTGGTTCTCTCAGAGTGCCTCAGGACGTGTCTCGTAAATGATGCGTTGTAATACCACTCAGTGCTGCAGGTAGCATATTTGCGGACTCGGACAAGCTTCCCTTGCGTCCCCCCCCCCGCCCCAAAATTACTGTTACACAACTTACCTAACAAACAATATTACAGATAAACTGGCTGAATTCATGTTATTGCACGCAAGAAGTACAAATATTGCAGTGCAGCGTCCCTTAACAGAGAGGGCATGAGAAATGAACTCATTTTGCTGGCTTCTTATTCCTTTAAAACATGCCACAGCCAACACCAAAACAGCAAACCTGTCTGCTTTACAATTTGTTCTCCGGTTTATCTGCTACTTCAACAACTCCTGCTCCTCAGCTTACACACAGGTGCTAATTACTGACGGGCTAGAGTAGCTCAGTCCATAGGGACTTGGGCTGGGAACCGGATGGTCGCCTCTTCAAGTCCCTGTCTGGACAACATGTGGAGCATGGACTGGTAGCTGGAGAGGTGCCAGTACACCTCCTTGAGCAAGGCACCAACCGCTTGTCATGGGCAGCCCCCTCACTCTGACATCTCTTCACGTAGTGCATGTATAGGTCCTGTTTGGATGTGTGTAACAAAGAGTGAAAAAATTGAATTTCCCCACACAGCTTCGCTGGGAGTGAACGGAAAACTCATTCACCGTCATAACATTACTGTCAGTGAGCATAACACATTCTTAACAGTGACAGAATCCATACAGTTAACATCAAGTCACCCGGTCCGTTACAAGATACTGATGTTGCATCTGAGTGTTGATTGTCAGTTTTGGTATGTGTGGCCTGCTGGGAACAGTGTTGGTTGAAAAGTCTGACAGCAGGATGAAGGAAGCAGCTGTGGTATCTCCCCTTCACACACAGCCTGCAGGTGGAGCAGCCTGTCACTGCTGAATAGAGGGGGCATCCCATCCTGTTAACTGTCTTCCTGTCAGCTGTTCAAATGCTACTGCCCCAGCAGACCACTCTGTAAAAGATTGCTGATGTCACCACAGAGTCAAAAATGGTCCTAGGAGTGTGTCTGCCCTCCAAAACACCTGAGTCTCCTCAACAGATAAAGTCTCCTCTGTCTTCTCTTGAGGCCCAGACACAACAAGCTGACATCAAAGACACAGAGGAGGCAAAGGCCAACTGTTGCCTCATTTTGCCTGTTGTGGCTAAAAAGTTGCACCTAAACAACAACACCTCAAAGACCTCAGCTAACAGCCAACTACATGTAGCATGTAGGTTCTGCTCCTATGTGAGAGGAAATGTCTCCATAGCATCAGGAGGCAGCAGACAATATCTGTCATTTAAAAAAAGAAGCAGAAAGACCAACAGGATGGATTCAAGGCAAAACTTAAAGATGCTGAAATAATAAAGGATATTTACCGTGCGCTGGTGAAAAATAACTCAATTACAAACAGTTTCTGCTAAAGACTTCAGTGGCTAAAAATGTTATCTTACCCAATCTATAAAGTTTGTTTTAAACTTTAGCTGTTCATTTGCTTTCCTCACTTTGGTTTCTCTTCCCATGCACTGAGATGAACTGTCAATCAGAGTGATTTCATTCACTGTCGGGCTTTGTCAGCTCCAACATTGATTTAATATGCTGAGTCAGCTAACAAGGGCCGACAAGGGCCGACTGCTGCCAATGGAGTGGAACCCAACACCAGAACTAGGGCTACAGACGCTGGCCTGTCACTGAACAATGACCAACAATCGGCTTGATGTGTCAGCGCCCTTATTCAGTGCATTTGTGTTCTCTGCCCAGTCCTGTTTCAGGTGAACACTTCACACCTATTGTAATATTATATTAATCTATATTTTCTTTCTATATTTTGGCATTAATTTATTTCAGCATTGATTTGTTACTGTGCTACTTTCTCTTTTATATTATTAAGGGAGGCTGTCATGCAACTATAGGCCTAGGTCATGGTCTCTTAGCTCTCACTGGCTGATCAATGTCAGGGTTAAAAGTTCAGTCAACCCATCTAACCGTTCTGCTGCAGGTTGCTGTGACTCACAGAGATATTAAAAGGGAGGGACACCAGGTTCCTGATAGTGTTAAATGTGGGAATCAATGTTTGGAGAAAATTGCTTGGAACTGTTTAACTTCTACAAAACTGATACCGTTAATAGCTGTTCTTCAATCTAGACTGTTGTTGAGTCGGAGCTATCAGCCTTAGAGATGTCTGCCTTCTCTTGATTATAATGGAACTAGAGGACACCAGGCTTGTGGTGTATAAAGTGCCAAAAAATACATTTGAAAAAATCAACTGCAGTGTGTCTTTCCAAAAATCATGACTTAATTATTCTAGATAATCCACAGACCTTTTTATGTGTAGTTTCACGTAGGAATGATTTACTTTCTACCTCACTAAACCCACCAACCAAATTACAGCAAAGAAGGAAGTTTGCAATCCGCTGCTACCTCATCTAGCACCTTTGAGCCAGCTAATGTTACAGCTCAGCTGAGGAGGACGCCATCAATGTTTAGGCCTGCACATCATGGTGTCACAAACAGTAGCCGTTTGTTCATGAGCAGATGATGCTGACATTTGATGACAGTCCCCTATATTAAACAAAAGTACAAAATTCACCTCTCATAGACAAAACAATTGTCTTTTTGTAGACATAAGCATTAGCCTATGATATTTGGCCTTGCATAAATTAGTTTTCCTCTACTGATATAAAGCTAGGGAAAACAACATTTAAAAAAAAAAAAAAAATAACATTATAAAATTTGACTCCATTATAACTCACAAGGTTCACCGACATTGTCTTATACAAGACACATTTCCCCCACGTATTGGGCCTAATGTTTTTTAGCATAATCCTATGACATTTCGTGTTGCTTATATTAGCCTAGCGGCTAGCAGACTTTCCTCTACTCATATATGAAACCTGGATAAATCACACACAAGATGCAAAATGCTATTTTGTGGGGGCTTTATTATCTTCACAGGTCATTATTTGTTTTCTGTGGGATAATAAAAGCTTTGTTTCTACAGAGGGAAGTGGTTTTCAGTTCACAAAAATGTACAGGAAGTCTGGGTTGCTGAGACGTGTGGTTACAGTTCTAGGGAGGTGCACATCAGAAGTCTAGACAGAGCTTGTTATCATAGGTATGGCATTGGTTCATTGCAGAAGTATAAATCCCACTGTAGTCACTATGAGTGGATATTACAAGATTGAAGATTTTGAAGGAAAACAAATGAAATACTTTGTCAATGAGCATGATGAGCATTATGTGTCCCTTAAAAACGTATTTGCTGTTTCATAATAAACACAATTTCTAGGAGACAGGGCAGCTGCATAGCCAATAAGAGCCAATTCATAGTTTAAGGGTGTCCACCAGACTCCGTTTTGGTCTGCGTGATGTAAATGTTGTCATCCAACCATGTCTGGAATGGTCTGCACAGACCAGATCAGGTGCGCTGAATGTGCATGCTCCAATCTTTTATTCCAAACTCTAGTCCAGACCAAAACACTGCCGTCATGCCGTCTTCAGTTGCCTATCCATGATGAAGTAATTTTTAAGTCAGGTAGTCAATAGAAATTTACTCCAGATCCAGCAGTGTCTTCTTAGTTTCACTTTCACCCAGTGTCGGCAATAAGATGGTTAAGATCACCTCCCAGCCCTCCCATGTACTGACTATGAATAGAACCATGTGTGAGTTTGTGTGACCGCAGTTGTCCCTGGATGTTCCATGTGTAAAATCTAAAGTCTTAAGTTCCCACCAGTTTTAACTTTGCCTGTCTTGTCTTTTTAGGCAACTTTGTGAGAGCGTGTGTCGTCAGAAGACGCCTTTCTTTCACTCCTGGTTCCGGTTCCTGCTGCTGTTTTGTCTGGTCTTCGTCTTGTGCTACTCTCAGTCCAGCAGCTCTCGATCATGGTGGGAGAACTTTCCACTCCATATGCACTACCAGAGGTTTCTCAATCGAACCAATCAAGTCAATCTACCTCCTGCTTATCGTGTCCATCCAAAACACAGAATTAAACCAACTGAAATCCATGAAACCACAGCAAGCACTACTGTACTACCTACTGTGCCTCCAACGGGGACTCAGTTCCATCACGCCTACCCACGCAACTACCACTTTAATATGGATAACCCAGATGTGTGCAAGACCAAGACCCCGACCCCTTTCCTGGTCTTGATGGTTCCAGTGGCACCCAAAAACGTGGCAGCACGGGACGCCATCCGGCAGACATGGGGCAAAGAGAGCCTGGTGCAGGGTGAGGTGGTGCTGACTCTGTTCATGCTGGGCCTCTCAGGAGGAGCTGATGTGGAGCAGGTGCAGGAGAAGCTCAAACAGGAGAATCTACAGCACCACGACTTGATCCAGAGCAACTTCATGGACACTTACCTCAATCTGACCACCAAAACCATGGTGATCATGGACTGGCTGGCCACACGCTGCCCTACAGCAGCATACGCCATGAAGATTGACTCTGACATGTTCCTTAATATTGACAATTTAGTAATGATGCTGCAGAAGCCAGGCATCCCCAAGCTGAACTACCTGACTGGGATGCTTATGTGGGACAGGCCAGTTGTCCGTTCAAAAAACTCTAAGTGGTACGTCCCTGAGGAGATGTACCCCGAGCCCCAATATCCAACCTACACTCTGGGCATGGGATACATCTTCTCCAACGATCTTCCTGAAAAATTTGTGGAGGCCTCAAAATCAGTGAAACCATTTAACATAGAGGACGCTTACATTGGAATGTGCATGAAACAGCTAGGCCTTGCACCCACATCACCACCAAATCCCTCCCAGTTCAAGGCCTATAACACAAGATATGATCGCTGTGAATTCTCCAAGGTCATCACCTACATTCTTGGGTCTTCACAAGAGCTGTTGCAATACTGGACAGATTTGAAGAAGCCTGAACCACCGTGTTAGGACAAAGACTATACCTGATGCAGTGATAAAATCACCTGGGTTGAAGGGATTGGGTGGCAGGGAATTGACGGGTCAATTTATTTATATAGATTTCTATTGTACTGTTGTGAGCAATGGGAACACCACTGTGGAAAAGTTGCAAAGGTCTATGAACTGCACTACAGACACTGGACTTGTGTGTATTTAAAACTATTTTTGTTGGCTTGCCAACAATGAAATATGTGAAGGTAAAGTTTATTTTACAACACCACTAGCTGTTGACCACTAAAGGTGTTGTAGAGCAATGTTTTGATAAGCAGGTCATGTATAGTTTGTATACCATTTGTAACTGTATATTTACAAAAGCAGACACGCACGCCTCAAGCACGGCACATTTGTGCTAACAGCAGGGATTAGTAAAATCACTTGGATCTAATGGAACAAACGCAGCTTTTGCAAAAAAACGTCTATGCAACTATTAAGAAGTACGAAAAGCTGTCAGAATGTTTCCTATATTCAGGCAAATTTGGGAAAGGATTCTGAACTCAGTTGTGAACACTCCTCAGGGTATTTTTTTAAGTGACAAATCAAGCAAACCATTCACCACTGTCAGAAAGATGTAGAAGTTATTTTATTGTTTGCATTGCAGATTAATATAAGTTTTAGAAGAAGTCAAACTACTAAAAAAGAAAAAGAAAATAATTTGTACAATATGTCACAAAATCCTTTACTAAAGACGCTGCACTTTTTACTACATTGTCGTTGAGTTTTTATTCTTTTTTCTCCCCAGAATTAAGTCCTCTCTTGTATTCTGGTGGGTATAAGAAGGGGTTGCAAGAGGTTTAATGAACTCGAATGGTAATATTATTATGCAGCACAGTGTGGTCCTGAAAAAGCCTGGTAAGATCATTCTGATGAATTTTAAATCTAATCAGAGCGACACATTCTCACTCCAAACTTGTCACATTTAGTCATGGACCTTCCATGTTGACATATGATGTGCAAGTTACCCTGGGGCATTGGTTGTTGATGTTCTTTGTCAATTTCTGCCTGTTATGTGCATTGTCTTATTTTAAAATACACTTTGTTTTCACAGGAAATTTACCTTTTACATTCAGTCTCTTTCAAAATAAACCCAACTCCAACAACTAACGCACGTGGTTGGGTTTAGGCAACAAAAGCAAATGGTTGGGTTTTGGAGAAAAGAACAGGGTTTAGCTGTATAATATTACAGGACACTGCTGTCCTGGGTGAAGGTCGGTGTTTGTTGGACCCATCCCCCGCCCCTACCTTCTATCCTACTTGGAGTTTTGCCGCCTCAACTTTTGTTCTTGTCCCATCGCGTTTCCCCCTGCCGCCGCCGAGACCAGCTGCATATCATGCCAACAGTAAAGGACAGCTTTTTTCATCAGTGTCTGACACCACTAATCACTGCCCAAGCACCAGATATTGATGTTTGTTAATGACATAAAATGCAGGCCACAGCTTGCAGAGCAGTAATGGTGGCTCCCGTAGGATAGGAACAAGTGCTAATTGAGTGAACACAGCAATAAGTGAAGTTATTGTAGAAATAGAATCAATAACAAGTGCAGCTAAGAAGTGTTGTGTTTTCTAAACCTTTGAATGAGCTGTTTAAATGCACATAATGAAGCCTGTCCTTGATGTAGAAAAACTTGCACTCTTGACTACATAAAACATAAAGTAAGAAACCAATGACTGGGGCAACCTCTAGCTCACTTGGTAGAGTGTGCTTCCCAGTGGCCTGGATTCAGTTCCAACTTGTGGACGTGTGCTGCGTGTCATTCCCTTTCTCTCGCTCCCCACTTTCCTGTCAGTCTCCAGCTGCACTGTAATAAAGGCAAAAAGGCGAAAAAGTATCTTAAGAAAAGATTCAGCCTTACATAACGTATCACACATCATACAGAAGCATGTGTACTCACGCTATCTTGGAGGAGTCAAAACAATTCTTGTGTAACTCTTGGTTTAATCTGTGAGTCTGAATATCTACAAGGTCCTCATCTTACATATCTTAGCCTTCAGACTCCAGGAAGCCTCGTTACATGCCTGCATGCAGACAGTGAAGGGCTCCAAGTTAACTGGTATTGTTATCTTCACTGCCGTATTGATTTGAAGGCAGCTGGGAAGGAAGATTCCACCAGGCACACCTTTGTGATTTTCTTGATTTGGTCATTTTTCCTTTACATTTGTGCATCTATCCAAAGTAAGTAAGCAAGCAAAGTGGTTAAATAGCTTATTTTTTGTCTGTGTAGAATTGTGCTGTGTTGTGTTAGCCTACAAACAAAGTTAATCCTGTTACAAGTCTAGTTATGAATGGATGAAATGATCAAGTGGATCACATGGATCGAGGATTTGTGGCAGTGTTTTAGTTACTAAAGATATATCTGTCCTTGTTATCACATGATGTCTATATTTCACTAATAGTGCCATTTAGCAGAAGTCTGCGCTGTGAAATGCACTGCAGCTCCGTCAAAAATAGACGAGGCCTGTATTTTTATTAGTTTCTGAAACACACTGCAGTGCCTCCGCAGAACCAGAATTGTCTAGAGTGGTGGTTCCCAACTGCTCCAGACACGAGGTCCAGTTTTCTCCTTCGCCATCGGTGCAAGGTCCACACAATTTAATACAGTCAGTGTCATACTTGTGTTTGGTCGTGTCATCGAGCTAGACTGCTGTCTCTCACAAGAAGCTAGTCACGTTTCCATTACAGTTTTGCGCAAAATAAATGCGATATTTCTAAAGTTTCGACCAAGTACAATTGCGACTTGCAGGTGTTTCCATTAAAAGGTGTTTTGAGCCATAATTCTCGTAAAATCTCGTCCAGCGAGACTCCACTTTGTTTGCGGAGGTAAGACGGACATTCCAAATCTCTTGCGAGCTGGAACAATCATCTCGGTTGCCACTGCTGCTGTTGCAGTAGTCTACAACCGAAGACAAAGAGAGCGAGTTGTATTCCACTGGACTTGAATGTCCAGTGACGTATATTTGAGATTTTTCAAAATGTAGTCATTTCCGTTACCAGTTTTTTATTGCGATATTTAGGTTTTGCGCATTTCTAGGGTTAATGGAAACCCACTTGCTGTCCGTTAGTCACTCACTCTACAGCAGGAAATGGCACTTAAAATACAGCTCTGTTGGAAACCCACCATACTTAAAAATAAAGTATAGTTTTTACAAACTACTGTAGACACGTTCTTGAGTTACTTGTGGTCCATTCAGAACCCGCTTTTGGACCACGACCCACCAGTTGGAAACCACTGGTCTAGAGTGGTCGTGATCAGCCCGAGCAGTCGCCTGGCAGAGATCTGCGCTCTACTTAGTGCACCTTTGTAGTTCTTTATTAGCATCTACACCTACATTACTTGGCTGGGATTACAATAAAAACAGACCTGGGTTTGAAACATTTCGTGGCTTGTAGCATACTGAACACGTCAGACCTGCAGTTCAGTCTGTTTTGAAAAAAAGGTTGCAATCTGAGAGTACTCAGTTCAGTGTGGAGCAAGTTATCAGATAACTGCCGAGGGGAGAGGTTCTTAATCTTTGGTGAGATAGCATCTATTGTCAGTAAGTCATCCAGTCCACACATGAAAAACACATACGTAATGATTGTCCTGTTCCGTTTTAGCCTTAATATTGTGTCTCTTATCTTGCCTAAAATCTACCCTCACACTACAGACGTTCAAAGTAGGTGTTGAGTAATTGGATGTTTATCATACTGAGTACTTTTCCCCTTGTCTTGAATTGCACTGGGCAGTAAAGGTGTTCATTTACGTCAACAGGAAATTCTTAAGGAAAGCTGCACCTTGTGATGACTCAGTCAGGAAAAGTACACATGGCACAGGGCAAAGAGGATGTTTAGTTTCACCGTCATTTGTCACCGGTGTAATGTAGAAAAATGGACAAGAGCTTAAATATATTTCAAAGCTTGTGATGACTTGAGTTTGACGTAGTGAGTTGATTAAATGTGGGCCAGAGGGTTGACTTGTCTTTGTGTAAAAAAAGGATTAGCAGTCACAGATATCTTGTGACACGCCACGTATATCTGAAGGTTCATGGTGTGCAGATCACTGGGTCAGGAACACATCAGAATAAATGATTTGAACTCCTGACGGCACAGTTAGAGAAAAATGAAACATTTATACAACAAAACACCCGGGGCCGTATTCCTAAATATTCTTAGTGCAAAGAGTTGCTCCTAGTGGCCAAATTGTTTCTAAGAATTTCCCCTCAAAGTTAAGAGTAGATCCTGGTAAAGATTAAAGGTATTCCTAGAGAATCTTAGCTCTTAGGAGAGCTCCTGAGGTGAGATCTGTTAAGAGCAGAGGAGGACTTTTAAGAGGCTTAGGAGTTTCTTAAGCAGAGGAGAAAATGGTAATTATACGCTACAGATTGGATCGTGCAGGAATCATGCTCATGGTTGAATTAGAGATGCGCTTACTTCTCCAACCCAGCGCCACAATGCAATATCACCAGGATGAAAGACATCACAACACTGAGGTATTTAGCAACAGGAAAAATGCACCAATGCAGCAGTGATGACTTGGATCTGTCACAACACTCCATCAGCAAGGTCATCAAGCAAACACTGACAGCACTGTCACAGCCTTATATAGTGACACAGTTTGTTTAGTGTCCGCTGGATATCTACACTTTACAGGCTCATAAAAGGGCATTCATGGACGTTGCAGGATTTCCCGGTGTTGTGGGTGTCATTGTTTGGACACGTGTCCATATAACGGCACTGTCAGATGAAGCCGTCTTTGTGAGCGGGAAGAGATTTCACAGTATCAATCTTCATCTTGTTTTCAGTGCTAACTATAAGATTTTGGACATTGTTGCTAAATGGCCAGGCTCAACACATGATGCCAGAATACTCTCTGAGAGTGGCCTCAGACGGCTTTTCGAGGGACATTATGTGCCAGTCAAACCATGGCTCCTAACACCTTACCTCCATCCAGACCAAGGGCCGCAACTAAACTACAACAGGTTTCCCAAACAATAAAGAGCATGTTGGAGTATCCTAGTAGTTTAAATATTTCCCTCAAACAATGTACACTGTCATGTATTAAATTATTCACATTATTTCCACTTGTTTTGAATGAAATTGTGATTATGTCTGTATTAACTGTTGGGCCCATAAGACAACAAGGGCAGTAGTGGAGCGTGGCATTGGCCAACTGAAGAGGCGCCTTCATGTTCTCCATGCGGCTGACCCCTGATAAACTCTGCAAAGTCATCATGGCCTGTGCGATACTACACATTTGCAAGGCTAGACAGATTGCAGAACCTCTTGAGGGTGACGAAGACAGCGATAATGACGGTGGTGGTGATGAAAACATTCACACTCCACAGGGGAACTTGGCCAACAGCCTTGAGCCCAATTTACAAATTTACATTTCAGGCAAGTTATAGTATATGTAATGTAAGAACTTGTGACTGCAATGAACTAATACACCAAATAATATTTACTACACATAGCCTACAATAGTTAAATACATGACGCATATTGCACACAAAGACTTCCGTCCTGCAGGGATGGTGTTGGAGCAGCAGCAGCAGCAGCAGCAGCAGGCAGGCTGAACTGTGATGTTTCAGGCTGAGGGTCATACACCTGTGATGTCGAAGGCCCTGGTTCCTCTGATGGCTCCATGCTACAGAAAGGGGAATACATTTTGTTTATTTAATTATTGTTTTGTTTCCATTGATTTCGTAGAATGAGCATATACAAGAGATATGAGAAATGGCTTATGTGCTGAATACATATTGTTCTTGATATTTTGTTTACCTTTGTTGCATTTCATTGAGCTGCGTCATTGAAGAGTCAATGCCTTCCCTCAGCCCGGTGATACTAACTTCTGACTGTCCCAGGACATTAAACACTGTTGCTGCATCCTGGGACAGCTGCTTAGCAGATGGTCCACCCCCTAAAAAACAACCCAGTATGTACACATTAATTATGTATTTAAATTAACTTTGCCAGCAGTTGTAAGTATATCTTCATATCGTGAAGATTCACGTTTGTGTGCTGCAATCTCCTCTCATGCTTTCGACTGCAACACATCTTCTCGCACTCCTCACAACCAGTGGAAAGGAGATCTGTTGCGCTATATTTTCCCATGCTTGCCTCTTGGCTTGTAGTGTGACACTGGGGCCAAATCTACCTCTCAAAACACTTTTATTCTCATTGACCAATTGAGCCAGAAGCAAACACTGTTCCTCTGTGCAGTTGGGTTTCCTACTTCTTTTCTTTTCCATTGCTGTTCAGTTTATGGAAAATTTGAATGCCAGCTAACACTGCTTCTTACAGGCCGGTTAGCATCCCAGAAATTGATGAAAGCTGAGCCATTTTACTGTCGTTAATACCAAATGGATGAAGTGCAAAAATTACCAGCATGGTAAATGAATGTAAGCAAAGAAATATAACTATCAGCATGTGAATACTGTGCAAGTGGGCCTGAGTTTTCAATAATTTTAAAGTATAGCTTACTATTTATTTAACAGAGATTTTCTTTTTATGTGAAATATTATTTATAATTATACAGTTGTCATAGAGATTACATTCTATGATTAAGTGATTTGACGGTCCATTCTATGCCCATTATCACCAAAAGTGGATTTTTATCTAGCTTTTAGGATCGACCAATCACACCTTTTGAAATGATGACTCATACCTAGCAACGGGGCCAACCACACCTCCTCACTAAGATAAAAGTTTAGGAAAAACTGAATGAGTAATAATGAGTAATAATCTATATTTAACACAGCTAAATGTTTCACCATTACTTTTTTATCAGGTATTCATCAGAGTGTGCTGTTTCACCTCTGTTGTTTGTGACGCCCACAGACAGGATATCAAGTTGCATTCAAGGTCTGAGGTGTCTTGTTTGGTTACGCTCGACAGCTTCACTGTTCTTTCTCGATAATGCTGTCACCTTACCTTTGTTAGACCATCATGTGTGAATTACACTGTGCAGTTTGCAGGCAGCTGCAGGCAAACTTAGTTTTTTTGTGTGACTTTGTTTCAAATATATATAATTCTGTTTTAAATGTTTTAATAATCCTTAATCTATGATGTAGGTAATTTGTTTTGGATTAGGATTAATATGGCAAACAGTGAAAAAATTCACATTGCAGTATCTGCAGTTTATTTATGACCTGTCAAAACATTTGTTTCAGATTACACTAATTAGGTTTTAACAAATACAAAGTTGAATTTAAGCCATTACATAATGACTTGTAGGACTGAAGTTACATTTGACATTAATTGATATAAACTGTATTGGACTTACTGTAAAGACAGAACTTACTATTATGCTACAGTGGGTGCAAAAGTGTAAAAAGAAGGAATGGAGGACAAACTGAAATAACGTGTAAAATAATCTGGTTCATAATATCTTTGGATGATTATAAGAAATTGGTTAACACTGAAGTCAGTGTGACACCAGGTGGTGGAAAAGGCCCATTACAGCATGAGCATGTTCCAAAGACAGGTGTTTCATTTAAACAGTAAGGGTCATTTGATGTTTTTAGGGTGAATTTTATGGAGCATTTTACATAAATTGCCCATAATTAACAAAAGACAGACAGATCCCCTGAGTTGCAGCGCCTCTGTTGATTCTTCGATGCATGAAATATTACCAGTGAAAAACAGTACGCCTTGAACTATGGCTGCTTTGTTGTCTAAGAATAAAATAAAATAAAAAAATAAACATAAATAAGAATAACTATAAATATACATATATATTTATATAATTATAGTTTTGCTTTATGGAAAAAGAAATTAATTAATTACAACTAACTCATTTTTAGTTAATTTTTGATTAATTATTTCCTCAATTAATAAATATGCATTTTGGTCTGTAAAATGTCAGAAAATTGTAAAATTATTATATTATAAAATTATACCTGTATATTTATACTGGGAAAAAAGATACCTTGGTATTTTAGATACAAAAGTCATGTAAATGCATTTGTTATTTATTATCAACACTTAACTGGCTTAACTCAACACAACTGACTAAACTCTGAGAGAACCTTGTACCTGTTTTTCCTTTTAGTGGTGTAAAATCATTAAACTTTAAATAATTAGGGTTGCAACCAACTTTTCAATTAATAATAATAATAATAATAATAATAATTATTATTATTATTATTATTGTTATATCAAAACAGTTGCAGATTAATCTGTGGGTTGACCAGTTACTTGAATTCTCTGTCTACAAAATTTGAATGATTTATGGCTGATTAAGGATCAATAACACAACAGCTTCAGGCAGGATCATGTGTCTCACCTGGCTGAAAGGGTGACACCTGGCAGGTGGGAGAACCAGGAAGTGTGGGCAGAGGTGATTCATGTGGGCGGTGTGCAGTCTCAGATGAAGGTGAGTTGCTCGATGGCCGCTGTGATCCCGTCCGGTGTCATACCTGCGTTTATACACCAGATTGTGAGGTCTGTGCTGTACCGAGACTTACTGCAGAGGAGAAGAGAAACGGCAGCGGACACAGAGAAGAGCTTTTAAAGTAAGGACGCGTATTAGTAACAGGTAAGTTACAGTAACGTGTGAGGAACAATGTGTGCGCAACGCAACGTTGCATCGTCACTTCGGTACCTGTAGTTACTCCATGATTCTGTCACACAGGAAGAAAGTTAACGGGAAAGTCTTAACTTTATTTATTCCAGCAGAGGATTGAATCATCTCAGCAGATTCTTCTCAGACACTCTCTGTTATTGTCTAGCGGGTTTGTTCAAACAGCTTACCTGATTTAATAAGGCGGATTCGCCCTGGACAAATATTGTGTCTTTCCGGACAGACATTAGTCATTAATGGGATAATATAAGAGATGTGATGGATAACTGCAGGTACACATTAAGCTGCCAGGGTGCTCCTGATGTTTCAAGCCAAATAAATGAAACAATAGTAAACTGACAACCACCAAGTTATAATCAAGTAGGCCTACTGTAGGTTACTTCATTTTATTCTGCTCCTGCTCCACTACATTGTTATTTTAGGAAACATTATAACCTGCTCTGTAGCTACTCCACCATAGCGTTTGACACTTAGGGGAGAGCGGGGTCGGTTGGGACGTTTTTGTATCAACATGAAATAACCTTCTATCACTCACAGACTGCTTGAACAGCAACGAAAATAATTTGATCTCTGAACCAACAGACGCGCCTGCTAACAGTTTATCAAAATTTTTTAGAGCCTAACCCAACGTGAAAGGTACAATTTTGTAAAATGTACATACAAGGGGAGCATTTTTTGGTCCATCGCTGGAGCTTCTGCTTGCTCTCCTCCTGGTGAATAGTGTCCCAGCAATGAGGAGTGACGGGGGGTGATCTTGATATTGCATCTGATCAATGACAGGCAAAACATGTATTTCATCCAGGCCCCAGGAAAGCAGCTCAGCATTTATTTCAATTTTCCCCAGTGGCCACTTGCGGTATTGCAATAAAATATCCCCAACAGCCCACCATTGTAAGAGACGTCTGTAAAACTGTTGACAGGACACCTCGAAGACTCTTTCTGTTATGAATTTTTGAGCAATGGAAGTTTTATATTGATAAAACTTTCCTGTGCTGAGAAAAACGATTTAAAAATCTGTGACATCATTGCAATGTGAGCCAAGTGGGAACTCACAGGCGGGGACGGAAACACTACCGTGCATATTCAATAAGTCGCACATCGTGGAAGTAAAGTCAGAAGCTAGAAACCTTTCTGGCATAACTGCCATGCAAGGAATTCCAATACAACAAAATGGGCACCATCTTGGACTCGCTGTCTTCCTTATTCACGTGCTAGAGGTGCATGTTTAAATTCCCTGCCTTTCTAGTTGTTATTAATGCTTTTTGTCTTTCACGTTGCCCTTCAGACCTCTGATTGTCTCGCATTTAGAGTGGTGTTATCGGGGGGTAGCATATTTTGATAGTCCAATACCACCCTATCAGATAATGCTCCCACTACTCAATGCATTCATGTAAGACTACTAATCACCTCACTGCCACTGTAGGATTAATGGCAGCATATTTAGACATGTCATTTTAACATTTTTAATCAATATTTCAGGGGTAGCATATTTTGACAGTCCAATACCACCCTATCAAATAATGCTCCCACTCATACCTGTCAAGTCTCCCATTTCGACCGGGAAACTACCGTGTTTTACCCCTCTTTCCTGTCGTCCTCCTTTATTACTATTTTCCTGTAAATCTCCCATATTATAATATAATTTCAAAAAAACAAAACAAAACAAAAAACATTCCTCTGCCTCTCCAAACTGAACTCTTGCGGTGGGCGCCAAAAAATGTCCCTTATTTTCAAATCCAAAACTTGACAGGTATGACTCTGGTATCTAGGTATTATTATACATCTATCTCAACATTTGCTTGTGAAAAACCTCGTAACTCCCCGTAATGTAGGTTTGATTGAAAAAATTGCAGTCTAAATTTTAACTCCCTTTACATACAATGTCACTTGTTCACACATTTCTTTAAGAAAATGGAAAATTATATTTAAAAAGTACTGAGATATGGAATTTGGCTGTCTACCGTGTCTTCATTTTCATCCCTACATATAACATGCTTCTGAGTCTGCTCTTGATACAGGACACGATGGTTTTGAAAAAACATCATGTTTTGGCTCTACATAGGAAGTCAACACCAGGCTATTGAATGAAAGTTCGGGGTTTGTTGGACCCATCCACCACACGTCTCACAGCTCCTTATATTATGTCTTTACCAGCAGCTTTTCATACTGACGCCACTCATCTGCGTATCATACTGCCACGACCGGTGCCGTCCGGCCAAGCAGAAACATGTCATAACACTGGGAAAATCTCTGACTGCGGGGTTATAAAGCGGCACTGCCTTGCCGCATATCATTCTGCCACAAAAGGTTGGCTTTTGGTGTCAGTGTCTGAGGCTGAAATCACTCACAAAGCGGCAGTATTTGACGACTTTGAAAGGTTTTTCGCCCCTTTAACTTATGTTGTGGTCTGGCCCCTTTTTCCCCCTGATGACATCAGGTGTTGTCACACACTGATGGCGACCAGCTGCATATCATGCTGACGTTAAAGGACAGCTTTTTCGTCAACGTATAGTGGGAAGTCACTGCCCATTTGGACTGCTTGAACTGTAATAAATAATATGCTTACATGTGCCATGCATTCAGACGCTGCATGTTGTGTTGAAACAGTGATGTTGGATGACTCGTTTGCATGTTATTATCATACTGTCTGTTCCTGTATCTGTCGGTGTTGTTGATCTGGTGCTCTGCACAGATCTGACACCTGTCCACCTGCCTACCTGTTCTCACCCCCGGCTTTCTGAAGCTTGGTGCACGGGCATTTCCTGCAAAGGTGACAGGGTGGCACAGAGGTCTCTGGGAGCTCCTGGTGATAACCTTTTATTTTACGGATCATAAAATACACCTGAGTTCACAAACATGTCGGATATTATTAGATAAATTGCTGTGACAGCAGATGCTGTATTCACACATGTCAGTGATGATGGTGCTTTGCTATCCTGGGGACACGTCTTTTCTTTCCCCTGATAATGCTACGTAGCGATAATGTGATTGTGAATGTGGCCTGAGAAAGTTTTGTTCCTGCTACAGTGCAGCCATAGTGGAAACTATAAAACGATACTGCCCTGACTGCTTTACTGTTTCAACTGTTCCAGGGAGAGCAGACAGACTTTGGACTCCCGTGCTAGCCGCCAACAAAAATTCAGACAGCTAACACTAGCACGAACAGATAGCCTGGAAAATTAGCTTTCCAACAATATGTTTTTTGTACGAGGCATAACTAAAACTGAATGGTAGAAGGAAAATAACAAAAGAGCAAAAATGTACTGACAGACTGTAGATTTTAAAACTGTGAATAAAATGTGAGGACTAGTCAGCAGGTCTTTAAAGTTAAAGTGAAGAGGGTGTGAAGCATGGTGAATGGTGTCTGCATCGTACTAGTTTTACTTTTACTAAAGTAGCATAATGAATTCAGGACTTTAACTTCCTATGAGGAATTTTGGCACATTGAGTTTGTACTTTACCAAAGTTAAGTATCAAAGTACAAACTTCTCCACCATTGCTGATAACATAAATGCCATTGCTGCTGAGTTATTAACTTTACGAGCAGTGCTTGTTTAAGATATGGCTTGAAACCACTGTTGCTTACATTGGCGTTACTTCCTCATTGCTCTTCTTTTGCTCTGCAGGGCAGGGCAGCTTTATATGTGTGGCATGTTTTATACACCAGGACTATTCAAAGGAGTAAAATATAAAACAACATAGGATACAGATTTACAATAAAAGAGTACAGAGAGAAAATATAACAAGTAAAATTAATTACTCAATTATTAACAATGAAAAACAGCATTAAAAGAGCAAAAGTGCAGACAAGGGCTGCTAAAATAAAAAGATTATTTGAAGTGGTTTAAAAATAAGTTTGCAGTCAAAATATATATTTTTGACTTTTCCCCCCCTTATTTAAAGCTAGTACCTAAAGGATGAAGCAAAGTGTTAAAGTGGTAACCCTTCCAACTGCCACAAACAAAGCCATCATATTTGATGGAGATGACAACATACGAAAGAAAAGAATAGCCTTTATTGTCATTATACATTCCTGTATAACGAGATAGGAGATCTAAAGAAAGTGAAGGCATTGTTAAACTATATAAAGAAATATGTGACCAGCCATGGAAAAACCAGGAACAAGTCTCCCGAGAGGCATTTTGAGTTATTTACAGATTCTGAAAGTGTAGTTTCTAAGCTTTCCAACGATGTCTAACACATGGAAATCTGAAAATATTTGAAGAAGTTGTGGACATTTGAATGTAGGCTCTCCTGAACGATTCTGAAATCTCAGGTGCCAGGTAACACAGTGCTGCTCATTTGCATCTCATTTAGAAAAGTCCAACCCCCTACTGCTCTAGCTCTCAGTGACATCTGGTATCTGTTAGCCTGAAGGGCAGAAACTAACACATAACCAGGCTCCATTACCGGAGGGGAGAAAACGCCACAGATAGACGATAAATTACTATTCCACTGACGGACAATGAAACTTGGCACAATTCTTTCACATCTTAAGGCTTTTCCCGAGAAATCTGCAGAGTTTATGCGGCAAATAAGCAAATAAATAAGTTACTGTTGGTCTTCTGATTCTGTCATATCACCAATATCTCCTCCGTCGTCACACAGTGCTAGTGCTAGTACAGTGACGCTATTACAGGCAGAAGCTCTGTAAGCATATCATTTTCATTTTAAAACGACTTCTGATGTCTTATGCTCCAGCTCCTCCACTGCGAGGCCGAGGGATTCTTCGTCGTCTTCATCTTTGGCTAAGGTCAGCTGTAGATTAGGGGTGTTCTCTAGTGTAATGCAGTCACTGTCGTCGATTTCGTCAGTTTTATCTTCTAGTTTGGGTTCAGAATCAGAAGTCAGATCGGCGTCTGCATAACTCTTAGCTCTTCTGCAATGCGTTTTTCCTGGTCCACACACATGCCTACTTAATATGCAGGAACGGCTGGCTGCATAAGTAGCCATGTGGTTCAGCTGATTGGCAGAAAAAAGAACAACAGCACGTGAATAGCCAAAGAAAGCCAGTATGCAAATTTACTGTTGCATCGCTGCACCCCCAACTAGGATCAGAGCATTTCCTCTAAAACGACCCAAATTCAAATACAAAGTTTATGGTTTTAAGGCCACCAATACTGTTATTTGAAACATGGAGCAGCTTCTTCATGATTTCAACTTACACATTCTGCAAAATCACTAATTTTTTTAAAAAAAAAAAATCAATTTTTCCTTTTTTTTTCTCCACTTGTGCTAGGCCGACTTGTTGCTGGGTCTCTCGTGGCGGGCCACATATTTTTTGTTTTTGTTTGCAAAAAGTCATTTACAATCACAGACAAAGAATGTAACCAGTCCAACAAATGTTTTTTTTTATCATTAAATGAAGTCATGAAGAATCCAAGCTAATAAAACAATGCTAACAATGTTATCTTCTGAACTGTTACAGCGCGGGTTCTCCAACCAGAATAGAAAACCTTTCAGGGTTGGGGTTTTAAAGTATACATAACAGGGGGTGAATCAGTGTGGTGGTCATTTACTGTAAGAAGACTGGGGATGCATGATATTGGATTTTTGGTGATATGCCGATATGTAACAACTCATTTGACCGATAACCGATACCAATATTGATATATCCACTTTTTTCCCGCCTAATTTTAGTGATCATTAAGTGTCTTCTGTCGTGGAATTAACATCATATTATGCTTGCGTATTCTTATCGTGACAACATGAAATACAATACTTTTTAATGTATGTGCAAAATAAGAAAAAGCATGTCCGCCAATTCTGATCGAAGACAGAATTGACTGATACTGATGACGCACTTATACTATCAGCGTATTGGCCGATTCCGATATTATCACGCATCCCTAAAGAAGAGTTCAGTTCATGTATGTCAGTGCATTTTTAGTCTGCTTTGTTCAGACATTGTTCGTCCTCCACTGATGTATCACACAACTGAACCTGAAGCTACTCCACAGATTCAAATTTTACATTCAAAGTCTCATAATCAATCAGAGCTGAAGCAATTAGTCAGTGAATTACTCACTGTTAACAGCCTCCCAAATGTGAAGATTTGCTAATATATACAGACATACAGACATTTTAAGACATGACAGTGTGAAATGGAGTGAATGTGTTGGGTGGTGGTTGGATAGGTCAAATCACTGTGGAGAGTCGGGTCAGAACTCTGGGTTTGTCTTTACAGATAGCAGTTCCAGTAATCAGGCCTTATTGCAGTCAAGAGTTCCTTTATTTTACTTTAATTGGGATGATGGGACTTGCGGTCGTTAGAATACATTTACCAAAAAATATACAGTGTACTTGTAACTCAGGACATCTGCAATATCCCAATAATAACCCTAGTAAGTACATCTGTGACACTTGATGTCAGGTGAGGTTTTCTCACTGCACAATTCTAACTTTGGGTTCTTAAACCTTGTAAGGCACACTGTCCTTAATTGTTTTGACATTACAAAGACTCAACAATAATCATAATATAACTGATTCTTCCTCTGTTTCAACAAAAATTGTGGCTGCAATAAATATTTGTACCTGATAAACTGGCAAATGTTATTTGACACAGTTAAATGTTAGATTATTGGATGATTAATCAAGAAAATAATGGGCAGATTAATTGACAATGAATATAATTTTCAGCCCCACACAAGACATTAGCAGTCGTTACCTTGGACTGTATGAAATGTACTGTTCTTGTATTAAGAAAGGTGTTTCCTGGCTTTACAGCGTCCTACTCTAAATAGATTCTAACTGTTGTGTCTAAACATTGAGCATCTGCTTGCATGCTGTCATCGTTCAGTTTTCATACAGTGTGGGAGGGCAGATGCGGAACTAAGTGTGATTTATAACATAAACAGGATGTGAGGGTAATTGTTCCGTGGTCACAGCTAAGAGCTTCTTTGGCGGCGTGCTGGTGATGCTCGGTTTGTGCAACCATCGCAGGATACTTCAGCTTTTTGTATCGCTGTCATGGGTGACATATGTGTGGTGTAACACTGTAACAGCGCAGTGAGTAAGTGCAGTGAGAATGAAATTGGAGCGTTGAAGTAAAAGAGAAAGCGTTTGCCAGTCACAGGACAAAGCTGCTACTTCCTTAAAGTTAACGCCATGGCATGATTTTACTTTCCTTGCGTCACTAAAGAAGTGCTTCCTACAGATTGTATATGTACTGTAACACTTATCTTTTAAAACTCGTTAAAAATGGGGTGATGGGGGTAATGGTGAGCATCTCCTTCTGGGTTCGTTTGTATACACAGTGGGATTTAATGCACCTTGCTCAAACATCCACCCAATGCACTCGGTGGATGTTTGAGCAAGGAAGATACATTTTCACCGAAATCCTGCTGACTGAATATGTTTCACCTCAGAGTTCAGTGTTATCCATTTAAGGTTGATATTTTCAACACAACTGTGCAGGCGCATATTCCTCGAAACAAAACCACACTGGCACTTCCTGCAGGGTTATAGGCTCAGTGGAAGGCGGAAACCTTGATCGTCCAAACTGTGTTTTTAAAATAAGTGAACACTGTGCCGTCAAAGTTAATATTGTGTCTTAATACGTGTTTAGATACTTGGGTGTGTCATTATATTATTGTTTTACCAAAATCAAGCTGAAATTATGAGGAGTTACAAGGTTTTTGATAAGCAAATGAGATAGATGAATAATAATGCCTAGATGCTGGAGGCCAAGATGGTGCCTGTCCAGTTTAATGGAATTCCTTGCCTGGTGCATATGTCTACAAAATTTCTGGTTTTGGGCTTTACTTTCACGACATGCAACTTACTGAATATGCACAGTAGTGTTTCTGTCTCTGGCCCTGCCCACGAATTCCAGCTCGGCTCGCAGATTATACATTGTGGCGATGTCACAAAAATTCATAATAGAAAGAGTTATAATTGACCTTTGAAATTTTGCAGACGTATCTTACAGTGGTGGCGTACAGAGAAAATGCTTTTTGGGCTGTAGGGTATTTTTTTGTTGCAATACCGCCAGTGGCCAGTGGGGGAAATTGGAAGCGAGGTTGAGCTCCTTTCCTGGGGGCCTGGATGAGATGCATGTATTGTCCCTCACTGATTAGAACAACCACATTTGGGACAGGACAGGAAGTGCATGGCATTACTTTATTGTCAACCCCCCTCGTTTGCACACTCTTCACCAGGAGGAGAGCAGGCAGAAACTGCAGTGATGGACCAGCAGCGTGGCTGTTACAACATATTAAGGCATTAAGAACTGTGAAGTTGATAGTTTCTGCATTGGTACAGTTCTAAAAAATTTTGGGCAAAACAAACAAATACCAACAAATAACAAACAAGCACCATTTCATTGCCCCCCAAAGGAACGGTATGGGTCAGATCTGTGGTTGTGAATCAAAAAGAAACTGTTGTACAAAGAAACAAAGACAGCGTTGATCATGTAATAGTTTTGCTCTGAGGCCGTTTCTCTGTCATAATTACGTTTGCTGAGAAAAGTGCTGCTGTCATGTTCTGATGTGAGTCTCTTTTCTCTGTAGCTTTAATGGAGAACGAAAGGAGACACTTAAAACGCATCTTTATCTGCATCCTGGGAGCAATTACAATCTTCTTCATCTATCTCAACTATGACCAGGAGTTGGTAAGCAGAGATTTTCTAGCAGCAGCGTCATCGTCATCATCATCATCATCATCATCATCACCATCATCATCAACGGCAGCAGAGCCACGATGGGAGGATCCTGGGCCGTATCATGTGGCCTATCCACGAAACTACAAATTCGTCATGGATGACACGCTAACGTGTAAGGACACAACTCCTTTCTTGGTCCTGATGGTTCCAGTTGCACCCAATGACGTAGCAGCGAGGGACACCATTCGGAAGACATGGGGGAATGAGAAACTGGTTCTGGGTCAGCTGGTCGAGACCCTCTTCATACTGGGCCTGCCTGGGGGAGCTGATGCTGAGCAGCAGCAGGAGAAGCTCAGACAGGAGAACCTGCAGCATCATGACCTGATCCAGAGTAACTTCCAGGACAGCTACCGCAATCTGACCATCAAGACTATGATGATGCTGGAGTGGCTGGCTGCGCACTGTGTCA
This sequence comes from Epinephelus cyanopodus, assembly GCA_026686955.1. Lineage (NCBI taxonomy): Eukaryota > Metazoa > Chordata > Actinopteri > Perciformes > Serranidae > Epinephelus > Epinephelus cyanopodus. The sequence continues at coordinate 8,862,533 of CM048916.1, read as the reverse complement.
GGGCTTCCTATGTCATGAAGATTGACTCTGATATGTTGCTGCATGTCCCGAATTTGGTTAAACTGCTGCTGAGTCCCAGCACAGCCAAAGAAAACTACATGACAGGTTTGGTGTGGTGGCACAGCCCGGTTTTAAGAAATCCGTTCAACAAGTTCTACATGCCGAGCAGAGTGATTGCTGAGTCGGAGTATCCCCCATATCCTCTGGGCATGGCCTACGTCATGTCCCTGGACCTGTCTGCCAAGATCCTGTCAGTCTCTCCTCAGATTAAACCGATCTACATTGAAGATGCCTACCTGGGAATGTGTCTGAAACGTCTGGGCATTTCCCCCACCGACCCTCCTGAAAATACAATGTTCATTGTTGACCCCAGGCATCCTCTGAGCAGCTGCAGCCTTTCGAAAGTGATTGCTGTGACAACGACGAGCATCCCACAGATGACGAGTTACTGGGAGAGGAGCAGACAGCCAGAAGCTAAATGCTGAACATACCAAGACTGATATTTTTTTATTTTTTTTTTACTAAACCTGACACATATTTAACATTAATCGAAATGAAGCATATTTATTTTGTTTGCAAAGAACATGGAATACATTGCCCCTTGGGTGGACTTTTTTGTATGAAGGACAAAACAGATGTAACAGTCTGAACCCAAAACTTTGTTTTTATCAAATGTCCTTTTCAGTCAGGTGAGCCTCAAAGACTTTCTGAGCTGCATCAGCTATCATACACAGATAAGAACATCTGCTGGATCCTAAATTATAAATGGTAAACATAAAGACTGATTCCATACATCATCACATTGTCAATTTTTAAGTTCAACATTGTTTACGTTATTTTCTCAGCCAGTTTGAAGTAAGTGTTTAACTCACAACCACTGAGTAAGGTAGATTTCTTTCAGCAGGTTGAACTAAAATAATGGATGTAGTCAACAGGAGTAGACTTTGGCATTTTGGCCGTCCCCATCTTGGTTTTTTGGAGCTGTAAGTGATCGTATTTGGAGGAGAGGGTGAAGCTAATCCTAACAGAGCTGCTAACTTGGTTAGTACGGTGCATTAGCAGCTACAGTTAACTGTGATAATGTAAATTTTCTGTGAAAATCAGGCTTCAAAGCATTAAAACAAAATGTATGTACTGGAAAAACTGAATATCGGACTCCTTAAAGGGTCTTTTAGCACAACCAAATGCTGAGCAAGACTTTTTTAAACAATCAGAATGTTATAATAAACTTTCATGAACTGAAAACGCAATGGAATAGTGAAAGCTATGGCTACACCTATATTCTTTGAAGTGACTTACCCACAGCAGAAATAAACATGTTTACAGCCTGATACAAAAAACACAAAAAAAGTCCTGATAGCTTGTGTCAGCATCCATGACTACGGTGGCTTAGTTACAAACATTTAAGGGCGAGGCTGCTTGAACGACAGGCTTGCTGTGAGGCATCACTACAGTCTATGATTTAGATCCAACCCTCGCTCATCCACAGCCTCATCCTTTCGTGAAAATATGGTCACTTCAGGCTATAAAAAAGCAAGACGTCGACAGCTGAAATGCTGAACTTGAGACTTCAAAATGTCAGTCCTAACACCAACGGGTGACATCATCATTTTCTCCATTGATAATTCAAAATTAGTTTACAGATAGTCTCTATATACAGGTGTAGGCAAACCCCGGAGATCTTGCCTCCGAAAAAGGCAAGTAGTGTGTGTAGGTGAAGATTACTTTGACTGAACTGTCTTGCTGTGATGTATATATATATATATATATATATATATATATATGTTCTGTTCACACATTTCTCTTGTAAGTGACCTTAATCTCAAAAAGACAACATAAGTAAAGTTCAGCTGCTTAATGTTAAAGAACAATACATTTATGTTCAGACTTTTGTAATAATAAAGGGAGTGTGTCTCAGTGGCCATGAAAGTCTCAGGTAAATGTTAATGCTGTGATGTAGCTGGAAAATAATTTTTTATGTTTCAACAAGGAGACAGGATTTGTACTTTCATGTAAGCCAGTTTTGATGTGCCAAATTCTGTACTCTTGGGACTGAATACAACAAAACATACTGTCACATACTGTTATACTACAGTGAGATGTTACCACTCATGTCATTGCAGAGTTTAAGTTGTAATATGTTATGTGTCATGTATAGGAAATTTAATGTTACAGTATGAAGGAGTTGTCCAAGACTGTAAAAAGGTGATTTTAATCTGTAAAATCAAAGTTGTTTCATACTTTGGGAGATCATTCCTCCTGTATCCACATTACTCAGCTGCTCTCAGGGAAAGTTCTCATCTTTGTTTCCTTCTAAAAGTATAAATCCATAATTTCAACAATGTTAAATGTTCAAGATTTAGATCTTCTGTGAATACTGTAACAATTCATAGTGGCACATAACACATTTACTGTTCTATCTGCTTTATGAATGAGATTGTTTACGTTTTTACTCTTAAGAAAAAGCCCATCTCAGGACTATTCCTTCATGGGAGCAAGAACTGTATCACCCACCAGTATCTCCTAACATATTAAAAACAAATCACAAACAAACAAATTACACAAATGTTTTTTACTGCAAACGTATTTGTGGACACGCTACATGAAATGGCAGACGGAAAAAACAAAACCTTACATGACACTGCAAAGCGGCATTCTCAGTGAAGGTTTCTGTTGTGCTTGTGTGCCATATTTTACATCATTGTCAATAAAAGTGTGTATTTATTTTTTCCAAGGGGAGAGTGGGTAGCAACACAACTCCACCTAATGGAGGCTGACGGTGCCCCAGATTCATACGTCCAAAAACACATAATTGAAACCACAAAATATCTCCATACTGCTCGTCCGTAGTGATCCAAGTGTCCTGAAGTCCCGACATAAAACGTCAAAACATTTAGAAAACGTCATTTGAACTCTAGCTACAGGCTACAATGAGGCTAAAAACAGAGTTCAAATGCCATTTTTCCATATAGAATATAGCAATATTCTAAATTAGCTAAATGGCTAACACTGGCACATTTATAGTGATGTTTATCACTGTGCACTGTACCTGAAAATAAATTAATAAAATGAAGAAGAAATAAAAAAGTAGAAGAATTGGAAGACATTTAGCAACACAATCTGCCTTTTGCATCAGCTGAAGCTTGAACTCACAACCTCTGAGACTAAGAATCAATTTCTATCTCACTGAGCTAATTAGTCAGTGACAATTCATATGTAGCTTCACAAATTCGAGACATGCAGGTTTAGCAGATCAAACCACTGTAAAAAATTCAATTATCGAAACAAAAATCTGAAAATACACATATTCCATCTAGACAGCATGGAGATGTTGGTAATTTGTTTTAACAATGATTGATTTGCCTCATAAGTGAAAAACTGATGTTTAACTAGTTGAGCTATGTGCAAAGTGAGAAGCTTCAGATGGTTTCACACTGAAGTATTGACACTGGATCTTTGTGCAAAGTTTGGTTTATTTTCAAGCATGAGAAGGCAGATTCTCTAGCAGGAAGAAGACTTGAAGATGCTGCACAGTGATCAGTCACGCTCAGGCAATTTTAAGCAATAAGCTGGAGCACAAGAAGATGATTACATTACAATGTAGATTCTGCACCAGTTGAGGCTCAAATCCGCAACCTCTGGAATCAAAGACGGTCATCTACCACTCTGAGCTAACTGGCAAGTAGCAACTCAACAGTGGCTTCACAAACTGAGTAAGCCATTCACTGTTGTGTAGGAAAGCAGCCATCCGTGCATGGAAAGGCAGATTTGAAACCACTAAAAAAATTCACTTATTAAGACAAAAATCTGAAAATACACATATTGCATCTAGACAGCATGGAGATGTTGGTAATTTGTTTGTAACGATGATTGATTTGCTCCATAAGTGAAAACCTGATGTTTAAAATTGCCATTTTTACATTGACTCCAATTGTTCACATTAGAGCAAAATTCAAAATGATGTCAAAAATTCAGTTTTTGAGATACAATTCTGAAATTTGCCACACATCATCTACCATGACTCTAGAATTTTCATTTTTTTCATGAACATTGAAGATTTATTTAGCAAGAATTTGCAAGTATATGTTTACAGTACCGTTTACAGTCAAACATTTTGATGCACTGTAAGCTCAGTTTTTGATAAATCAAAAATTTGAGAAACGTAGTCTTTGTAGGACAGTCTGAAGATGCTCTGTCACAAGTTTGGTGTCAATTGAGCAAAAAATTGTGGGAGGAGAGGTTTAAGAAGTTTTACAGTTTTTGAAAAAAGCAGAGTGATGAACTTCCTACTTTTTTAATAGGTTTAAATGTACAAAAGTTTCTTCAGTATTGGGGCTACAGTTTGATGAAAGTTGTGAAGGTGTGGCACGTATGGTTGATTTGTTATGAATTTTCAAAGATTTGAACTTTAGACGCTTGCTGTAGCGCCACCATCAGGACTATTGGCTTGAGTTTACAGCTAAGATATCTGGCATGAGACTAGACCTTTGTGCAAAGTTTGGTGAGTTTTCACCCATGGGAAGTATGATTTCCTCAGAAGAAGAAGAAGAGAGAAGAAGAAGAAGAAGAATACCTAGGATTACAGTAGGGTCCTGGCAGCTTGGCTGCTTAGCTGCCAGGACCCTAATGAATGTTGGACAGAGACATGCACAGACAGTTAGATTAATTGGGAGAGTCCTGAGTTTTCAATGTGAAGCAAGGCTGCAGCCATGGAGTCAAAAACACTGGGGGAATGAACCTACTGGAGGTGCTGGTGGTGGATTTAAAAACTAATTTCCCATCCTAAACATGCAGCATAAATGATTGACGCTTTTCTCAGACTTTACTTTTCTGAGACTTTACTTCACTTGCACACTGGCCCGTTTTAACCACATACATTGTTTGCACTCCATGGATACATACATAGTCTAGGATCACCATAGGCTATATTTAACATGTACAGTTTATGTGTAGACAGTATACCGTCTGTGCATCACCTGTGTTTATTCAAGTCAACTGAGACGTTAAATTACAATACTGGAGAGTGAAATGAGATTTCAGATGATAGTGTGATTCTAACTTAATGGGAACAGTTTTGGGGGAAAAAAAAACTTTTCCAGTTTCAGTATTACAATGTTCCTCCCTTGCACAAAGCAAGGTCAATAAAAAAGTAGTTTCTCCAGTTTGCTGTTTCGCGGTGCTGACTTACCCATAACTGTATGTCAGTGAGTTTAGCCAGATACCAGTGAAACTAGTCAAACAACCCCTCGAGTCTATAGTGTAGTGCTGCCTTGATACTGACATTATCCTCTATTTTTTTAAGTTTAACTCACTCATGAAATGTGATGAACGTGTCACCATTCATGTCACAAAAGAAGTGAAGGATAATAAGATCTGTTATGTGTTAGGTATTGGAAATGTAAATCATGGTAGAAAGGAGCTGGCCAAGATTGGAAAGCAGTGACTTTAATCAGTAAAATTAAACTAGTTTCATACTTCAGGTGGCTCAGCACTGGAAATAATTCCACCAGCGTCCACGTTACTCTGCTGATTCAAGCCTCTGTACAGTCGTAGTTGATCATCACTCCAGAAGAGGGCAGGCTAACATCAGATATAATCTATAATCATCCGACACAGCTGTGAGCTGCACTGCATAAAGTCCTCAGGAATTCTCAGGGAAAGTTGGCAGCATTGTTTACAGTATTTTGCCTCATAATTAATAAAAAAGTGTGACTTTGTTGTTTAATTAAGGCATGTTGTCATTTTTATATATATATATATTTTTGATATTTGACAGATACTTGTTAATGTCCTTAATGCAGTGGTGAAACGTACATTTACTAATGTGCTACATTTACGTAAACATCGGTGGTACTTGTACATTACTTGTGTATTTCTTTCCTATGCAATGTTATACTTCCACTTGACCACATCTCAGAGGCACCTGTAGCACTTTCAACTCCACTACCTTTATCTGACAGCTTACTTTTTAGATTACAGCTTCCTTACCCTTTCTGTCCAGATTTGGTAATTTTTATTTATTTTTTTATTTTTAATTATTATTATTATTATAAGTAGAAGTATTTTGTACAACTTTCCCACCAAAAGCTACATTTTACAAGATTACATTGTACACATCATGAGAATGTTAAAATTTACCTTTGCACAATACTCATTTTTACTGAATAGAGCTTGAATGCTTCACAATCTAAATCAATGCAAACTCAGTGAGCTGTTCGTCGCAACCACCGGCTGCTCAGAGGTAACGATAACTAGCTCTCCTCCTGCTGATATCAACACAGATTTGTTGGGTTGTTTTTTGTTTTTCATGTTCTTTCTGTCTGTTATTTAGTGAGCTTTGCTATGCAGTTATGTTGTTGTGGCCCTATGTAATATTTCAAAATCATAGTAGTAATAGTATTAGTAAAAATGGTAAAAGATAAACATTTTGGCTTTTTTCTTCCCCATTTGTGGCGCCCTGTATGGATGACGTTGCCCTTAGCATTCGTCTATTATGCCTGTGCCACGGGCCAGAACTGATTTGGTCGATATCTCCAACACTCAGCAACTGACACCAAAACGATACAGACTGATAAATAGCACTACAAGTAAGAGGGAAAATATATACTTTTGATTTTGGGGTGAACTGTCCCTTTAAAATAATAATTCGAGCAGACTGGCCTCAGAACAAAAGCACAGATTATAGATTTAGTCACTATAAACAAATATACCATTTGAAACAGGAAATAAATTAACAACAGAGCATCCCACACGTACAGCAGGGTCACCCTCTCCTCACCTTTAAATCTTAACTTAGAAAAAAAAAATGAGACCAGTGACCTGGCCACTGTCCCCTCCTCTCTGACATCAGGCTCATCCTCTCCCATGAGCTCTCATTCATCTCCAGCTGTCTATGATCTGTTCTCCCTCTGTCAGATAAGGGAGGATCCCCAAAGTCAAAGGCCCTGCTCTCCCTTTTCCTGCTGACTGCAGTCTGCATAAATCACACGCATGCTGAAGACCCAAACTCTGGGTCCACACATTATTTACTGCTTTACTGCCTCCTAATGTCAAAGATCCTCCTCAGTGTTGGCACTGCTGCATAAATCAACGCTGGCACTATCAACTGTGCAAACAGTCCAGTCTCATACCTGACAAGTAAATGTCTTATGATGTAGTGATACATGCACATTTGGGAGTTTAGTGGCTTGTTTTAGCACAATTTTGTTGTTAGGCACTTGTGATTGTTCATTCCCTTTGTCAGACATACATAAACATATATATATTTCCTCCTCAACTTCCTGCCTATGCTCACCAGACAGTTTGTTTGCCTGCGTGTCTGCTGCCTCTGCGATACTAGCCACACACACACACACACACACACACACACACACACACACCCCGCTACAAAGGAAATTGCTCATCTTCTTCTCTTCCTTTGATGCTCTCAGACGGGATTGAGTTGATGGATTCCTGTTATTTATTGTATGTAATATGTGTGGGTGTGGCGTGCGTGCATGTGTGCCTGTGTGTGTGTGTGTGTGTGTGTGTGTGTGTGTGTGTGTGTGTGTGTGTGTGGCAGGTCGGGGATAGGTTATATCCTTATCTTAAAACAAAGGCTTTTCTCACTGATGTGGAGCAGGAGAATGAAAGGTGTGTAGGAGAGGTCTGAGACAGAAGTTCATCATCCAAGATGAAAGACAGATTTCTAAAGAGAGAAAGAAATCAGAGAGCAAACCTGACACCAGACAAAGGAAAAAAAAACAGTTGCTTGAGTTGTTGTCATAAAAAGTCAGATGACTTAAAGCACTAGTGTAAAGGATTTAGGGGCAGTAATGGAGTACAGTTTAATAAGTATGTTTTCTTTACTGCATAATGAAAATAAGAATCGTGTTTCTCACAAGAATGAGCCGTTCAGATACAGATGCTACGTTAAAGAGCTGATCCTCCTTTATGGAGATTGTTATGTTGCACCGCCATGTTCTTCCTGGCCTTCAGCTAGAATTTGTTTGAAACTGAAATTTAAATTCGCAAAACAACCTAAAATTCTAGCACCATCCGCACCACAATATTCTCCAGTTATACTCACAGACCAGGTGTTGCTGTAATGTATCCTCCCCCCGCTGCCCCCTGCAGACCGGCTGTCCCCTCTGTCACCCTGACAAAACAGAGAGTGCTGCAGGGTCATAAACTTCAGCTGGTCCTGTTTTGGCTACACACACACACACACACACACACACACTCACACACACTATATGTACCCTTGAGATGGAACAGCGGGCTTTACGTAACTATACAGTGCTCAAAAGAATGCAAGTTTCTATGTGAACTTAAGACTAGAGCAGCTAATTTTACTGCTGAGTACACATTTCTAATCAGATGAGATGAACACAGATTTATTCTAAATATGCGGCTGCTCTCAAATCAGAAACAGTCAAGCAAATGTGCTTTGCATCACTCAACCACTGTGATTAAGTATCTTTAAAGCTAAAAATATGCACTGCGTTCACATGGTGCTTATGGCGGTAATGTCAGGATGGCATTGTAACAGAAATGTAGCGCCCACCCTCCAATATCCCCCTGGTTAATGCTGTTAGCTGTGTCAGCGCTGTTGCCTGTTGTGTAGCGCTGTTTAATTCGTCAACACTGTTAGTTGTTAACCACTTGCTCATAGATGTATTAAGGGGCCTGTATACAGCGTCGGACAAGGACCCCGTTCATTCCTATGAAAGTTGCTCATTGGCACACAAGCTAAGAAAGCTTTATTTCTGGGGGTTGTGACACTCAAGAAATTGTCTTTTTCCCAATGTAAGTCTACAGTAAAAAGTAATTTTGGGCCCCATGGCATCATGTGATGGACACTGGAGTTGTGATTCCACTGTTTGGCCGTTATGAAAATTGCTGCTTGTTGTCGCGAGATTTCGGCCGCGCTTTGGAAAGCAGAGCTAAATGGTAAACAAACATGGCAGCACACCGGTAAGGTAAGACAACATGTTTACATGTCGTTTTCTATATGTTCTCTGACATTTATCCTAACGATATGAGGCGGTCTTTGTGGAAAAAAAGCTTGTTTAGTGGACTAACTTTGCACTTGAAGGTTGCCCGTTCACTTACGTTTTAACAGGTCTGACACTACTATGCGCCTCGGCTGTATCTAGGCTAACAGCTAACATGCTAACTGTTATTTTTATGTCACTAGTCACTTGAAACAAATTTAGGACGATAGGAGACAGGTTGAAATAAACTGAAATTTCTCATTACTGCACCACTCTATCACCACCAGAACTCTTTGTCACTGTTGTGTTTACAGTTGTTTCTACTGCCCCCAGCTGGACACAAAAACCAGATTTACATGACTGGGTTTGATTGAATCATTGTTTTTTAGAGCCGTTCAGTCTCCTTGAAATATATGTAGCTTGCCAACGAGTGAAATGAGCTCTTGAGGTGTTGTAATCCAGCAGATCTGTTAACAAACTCAATGCCATAAGGCTGAAAATCACTATGACTGTTGACAATATTCCAATATTGCACAAAGTGTAGCAACCTTGGAAAAAATGACATTAACAAAGAGAAAATCTATGTTCACTTGCTGTTACTTTGAAAGCAAATGCTTCAATTCTAGCTGCAGACATTTGAAGTTACAACAGCAGACTTAACAAACACATGTCCAAAGTATTGTTCTTTTCTGTCCCAGTCACACACACACACACACACACACACACACACACACACACACACACACACACACACACACACACGAACAAACCATTAATGTGAACGCAAGCCAGACTCGGTGGTGATTTAGAGGTAGCAGACAGTGGAGGGGTAGAGGCCAAGCTCTGGGTCTCATACTATCTCTCTCCATTCACCAGCCCATAAATAATCACACAGCCTCACAGTGACACGAGGGAAGCTGCAGTCTGAGATGAAGGACAGAGCGAGAAAGAGGGAGAGGAGACAGTGTCGTTTGATGAACAGAGAGAAAGAGAGTGGAGAGTTGAGAGAAGGAAGACAGGTGTGGGAAAAGAGAGACACACAGACGTCCTGCTGGCTCCAGTCTGGGTCAGTATTTGTTTTTACTTTCAAGTCTTGATAGTTAAAAACTCTTCAAAGTGTGATTATAATCGTCAGAGTTGATGCTCCACTGGTTTGTAGCAGCATGGATTTTTTTTTCGTTGATCCAAAAATAGTCTCATCAAAAGCCTCCCTCTCACTGTGTTACGCTGTTAGCGTCATCACCACTGCTGTTTTTTCTTTTCGTCTTTAACATTTTATCAGAATTCCTGCTCTTAACCACAAGGACCCCTGCCACTCAGGTTCTCACGATCCCTGTCAGAGAGTCACTCTGTGGGCTGTGAGAACCACCAACAGCCCCGGCTGCCGGAGGCCTCACGCTGCAGTGGTCCGCTCCCTCGACGCACGCACACAGGCGCAAAACAAAAACACACACAGACACGTCACAAGTCGACGTATGTTGTACACAGAATCAAACAGGCATACATAGTGGCACACATGGCTTCTTCACTTCAGCTTTCAGTCAAACATCCTCTCTGTCTCTCAAAACAAACACAGCTGTCGAGGCTGCTCCGCTATAGATGCTAAATAATCTATCACTCATGTATCTCCATGGGTCACCCTCAGCTGCAGTAAAGTCTCGTAACCCTTAAACATAAGACTATAAATCTGGCTACTTGTCCAATACTTTTAATTTGACATCTGGATCTTTACTTTACAAACTCTGAAACACTGGTGGTTGTGCGTCTGTGTCACTTTGCGATTATGTCACCAAAACACTAGTAGGCGGGGTTTCTGTGAAGTGCTGTAAAGTTTGGTTGATTCAAAACACACATTATATGGTGCAATTTCAAACACAAGTACAGAAATTAGCTTCACTATAACTCACAGCATTCACAGACAAAGCATTTGCACACTTTCCAGACAAATACAACTTTCTAACGTTATTAGCACAAGCCTATGGCATTTTACATTGTACAGATTAGCCTAGTGGCTAGCAGACTTTTCCGCTACTTATATGAAGCCAGGGACAACAGCAACATTTAACAAAGGTAACATTCACCAACGAAACAACTGACCTATACTAACGTTATTAGCACAAGCCTAAGGCATTTTACATTGTATAAATTAGCCTAGCAACAAGCGGGGATTTCCTCTACCCACATGAAGTCGGGATAAATCACACACAGAGTTAAAATGCCATTTTTGTGGCGGCTTTATTTTCTTCACAATTTATTGTTTCTTATCTGTGAAATTAAAGTAAATAAAATCTCTGTTTGCACTGAGGGAAACTGTTTCAGAGAACCAAAATAAACAGGGTCTGCATCGCTGCGTCGCATTGTTACATTTCTGGGGAGGTGCACATCAGGCACTACGTAGACGCAGAACCTACGCCATAGGTACAGCTGTGATTCGATGCAGAAGTATGAATCCCGCATATGACATCATACTGTTGCCTGAGCAGAAAAAAATTTCCAGAATGGTAGGAAACCTGAGTTTTTTGCTCACAGGGATTATACAGAATATTAACCTCATTGTTTGAAAATTTGGCAATGCTTTATATGAACATCCTTCATTGCAACTCTATGGAAAAGTATCAGTTGAGCAACACTCCCTCTGCTGCCTACTGTATTATTTACTACTACACTATAGTATTTGTGCCCGTTTTTGTAACTAATAGCTGCAGTTTTCTCCCAGCTTGTGTTACTGCTGCGATGGCGTCCATCCCCACAGATCGTCTCACCGCAGCTCATTAGCAGCGCTGATGACTCTGAGGAGAAACTCTGGTAAAGAGCGTCATTAACATCTGTTTGCGGTCCACACGGCGAGGTTGAAGGCCATGTGAAAACAAAATAACAACACTGACGAGGCCAACAACTGCAGAGTCTGGAGCGTGGACCAAACATGGGTTCCCATGGCTGTGTCATCTCCCTCCCACCTCCCTCTGCCCCCCCCCCCCTGTTGTTTTTATTCCTCCCTTCTTCCCAATCATTAAATCTCACCCTCTCGTCCTTGTTACCTTTTTCCTTTCAGACTCTTTTCTCCTCACTTTCTTCCTTGTTTCGTCTCTCCGTGTGCCTCCACATTGTTCCCACCCTCCTTGTTTCCATCACCTTGTTTTCTCCCTCCCCTCTTCACTCCCGCTGCCTCTTTCTTTCCTGCTCCTCCCCTGTCTTCTCTCAGAGCATCACTCCTCTCTCTCAGTTAGAGATAAGAACATACTGAGTAGTCGTGTGGCAAGTAAGAAGTCTTTCCCTCAATTTTAGGATGCAGGCCTGAACATCAGCAATCGTCAGCTCAGGGTGAAATCTGTTCTCGCTGTGAAAGTGGCAAGAAAAAGAAAGTCTAGGGAAAGAGCTGGCAGCCTTAAACCTGAAGCAATTTGCACTTTTATTTAGTGATAAAGCTGAATGTCAGTTTGCACAGTGACTTTTTAATGGCTTTTCTGTGTTACAGTAACATTTGCATCCATTTTTAGAATGAAAACCACAGCGCTGTATTAAACTAATGTCCAGACTTTTGTCCTTTGCAGCACAGTAAGAAACAAAAAAAAGAAGATAATTCACAGATGTTGCGTGTTACTAGTAAAATTGTTTCTGCATGTTCCCAAACTAGGACATATTATTTTATTAACATCTAACCGCATCTAAGCCGCTGTACTTTGACTTTATTTTTCTGTGTTTCTAATACTGTGTGTGCTACTAGTATTTATCAAGATTATCCTTTCATTCTCTCACAATAATTTAGCATTTTTCATTTGATTTAATTCAGGGGCCAGCGATCAATATGAGACGATGTCAGTAAATCCCATTATGAGTACTTGCAAGATAAATTAAATGTCCTTACTGCTTTGTAATGACCTGAGACACCACTTAGGTAGTATTGCTGGAGGACTGTGACTTCCAGACTGCACACACACACACACACACACACACACACACACACACACACACACACACACACACTTAGAGAGAGACATTACCACCCTGTCTGTGCCCTCTAGGGCCTGGTGTGTGTGTGTGTGTGTGTGTGTGTGTGTGTGTGTGTGTGTGTGTGTGTGTGTGTGTGTGTGTGTGCTCCTCTCAGACGCTGGTATATTAATAGAACTTTGCTCCACTGATGATGAAGTTGCCACCTGCACCCTATCACAGCCACACACCACACACACACACACACACACACACAGAGGAAAGATGACACAGAGATATGGAGAATAAGGAAGATACACTGTCAAAAGTTTCAGTAAACGCAGAGGGAAGCAGACACAAAGAGCAGTTGAGACACAGAGAAACAGGAGTAAAAAAAGACGTGGACGCTGCTCTCGTCTTCCTTCAGTGTTCCTGGCTCGGGACCAAACAGCGAGTCTGACTGCCTCCCCTGGGGAGAGTAACTCCAGGCCTGAATTCCTGTGTGTTATTTCATGTTTTCCTCTCCGCCGCTACAATTTCTCCCTGAAACACAGTCTGCGCACCAGCCCTCATTAAAGGAACTCTGCCAGTGTCTGCAGCGTTATAACACACACTGTGTGAGCAGCTATGTGCAGCATCAAGCATGCACCGTAAAGTATACAAGCGCAGTACACAAAGATTAACGCTCCTCTGCTTTCTCCATCTTTGTTTTCCTGTCTTATTTACATTCCCGCAGAGCAACAAGTGGAGGAGTACGGGAGGTTCTGACGGAGAGAAGCGAAGGTCTTACATAGACAGAAGTCATTTCCGTTGTGTTGGGGAGGTCTGTGAAGGGGTCAAGCCTTCCCCAGTCCCGGCTGTGTGAATCACATAAACACTCAGACTGAAACACTCCCACTTCGTACTTGTCTGCAGCCTTCCTCTGGTGCTCACGCTGCAGGAGCCACACTCAGGGCCTAGTTCATAAAGAATGAACCGGCCGCTGATAGCACCTTGACTGCACTTCACTTGCACCCGCAGTTTGCTCCATCTTAACACCCTATTCACAAAGGATATTGCGCTAATGATATACCAGCGCAAACACGCCCACAAAGTTTGGCAGCTGAGTGCAGTTTGCCCCTGGTTGCAATTAGCCACATGGCATGGCAAGCGTTTGGCAAAGTACTGAATACTGTACACCATCATGTAGTGATGTCTGCTGGTGAGTCAGTCTAACAGTGTCGGATGGGTTGAGGCTGTGGATGTGACCAAGTTTGAACACTTTTTCACTATTCCCTCTCACGTGTAGCTGTTTTTTCGTTATCTTCTGAATTTAATATGAGTTATAGAGCTGTTTTTGTTCACATTTGTTTCCCCCGTTTTGTTATTAATTATTGAAAGTTGCTTTTGAAGTGCGTGACAGAAGTGCATTTTGGGAAGGGCCGCAGACTGTCACCTGTTCAACGCATCAATGTCTTCGGATGCCATTAAAGTAATAATGATTATAATAATAATGTCAAAATATTATTCACAGACTGATTTAACAGACAATCACTGCTGCCACGATCACTGGAAAGTCTGGGCGAGAGGCTTCCACAGAGGAGCGCCCAGTTTGCACCAGCTTTCTAAAGACGTTATTTACTTCACTCAAACTGCTGTTCCATGTTTTTCTCCTCACTGACTGGGTCAATCCATGTGAAATTTGGCACAGTGGTAGAGGGTCATGGGAGGATGTGAATGAAGCAATATTACATCAATTGGCCAAAGGGGGGCGCTATAGCAACCGACTGAAATGCAAACTTTGAATGGGCATATCTCATGCCCCGTATGTCATAGAGACATGAAACTTTGCACAGAGATGCCTCTCCTCATGAGGAACACATTTGCTTAACTTAACTAACTTCCGGTTATATAGATTTTCCGCCATTTTGAAAGTTTTGAAAAACACTTAAAATCGATCTCTTCCAAGGAAGTTTGAGCGATCTGCATGAAACTGGGTGAACATAATCTAGGGAGCAATATCTAAAGTTCCCTCTTGGCAAAAGTTGGAAAACTTACTAAAACTGAGCTTCTATAAGGCAATGAATATTGCGGAGGGCGTGGCTCATCACATAAAGGTGTATAACATCTCAAGGGTTTCACCCATCACCACGCAACTTTGTAGGCATATGACCACACATAATCTGAGGGGACCCCTCCATTATTGACCCCATCAAACAAAATGGGGGCGCTAGAGAGCTCATTTCTTATGTAGGCCTAACCGCCATATGGATTTTTACTAAACTGAACAGGACGCCTCAAGGTGACTGGAGAAATTTAACTCTAATTGGCAACTGGGTGGCGCTATAACAACAGAAAAACAACAGAAAAAAGTGTGTCATTCTGTCAGTCAGTCATTCTGTCTGTCCCACGTTTTTCTACTCACTGACGTGGTCAATCTATGTGAAACTGCACATAGGCATTGAGGACTGGCATAGGTAGAAGGTGACAAAGCTACCAATGGCTATGGACTAGTTTGTTATTACCTCATATTTCAAACTCCATTACATCAGTTTATAACGCAGGTTTTCTTCCAAATATTTGAGGACTGAAGCTTATTTTCTTTCGTCTATCATTTTATTTTCAATCCAGAGTCAGAGAGGACATTACACAGCTGTTTTCACAGGCTGAGTCTCACTCCCTGTAACAAGTAAACTGACCTTTATCCGTAAAATAGGTGGATCGACCAATTGAACTTTCCAGTTAAAGTTCTTAAAGACAAAAAGTTGAACCCATTGATTGAAACACATTGATTTGATGCGAGAAAAAACCTCAAGAACTCCTTTTGTAAATTATTTATCAGATTGTTAGGGTTTAGTCCACTGACATACTGATGAAATTCACTCAGTGAAACCTTCTCCCTGTTTGATTCACGTGACGTCAGTGACCAACTCATCAGTCTGGAGTATTGATTTCTTCCCATGAGAAAATCCCTCTTTAGTGTGTCACTGCAGAGCAGCAGATCAAACACCAGTGTGGACGATCAGGGTTGTCGTGTTTGTTTTCTCGCACTCCTGTCAAAATCTGTTCCTCTTTCTCAGCCTTGTAAGTGCACTAACACAAACACACACACATGCAGGTCCACAAACACACTGAACACAAAGCAGCTCTTTAATGGGGAGGAACCCACAACACAGCGGGCCTTGTTTAGGGAGTTGAGGCCACTGATAGTGGCCACATACAGTAGATGAAGAATGGAGGTTCAATGATCAGATATTAATGTGTTCCCTTAAAGGTACATTCCCTAGTTTGTCACAGCATCTCCTGTTCCCACAGATCTCTTAACAATCATCTACAGCAAGATATTTCCACTGCAAACCTCCTGCTCAGCACGACCCCTCGCTCTGTATCACCATGTAAAGATGCAAACTGTATGAGTATTCTGATATTTGGTCAAGGAACATGGTGGACCTTCTCATATGCATCTACAGTGCCATTTCTGTTAACCCTTTGCATAATTCCAGCTTTAGTGACCTATAATCACACCTTATAACAATATCATGCCATTTGCATCATTTAGTACTGACAAATGCTAAAAGTAAAGCAGTCTAATGCAACAATCCTGCAATAAACCCTGACTTCAAGAGGGTTAGAATGTACATTTATTTATTTTATTTACTGTAATGGTATCCATGGAATGGATATACAGCTCCAACACTTTACTTACTTTAATTTACTTACTTTAATTTACTTTACGTACTTTAATTTACTTACTTTACTTACTTGACTTTACTTACTTTACTTCACTTACTTTACTTTACTTACTTTATGTTACTTTAATTATTTTACTTACTTTACTTTACTTACTTTACTGACTTTACTTAACTTACTTTATTTTACTTACTTTACTTACTTAATTTACTTACTTTACTTACTTGACTTGACTTTACTTACTTTACTTTACTTTACTTACTTTAATTTACTTACTTTACTTTATTTTACTTACTTTACTTACTTTACTTACTTCACTTTACTTACTTCACTTTACGTTACTTTACTTTACTCACTTTACTTTACTTTACTTACTTTACTTACTTCACTTTACTTACTTTACTTACTTTACTTACTTTACTTACTAAATGGACTATTATGGACTGAAGCATGGACTGGAGCACTGACGCTGTAAACAGCTTTGAGTCAAAAGAGGTTGTTCAATAGAAAGGTGAGGTGGTGAAAATACGCTCAGTGTAGTGTACACTTTAACAGTTCTAGAATTTTATGGGAGGGATTTTTTTTTTACATGGTTAAAATATGTTTTGTTTCTGACCCCGTCCACAGCACTACATTGCTGAGCTACCAAAGTGGCTCTCCTGCTGCTTCTCCAAACTGGGGTCGTGCCAGCTGTTGGTAATGCATTGACTGTGGATAAGTACCTCATACAACCCCACTTCAGAAAATCTGAGCTATCCTTTTGATCTATAATTGGGGTTTTTAATATTTGATTGTGCAGCATCTTTAGTTAAGTAGTATTATAGTAAGTACATCAAAATCTCAAACCGCTCTCAACTTAGTTGCACTATCGAATGTACCAAATAAATGTGGTAATATTTTTATAACAGACTTGCTTTGCTGATTTGATTCCTCACACTGCAGTCCAGATCCAATAAAGGGAACAATAACTGGTTTTGTTCTCAATGCCTCTGGGTTCATGTCAAGTTTATTTTCTTGCGAAGCTCTAATCGCCAAAGTATTTCAAACCTTTTTTTTCCTACAAAATTAGACACAGCACCTTTGGCTAACTGAGCCCATTCCTTTGTGTTTTATTGTGTGTGAGTCACGTAGATGGAAGCAGGATTTCATCTGGACAGTGCTCATGCATGTTATGACTTGTCTGACTGACCGTCTCGTTTTAGACTCTCAGATGTCTCATAATGTTTGTGTGTGTGACGGCATCTGTGTATTGGCTGCTGTAGCTGCACATATAATATAAATGTTTGTTAATATGTTATATTTAATGCTTGTGTCATGTTTTCATCTGTTAGCGGATTATGAATGTTGAGTTGTGTTTGTGTGCGAGTGACACCAGTGGGTCAGTCTTCACAGTGATGCTGTTAAGCCCATTTCACCGGGCTGAGGGTTGGTGACAACGATCAGAGTTTCAGGTTGCAGCGTGTTCCTGAACACGCACAGTTGAATTTAGTGTCTCCGTCCACAGCTCGTTTACAGCCGAGGTGACGGGCGGAAGTATTTGGTTAGCGCTGCACCTACAGCAACTTTCCCAAGACTGTGTATAAATATACAGGCTTAAAATGGAAATGCAAACTTGGCGACTGAATCGTAAATAAACTGTATAAATAAACAGAAATGCAATAGGTGAGTGAACTTTCATGACACAGTGGCATGGAGATTTTTCAAAAAAGCAAAGCTGGCTAGGTTTTATCATGATTATTGTGTGTGGCCTGTTATTTAAAACTGTTAAACACATACACACAATGTATAAGCCGGTTCAGTGCCATGCTCACTTCAATAGGAAATAGGAGACTCTTTATGGGGATTGAACACGTGGCTTTTCAGTATTGTATCAAAGCCTTACAGTTAAGAGAAATAAAAGGAAATAGTAATTGCTTGCTGTCTTGTCAACGGATTTACTTTCTTGTCGCTAACAGTGTTCATTTAGGATCACATCCACCAAACAGTTTAGTTTTCTTGCATTTGATAAGTGAGAGAACATTTGCTTTATTGGATTTTTAAATTGGGTTAATTAAGGAATTTGTTTGTTTGTACTCTGTAAACCGTCAGGAAGTAGTTCTGGAAACAAAGAGTCCTTTTCTTATATCTGACATGTCTGTGATATTTGTTCCATCAGCTTTCTGTGGTGTCATGTTGGCTTTTAAATGAAGAGGAGCTTGACTTCATTTTTGTCTGCTCATGTTTCCAAGTGTAATAGAGCTGCTGACTTTCAGACCTCAACATCCGTCTCCTTATACCCATAAGCCCTTGTGTTATAAGGTCATTTCCTGTCGTTGACTGGGGATTCTCACTTCTAACAAATCTCTCCATATTGAGCTTGGAAGGAAACAGTGAACTGCATTTTCAGACATTATTTATCGAGACGTACTTGAGTTTAAATTGCAGCATTCTCACCTGCAAACATACTCAAAGTAAAGCTGGTCTGAAAAATGGTTTTAAAATTCACAATAGATTTAAATAACAACATGTACTGTGACAGATTTTGCTTGTAGTGGCAGCAAACCAGCAGAGAATTTCCACTTGACTTTGCAGTTCCCCTCAGCTCTATGTAGCTTTTTAACATCTTTAAGTTCTCAGCAATTATTTTTTCATAGACAACTGTTTCACTTCACTCCCACCACTCTCATCAGCATTGTTTTCAGACACAGTAAGCAGCTATTTTTAGCAAAAATCTCTGATAAACCCACTGCGCCAAACATACCCAGTATTTAACGACACAAAGACTAAGTTGGTGACTAGATGGTGAACAGCTAAAGAGTCACATACTTCCCTCGGGAGTTATTGGCCCCTTTAACACTGCTTGTTCAAGGTGGGAATATTGCGCCGTTATGCTGCCTTGCCATTCTGTAGAGCAGGTGTGATTGGGGTTAGGGGGGACAGAGCTGTCTTCCCTTTAAGCTTGCAATGGAAGTAGTAACAGCAGCAGTAGTAGTGACAGTAACTGTGTAAAAAGGACAGCCAGCAGGATCGGACCACAGGCGGTGTGAGGTTTTGACAATGTGCTACGCATGCGACCAAAAAGCAGCTAGCAGTAGTTAGCAGCTAACCCAAAGGAGACAACTGTGCCCGAATGTCTGCAAATGAAGAAAACAATGTGGTGAGGGAGCTCCTCACCTCCCGAGCAGAAGATAAGATTATTCTCCTTATAACAGAGACAGTAAATGATGATTATTGCCATGTAACGCCGCTGTTATTATTTAGAAAGCACTGCCGACTAGAGGCTCACGCCATGTGTTAAACGTCATGCCCATCACACTTCTTTTGTCTCTGGGATGCCAGCATGCTGTCTAAAATTACGCACTGGAGCATCATGATGTCGTAAGGGACTTTGTAGTGCCCTAAAGTGCAATCTCTGTGTCAAAAGGGCTAACGAATACCAAATCAGAGATAGGAAATTCTAAACAAACACAACTCTAAATAAATGCTAATGTCTGCGTCTGCTGGATTTGTAAATAGGCAACTGTTTGCTAAAAAATACACCGTATCAATCACATCAATCACTGCTCACGAACTGCGATCAAACTGTCAAACTAGGCTGATCACATTTACAACATTTTAGTGTACTGTTCAGCTGTAAAATGCATCCATCATTGTGGCCCAAACTGGTCTCACTGCGAAGTCACCAAAATCCAGCTCTTGGGAAGTGACTTGCGGCATCAGACACCAACGAACAAGGCCATCCTTTCCCATCGGCATGATACATGGCCAGTTGCCCTTATAGTTTAACAGGGCTCAGCGGCATCAGAGGGAAACACAGCGGGACAAGAACGAAAGTTAAGACAACCAAAGTCCAAGTGGGGCAGGTGGGAGGGATCGTGCATGGCTCCAACAAACACCGACTTTCACCTGCGAGAGTAATGTTCGCGTCCCATAAGTTTACAAAGCCAAATCCTGTTCCTTTTCCTAAACCTAACCACATGCTTTTGTTGGCTTAACCCAACTTTGTGCGTCAGGGGAAAAAAAGTACAATTTCGGTATTGTACCAATGTTTTGGGTTTATTTTGAAAGAGACTACTGCATGTAAATGGAAAATTTTGAAAGAAGGCAATGCATGTGACAGGCAGAACTCAACATGGCATCCCAGAACGTCAACAACCAACACACCCAGAGTACCTTGGACGTCGTCCATGAACAAACGTCAGTATGTGACGAGGTCGGACTGAGAATGTTTTGGGCAGCCGGATCGCAAACTCTCATTTAACAGCTAAACAGTACACTAAAATATGTTTCTGAAAACATCCGAGGCCAGAGATATGCAATGTAGTAACAGAAGCTTGATTCATATTTGATCAGCGCTGCCTAGTCAGACCGTTTGACTGCAGTTCACGAGCAGTGGAATGACAAATACAGCTACAGATGCAGCTGGAGCATCAACGTACACTGTCATGTCTTTCCCCAAGAATCTGGGTTTCAAAACAGAAAATCAAAAAAAAAAGAAGGAAAGTGAAATAAAGCAAATTGACTTTGTAAAAAAGAACAATATAGTGATATTTTCAGCAAATAAGATACCAACTTATTTGCACAAAAGTTACCGGCTGTAGCTTTAAGGAGATTAGCTTCAGAGCTTTACATAAACTGCTCCAAAATACAGGTATGAACACTCCTTAAGAGTCATTGAACACAACACTGAACCCCTAAATCAAATAAATTCTTTAGGATGTGTCATACATACAAAACTGTTACACAGAGAACCACAGCAGGCAACTAAATAGGCTGTGACGGAGGAAATTGACAGACTGCAAAATGAACAGATAGCGTTAATTAAACAAAGTAACATAACGTTGTAAACTGCACTGTGTTAAAGTTTGTGTAATCTGCATGTGTGTATCTCTCACAATAAACCATCTTTCCTGCTGTGGATATTTTTTGCAGGTGCAGGCCGCCTCGGGGACGCGCAGGACCGCGCGCCCCGGCTTCACAAGGTACCTCCCACTTCCCCAGCTTGTTTAAGTGTTCGCCTCCTTCACTTCAATGAGCGCTATTGTTGAAAAGTCTGTGCGCCTCTGAACGCCGGCGGACCCGAGTCTCCGACTCTGACAGACGGAGCGGAGCGAGTGCGCTGCAGTGATACACCTTTTGGTTTTCCTGTGGACTGTTGCGTTGCAAGTAGAGGTTTATGAGCAGTTTCGGGGTTTGGCACGGAGAGACACGCCGGCAAAGTGGATAAAAAGTTTGGGTAGAAGCTGCTCCAGCGCATTCCCGCGGACTTTGGATTACTTTACCAAGGTAAGGTTCCCCTGCGCGTCTCTCCAACTAACTTTAACTGTGATTTTTTTTAACTCGCTGTGGGTGCATTTTTGTGCACAATATGACTGACTCAGTCAAACAATAATTACTTTGCTTCTCAGATGGAATTATGCGCTTTTACCACCTTTTATATAAGAGAAACCCTCCTCATGTGTGAAGTCTTTTAAGATGCTGTGCTATCGATTAAAACCACAGTTAATCAGTTATCCTGTAGAGGCTCTGATAATTGATCCAACCTCAGCTTCTTCACTCCGCCTGCTTCACATGTGAAAGCTTCCCTTGTGGCCGGTGACTGTCAGCGTATCCTCGCATTCCTCACCCCGGCGCACGGGTCACTATCTCGGGTCAGGATCTGCCGGCCAGACGCGCTCAGAGGGAGGCACGGACAGGAGAGACACAGAGAGGAGTGTTACCCGCAGAGAGATGTGGAAACAGGATTAGCTCTGATCGTTGTCGTGGCTTCAGACCGTGCTTGTGTCGAATGTATCGGATTAGAGGTCGTTATCTGCCGCTCCATGGTGTCTCTCACATCTGGCTGTTTGTTTTCACCTCACATGAGAGACTTTAATCTTTATGATGGGCTGCTGATCCCCAGAGACAAATCAAGACATCCCCACTGGGACAGAGAGGCTGTCTGTGGGGTTAAAGCGGTTACTTTGTGCTGTTTGCGCGCAAGGTTTCCTCTGCGAGTGCAGGTCTGTGTGCAGCAAGGTTTGCGCATAAAGCCTGAATGACCAGGTGTTTTTAATTCATGCACTAGATGTTATTTATTGTGGGAGAACAATAACGTTCAAATCTATTTTATTGTGTTCTATAAAGCTCAAACAATAACTTAATGATTAACTGCAGAAGCAGATTTTCAAGCAGAAATGTCAAACTGTTTTTGCAGCTTTTTAAATCTTAAGATTTGCTGCTTTTCTGGGTTTTTTTTGTTCAGAAAATAATACTTTCTGCAAAAAAAAAAAAAAACTTCAGTCTGCTGATTGATTACATTTTGATCAGCTATGGACTACCTGAGATTTTAATCAATAATAATGTGCCAGACACTTGCATCTTCCAGCATCACAAATGTCTGGAATGGGTGCTTTTCTTTGTTTAATATCACTGTAGATGTATTAATTTGGGGCTTTGGACTGTTGTTCGGACAAAACAAGGAGAATAAAGATGCCACTTTGAGATCTGGGAAGTTGTGATGGACAGTTTTCAGAGATTTTTCTAAAACAAACTGAAACTTGAAGTGAAACGCCTCCTGCAGACAGACATTGTAAGCTGGCATTTTGCTACAAACACTCAACACAGTGCACCTTGTTCTTGTGCACAAATGTATAATTCTACTGCTACTATGACGTCCATATCATATAAAATAAATAACTATAATTAAGAGATGAATCACAATGTGTTAGGAAAATAAGTTGCAGCTCCAGCTGTGATATTTGCATGTGCACGTGCTGTCTTTGCAACATTACATGCAGAAAAGACGATACAAAAAAATCTTAGTGATCTTTATTCATGTCTAGACGGCATGTAAACATGTACATGATGGTATACACTGGTAATACATGAGTACTATATAAGGGAGAGTTCTGGGAATCTAATAAATTCAGACTGAGCTGCTGTTTTTTTTTTTACCTTACATTGCAACTTTCTGCCTTTGCTGAGTTTGGGTACAATAAGGGCTCTTCAAATCAATATTGGTAGGTGAGCAGCAGGCAGGGAAATAAAGCCAGCGTGGAGTATGAGTATGGGAAAAGCAAAGAAAGGTGGAGACGCGGGATGGACCGAAGGACATACGGGAGAGAGGGAGAGCAAAGCAAACATTCCTGACTTGGTGTCTCAGCAATTTAATTAAGGTTTTTGTGAGATGCTGCAGCGAGCACCTCGAGGTGAAGGCTTAACCCCTCTTCCCCCCGTTTCCAGCTTGGACTAATCCCAAGGGTCAGCTAATAAGTGTTCGGGTCATGCCACCATGACAACTAAATAGGGGCGAAGCCGAAGGAAAGCTCCCCAATCAGGGAGTTAATAACCCCGTGAAGGAAGTTAAGAGGTACAAGGTGAAGCGGATGGAGTAGTGGGTTGGTTTGTGTGTGCTTGTGTGCATGTGTTTTTGTTTTTGTGTGTGAGTGTATGTGTGTGTGTGTGCGTAGAGATGAGATTTCAGTTGTTATCAGCCACACCAGCTCAAAGCCCCTCCTCTTACTGGGGTTTAAGTTTGCCCTGTGGTGCTCTGATGTTACACACAAACTCACACACATACACACACACACACACACCCTCCCTTCAGGTCAGATTTCGGTCACTGTACCACTGGTTGGGTAGATTGTTTTTATAGGGAAATAAAATCAGCGACACGACTGGCTGTTCTTATTGTCTGAGACTTGTAACTACAGTCCTGCTTTCTGCTTCAACGTTGCTGTTTTAAATTTTGGTGAAGTTTTTCTTGGCTTTCAGGGACAAAAAATAAGTCTCCCTGCTTTTGTCGTCTTGACCATTTTTGCTATTTTCTGCTGTTCCCCACATCCACTGTGTTTGACAAGTGCAGATGTGACATTTTTACAACTGCAGAGAGGCCCGTTTCCAGCCTCACCCTTCTGCTCTCTTGTTCTTCGATCTGTTTTCCATCTTGGTTTTCTGCTATTCGCCTGATATTTTCTCTGGATTTCTCTTTATGTGGGACAAAGCACCACACTTACTCTCAGTCAAATCATCAGTACTGGACAATTCTGTAAATCCCTGGATTACATTCAGTGACAGTGATTTTTAACCTTCAGTGCCAACATTTTTAAATTTTCTATCTACAGTATCTGTGCATGGCAGCTATGGTATGGTTAAAGTAAGGGAAAGATAATGGACTTAAGATACGGTGAGGGTGAGGCACCTAAAAACTTGGGTACGGTTAGCCAAAGATAGTACTTTTGAAAATCAGACACACTACACGTCCATCCATCTGTCCATCCTTCTTTTTTTAATCTCGGTCTCTTTCTAAGTCTGTTTCCCTCCAAATGTTGCTCCAGTATTTAGTAAGTTACCAAAACTTCGGGTAAAGAAACTTCAGCTGCTTTGTGATCAGTGAAGAGGCTGCAGTAACATCATGTAACCAGAGGGAGCACTGCTGAGTCTTCTCTTACTTCACTCTAACTCCTCACGATTAGCAGCATTTGTTGGCATCTACATTGTCGGGAGTAGAAAAAACAAGATGCAGACACAGGTTGAATGACAACATTATTGTACTGGATATTACAAATCTGAAAATGTCTTACTGTGGCGCCACCCGGTGGTAGTATGAAGAATGAAACTGAAATAGACAGTAAAGGGAACCATTAAACCTGCCCCAGTTTCCACTAGGATTTCTTTCATTTACCCACCAACAAAAACGTATTAGTTAGGTTTCTATCCAAATGTAGTGCAAATTGTAACCAAATTTTAATCACCTACGGCTATGCAAACATTGGGAGGTGGTTCATCAAGATAAGCACTAGGTGGCGCTAATTCTCCTGTCAAGTGCCAACAAGGGCGCAACAATATGATGTAATTGAAGCACCATCAGTCAAACCTCAAATGAAGGAAAACAGTGGATGTTTATACATTTTTCTACGAAAAGTAATGCACCAAAATTCGTACATATCTGACGTATCTATGAACTAGTAATTCGTGTTTAATCCATGTATTTGAGAAGGCTGTGATCACATGACCAATGTGATGACGGTAGTAAAGACGGTAGCGCCCCGGTAAGGAGGCAGGTTTGGGTATCAAGGACTTTGCCTAGGAGACTGGTGTTCGGTACTATGTGAAATCTTAGTCCTTTTAAGACTCTGAGTCATATTTCTTTTCCTAAATCGACCACAGTAACTTTACTTGCTTCAACCTTACCTACGAAACACTACAATTCGTACGTCATATCTGTTGTATGAGGATTCACTGTCTGGTAACAGCTCTACATGCATGTGTGTGTTAAAAGACAACGCAGAGGGCTCACAGTGGTCTATGCAATGACTGTATGTCATAATTTATCAGCTGTTCTATTTCAAACTGCATCAAGTTGCATTTACATTTTTATTGTGATACTTTGTGTTATACACCTAACTGAAAGAGGCAATCATTAAATGAAATTCTACACATAGTAAGTTTTAATTAATTAATTGTAGTAATTTCCGCCATTGCTTTGTGTTTTTCCTTTCACTAACACACCATTTCTCATCTCAGGCTTGAAAACACTGAGTTTTTTCATTTCTGGCGTTTCCGTCATTAAGTTTTGAAGCACAAAATCAAACTGCGCATAAAACACAGGTGGAAGAAATCTCGATCTCTCCCTCCTCTTGTCGCCGTGCAGATGTGTAGGTGGGGTGGGCTGAGCGGCTTGTCAGCTCATTTGGGAGCGTTTAAGGAAGCGGGGACCACGCAGATGGAGCGGACGTCCAGCATCAAGCCTCCGACTGCTGATAAATCATTCTGCTCAGTTCAGTCATTACTGCTCAGGGCTTATTTCCCCCTCGTGAACAGGCTGCAGCCATACTGAAACCATTTACAGTAACAAGCTGTTTTGGTAATGCATGCTGACGCTGGTTTGTAACCCTGGTTGCTCCATTTGCATTTGGCATATGCAGTTTTCCAAATTATCCAGAACAATAAATCTAAACCTTGGAAGTATCTGGGGGTGCAACTGCGATCACTCTCATTATTGATTGTTCTCATGAGTGTAAAAATGCTGATTATTCCCTGCGACCCCAAGGTGACATCTTTGATTTGCTTGATTTGTCAGAGCAACAGTCTGAACTCCGAAGGGTCAATTTGCAATAACACGAAATGGAGAAAAGCTGCAAATTCTCATGTTTCTGAAGCCGAAACCAAAGAATTTTTGCCACTTTTTGCTTGATGAACCACCTCAAAGACTCACTGATTATAACTGAATGTTGCCTCAATATGTGTTAGACCCTATAATTACAGTTGTTGGTGACAGACGTTCCTCTCTATTGCACAACATGAACTTGTTGAATGCACTATTATTCAAATGATGGCAGTTGAGATATTGCTAGACTTGGTTTCTGTTTTCAGCGACATAAAAAGGCTCACATTACATCTTTACAAGGTTTCTTGACACCGGAGGAATTTGAGACTCAAACCTATGACAGGCTGAGACTGAACATGCTCACTAGAGGGGAACCTCTACTTTCCTAGAATTCAACCCCCAGGGAGGGTTTAGGGGTTGCTACTCCTTTACTAACCCATGAAGCGTGTCTCTAAGCACCTTCCTCCCTCATCCTCGCAGTGTGTTGTATAAACATGGCGGCTCAGTAGGAAGGTAAAGAGCGTGACACATACAGACTCCTTGTAACATTCCTCTGTGGTACCAGGAGGCACCAGGGCAGAAGGATGCCTCCAACGGCAGGTCTGCAGTCAGATCACCTGATGCAGAAATACCAAGATGAGACTGAATGTGACCTGATGTCAGCAGTTTCTCCCTCAGCTCATATAATGACATGTTAAAAGAAGTATGCATGCATCTTGTGCAGAGCACATATTTAGACCAGTTGTGGTATGTTGGCTGTATGTTAAACATGCAGCAGTGAAGTGAACATTAGGTATGAGTTAGTGCTGAATACAGAGCAGGTAACCAGAAGAGAAACGTTGTTGTCTCAATGCAAACATCACATGTAATGCAAAAGAAAAGCCAACTTTTTAACGAGGGCTGGAAGAGATAAGCTTCAACTAAGTAAAGCACTGACATCCAGTTTAGGAACAACCAGCAGGAAAGTCTGCAAACTAATTCATCCACGTTTTTGTTCTTCAACTGTACATACAGTAAGCTTTCATACTCTGACTTGACAACTAATACAACACCGCCTCTCCCTCCATCAACGAACAGCAGCCATACCCCTACCTGAAGGTGAGGGGAGGTGTCTGTGTCTGAGGTGGTGTGAATAGGGGAACCCCACCTTCCAGCTCCCTTTTTCAGAGCCCCTCTCTCTTTTTTCCTGAGGGCACATAGCCTAGCTGTACAGACACACATGCACTCTTTCATCCCCCATTCAACAGCCCTCATTCCCCAACACACACACACAAACACACAGGCTGGAAGTAGACCGTGGCCTGGGGGCTCCAGGGCCTCACAGAGCACTTCAAAGGGTCGAGGTTTGGGATCTATGACATCCTGAACAACTCAAAGCCACAACAGGTGAAGAGAGAAGCCGTTTGACAAACACAAGGTAACCAACAGTGTTGGGTACCATTGGACGCGTGTGCTGAAGTCCACACTCGTGTGTACTGTGTCATATGTGTCAG
This sequence comes from Epinephelus cyanopodus, assembly GCA_026686955.1. Taxonomy (NCBI): domain Eukaryota; kingdom Metazoa; phylum Chordata; class Actinopteri; order Perciformes; family Serranidae; genus Epinephelus; species Epinephelus cyanopodus. The sequence goes on along the minus strand of CM048916.1, from coordinate 8,834,400 downwards.
GACGTGTGACAAATAATTGAGCCACAGTTGCCTCAGGTGTAAGTTTAAGGGAATGTGTTCTGTGCTTACGTGTGTCTGCATTCAGGTGCACATGTAGTATCATGTTCCCTTTATTCTCCTTTTGTTGTACAGTTGTGCAGCAAACCCCGCTTTTCAAAGAAGGCTGGCCATTTAGAGTTAATGCAGTATTATGCAGGGGTGGAGCCAGATGGAGGGAGGGAGGGAGATGTTTTTCCCATTTACGGGCTATGGCACTTTTTTTTTCTATCCTATTTTGTATCTAAAGGCCCTGACACACTGAGCTGATCAGCTGTTGGTCAGTGTCAGGTGTCAGTTAGCATCTGTCGCTATAATTTTTTCAGTGTCCTGCACCATTGGTTCTCATCGGCCCATATCGGCTCTTTTTTGACTGATTAAGCATGTTTAATTTGCATTGGAGGAGCCTGTCGGTGAATGGAATCACTCTAATTGGTAGTTCAGCTCAGTGCATGAGAAGAGAAACAGAAGTGAGGAAAGTAAACAAAGGGCTAAAGTCAAGAAGGAGTGAGATCAAAACAAAATTATTATAGTAGGTGAGAGTATGTTTTTAGCCATTGGGCTCTTTAGCAGAAACAATTTGTAATTGTGTTATTGTTCACTAGCACACAGTAAATATGTTTTGTTTTTCAAACATCATGTTGTGTTATTAATTTGCTAACCGGCTTACTAGCATCTTGAATCTGTCCTGTCAGTCTTCTGGTTTCCTGCTGTGAATGACGCACACATACTGCAGGTATGCTAGTTGGCCATCGGCTGCAGTTTGTGTGATGTATTTTAAATGCAACTTTTTAGCCGAAGCACGGGACACCGTGGCGCTAGTCCTTTGATATCCATTTTAGTGTGTCTTGGCCTTTATTGTTCTCCAACTGTCTTCATCACACTAAAATGTTGACACAAAAAATGTTGAGCATGACTAATTTTCAGTCCTGTGACGTAGAAGGAGGTAAAGATTGTCTGATGTTACTTTTAAGTTACATAACATAGGTAGGGCAGGAAGTTGACGTAACCAACATTACTAACCTTAGAAACCTATTTTATTATACTACGCTGGAGTGGAGTTCACAGAATCACTGTTAAGCTGACAAATCTGAATCCATGCCAAAATAACCTGGGCTGCCAAGTTAGTATGGTCTTCACTACTCTGAATTGTTGCCAACAGAAGGACATTTAGATTCTTTTCAACTGATTCGTCTAGACATCTTGTGACTTGCTAATCAGTCACTTTAAATATCAGCTATAGCGTGATGGGAATATATGTTTCAGATGCATTATAGAGGGGAGAGGTATGATTGGTTTGGCAGTGGGCCTTGAGAAAGAGAGTAATGAACAGATTAAAATGATTTGGTGTGACCATAAAAAGAGAGACTGGACAACAGTTGTGGGAGTGAAAACAAGCAAAATGTATCAGACTGAACGCAACTATGGGAAGAATGTGGAATGAAATAACATTGAGGAGAAATATGAGGTGTATGTGAGGAGTGTCGGGGTGAGGTGGTCCAGTGGCTTCATTTGTTTATACGTAAAGCTGCAGGGTTTCAACTGTTGGTTGAAGCTATGGTTGGATGTTTTTGGTTTTTGTAGATGACGTGGATTTATTGCACTGGATTCAGACAGTTTATTAAATATGAGTGAAGTTATTTATAGTCTAGTATTATTTGGTCGAGTAGCAATAGAGGGGCATAAAAGTGTCAGAGGATTAGTTGACAATTAATTGTCATACAAACAATTGCGATAGACATTTTAACTGTCTATTTCTGTTCATTTGGTGCCACGCAACGCTGCTGTTGTGTTAGGCTTTGCAACTAGACCTAAATCCATGTTATTTTTTTCAATGGCTGCTCATTAAAATGATGATATTGTTGGCAAAGGAGTGTCAATTAATCCTCAGATAGTTGTCGTCTCTTGCCTTGCTGCACATCGATTTATTTTAAACATGTTGTTGTAAACTGCTCAATAAGGTGAAGAAATGTGGTTCAAGACAGTAAATGTAGAAGGAGGCTTGATTCTTTTTGTTAAAGTTAGTATGCAAGGGGGAAACAAAACGCCTGTGTTGACTGCTCCTGCTTCAGATTTCAGACCAGTGTTGGGAGGCACAGGGGAGACTTTGTTTTGCCTCCAAGGCTTGAGTTAAACTGTACATTTACTACGACTAACAACTTTACTGCTTATCTTTTTTCTGTTATGATCCCCACCAACTGTCTGCTTTGAGCGTATCTACCAGCACTTTCTCTTTCCTGCTCCACCACACACTCTCTATGCTTGCTCTCCATGCTGAGCTATCCCTGACAGAAGCTACACTAATCTTATAACACCGTGTTTCTAACCGTCTTTTTAAGTTATTTCATTAGACATAGCTGGATGTGAGTGACAACTCAGCTTAACTTTCCCTTGAGATGTCAAACACACTGCTGCACCCGAAGGGAAGACTTTCAGCTATAAATCAGGGACCCATGATTGGCACTTCTCTGTCATCCTCTTGCTGTGTCAGCAACAAATATGGCCTCATATTAACTGACACAGTAGAACATAACCAACAGCAGTAAGATGCGGACAGCCAAGCTCTCTTTTTCCATGTTTTTTCTTGACATTTGAACCTCATGTTTAAGTAGACTCTTTATTCAGCCCATACAGTGAATGAATACAGACCTGATTCACTTGTGTTTTATTACTTCATTTGGAACATTAGCTTTGAATTGCCTTGATTGTGGAATCCAACGATTATGCAAAATGATCGCAGTCAGCTCAAATTATCGCAATCAGCCAGTTACATAATTGCTGCGACAGGTCCAGGGAAAAGGTGTGCGATTGAACTCAATGGATTATAAGAAATGATGATACAGTGCAAGTATATTAATACTTAATTACAGCCTCCAGGTGTGGCACCACGCTTCTTCCTCAACAGACTAAACCGAGAAAATTGTGACTAACTCGACTTGTTTTGCCGTAAGTCAGACACACAGTGTTTGTGCACAAGTTCACTGAAATTACACTCCTATGTTGTTCAGTAATAGCCCCAAGTGCATTTACAGCAACTATAGTTGCGGTTTGTGTGCCTGTAAGCCCAGTCTTGTCGTACCCAATTATGTTGTAATACTCCATAGCCCATTATTTAACTGACACCGCACTTCATAGTTTTGTAGCAACGCTGCTGCAGAAAAGTTTAGAGGCATGAACTCGCGCATGTAAAGAAACACACATTCATGAAGAAATGTCAAAAAGCTCCTTGATAATACTGATTTTAACAGACTTCAGGCACATACTGCAGACTCTCTTAAACTTGCATCTTCTCTCTGTCACACACACATTCACACATGCATGCACACACAATCAGAGAGTCCTCCTTGGAGTCCTCACTGCAGCTGGCAGGGGATTAAGAGGTCAGGAGTCAAAGTAGAGGACCAGTCAACCCACAGACTGCCACGCAGAAACCGACAAAGCGGAAGAAACACAGTGTTGAATCAGAGTCAAATTTACAATCCAGATTATCCAATCAGAGGAAATCTGACACACTGAGCAAGCACCACACAAGCGAGTGTGTTCTGCGGTTCACCGTGTTTGAGTTTGGCCTGGAGCTGACTGTCAGATGATTCTTGGACCACCACAGAAAGACAAACCAATCAACCCAGCATGTCCGGGCTTGTGCGAGATTTTTATCTGCTACTCACTTGTTTATCATGATGAGAGCAGGTTGAGGTCACGATTTCAACAGTCGGCTTGGCTCTAGATGTCGAATCTTGTCAGGCTTGTGGCATTTTGACAGCAGCGGTGTCTTGAAGTCAGCTGCAAAAAAGGATTGCCAACATCATAATTACTAATGTAGGCAGAGATTAAGCACATGAAAAGTAACTTTAACCAATCACATATTTAATATAATTGTTTACATGCCATTAAGAAAAAAGCAGAGTTAATTTGCACATTATCCTGTAACACGCAAAGTATCTTTTAGAGCCTGACAACATTGGTCTCGAGTGTTGCAACAAGGCCTCTGATGGCAAACTAAAAAACCCCTCAATAAATCTTGAGGGAAAAATTAAAAAGATCAAAGGGACAGACTAAATGATCCATATAATACAAAGTATCCAAATAAAACTACTGTGGAAGTGAGAGGCTTTCTGTAAATTAAACAGCTTTGTCTGAGGGCAGGGCAAAGCTATGTATTTTACTTTTGTGGGTGACATTGCAATGTTTGGTTTGCTGTAAAACAGGAACTCCAATATTAAAATATGCAGAGAGCTAAGGATAATTATACCAAGCAAACGGCGTCCACAAAAAACTTCAAACGGTCGGCTCAGCATGAGCAATTTAAAGTTGTTCTGAGTCGCCAAGGCATGGATTATTTACTCATCATTCATACATGGCATGTTTGCAGAATGAAAAACTCTCGTCGGCAAAATCTTAGCTTTCAAATAGTAAGACAAACAGCTGTTGGTTTCATTCTTGGCGTTAGGGTGAAAAGTGCAAACAACAGAGACGCTAATCAGGTTTATCTGGTGAACAAATAGACCATTTAAATGTATTAACGCTCCCTCTGGCTTTCCAACCAACCTTCTGTTTGAGTTAGTGCCGTCTTAGATGAAGCATCAGTCTAAATTGTTTTGCACTTGACTCTGCACTTTACACATCCTCTGCCCACTGAACCCAGAGTAGCACACTGTGGCTGTGGGCGAGCCTGTGGTATTTTTTAATTTGGACATCTTGTTCACAGATGAGAACCGAGAGCCACTTCAAAGAGGTGGCAAGCGGATCAAAAGTTATGCTGCAGCAGCTTTTGATGCACACTGGCAGAGAGGAGAGGGAATAATGAAAGTAGGCGACGTGCTGTGAGTGGAAGCGTATTGGTGTTTGTATAAAAAAAAGACAGCAAACACAGACAGCATGCAGGAAAGTTAATAATAAAAAAGCTCTGCTGGTGTAAAGAGGCACAGTTTGGATCATTTCATGCCCTCGAACAGAAAGAGATACTAAATTCTGTGAACTGAATAGGCCTGGCATTATCTGACTCATTACACAACACACTCATCTTCTACCTCATTTTAATTAAGGGCGTAGTGCTAACTGTTCAGGTATCAAAGTGCACCCATGATGTGCGTGCATGCTCCTGCACAGTTAGGTTGTGGCTAATTTTGAAGGTTATGTACCACTGTACCTATGATGGCAAGTTTACAGATATTAGTCACCTTTAACTGTAAAATAAAAGGATGTTTTGGTACCATTGCATCTTTACTACTTAACAGATAGGTAACTATAGACTGATTTTAAAAAAATAATTAATTCACTGTGGCCCTCGAAGGCTACTGACAGCAGCTAACAGCAACTTTCAAGGTGGAATGTTACCTTACATGTTACTTAATACACGAGCTGATGACATGAATCAATCAACACACCTTAAATGTCAGTGAGCCTGTTTATACCTGATATCGACATGTGTTTACAGATCACAAGTGCACAGCGCTCAATACACGTGCAAACAGCCACCAAGACGCATTGTGATCTGATGACCCAAACCACTTTCCTAAATGTTGAGGTGTCACTGGGCAAGACACTGAACCCCAAACTGCCCCCATTAACTGTTCTGAATGGTGATGTGTCTCAGCTGTTCACTTGTGTTCAGATCACAGCTTATGGTTGGTAAAAACAATATGTCAACTCTGACCATTCCATTGTCTTTCACGTTGGAGGCTACTGATTTGATGGCCCACTACCTAAAAGTTGGACTCTGAAACCTGCCGGACTCTTTATTAGAGTTTCATAGAGAAGACAGTGTTTATTTCTCTGTGTCTGTTATATGTAATGGACTGGTGCATTAGAGATGGCCGCTAGCTAAACCAAGACACTCCATAAACACAGACGCACCGATGCACGTCCAAGACAAGCAGTCAGCAGGTCAGTCAGCTGCAGAAACGATGCGGCCAAAACACACCAGACTGTTACCCTCATTGGAACAGATGGGACGTATTAAACAAACTGAGGTAGCAAAGATTGATGGAGCAATTTCACAGCCTCGTTGCAGAAAATGAACTTAATATATCTGCGTTGGGTTTGATTGGGTTGTTGGTCACTTCAGAGCCTCCTGGCTTTCCCTGCTCGTTAGAATTTGACTGCTGCCATTATTCAAAGGATGGAAAGCTGTGTGTGTGTGCATGTGTGTGGAGGCGTGCCTCAAAGTCTGCTGCTGCAATAGATAAAGGTGATAGATTACCACCATTCACTTTACTTGTTGTTTTATATGTTTCCCTTCATGTTATTGCCTGTGCTTAATTAGAGTCATAACCATGCAGGGACAGATGAAAACTTTTTAGATGGAGTGCAGTCTCTCAGCTGAGCGTAACAACACATCAGGGTCGGCACACAGGACAGCTGAGTAAGCAAATAACAGCAGACGTGGAATAAAAACTGTAAGTTCACTCAGTTACGTCCCTACATTTGAAACAAACAGTGTTTTTATAATTGGCAGCTTGAAGAACAGCTGAACCTATAGAGATGTTAACCGCGTCTTTGTTTTTAACATCTCTGCAGCTTGCTCTGTTCTTGCACAATGTGTTTTAAGTAAATGTATGCTTCAGCCAAACCCTCATGGAGGCAACACTACCCATATGCAGAGTTTAAATGAAGTGGAAACCACATGAACCTGGGCCACAAGAACTCAAGCAGGCCCACTGTGAAATCTGCTTTTATGCGCTAAAAGGGAATTTATTGCTGATGCAGTCCTGATCTGATGTTGACAGGACGCTGCGGACTCATTTCGGCACAAGTCGCATACAGTAAAATTTAATCGAAATGACAGGATGGACAGAATTTGCTGGAACTTGTTACACTTGATCAGCTTTTGTTTAACAGTGGAATAAAATATTTAGTTTCAGGCAAGCGGCGAACACGGGGCTGAAAAATGAAGCCAACACTGAAGTGCCACAAACTGCAGTTTCTTGAATGGTCACGAGGCTCCAGAAGTGAGTCAATCCTCATAGACTTCATGTTAAAATGCCCAACTTCAAAGCTAATTCTAACATCCACGACAATTCTTACACAGCTGGTCGACCTGTGTTTGTTCTCAGGGAAAACATGTATGTGACTAAAGGAAAGCGTGCATTTCTGCATGCATACCTGTGTTTTTACACAGCTGTTGTGGTCAAAGCTAATGTGAGGAAATCAGTACAAATCTGTCTGATTTAACAAGGCTTAAATGCTCAGAAATGCGCCCCATGTTTAGTTGTCCTGTACGTTGTTGAGCTCAGTCTCAGTTTATTCACTGACTACTTGAAACGGACATATCTTCCCATGAAATCAAACACACCAGATATTATCTTTAAAGGAAACTAACAGGAGCATGGCATCGCTGTCACTCATTTCAGTTCCCGTGAAACTCTCTTAAGTTAGAAAATACTTTTAACTTTTGAGTTAAGTCCAACTGTTTCCATGGGGATTAAAAAACATTTGGGAACTCAAAAACAACATTTAAACAAAAAATAGTCAAAAATGTTTTTCAAAAGAGCTCAGTGATCTTATGCACCGAACAACAAGTGTTTATAAAGGCCGGCATTATTCATGCTATCAGTGCAAAATCAAAGGAGGTCACTTGTGGCTTCTGTGGAAATCTTTGCATGTGTGTGTGTGTGTGTTTGCACACTCCATCCATCCACACAAACACAACATATTTTTCTCCCCATTCCCTCCCCAAACATCTCCACAAGCCTCGGGGCTTTTTCTTTTTCCTTCAGAGTCGTGTGTCAGCGCCCGTTCTGCAGCGGACCGTGTCGTTTGCCATTCCTTCACATTTCTCTTCCTCAGAGTCCAGTGACGCTACACAGAGTGCAGCGAGGCCTGCAGAACACTTGTGCACAAGCAAAGTGACATGTTTGCAATCAAAAAGAAGTTTTGCACTGGGCATTTGACACACGCTGCTCGCACAACGTTTTCACGGTTGTGGAGTGTTTTTTTCATGTGTTGACTTCTTATTTTGTTGGTCTTTTGACTTGTGTGGGCACCAGAAACCAACAGACTGTAGGTGTAATGCCACGGACAGTTGGTTTCATCCATTCTGTAATTCATTCAAATGCTCTTGTTGAAGCATATCTGTAAGGACTCCTTTTTTTTTAAATTGAACCTCCTCAGTGCTTTCTAAACAATAATAATAGCATAGCATGGTAATAGCAATCATTCACCGCCCCTGCTTTGTGTTATGTGGTTGATCTCATCCTGTGCTCAGAGGGTAAGGAGGTTCCATACCTCATATTCTCCCCAGTCTGCAAACATTTTCAGCTGCTATTTTTCTTCTCTGAGTTAGCTGCTAACTGCTGCCAGCTGCTTTCTAAACTTCTCGGCGGTGGCTCGCACACATAACACGTCACACTTGTCCCGTCCTCTTGGCTGTCCCTTTAACACAGGCTTTGAGTTGGCTCTGTCACTACGTCCACTATATTGTACCCTAATACTATAAGTGTTTTCTTTTCCTGGTTTTAAAAGCTGCATTACAGTAAAGCGATTTTGTAATTTTCCCCACTTAGTTCTTACCTATATGAGAACCTAACCTGATGTTTTATTAAAAATGCTTTGTTTCCTCTTGACAGGAAACACAATGTAACTACTTCAACTGCTGTTTCCTCATGACTGTAGTATCGTTTTACTATGCTGTTGGTCTAACTATTGTTGGTCTAACTATTGTTTGTAGAGTCTCATTGTTGATCTGGGACAAGAAAAAAACAGTCCCACCTAAAAAGAAAACAAACAGAAGGAGCAAGACAGAGTGCCAGCCACCTTTGACCTCATTCAGCTAAATCACTTGTGGGGCAAACTGAGCTACTTTTTCTGCAGCAGTACAGTCGCAACTCAGATTAGACTCACAGTTGACACATTTGAGGTGAATGTTCACAAGTTTGGTGTTTGTTTCTGCTGATAGTGAGGCGAGCGCAAATGCAGAGAGCAAGAGAGAGCCTGGATTCTGTCCTGATTAACTGTCTGCTGAGGAGATAAGCACTCTGATGTGTGTGTGTTTGGGTGTGATGTCATCAGTGGTCTGAACCCTTGCTGCTTTGTGAGTTTAGGTAAACATCAGCTGTGGTCTCAACATTAAATTTCCTCTTCACGATAGTTTTGTTGCCGATAGTTTTTTTAATTTTGAAAAGGTTTTCTTAACAGAAGTAGAAAGTGGCGGAAAAAACTGAACACAATTGCAGCGTGAAACCTGATTTTCTGGCAGTGACATGTTGCACAAATAGCACAGGATGAACTTTGTCCCAATCTAAAATTAGTTCCATATTTTCTGTCTCTCGCAGACACAAAGGGTTCTCAGCAGAGTCGCCCTTCCAGGACACATTCTCCGTGTCTGTAGCTGCTTTCACACTGTGAAAAATAATGGCAAGGATCAGGTCTGGTCTTGTAAACTCGATAGCCTGGCGTGGCTCCGAACAGCCCCACAAAGAGTTAAAAAAAAAATCAGATTTTTCTGTTCCTGTGTAAAATGCGGCCTTTGTTTCTGGGTCATGAACCAGCCGAGGTCACTGGCTTTAACCGAGCCAAACAAACACAGTCCAGTTTGCACTAATTGATTCCTCTTCCAGCAGAGACAAGAATAAGTGTGTGTGTGTGTGTTTACTTTAAAGGATCTGTGAGGAGTTTAAGTAAATAGATAAGTGACAAAGTAAACACCAGTCCCCTCTCACTAACACACACACACGCACATGCCAAAACACCCTACTTCAGGGATACATTTCTATACACATGAACGGCTTGTGCCTCATATAAATACATTGTTCTGTCTTCATAATTTTTGAAGGAAAACCCATTTGCCATTTATAATCCAATTATATTTGTATGTGTATGTGTGTCCTTACTGGCAGTTCCCATAGAGGTCTCTCAGCAGTAAATCTGCCCACACTCCCCGACTTTACACTGGGTTAATGAGGTGATCCAGCAGCAGGGGACGGTTGGTAGAGGTCTTTGTTTCAGTATGTGTGTGTTTGAATGCATCTGGTTACAGATTTTAAGTGGGGGCAGCATTCATGGCATAAAGGTGTGTTTGCACCAGACAAATATGATGTGGAGATGTATGGTTGTACATAGCGGCACAGATTGTTGCTGATTTTCCAGCGCGAGCCTGCCATGCCTGTAAATCCCCAGCACAAATTACTTTGGAGGTTTTGGTGAAGACACAAGTCCCATAATGGGTTTACAGAGCTCACTGCTGAGGCTGTGGTGAAGTCTGAAGGAAGTTTTGAGCAATTTTTTTTTTTTTTGCAGAAATTTCTTAAACTGCTGTGGAAATGGTTCTGTTGATGTTTATAAACAGACGAAGCTTTAAAGTGCACAAAGCAACACACTGAAAACATCTAACAAATGGCCTGTAATGTAACAGGGTCAATTATACAGCAGTAAAGGTTTTTTTTGGGAGTTTTTCCTTATCCGCTGTGAGGGTCCTAAGGACAGAGGGATGTCATGTGCTGTGAAGCTCTGTGAGGCTAAGTGTGATTTGTGATATTGGGCTTTATAAATAAAATTGATTGATTGAGTAATATGTCTAACAAAGTCAAACATACATTTGTAATATTAAGTATTATAATTAGAGATGTCCGATATTTTTGGCCTACCATTATTACCGGCCGACATTGGCATTAAAATGTAATATCGGAAATTATCAGTATCGGTTTTTACTTTTTTAATGACACAACTTTTACACAGCATGCACATATTATACATCAAACTCTTCAGTTACTTCTCCTCTCACCCAAAATGTCAAAATATGAGAGATGTGGTGTAAGTTTTTGAGATATCTTTGTTTGTTTGTAAATGTGTAATGTTAGTTACCTAAAATGATTTAGTTTTTCTTTTCTTTTTTCTTTTTTTCTGAGGGGGGCCCCTGCATATATCAGTATCGGTTGATATCAGTATCGGAAATTAAGAGTTGGACAATATCGTATATCGGATATTGGTAAAAAAGCCAATATCGAACATCCCTAATTATAATTACACGCTTAAGCTTCCATAGTCAATATGTGGAATGTTTGATACTCCGCTTCTGTACCCCTACGATCAGCTCTGGGGGTACCCCACCTATAAAAAGGTGTCTCCCATCTTGCTCCTCCCCTTTTGCTGTTGTGCTCCGTGGCCTTAACTTATTGTGTAATACACTAACATATTCCTGAGTCGCTTAATTTGTGTAGGGGCTTGATTTATATGGTCGTAGCTGACAGAGGATTTTGTTGTCACCTGTCAGAGTTGGCAGGGATAAACAAAGATCGCCTCCAAAGAGATCCACGGTCTGGGCCACACTAGAGTCCCCCAGTTACATGCACGCAGTAGTCAAGTTAACGGGCTAATCCGTCAAGTCAAGACTTCTCGTCTTGTGTGAATATACATGCAGAAGAAATCAAATTTCTGACCAAATACGTCTGAGTCCACCTCGATAGGTGGCACTGTGTCCTTCTTAATATACTGCGTATTGAACTCATTCTGGTTCTTGTTCAGAAACTTTTTAAAATAAATCCGCGTTTTGCGTTTTCCTACCATCCATAAACTTCTCCTTTAGCTGTCGGGGCATGAATGTAGTTTCCCCATCTGTCCAGAAGTGCGTCTTCTGCTTCTCAGTTGCCGTGGTGTTTGTCTGTTTGTTTTTCCGGGAGTTACTGCGCTGCTGCTACGTCATCTCCTTCTTCGTCCGGGTGAAAGCCTGTGAAAGAAAAGGTGGTGCATGCCCAGAATGCCAAGTCCGAGTCGGACTGGATACGTGCAGCAATAGATTGATCAATCGATTTATCTAGATGTGTCAGTTGAGCTATGGATAGTCCAATTTCAGTCGGACTAAGCTGTTAACATGCATTTAAAAGTCTGGTTTCAGTCGGACTGAGCCAATAAGTCGATTTTCTCAAGCTGCGTGTAAACGTTTGAGTGAGGTGGCTGCGGACGCCGTTTTTTGGTCTGCACTGGAATGTGGGACAAGAGATTGGGGCATGTGCAGCCATACGCTTGCTGTGTGTATGGTCCACACAGACTCAAAAAATGGAATGCATGTGGACGTCTGCATAGGGTTCTGTGCAGACCCTTGCAGACATGGGTGAATGAAGACATTTACATCACCCAGACAAAAGTGGACCCTTGCGGACATGAATACGGTTAGCTTTAAACTGTGAACGTTGCAGTGAATGTGCACATAAAGCTACAATTTATCAATGGAATAAAGGCTCCAACTCCTGAAGGCCCAAGCAGAATTTGATATGGTCGCTGACTGCTCAGGAAAGTGAAAGGGGTTAACCCTGAAACCAGAAGATGGCAACAAACAAAGCCTCTCCTGTGCTTTTCAACCTTTGCCGAGAGGCTGAAGCAGGAACAGTTAACACGCAGTTGCCATATGCAGATTTTGTAGGAAGTAGGAATAAAAACTTTTGGATGACAGTAAGGAAAAAAACATTGAGGAACATAATCCAGGGTTTTGCAGATTAGTCAATTGTGACATCCTTGTCTGACAATAGGGTTTAACAGTCAAGTTGGGTTCAGTCAAACTGTTGAAGAGTATGTTTCACATGGTGACAACTTTACTGTGACTACACTTCTTTGGCTTTACTTTAAAAGTTATTTCCGTCTTTAGTTTCAACTAGAAAAGACACGTATGGCATGACAATATTATAGAGAGATAGCCAGAATTGTGTCTGATGTTTGCTCACAGCACAGATAAGCTGTGATGGTACAGCATCTGTCTAGACTTGTACAAACTGGAGGTGTCTGACGCCCCCACTCACCCCCCACAGTCCAGCCCAACCTGTACCCTGCCAGAGGCCACACTTCAGTAACTGACAGCTGGGCTTTACAAGCATGACGGGGCCCCTATTGGGAAAAAGTCCCGCAGGTGATCATCACTCAGTAATCAGGAGGGATGGGTGGAGGGAGGGTGGCAGGAGATTAATGAATGAAAAACAGTAACACTAAAGCTGCAGTGTGCAACAGCACAACAATGATGTGAAGGAAAGTTTACTACATGGGAAAAAAAGGCAAATTAAAACCTCTGTGAACCCTCGCCTAAAAACATTTACTCCTTCTGTGGCTTCTGCCAGCATTCTGCTTCAGGCTAGATGCCATTTCCAGGTGTAAACATCTCCATTAAGATGAACGACAAGTGATGGCAGGGCAGGAATTGACGGATCGGAGGGAGAAGTAATGATACGCTTCACTGCTTCAAGGTGAAACATTTGCTTTTTGTAGATTTAAGACTTTTATTCTAGAAAAATAAGCTGAAGCTAAGCAAAAGGGAAATTTACTGTGTACTTAAATTAGTCTTTATCAACTCCAGCTTTGGGAACTGTGTATCTTTAGCTTTTATAAACACGAGTAATTTATTGGGTGAAGCTGTTTTTGTCTATTAATGTTAGACTTAATGTACTTACTAATTTCGGGTAAGCAAAAGTCTGCACTATGTGTAACTGTACACTTTGTACACTTTGTAAGCTACTGGAGGATTTGTGACTTCCCTTCTGGAAAGATTTAACAAATGTGTACAGCAAGAAAGGAAGGATAAGGAAGGATAAGTAAGAGCAGACATGTTTGAGAGTGTTGTCTCTATGGCCAGTTGTTCACTGGCATGTCTTTGTGAAGCTGAGTGCAGGTGACATGCTCATTTCCAGCTGCTGACAGACAGGCTGTGAGCCAGTTTAGTGTGAAGACACAACACACACAACCTTTACATTCATTCTTTAGTTGTTACCACAGAGAGCTCAACTGTGCTCGTGGCGCCTCATCGCTGGCATTCAAACTTTTATCACCTCAGTGGAAAAACCGGTGTCACCAAAAGTCATCGTGGATCAGGGTGTGTGCCCAACTGTGCCACGAATAAACACTAAATCAGGCTGGTTAATTCCTCCTAAGATGGTGTGTGTTTCCAGTCTCGCTTCTCTCAATACTCTCTGCAGGTTATGTTTGCATTGCAGTAACGGTAGCCGACATATATACGGTATCCCTGCACACACAGATGTAGCTTAGTGAGTTTGTGACCAGAAGGTTGTCAGCTTAAAGTTCCACCACTGCTTTGTAAATTCTGAGCGGGGCAATTTGAACAAGGTGTTTTTATATGCTGATGAGCATGTCCTTATATGATCTGCATCTTGTGTTGAGCCACTGCAAACATGAGGATGCACATGTGTGCTACGAGCTTTTGGGTGACAGGGTGCATTTTATGTTCAACTGCAGAGGCTGCAAATTTGCATCTGTAATAAGCACCAGGAAGTGAAATGCTAATGAAAGAGGGGAAGAAGAAGACCAGTAGCCTGCGCTGACGAGGGAGGCTTTAAGTATTAAAAAATGTTTTATAGGGTATGCATGCGACATGTTAGTTAGGCCTTAAGGAAACACATAATGTGTCTTTGAATTTAAACCATGCTGTCTTTCACTCAAAGCCCGTTGTAAGTTCAGTCAACAACACCAAAGAGCTTCGCATGAGTAGCAGTGGCAGTGAATAAGGGTGGCATGAAGAAATCAGAGTAGCGTTAGAGACTCTTAATTTCTTAATACGTTTTAAACTTTTTTATACTTTTTTCTTTTTTAATTTTTTGTATATTATTTGCATGGCAATACTTTTTCAAATTATGTCTCAACTACTGCAGTTGCACTGTAGTTTCCAAATCAGCCTCTGGTTACTCTGACAGAACAGTGGCTGTGTACAGTTACATAAATATAACGCTACAAATTCAAAGACACGTGTGACAGAGCTTCTCTCACCGTGAACATTTTGACTTCTTAAACACAGATGTAACTATTAACCCTAATGATGGCTCCGGTACATTTAGGTGCCAGAGCTCCTGCACTGAAATGGAATGCAGCAATTATCAGTGATACTAGTTACACCTGTGTCTCAGAAGCCAAAGTGTGTGCTGTGAGAAAGGTCTGTTGATGGCTCAGAGTCAAACTAAAATATTTCGGCTTTCAAAATCCCTTTGTAGTATCTTTTTTTGTATATTTATAGTTTATATATCAGATGTATACAAAGAGTAGGCGATAAAGTAGATTCAGTCACAACATCTGTTGGCCTTTCTTGTATTCAAAACCTGCAAACACTTTAAATGTCACATTTCAGGACATTAATTTTTATAGTATTGCAATGTGAGCGCAGTGGCATACTGTACTTGGATGCTACACCATATATGAGTTTGTACTTCTTAGTGCATTTCCGAGCCCTTTACACCAGACTAACTCCAACTGTGTCTCCAAACAGGAGCCATAACATCTTTGGAACAGATCTATTTTCAATTCTGTATGTCTGCACAGGCTGTGTAACGGCTCATCCCAAACACACACACTCCTCTAATTTCAGGTACTTGTCACTGCAGTTCTGTTTTGAACGACTTCAGCAGGAAAACAAAATCCGTCTGTTGGCTTTTCCCCACAAACTCCTCGAGCTAAACACAGATGCCGTTGTGGAAACAGGCAGGGTCTGAGCGGCTGATCTCCTTACAGCAACGTTTTCCAAACCCACAGACGAGAATTAAGGTCTGACAAGCAGCAGCAGCACACCTAAATGTCACTTTGCATTTTCATCATAGCAGCAGCAGCATAGCTGGCATCTCTGCCATACCTGAGTCAGACAGCACAACACCCAGGCGTCGCTAAGGCAGCAACACGAGCCAAAACCCTCCACTGAGCCAGCTAAGGTCACTGTTAATAATGATGATGGGTTATTAGTCAGCAATCAGCAGTTATGTCATTTTATATGATTATCTCCCCAACAATACTGTAACTCCTGAGGGTTTTTATGCCCACTGATTGAACTCTTAAGGCCAAAACACACTGGCGGTGAACTCTACATGCCAAAAAATAGGTCCCTATTATTTTCAGTTTACAACCTTACACCGGTGGCTGCTACACGCATGTTGGCACTCCTGGACACGCCACCCCGCAGCACTTCCAGCCTTGCCGCCTTCTGAATTAAATTCATTTTCCCCCACTCACTCTCTGCTTGTACAGATCAACTCCCATTGCAGCTCTTTTCCTCTGCTCCTCTGGCAGCTCGACTCCTCTCCTCAGCATGGATGTGTAAAGAGGACTCTGTAACCTTTGTTGAGTTTCATGTGTGACAAAGAATGAATGAGGAGAGACTTGTTGTTGAGGTTGAGAAATATCTTACACGTGACAACCCACAAAACGACCCACGAAAAAGTATTACCTGGCGAGTCATAGCTCTGGATCAGCTCTTCAGGTGAGAGATTAAGTTTAACTAGGGACTGCCTAAACATGACGTGCAGATCTTTCAGTTAAAGTAGTGATAACTTTGCACGGTCTTATGTTGACAGGGTGCAGCGCAGCGGGACCTGTGTGTGCGAGGAGCGGCACTTGACTTGCGTAACATGATGCACCTGTGTGTTTTCAGCTTTACTCCCTCCAGAAGTGCAATTTACTTTAAAGTTCAGGCATCCCTGTCTTTTCCAACAATGCAAGTAGCTGGTCACTAGTTGATTAAGTTTTAAGGGATTTATTTTACTATATATCTCAGCTCTGGTGAAGTTGTATCAACAAGCATTCACATGGTCGTAGCATTCTTGAAGCAGACACTTGATACCTACCCCGACCCTGACCTCTGACTCCCACATGGAGGCAAAAGAAGCTTTGTACTGCATGTGAAGCTACCTCTGGGTACGACAAAGAGATTGTCTGTTCAAGTGTAACAGCCAGCTGCGACTTATTTCTGCAGAAAGCGAACAGAGCTAGTCGTTAGACAAAGTTAAGAGAATGCACAAAGTAAGGAGGACTGGTGGAGAAGATTAAAAATCCAGCAGGTACTGAGGTATGTCACTCAAATCCGATCACGATCCAGCAGCAGGTGAAAGCCTGAGGAGGTTAACAGTAGTTTCAAATAACAGGAGGAGATGTGCTGTCACATACCATGTTATTAAATTGTTCTAGAGGTGGTGTGTTAAAGTTTGCGTGTGTGTTGGGTGTTCTGGATTTTGCTGCAATGAATGACAATATTAAGAAATACCTTAAGGCACCGAAAAGAAGAGATGGAGCTTTGAGTGCAGCTGAGAGAGAAAATAAAGACAGTAATAAGCTTTTACACTTATTTTTAATCAGTGTTTGATTGGTCTTTCTTTCACACAGTTCGTTGTGTGTAGTGTGACATATTTATGTTTACCTCGTTGTGAGTCAAGAGGTGGTTTGGTTTGTCTGCTTCGCTGGTCACAAGCCCTGAACACAGCTCATTCTGCCTTGTTTAAATCATTTTAAGGAAGAGAAATCAAGAGTCTGTCTTCATCCTAACATAGACTAAATGGCAGCTGTCACTGCCCAGTCTAGACAGCAGTTGCCACCACTGATGTGTTAAGTGCAGCGTAGAAAACAAAGTTGCTGGGGTTGTGTCACAGTCTCTGTTGCATTCACATCACAAAACTATAACACTGCCTCACACTTAACATCTCCTTGGATTACTGGATTGAGACACAGAGGTAAAGACCAACAGAAAAGACTCTTCTATCTGAGGCATCATTTAAGCTTTTGTTTCATATATTTCCTCTGGTTTCTACTCACTAACCTGCTCAATAGATACTGTGTGTTTAGCAACAGTTGCAGAACCAGAACCTTCAAATGTCTGAGTTCTCTGGATGCACATAACGTTACACAATTCGCAGGTGTGCACTGTGTAAAGATTGACTTCGATGAGCCGCGGGACCTGATCATCAACAAGTCACAGCACTGCATGAATAAAAAGTCTACATAGTTATCTCAATGAAGCCGTTGCATTTGAATGGCAGCTACTGGAAAGATATTTTGTGCACACATTCATGGTCCCCAGAGGATGAATTCTGATTTTGGAAATTCTCTTACTTTTCATTTACACCAACAAATCAAACGTTTTCCTTATTCTGTGAAATATCTCAACATCTGTTTTGAGGGATCGGCATTTACAATTCTCTGGCGATGAATCCTAATTATATTCATGGTCCCCAGAGGAAAAGTTTGATCCCCTAACCTTTCATCTAGTGCCATGTATGTGTTGAGAGCCACTGTTATTGAGAACAGAGGCTGTAGGGAGTCTGTATGATGCAGAGATTTGCTGGAGTGCACCGGGGTTAAAGGTCAAGAGTTGTCAGAGCTCAAGTCAGCCTCAGACTACAGGAGTTATAAAATCGGGTTGCATCACACACATAAGGAGAAACTTTATGGATGTTCTTCTCTCTAATCTCAAACATGCACACATGCCCAGATGTGAAAAATAAAAATAAAAAAATATTGTGAAGATCATCATGTCAGAGGGAGCATGAATGCACCACCTCACGTGATCTCATGGGAAAGCAGATATAAAACCGGAGACTGACGTGGTGCAACAACTTGCTGTTACGTTAACAATGCTTTGCAGCGAGAAAAACAAGAGCCGAGGGCTAAACAAGATGAGAAGATGGTCAACACGTGTTGTCTGTTCTTTAGCGAGAACCAGAGATGAGATTTTAAATGTCAGTTTTAATATCTGTCAGCAGCAGTATGCAAGCTAACGTTGGCCTCAAGGGACAGAATGTTTCCCATTGTTTGGTATGACCATCAGATGCTCCGTACTGACTCAATCATAATTGTAATCATTTGGATTAAAATTATGTTTTAAATGATCGGGGATGGCCCAAAGAGTCTGCGAGCAGTTCAGAAGGTTTAAGAACGGATCTGTAAACCTCTCACGCTGCCAGATAACCTGGGCCGCACATCTGTACCAACCAAGGTCCCAGAACAAATTCCTCCTCCAGTAGTCAGGAGAGGTGAATCAGGGTAAATCAGCCTAAAAATCCCTGTAGTCTGAGCCCTGCTTTAGGCTGTATCCACACGTATCCACAAATAGTTTCAGTCAGTAAATTGATTCGCTGCATTGTAGTTTTCATAGTTCTTTAATTTGGTTTATAACTGTAAAAGCAAAAATACACTCAAGAGCAACACCTGGGACATTTTTTGTTTGAGATAAATGTATATAACACGTGTTTGTGCACGTGCACACACATTACTGTGCACATATAAAATATACTTGATCTGCTTACACAATAGCTTTTGGGGCTAAGAGTTTTAGAAAGATTGGAGCCGTTAAACTGATTTTACTGGTAAGCTTTTCAGGCATGAGGTAACAGGATATTCCACTCTGGGGAGTTTCGGGGGTGTGGGAGTTAGGCTAAGGATGTACCACTAACTCACATCCCCTTTTTGTCTCTGTGAAAATGAAGTCATCTCCCCGTAGACCAGCTTTCTAACACAATTTATGGTCCTCTTTCTCCTTCTTTGTACCTCCATTCCCGACTCTACTGTCCCCATCTCCTCCCCTCTTTCACCTCTCCCACAGTCCCTCAAAATCCTCCCTCTACCCCTTTTCTTTAAAGTGGTAATCCTGGAGATATCTCAAGTTAATTTTGGCTTCATCTCTAATGATTAAAGGTCATTGCTGTGGAGGTTTTGTCAAACATGGTAAATTATTTTTACAGAATTTTCTGTTGATAGTTTCAGTGCCTGTAAGTGATGCTTATCATCTTGGATTTAGCTGCTCACACTAACATAAGGTTTTTGAATGATTCTAACAAAACCGTAGAAGGAAAATACACCACTTCCTGTGCACCAAAGCATTTTTCGCATGAAATGTTGAAAAGAAAGTACAGTATAAGATCTAAGTTGGCTAAAGTGATAAGTGACACCTGTGTCTTTACAACTGATCTAAAAGCTCCCATGCGTCTGCTCCCTTTTGTTGCTCTTTTATTGCAAACCACTGTTTGTTTGGCACAGACTGTAAATGAATGAAGGATACAAAGCCTCCCCACCTGCCACGATTTAACCACAACAGTTGTGCTGCTTTCCTTTGATACTTCAGTACTCACCCCTGACGGGAATTTGCTGCTGCACAAGTGCCACTAATGTAATATGTTAGATATTGATCAGGATGCTTCGGGCAAGAGTGGAAGCTGTGGAAGGTCAGTTTGACTTCTGTGAACAATGCGTTTTGCCTGTTCCTAAAGAATGTGATGAAATGCATAGTTGGACTTATTATTCAGTCTTGTGGAGTTTTTTAACCTCAAACTGCACAATGGAGTTATGTTTATATGAGTGCGACCGTGTTTTGTTATTTCTTGTGCATGCACATCAGATGCACATGAACAATGCGCATTCTTGCCAATGGTTTAACACTATTCCAGTGATCCACAGCTGACAGTAATGTGCCAAGAAACACAGCAAAGTGCCGAGAAAGATGGAAAGAGAAAACTGCCGGCAAGTTAACATGGATGTAAACAATACAGGATTTAAA
Source organism: Epinephelus cyanopodus (assembly GCA_026686955.1). NCBI lineage: Eukaryota > Metazoa > Chordata > Actinopteri > Perciformes > Serranidae > Epinephelus > Epinephelus cyanopodus. Next base: position 8,814,131 of record CM048916.1, on the reverse strand, counting down.
ATACTTTAAAAAAAAATCAGCTTTGAAAATGTTGTATGAGGAAAGAAATGCATTCAGTATGTAAGACCTCAAGGATACACACACATTCATTTCAGCAATACTGAATGTAAATATAATGTTTGGTTCTTCACAAGAAAACTCCAAAACACTGCTTTAATAAACGTGAACTACTGAGAGCTGCAATGATCAGTCGACTAGTTGTCAATTTAAATAATTAAGAAATTAAATAATTAAGTAATTTTAAGAAAAAAAAAGTCAAAATTCTTGTCCAGCTCCTTAGCTGTGAATAATTTCTGGTCTTACTCCTCTTTGACAATAAACTGATTATATTTGGGTTGCGGACAAGGCGAGACATTTAAGGACGTCACCTTAATTGACATTTTTCACCATTTTCTGACACTTTATACACCAAACAACTGATCCATTTTGACAAGTAACATAATCATTAGTTACAGCCCTACACACTAAACCTTCTGCTGTGCTGTAATTTATTTTGGATTTTGCCATAATTTCTGCTGTCAGCAGCATCAGGAAGACAATCATTTAATGGAGCACTCCTACTGTTTGTCATTACTTTTGCAGCTTTGGCCTTCATTTCTATTGGTTATGACAACTCTGGTATCATGGTAATGTAGCAACAGCTAGCAGTTACTGTGAGCCAGACCGTCCAAATGACTTCATGTAAAGGTAAAACCAAAAATGATGGTCTGATCACATCCCCACAATCCTGAGAAATGGTTTGAGCTGTCAAATGAGCTGTTTTTTAAACTAGGTTTTCTAATAGTTATGAACAAGTATTTATGTGCTTAGTGAGACACTCATCTGTAGAATCACTTACGCTTTTTCACTCCTTCAAGCCAAGTTTCCAGGAGCTTTAAAGAAAAATTCCAAATATGTTTGTGTATGCTGTCAGTTATAGTGCTCAGATAGAAAGGAAATCGGAATTGGTCAAAATTGGAATCGGCAGGTCAAACTTTAAAACAATCAGAAATCAGAATCAGCCAAGAAAATTGCAGTTGGTTCCTCTCTAGTTAAACTGTGTTCCTACACAACTTTCACAAGTGTAGTCAGACAGTGTTGAACCAGGAAGTTGGTCTATTTTTGGTTAGAATTTTACAGTTCCTCTTTGTTTTCGTGTCCAAACATGTTTGGATAAATTGGGGATTTGTTCACAACCCGTCTGATCGTCTGACTTCTTAGTAATACCTTCCCAGGAAGTCATTTAATGAGTACAACAGTTTAGGGAATCACGAGCAAACCTACAAGAATAGAATTATCAGATCCTTTAATTCCTCTTGAGTCACTTGAGTCAACAGCAGCAGTTGTGCTTTAGCAGGATCTTACAGGGACCTCCTCCACCTCAGTTTAAGAGAATATTCAACACTGTCATATCTGGCTTTTGTCCTGCACTTTAGGTTTAGAGGAGTCAGGCTTTGTTTACAGCAGATTTGGGATGAATGGAGGCAGTTGTCTGCTACCAGCTATTAACACACCAAACGTCTCCCTCTTTCTCTCTCGTGTCCTCTTCCCTCTCAGTTTACCTCTCAAACTCATCGCCGATTAGTCTCCTTCTCTCTCTTCTCTCTCTCCACCTTTCTCTTATCACAGGGGAGGACAAAGGTTTATGTGGGGCTTTCATTCTGTCTCACAGTGAGCGATGGCTGCAGTGTATTATGGGTAACAGAATCCAGCTGTGTTGTAGACTGTGTGTGTGTCTGCTGGTGTGAACATGTGCAGGAATGTGTGTGTGTGTGTTGTGTTGTGCTGCTCCGCAGGTCTTGGGTGCGTGTCGACCTGTTTCGTGTCATTTTGACGGCGATGTTTCGCTTTCATCATGCGGCCTTATCTAGGCTCGTACAAATAGCTGAGGATATAGTGTGTGCCGTGGAGTCTTAACAGCAGAATACTCTGTCACAGTTAATCAGGAATTCATGAAGGAGCAAAGAGAACTGGTTTTGCAACTCCAAGTTATGTGAATGCAGAAGGAAAATGTTCCCCGTGTTATGACTGCTATGGTTAATATAGTGCATGGCAGATTCTTGGCTTCGTGGTTTGGGCACCCGGTAATTATCAAACACAAGAGGGTGAAGATGATAAAAAAAGAGAGGAGTACTTGTGTTCAGACTGAGCTGTAAGCTTTTCATTCTTCACTTCATCTCTTCCTGCATCCTTGTTTCCCTCCCACTTATCCCGTCACTCCTTTGAAACACTGAGCCAGTTTTAAGATATTAGAGATGTATACGAAGCAGCTGTGATGGAAGTTGTGTTTTCCTGCAAGTCGAAATTACAATATAGTGTTTTGAGCATTTCTGCCCCGTCACTTTGGCAATTGATGTTTGTTTAAACAGCTTTCACTTCCCTAGATTATGTTCACCCAGTTTCATGCAGATCGGTCAAACGGGGCATGAGATATGCCCATTCAAAGTTTGCAATTTCAATCGGTTGCTATAGCGCCCCCCTTTGGCCAATTGATGTAATATTGCTCATTCACTTCCCATGACCGTCTACCACTGTGCCAAATTTCACATGGATTGACCAAGTCAGTGAGGAGAAAAACATGGAACAGACACACACACAGACACACAGACAGAGTTTTTATCATTATATCGTAAGACTATAAGTTATAATAATTGTAAGGGTCTAGATTTAAATCCTGCACTGATGAACTGAAATTAAGCAATTAAAGGTCCAGTGTGTAGGATTTAGGGGCCAGAACCAGCCCGTCAGAGGATCCAATCCGATCCACTGGATGACTTTGCACACCTATAATCACGTTGTTTTTCGTGGAGGCATGAAGTTTTCTTTACAAATTCAAGGTAACATGGCATGATTAGCCATAGGTGTAAATGTGAGGGTGGGTGTACCTGCCTCTCGCCCAATGTCAGCTGGGATTGGCTCCAGCACCCCTGAGACCCTGAAGAGGATAAGCATTTATGAAAATGGATGGATGGATGGCATGACTAAATCATTTACAAATGGTAAATAGTGAGTGAAATATTTCTTTAAAAAGACAACTGTAGCTCAAGTAAGAGATGCAGGATATAGTTTTTGAAAGAGACATAAAGAGACAATGCATTCAGTGTTTTAATTATTCTCATCATGTAATAAGGTCAATGGGAGCAAACTCACCGGCCATCAGATTATACTTTGATGACATCAACAGATGACAGTGCTATCAAAACTAAAACTTGCTCAAGGAAGACGATGCCTTCTGACTTTGGAATAAGAACTGTCTTTTGTCTCACCCTGATCCACAGACAGGTCAGAGGTCAGGTTCAGCCACAGAGCAGCAGCCCTGAAACGTGAAGGGATTCAGTTTCAGGATGCTTCAGCAGGGCGGATGCTTTTTGAATCCTCTGTGCTGAAGTGTCTCTACCTTACCACCCAGGTGCCTGTAGCACCCGGCAGCGTGTTTTCCTGAATTAGACTTGCAGAGAAGCTGCAACTGACACATGCTGTCAGGAGGGTTTACTACAGTGCATGTCCTGACACAGGCCCTTTGGAACGGCAAAGCTGCGAGACACATACACAGTTTACTTGGGATTTGATATTGCAGACAAGTCTATTAAAGAGAGTCGAATTTTTAAATGTGATGTACAAACTGTAAGAACCGTCAAAAGCAAAGCACTCCTATATGCATGATTAGTTTCTCTTCCTGAGCTCTGCAACACAACTATTTCTTCATTCATATTCCATTCATTCCTCTCCTTTGCTGTCATCAAATTAACATAGCCAGTGTGCCTGCAGCAGCACCCTTAAAGGAATGATGAGCGGCTCTTATTATAACCATGTTACTGTTCTATAAACAGTAAATGACTGCACACAAAGAAAGATCCGGATTCCGCAGGAGAGCGCGTCTTTAACCTCAGACATGCATCTCCAAACAAAAGCAGTCGTATGCCGTGTCATAGCATAACGCTTTGTCATCAGTGGAGCATGCTGTATGACTGCAGACAGCTTTATTATGTGTGTGTGCATCAAGGTGTGCACTGTTTGCGTGATTCTTAGAGAGAATAATGGCGATGATAACAGCTCTTTATCTTCTGGCTGATGTGTCAGAGGGGTTTGGTGACCTGAAATTTTTGCGTTGGCGGTTCTGCCATCGTCACTCATCACTTCACACAGACTAAAAGTAGCACTGGCGTTAACACTTGAAGACAGTCTTATTCATATTGAAGTCAGTTGCATTTGGATTGTAGCAGAACAGGTGAGAAGGACACAGTATCTGATTCTGCACATCAAATACTTAGTTACTACACTTGAATGTCTGAGCTTCACTGTGCAGAATGATAAATGTGCAAAAGTTTGACTATAAGGCTGTTTTTACATTCATCTGCTGAGGGAGAAAAGTTTCTCTGTATTTACATTTCATGTAGTTTTGGACAAACAATCAGGATGTTGTGATATTGCAACAAGTTTGGGAGTCAACTGGTCCTATATGCATATTCTGCCAGCTTTACACCAGACAACTTCTCAAGCAATTTAATGGTTACAAATTTCTTCTGTTGTATCAAAATCATGAAAGTTTTACATCAGTTGGTGCTCGATCTCCTGGTCTCGATTGTTTAGTGTAAGGTGATCATAAAAGTTTGATCTATCTAAGGTTGGTCTTTTTCTCGTCTTTATGTTCTGACAAAATGAAACGTGTAATGTCATCGCAAGTTTTAGCCTTTGCTCATGCAGACACTGAAATTAAAAGACGTGAATATTGTCAACAACCAATAGCTGCGCTCTCTCCAGCACCAAACAGGAAGCAGCAAACTGGGTAGACAGGAAACACGGAAGGGATTCCAGGAGGTGTGAGAACATGAACAAGTCTCGGTTCTCTTGTGTGGAAAAGGAGGAGAAACTGGTGGAGTTGTGGCGTGAACAAGAGTCTGTGTTTAAGTCAGCGTGTATCTGAACTACCAATAGCGCTAATTCCTAATTTTTGAAATGGTTCGCATCTCATTCACACAGTCTCCTGTCACTAACCAACAGAGGCTATTAGCGAGTTAATCTAAAATGTAAAGTCTGAATGCAAATACAGATTATCTTTACAGATTATACTGATGCTGAATTAACAAGATTACTGTCAACATATGATGCCTTTAAAGCTGTGGTTCTAGAGTTATGTGTGTTGGCGACCATGTAAGGGACTGTTAATATGTCATATTTGATGTTGGAGTTTGGTGTTATATTTTCCACCACAAGCAGGTTGTGAAATAATCTTCAAAGTAATCTAGCTGTAGCTTTGCAAATAGTGATCCAGCAAGATCCCCAGTCTTTGTGCAAACTGAAGACTCACATTGTCTTTGATGTAAGAAGGTGTCCGACTATAGCCTTTGAGCAGTCATTTCAAAGTCTTTAAGTGTATGGTAAGCATTACAAAAGCACAATGTGGAGACTTGAAATCTTTAGCAACACACACCAACAGTAGACTTTTTAGTGAGGTGAAGAGTGTATCCAGCTGTTGAACTTTATAAATTAAAATATTTGAATAGGTAAAAACTCATTTCTCAATGAGTGAGGAGGAGATTTTTTTTTACCAGTTAACTGATCTTTCGAGGGAAAACCATATCAGACACAAACTATTTTTCACAGCAGAGTATTTTTATTTGTCTTAAACAATGTCTGTAGGAGGCCTTTAAATGTCTAAATCTAAAATGTATGACTGCAGTTTGCTTTTAAATTTTCTCGCTGTTTTGATCTTTTATTAGTCGTTACATTTGCCAAAGCACCACCATGTGGAAAGCACTCGATGTTTTGGTTTATAACTTGCAAGCTGTGGAATATTTCAGGATTTGGAGGCCTAATGCTGCTTCTTGAATCAAGACGTATCAGTCAGTGTAAGACGTTTCCACCTAAACAGATTTTCCCGTCATTTTTTAAGGTTTGGCCCAAACAGAGAAACACTGCACCAACAAGTATCAACGGTTACCTAATTACTTGTACGCTGATTCAAAACACTTCAGAATCACACATCAACCTGTGGTTTACAACAAGACAAGGCAGATTGAGAGAGATTTATTCTACACACTCAAAAACCCATTGTATTCCATGCTTCCTTGCCACACATCTGTTAGAGTCAGTGGTTGATTTGTATAAAACAAAGAAAAGCATTAGAAACATGCTGAGAGCTTGTATTTGCAGACCAACAAGTTGAGACATGGCACTTGTTGTTTATTTGTGTGACTAACAGGATAGAGGTTTGATCTTTCTTGAATGTGCCGCCAAGGCTGGACAACAAAATACTCAGACTGGTATATTCTGGTTGATATTAACTGCTCTTGAAGTCCCAGTTTTGGTTCTTAAAACACCAAACTTGTGTTCGCTCTTTCTGTCAATAGTCAACCTCTCTGTCCTGTACTTTTCGTTCCCTCTCTTCCATTTGTGTTTAATAAAGACAGCTTTTGAGAGAGTACTGCAAATTCTTGTCAAGCTGACAGACTCTGACCTCATATGTTATGAGGAGAGGGGGATAAATGGAGGAGACAGAGGGCAGAGAGGGAACGGAGGCATGGGGCCGGAGGTGCGCCCCTGACTTTAATAAAACATCTTAGGTTTCTCCTCAACTTCCACCTCAGGAGTTCTGGCAAGGGCAGGAGTGCAAGAGTTTACCAACACGGGCCAGGTTGGAGGGGGGAGGGAGGCGAGAAGAAAAAGGTGTCCATTTTATGACAAGTGGTCAGGGAACTATTGGCAACAGGATGCAGCCTAATGCACATGAAGACAATCCTCACTAAACTATCTACCATCTCTTACTCTATGGTAGGGACATTACAGTTTCCAAGGGTTTGAAAATGCTGCCACTTTTTCTATCATTATTCCAGCAAATGATATTCCAAAGACTCTTGATTTTCATTAGTTTTTATCTTTTTCGGCCTGAGTGAAACTCCCCTTTGACTGTTGCCAGGGTCACTCTCAAGTTTCAGTCATTGTGGCTCTTGGAGCATTTCACACCACATTAACCCATCCAGAATACACCAAATGAAATCAAACAAGTTGGGAAAAAAAAAGTCCTTTGGGGCTCCAACTGGTCTGGAGTTGAAGGTCACAGTCTCCAGACGTAATCTCAACATATGACTGAGTCATTTTTGCCGGAAAATAAAACAAATACCAGCCAAGTGCACAGTATTTGCACAATTGTGTTGCTTCATATGCAGGTAGAAACACATGGATAGTTTTTCTTTGGAGTAAAATTCACATTACATGACAAGAAAAGGAAAAGAAACAAAATATCATCTTGCACAGCGAAGTCCATCACATCATTTATCACAGCACTACTCCCGTTGTAGCCAAAGGCACTAAATCACGGTTTCACAGACCCGACTTTTTTCTTCATCTGCATAGACAGAACTAAAAGGAAAATGAAGTTGGGAAAGAAGGAGGAGAGACCGTTTGGTTGATAAAACTTTGTGCTGTAATCGTGACTCTTTACCTTCAATCAAAGTCGTGGTGGCCCTCTAATTTCCTGCATTCCTCTATGTGCCGCCCATGGTTTTGGTAACACAGTGAGGCAAATATGTGATTGAGAGTGCATGTGCAACACACACAGCATATTTACCTTGGATATGTTTGTATGTAGAAGCCGTGTGGTGCTGCGAGTGCCGAGCTGCGTTACTGCAGACTGGGTTTCACGGGCTAAGGACCGTGTCATAAATACAGGGAAGAGGCTGAATGGGTTTCTCACTCAGCCCCAGGAAGGGTCACCCTGGGTGGGCTGTGGGTCCTGATCCCCGGGGTGTCTGCTGATCAAGGACAGAAAACAGCAAATTCACTATGATGGAGCAGTCGTGTAACTGTTTGTTTATATACATGTAGAAGCTAAGGTTTGTTGATTGGGTAAGGTGTGCGGGTAATAAACGAAAGTCTCTGGTATTTATTTTTGAGCGAATAGCTTTAGGAATTAGATTAAGAAAAAATTCTTACAGAACTTCCGTTTATTCCTCAGTAATGATGTCATTATGTCTCAATTTGTTTCTTCTGTAAAGCCTCACTTTAATTGAGACACGCTTAAAGCCAACAGTGATAACACCAACTATTTTTCATCTCTCTTATGTCTTTCAGGGTTTAAGGCCTGACGTCACCATGCTGCCTTACTTCCTGCTCCTCTTCCTTTCATCTGGTCTGGTGTTATCCTCTGACTGCCCGGCTGACTGTTCCTGCATGGCCCAGGACTCAATATTCTGCATTCATCGACGCTCCAGCACTGTGCCTCGCGTCCCCGCCACCACCCAAAATTTATACATCTTCCAGAATGGCATCGACACTTTGTCCCAAGACGACTTCAAAGGCCTGGGGGAGTTGCAGTTGCTAGACCTGAGCCAGAACGAGCTGGCGGAGATGCCAGATGGTGTGTTTGAGATGCTGGCAAAGCTGAAAAACTTAGATCTCTCCTCTAACCACATTACACACATTTCCAAAGGCAGTTTTTCTGGGTTGGTCCAGCTAGAGAGGCTGTATCTCCACGCAAACCGCATTCAGAGCATCCATTTGGAAGCTTTTGATGGTTTAGAGATGCTACTGGAACTCAAGCTCCAAGGGAACCAGCTCACCTCTCTGCCATCCCTTCATTTCCCCAGGCTTCTGCTTCTAGATCTGAGCTACAACAACATCCCAACCCTGGGACCCTCAGACCTCCAGACTCCCCACTTGGAGGCCCTTAAGGTGGCCTCTCTGGGGCTTACATCTGTGGATGAGGATCTCATAGCCTCACTGGGGAACCTTCATGAGCTCGACATCTCCACAAACCAGTTAACTGAGGTTCCCCAGGCCCTAAAGCAAGACTCCCTCAAGGGGCTGATCAAGCTCAGCCTGGCTGCCAACCCATTGGGTGAGCTCAGGGTGGAGGACTTCCAGAAACTGAGTGGGCTTCAAGAATTGGATCTAAGTGGACTTAATCTCCAGGGATTTTCCCAGAGTTTCTTCCAGACCTTCCCTAGGTTGGGTCAACTGACAGCAGCTGAGAACCCATTTAACTGCTTGTGTCCATTAGCCTGGTTCCCTGTCTGGCTGAAAGAGAAAGAAGTGAATCTTGGGAGGCCTGAGGAAACCAGGTGTCACTTCCCTCTAGTCAATGCTGGAAAAATGCTTTCAGCGCTGGAACACAAAGATTTCGGTTGTCCACCGACCACCACAGTGCTGATTGGCTCCCCCATTGGAAGTACTCCTGTTCCCCAGATGCCCACCACATCTCCAGACACCATCCATACCAATGCTATTCCTCCTCCTCCTCCTCCACCCAGCGAGGCAACCGTCTCCTCAAAAACAGACAGCCCCCTTTCACCAGAACCTCCAGTTTCCCCGAGCTCCACCAGTGGAGAGATAGGGGAGCACATCTGCCCACCAAATATCTGCCTTAATGGAGGCACTTGTAATTTTGACCCATTGGGGCAACTCGGCTGTCTTTGTCCCTCGGGGACCTCTGGCCTCTACTGTGAAAATGTGGACGAGGTTCCTGAGCCACCGAAGCCATCAGCAACAGAAGTGTTGCTAGTTGCCCCTGCAATGCCAGCTGAACTCGATGCTATCAGCTCACGGCAGGTCACCTCCACGTCTATCCTTCTTGACTTGCACCGTTTCATTGAGACACGGCCACACATCCGTGGCATCAGGTTGACCTATCGTAACCTCTCAGGACCCGACCGCCGCCCCATTATCCTGAGTGTACCAGCTTCTTACCCTGAGTACACTTTGCGTGGTTTGAGACCCAACTGTACCTACTCAGTCTGTGCCAGTCCTCTGGGTGAAAGAATCAACTCTAGGGCAAACAGCTCAGCTGAAACAGGGTCGTGTACAGAGGCTCGCACAGGGGTCCCACAGACATCTTCACAGTCCAGGGTGGAGACACTGAGCCCGCTGACATACACTCTCATTCCCGCCCTGGCTGCACTGGCACTGGTGCTGGGGTTGGCCGTGGTGGCTGGGACAATCATTTGTGTCCGAAAGAGAAGGCAGGCCCAGGCAGAAATGGAGCTAGAGCTGGGCCCAGCAGATCCTGATCCCATGGAATTGGAGGGCATAAAGGCCTGCCTGGAGAATGGGGGAAATGGCACACTACCCCACAAACAGCCTGAGATTGACCGCTGTCACACTCCTCAGCCGCCTCCATCTTTGCAGCAAAATGGAGGTTTGGACTATGAAGTACCCTTGATGCAAGGACACTGCCCATCAAATAACAATCTAGCATCCTTAAAGCCATCATATTTCTAAAATGCAATAAAATACACTTGGAAAGATTTTGAAGAGAGAGGGCTTGCCCATCAGGAGATCCTGCTATGGCTCACTTAGTGGTTAAAAATCAAATTTTCATTCCAATATCAGATATCCACAATTTGAAAAGTGGCACTTACTGTCCAAATGATAACACTGCCGACTGGATCATCTATTTTAGAAATACTGAAAGATGAATTTAAGATTACAGCATATTGGAAATGTGCTAAACCACTGTGGGACAATGATCAGGACGTGGTTTACAGTCATCTAGCAGAGTTTAATGGTGGTGAAACCGAACTAAGTGATTAAACTAAGTGCAATCGACTAGAAGGGTCTTAGTAGCAGACTGAAAACGGAAGTGCCTTTTTGCATTGACACAGCTGTAACCAGTGGCTCATTTTAAAAAGAAATCTTTGTTTATATAAAAGAAACTATACGAATGAACTGTAATCCTATTGCTGGATTTGGGAGATACAGAATGGGGATAAGTGCCCCAGTGTTTGGGCTACAGAACTGGAGGAAGTGACAGTGGTTTAAATGAAAACAGTGATGCAGATGTGATTCCTGGACCTCATGTCCTGGTACTAAATGGGTTTTTCGACCAACTCCAACTGCTCCATGGGGATTATTAAAAAAACTTGCACTGAAAAGAAATATTTCTTTTCCTTTCCAGTGTCCCAGTCACGAACTGCCAAAAGACTGATGGTAGCATTAAGAAATGCAATGACACAAAAACTTTGAAAAAATACTTCGCAAAGCTCGTGATAGGCTGACCTGTCTCAACATCATATTTCGCCGTTGACATTATCTAATCTGAAAGAAAACTTCAAGTGTCCTCACATGTGGAGCTGGATTCTTCAGTGTCAACAGATCTACCATAATTCTCTCCACACATCCCAAAGCTTTTGGCTCCGTGAGAGATGAATTTGCTGTGAAAGATAAATGGACTGAATGAAGAGCCATTGAGAATGGACTTTGCCGGCATTGTTCTGCACCGTGATGGGAAAGTTGTTTTGTCTAGTTTATATCATGATATTTTGTTTTTGTTGTGCATTTTTTTTGTATTTTTGTTGTTTTTTATGCTGTTGATGTCCATACAGTATTGCTATTGTTGCAAGTTGAAACTTTTTTTTTATTTTTCTCCCTTGAAAAAGCCTCCTTAATTCATCATAGATTCTGTCATTTTCTTTTTGCATATTAGGTTACATGTTGCTAAAGCTTTCCAGAGCTACTTGCAGCGAGTGATGAGTAAACACTAGCTTAGATTCTTGAGCTAAAAGCACTAAAACAACCAACTATAATCACATAACTACTAAAAAGTTTTCATGTAAAGACTAAATTTAAACAGTTTTCTTTACATCATGCACAGAATGCTTTTGTATGAGGTTCGCCAAAATATGTCTGAGGAGTTCACCAAGTGAATGTAACTATCAACTGTCAGACACTTTATATTCTCTGCGAGGTCTGCCAACGCTACACAGGGACAAGCCACAGACTGTTTTTGACAGCCAGAGCTCCCAAAATTGTGTTCAAAGGCCTTTTTGCCACAGAACCCACTCCTATAAAGCAGCACACGCGCGCCGAGAAAAGAAAGCAAGTTCAAAGAGCTCCGAGGAAACTTGCTGTGAGTGTCAGTGAGTTTTAGGCACTAGTTTCCTCTTGGCTGAACCATTTCTGAGATATGGTCTAGACAGGGTCCCCCTCTAGCTGTTTGTTCTCACACACCCTCTCTCTGGCTCCCTGTGCCTCCACTTCAACCATCCACTGTGTTTTGGTACAAAAAGATTATTGGCATGTGTGTTCAGAGACTGTTTTGCTTGTTTACAGCCAACCAGACTGTGAAATGCACCGGCTAAGTGCACCGTTCTGATGTATTTGTTCTTTTTTTCCCTGTCTGAGGTTGGGAATGTCACAAGCTTTTAGTGTTACTTTTCTTTTTATATATATATCTTTTCCTTTCATGAGAAAGAATCTTAACTTGCAAAGTATAATAGGTTTACAGAGACGTGCCTTAGCAACATTCGTGCAGAGCCTTACTGACATCTTGTAGTGTCATATTACATGCTGATGTGTATTTCAAGAACAAAAGGGCCTTTATGTTGTCTCACAAGATATTGCATTATATTACATTACAAACTACAAATGAAGAAACATGAAATGTAATGTAATCTGTTTTTAAGAAGACCTTCCTTGGTTCTTGGTGATCTACAGTAACAGCAGAAAGCTTGGATGACTGGGTTTTATCAGTTTTTTCAGGTGTGTGTGCGTGTGTGTGCGTGTGTGTTTTACTTCCACTTCTACAGTACGTTGTCTGCTTTATAATTGAGTCCATGCACTACACTCCAGCACTGTCCAAAATCAACTTACCATTCTCTGGCTTCTCTACTTTCTTCGTTCTGTCAATATTCCAGCATAAACACAGACGCAGATGCTCATATATCAGCTCTCCAACAATATATCAACTGGAAGACTCTTTGTATCGCTTTGGACAGTGAGAGGAGCAGGAAATGTTTGAAATATTTTCAACATGCTTGTTGCAGAGCCTTCCCTGTTTATTTAGGGAAGCTTGTCTTTTTTCCTCGTTTAATGTTTGTCAATTATGTCAATTACGTTTTTGTTTTTGCCAGAATGCTGAGAAAAAGAACAGTATTAAAAAGATTTAATGTTAAATCTCACTGTGCTTTTGGCGAATTTTGTTGGCTTAATGATTCAAGTCATTTTTATATGGTTTTATAATGCAGTATATGTACATGGTTATGTGTTTTCCTCCTTGTGGATCTGAGGAATTCAGGCCCATTTGAGGCTGTAAGTCAGGTCTGAATGTTGTCATAGAGCAAAGTTAAACATAAAAACAGAGCAAAGTTTTCCAGTAACAACAGAATCTTATTACGCACAGCCTGTATCTTTCAATACCTCATTACACTCATACACACACACACACACACACACACACACACACACTAACCTCAACCACAAAATGATTACTTGTGACGTTATGAAGGTTTGTGGATGGAGGTCATTTTCTGTATTTTCCGCTAATAGCCAAGAACAGATGCCAGTGGAAAATATTACCAAATAACACACAGTTTCCAAATAACAGATATTACATAGTTTTGCTGCTTTTAGCTACTGGCTGCTTGCTTGTTGATTTAGCATTTTTATATCTTACTCCGCAGTAAATTGCAATGAAAACAGTACAACAGGACACGTCCAAAGTTACGTGCAAGTTTTAAGGGCAGAACACTGTTTTGTGACATTTGGTTAATTTTTACGACCAAGTAAACATTTAGATCATTAATTCACATATAAACAAAAGGACAGCTAACACAGGCTCTGCCCTCTACTGGACCTTCGAAATAATACTCTCCACAATCACAAGACATATTTACCCATGGAAATTTGCATAAACATAGCCAGCCAATCAAGACTTTACCTGAATACATGCAGAGCTCACAGAATGAACAAGAGCTGTAACGGCATCTGCTATTTTCTTACTCTCTTCAGCGACAGCAATTTCCCTCTGTCTTCTGACCCTCGTGAGGTTAGGCCATGGCTCCAACCAGTCTGGTTGCATATTACCCAGGTTGGCTGGGCCCCCTACTTCTCTGCTACAGCGCCCTAGGTTATAAAGAAGTAGGCGTGCTACTGCAGCTAACTGTTAAGGCCCATTTATGCTCAACGTTAAATACGGATCCAGATACGGACAGAGCCTTCCGTCCGTGCTCCACGTTCATTTTGTCCGTATTTCTGCACGTTTTCATAAAGCTTACGGATACGGGCCAAATGGAGCAGTACCACCGGAAACCATGGGGGCAGTGTTGCTGTCACTACCTAATACGTAGGTCTAGTGAGACAGGAAGAAGAAATAATTCTCCGTCCTTCAGTCGCGATGTATTTAACAGCCTCACCGACCACCGCCTTCTACAACGCCGCCTCTGTTTTTGTCGTTTATGCAAGAGGTACATTATCAATATCTCCTCCACAGTCGCCATGTTTGTTTTTGAGTTTGTTGTTGTCATAAACGTTTGACGCTGGGCTGCCCCCTGGTGGATAAATTGGTTAACATCCATGCCAACGGAAAAAGACGCATGGAAGTATGTTGGCAGTGACGATAACGTCGTTTGAAACGGGCGTATACATTTTCGTACGTAAAGGGAGCATAAATGGGCCTTTAGCCAGTCAGGATTAGTGTGGCTGGGTCGATGTTATGTCCTGACAGGGCATTCATTTATTTGGTTTCACCCAGTGTACCCACAGAGTCCAGTGGAGGGCGGAGTCTGTCTGAGATAGAGCAAAGGTTACAATATTGTAACCCTAGTCCTATTGATACAGGCTGAGCCTCGCACCTACATCGCTAGTTGAAGAGAGTTTAGGATAGCGGATGCCTATGACGTATACTGTGGGCTATGCGCACATTCGAGTAGGCACGTCCTGATTGGCCGGCTATATTTATACAGATTTCAGTGGGCGAATGCATGCTTGTAATTGGAGAGTATTACCATAAAGCCTGTAAAGGCTCTGCCTGTGCTAATGGAATTAGGGTTACAATATCGAAACCTTTGTTCTTGTTCAGCACTGTGTCACTGATCAGTATCCACGGTAAACAAATAAAAACAAGAGTGACTTCACTGTTAAGGTATGTTTGCTATGACATGAAAGTAATGGAGCTGCAGTCCACATTGAGTTTTCCACAGAGCTTTTCAAAGTTTAAAAAAAAAGGCTGACGTGTTTTGGATGAATAATTTATTTAATGGGCCTTTTGGTTTGTCAAAGCAGGAAAAGCACAGGTGAAACTAATTACATTAATTATGGCCACATGCTGCTTAAGCGTCCCAGTAAGGCACAACAGAGAGCCAGCATGTAGAAATGCCAGGGCCCTGAGTGACACACCTGAACGGCATGCAGACATTATGTTAGTAATTACACCTGGGCTAAAGTTTCGGCTGAACCAATCTTAGTGGGAGGAACCTTTCCTATTCAGTGTCATCAATTCCTTTGTTCAAATTTGCAAATAGGTTGAGAATGTGTTATGATCACATTGGATCAAGTATATGTAAAGCTGCACTCATGCAAAGTCAAACCACTTGATTTTTAAGTGACGACTGTCTCACAATGCAAAGCACAATGGAAATGAAGGGACAATGGTACCAGGAAAAGTTAAACTCAGCAACTGTTTGAATGCATGTGTTTCAGATTTACATTTTGTGTACCGACTGCCAAAATATTGACTGTCAACATTAATACAGTGTTTGTAGGCTATATGGTATTTGGACACAGTTAAAAAGAGCAGAGCTTATTCTATGAAGCCTTCTCAGATATAACTCGATTTAAATACTAAGTTGCTAAGCTGTCTTCAATCCGACAGACCACAGTCACAGTTTGCTGGTTCAATGTGACCAAGAAAAGCAGCTGAAAGTCAATACAGACAAACAAATACTATATATATATATTTATGGAACAGATTATACCCTTTCAGTTTCTAATGAAAAGGAGATTAAAATTGAGGGGATTCTTTGAAAGAGCTGCAGGACTGACAGCAGCCACTGTGGCTCAGCAGGCGGGTTTTTTAGATTATCATCGTGAATTCCACAGAAAATTACTAGGGGGAAAACATTTTTGTTTGGTTGTTTTGTGTGTTTGCTAAAACAAGAACCACTTTTGAAGGGTGTGGCCTCTGTGGCAGTCAGGAGAGAGAGATTTCTGTTTTTAGGATTCAGCAGAACAGTTAGTAGTGTACACAAAGTCAAATTAAACCTAATAAAATATAATAGTGCAGAGTGATCTAAAAGTGAATTGAAGAATGTTTGCAGCTGCCTAGAAGATTCTTGGTTGACTCCTTTGGTTTAGCCTCTGGATGAAAGAACTGAGTGAGAATATTTTTCCCATGGTTCATTCTTTACCGCCAAATAAACCTTAAAGAATTCACTAAATCATCACCTGCCTCTCAGGGTTGATCAGAGATAGTGGTATTTAGTAATTACTTAAAGGGATAGTTCAGATTTTTTTTGGAAGTGGGTAATATGGTATCTCTAGTCACTGTGTTACATCACACCCCCGTCCTTCAGAGCCTCCACTAGCTTCCTGTCCCACAACGCATCCAATTCAAAGTCCTTCCCCTCATTTACAAAGCCCTCCATAACCACGTCCCCTCCTTCCTCACTGACCTGCTCCACCAACACACTCCCTCCCGCAGCCTCCGCTCCTCTGATGCCAACCTCCTGAGTCCACCACTCAGGACTAAGCTCTGGACCTGGGGCCTTCTCCATAGTGACCCCTACCTCTGGAGCTCTCTCCCCAAACACAATTGAGACTGCACCGACGTCTCCCGATTCAAATCACTTATCAAAACCATAGATAGTATAAAAATATGGACGTAGTCACCGTGACGTCAACCATTGGTTTCTGAGGAGCTGGTTTGAAGCTCAAAGTATGGCTCTGGCCATCTGGCCATCGCCATCTTGGCCAATCAAAAATGGGCAAAGAGGTGGGCCAAATGAAGCCTGGTTGCTTAAAAATGCCCACCTCGCTCGAAGCTGCTAAGTTAGCTAAGGCTAACAAGCTACGCTACTTTGGCTAGCCCTGTGGTGTTGGCTGCTCCCGCTCACGCTCCCCCTTGGTGCCAGCTCCCTCACGAAACAAAATATCCAAAAGGCACAAACACGGCTGAAAGGTCAATGACTTAGCAGAGATGATGTCTAGCAGACAGCCAGCGGCTAGTTAGCCACTCGTGATGGCACCACCTGTCTCTCAAAGTGACCAGGCCCTTAATTATGCACAACTTTAAGCCTTAATAAAATTTAAACAGAGCAATTTATTTCTGCTGTAAAGTTGAGCATTTTAACATGGGGGCCTATGGGGACGGACTCGCTTTTGGAGCCTGCCTCAAGTGGCCATTCAATGAACTGCAGTTTTTGGCACTTCTACATTGGCTTCACTCGTCATCCCTGGAGGCTGCCGCTTCATCAAAACTCATGTTTTGTGTATTATATTGTATTGTCTTTTGTGATCGTTTTTACCAAATGTAAAGTGTTTTTGAGTACCATGAAAAGCGCTCTATCAATAAAATGCATTCATATTTCGATTATTATTACATACAGTAGGTGTCTGTCGGCATGCCCCCGGTTTGGAGAAGCAGCAGAAGTACTGACACAGAAGCTAAGCAATGCACTGCTGTGGATGTACAGCCCATTCCAACAAGAAGGTTGTTAATGGCTTCAGTTCCCCATGTATGCTCGCATCAAAGCCCCCAGACTTCACTGGCAAAAAACAACAATTTCGGCTCAATGAACACAGGAGCTACCAGTTAGATAGTTTGTGTTATCTAACACTAAACCCTTTTAAACTGTTTTAGTTTTTTACATGCCAACTGACATCTTCTGCAGAGATGTAATACACTGACTATGGATAAATATCTTCAAAAGAGCAGAGCTAACCCTTTAATTGCATTTTAAATGTGGCAGGCTGTAGAGTAGATAAATAGCAAAAGAAAGATTTTGAATAAAATAGTCTCCCTCTTCTGAAACCTTTAATACTACAGGGACTGTCTGTAAAATGTCTGATTGTAACTTCAGAGGAGGAATGCTTGAAACAACATGTTTAACTAATGACAAAACAGTGTCTGGGACAATATGTTACCCCAGAAACATAACAGACAGTGCAACGCTTGGATGCCATTCGATGCCATGCTGTCTCAACTTGTCACGGACATGGATACAAGCAATTTGTTGTGTTGAGCTGGAAAAGGACATTTTCTCTGTTTAAATTACAGAAACAGACCCAACAGATGAGATCAGCTGGTAGCTAGGCAGCAGCTACTGTTGCAAGTTTATGCTTGGGCTATTTTGCAGCACTGGACTGCAGACACGGAAATGGGGGAAAAAAAAGATGTCTAGCTTGTAAGATAAGGTCTTTCCTTTTTTTTTTCAGCGGAAGGATTAAAAAATATGAGAGCCAATGTGAGCAGTTAGACTCTGATGAGGATCACTAAGCCCCTGTTTTTATAAGGAAAATAACATTTCCATCGTTGGCATCGGGCAAAGAAACTAGATTTTAATCATGATGAAAAACTTAGTCTACAAGTCTGATTGTGTTAAGGCAGGTAACTCTGGGGTCACTCCTATGTTTCCTGGGTTCTATGTTCCCCAGATTTATATACTAGATAATGGGAACCTGAAAAGCTCAGTATTCACTTAATATAACGTGGGTTAGGTTAGGGGACTGAATCATTAATACGAGCAATGAGATTGCTGTGGCACAAGTCTTTGGCTAAATATAGAGAAGGCCAAGAAGGGAAAAAGGCCAAGTTAGGGTTGGAAAAGAAGTCTATGGCCAGGTTTATTTTCCATTTCTAAACAGTTTAAGGTTAGGTTAAAGGTATGATTAAGGTGATATATTATTACTTACATTTACAATTACTAACTATTCTCATCTCCACACAAGTTAAGTTTAAGAAAGAGGTCAAGAAAGAGGCTCCAAAACCTTCACACACTCATAATCATCAATTTTAATCATACATTTTAACCTTTTTTTGACCCTTCATCTGATATGTCTTGTGTATCAATATGCAGAGTAGACCTGAGTATTTTAGGGGCAGAGAGTGACAGGAAATTGGTGTGAAGGGTGGTTGATTGGTTGATTGGTGTGTTGAAATACTGAACTGGGGAACTTAGGACCCTGGGAACACAGATAGGCTCTCGGTAACTAGCTACAGGGCTCCTGCGGTCATGGAAAACCCCTAAAAGTCATGGAATTAGTCAAAGTTTTGTTGTGCGTAATGCAATTGTTACAGTAATCTTCCGTAGATAACCTGCCACATAATCAAACTTTACAGCATATTAATTTTCTGCCACTTAATGTAGCTCTAATATGCATCAATGTATGACAGTGTTTAGTTTGCCGTTGTTTATGTTTCGTCATTTTCTGCCTGGGCTCGTCTTTCCTTTCCTGTATGCAGGCTAGGTGGATTTATCTGTGAATAGAGTTTGAATCCAAAACATGGGGCAAGTGGGGCAAGAAAAAAATGTGTCATAGGTGCTTAAAAAGTCATGGAAAAGCCTTACATGGCTCAAGCATTTTATAAAGTGTTATAGGAAGAAATTTAAGGTTTCAAATCTACTGCAAAGATAGCAAGCTTCTTAATGGCTCATCAGTCGATTAAAGGTAGGTGTAAAGTAAGAAAAAGATGACTGAAATACAGTGAGATTTTAGAAAAAGTCATGTTTTTATTACTAAACACCCACCCAAAGTGGATTTCTTCCCATTTGATAAGCAGCTGGCTGATATCTACCTCTGGATCATGGCATTATTTCCTATCTACTACTCTAAACTCTTTTCACTATGTAGTTTTTGGAAATGCAACACAGCAGTGCACAACAGGCCACACTTCTTCAATTACAAAATCCCTAAAAGACCCAGCAACACTCACAATCTGAGATAACCATTTACAAGCGTGCCTTAATGTCCTCAGGGGTTGCTTTGACTTTCTTAAAGCTACAGGTTTGATTGGACTGAACCAACACACCTAGTCAGTATAGACAGTCGATGCATGCATGCACGACGTAGGGCCACAAAGAGTCCCTAAATTAAAACAAACCCCAACTTCACAGCCCATCACCCTCATTAGCCCCAAAATGTGCTTCTCGTTTAAAGACCTTCCTCCGTGGACTGCCGCAGGGTGCTGAGAGAAAAGAAAGAGACAGAGAGAGAAAAAAGAAAGCAGGGGAGTTTGAGGGGGGAGGCTTGATTTATTTGAACAATCTGGTTGTAATGAAAGCAGTCAGGGCTTGCTGGGGGTGGATAGATGGAGTGTGCAGAGAAATGAGTGGGGAGGAAAGAGTGAATGGGGTGAAATCCAACTGCAGACAGATTGTTGGACTTGATAATGGTTTAAACGGACCCTACAAGCCTCTTAACCCTCCGGCTCTGTGCGTGCGTGCCGTGCATACATACTTCTATGTATACACTGTACCTAACTTACCATATTACAACCAAGAATTCCATATGCAACCCATTTGTGCTGCAATATATCTCCCTATCAATGCTGACATACCTGTGTAATATATATGGGCCAATGAGAGATAGAGGGGGAATGTTTACTACAGCTGCTAGCACACTAAAAGCATGGTTTATGTCTTTTGGACGTTGATTCATTTTGAAGAGCAAATTCTGGCTCAAAGAGTTTGGATGTCTCGGTTAAAAGGGAATCGCATACTTCATAGTGTTTAAAATCATTTACGAATGCACTAAACTGTTTGGCACTGATTCATAACACAGATCTATGGTCCTTTTCCGGAATGCATTTCTAATCTTTAAAGTGGATTCTGAACTGAAGTTTTATGTCCTGGTGTTTTTATCTTTGTCCCAGTCCCTGTGAATCCTCTAAAAAATTCTCCATATTTAAACAAGCTACGTAATTTGTCGATGCCGTTGAGAACGACACCTAGAGGCATTTTCTGATCTGATGCCACTGTCAGCAAGAAACCATTTGTCCGTGCCTTCCAAAACCAGTTGATTAGGTCACTTTGCTTGGGTTGGGGACCTTCGTTGGCATGGCTACAACAAATAAAAACACTTAGTTAAGGTCAGAACACCATCCTAGACATGGTTTAAAAAGACAACATTGACGATTGGTTGGAAACAGGAAATCAACAGCTGCTTCCTGTGATATTTTGTTCATGGTAAATTGACTGCACTTATATAGCGCTTTTGGGAGCAGCATTCTTGTGTTTCAAATACATGGGCCAGACATGGCCGTCGAACAGGCCTGGGGGGCTCTATCACTGTATAGTTCCTAGAGTACAAGGAGTTCAGCCCTCCCTGTGATTAGTGGACAACACCTCCCACCTATTGAGCCAAACTTGAGCAGTTGAGACTTGACTTAGACTACTCTGGAATCTGACTTACTCCAGACTCGACTGCCTAAAGACTTTCACATCAGCCTGGATCCAAGTACACTTCACCCTTAAGTCCAGTTCATTTGATTGGTGTGAGCCAGTCATGGTTCACTGATTTGTACCTGGGTCCACTCATAAAGGTGGTCTCAAGTACAGCTCTTATGCACTTGGGCACAATACTTGGGCAAGGCCATAGGTGACAGAAAAGGAAGGCAGGCAAGAGGATTGCTCTTAACACTGTCTCCAAAATATAAGCTATAGTAGGCATATTGCAAAGCTAGATTCCATAGATTTGGGATCTTGAAGTGAGCAAGCTCTTCCACACTGTAGCAACAACATAATCAAATGTCCAGTAATGACACAAGTGTACCCGGGTACAGGACAGTGTTACTGATGTGAAAACTGAGCAGCGCAGAACTGGAGAGGTGGGGCAGTTGTGCTTGCGACATGGTATGCATTAATCAGAGTATAAAAATGTCCTTAACTGACACCTAAAAGTAAAAGCACTTAAATCAAACCTGAGACTGGAGTCTTAAAGGATACGGCTGGTGATATTCCATATTTCCCTTAATGTCAACAAATCCAATGAAAACACTAAACCCAAGAAGTATTGCCTGCCTATTTCATTCGTCTGTACCACAGAGCTCCATTGCTGTCCAAAAAGTATTAAAAACACATCACTTAAGGCCCAGACACACCAAGGCAACAGTTGGCTGTGGGTCAATGTTGGGCTGTTAGTGAGCATCCATGACTGTTGTTAGCGCGGTGTGTCTCACACCGTTGCCCCTCTTTGCCGCTAATAGAGTTTATTTTGGCTAGTTTAGCATGTTGAATTGGCATCGGCCATTGCAGAGCCCGTTGGTGAATGAAATCACTCTGACTGGCAGTTCAGCTCAGCACATGAGAAGAGAAACAGAACTGAGGAAAGTTAAGAGGGAGTGAGACCAAAACAAACTTGGCTCCGTTGAGCCATTAAGCTGTTAAGCAGAAACAGTTTGTTATGGTTTGTGTTATTGTTCACTAGCACACGGTAAATATACATTGTCCTTTCAGCATTGGATTGTGATGATAATGTGCTAACTGGCTAATTCGCAACAAGACAGTCCTTTGGTTTCTGTTTATGAATGACGATTACAGACATAGATGACGTGAGGCGATGCAGCAGGAAGCTTTCATCGCCACTAGTTCCCTGAAGTTGGTTTGGTGTTTCTGGAACTAAAGCCTCACATGTTCCTTCATTAACACAGTCAGTTTAGTTTAGCTGATCCCATGTACACTGTCCTGCTTCAGCAGCACAACAAGCATGTATTAATTCATCGCTTAAAATAGTCCCCGACAAACGCACTAGGTCCTGTACACTAAGAACCATAGGCTGAGGGCTGAATGAGAGCTATAGGGAAGTCAGTGGAAAGCAATCTAATGGATTATAGTATTTTTGTGTAATTTGTCGACACTGAGGGAAAAAAATACTGAAAATTTATACAATTCAGAGTTTGAAGACTTGCATCTGGACTCCCATTTAGACTTGATCTGACAGATGTGATAATTGTTTTGATCTTGTCTTAAATGACCTAAAACAAGTCAAGTTGACATTTAATTAAAACACCCAATAAGAGAATTGCCTTGCTCATTTCCTTTCAGTATCTAAATGTACAGTTTACTGGAACTTACCTTTGAGATTGAAGAGGACCAGACTGAACACTGATGGTCACAAAAGTGTTTACGTCACTGCTTTTAGACAAAATTAATGACTTAAAGAGCTGAACTGAATCAAGACCAAGTGCAGGCTCACTTTGTAGTTCTTTCCAAAATGGCTTCCCACACTGTGGGTTCAGAGCTCATGTTCCTTATTCTCATGAGAAAAACACAGTGGATAAAGCTGTGGATGGCTTTTTTCCTCTGTGAAATGCCATACAATGTTTAATTAAATTAGCTTTAATTGCCATTCATTTGCCCATGGACCAAAGGTCTCCTCTTACCCAGGGCCCTTAATGACTTCCATGTTCTCTGGGCAGAATTTTAAGTTAAATGAACAGTCTTTAACACAGCGCAACACAAGACCACCCGAGATCTTGCAGATCGTTGAAGCTGTTTGCTAAAAACATTTTCCGAAAATATGTGAAGTGGAGTTCTTGTCATCTCGTGATCTACTGTTGCTAATGGAAGAAATTAAATGTGAGGATGGAGAAAGCAAGAATGAGACAGATGACAAAGGAATTTGAATGTTTCTGTGGTTAAACAGTCATCTTCTTGTCAAATGAAACAGCCTCGCTCTTTTCTAAAAAGGTTGCGGTATGACAAAAAGAAGAAGCGACAAACGAGAACAAAACAAGATCCGTAAATTGTCCTGGAAATTTGAGAAGAAAGCAGGAACAAGGAGAACGGAGTAATAAGTGCAGTCAGCGGATGTAACGTGCAGGTGAACGAGGAGAGGAGTCATGTTGTTGCAGTGAACTCGGGGGCCTTGGAGCAGCAGCTGAGGGTTTACTGGGCTCCAGAATTTTTGCGGCACAACAATAGGCCCTCAGGGCCAGGGAGTCATGTTGTGATAGGAGATGACATGAATGCACAGAGCAGGGATTACCAGGGACTTGCACCTTTTTTAGGCCTTCACTGCAAAGCATAACAGACAAGACTAATACTACACCACGGTGGGGCATTCGTGCCTGTAAACCATATGCTGCAAACATGCATGCAATGTGCATGAAGCATAAATCATGCATCAGCATGGGAAGACCCATTCATGCGTGCAGACGTGTCTGAAACACAGATGCAGGGAGTAATTACAGCACTGATAATGCTTGTAAAAGAATAGTGTGCTAAATCTATGATTTATTCCCCATGAACATATTAGTGTTGCCACATGAAAACCATGTAACTCACTCACGGTAATTTTAATGTATCATGTTTTACATTTACTGCATAAAATTGATCAAAATCAATCTAAAATTGAAATAAAACACATTGAAACACATTGAAATAAACAATATCGCCAAATCCTGGATTAGATTCACTGACAAATGTGTCACTTTCTGCAATATCTTTGCATGGCAACTGCAGCATGTTTGAGAGTTGGGAAAACTAGTCATTGTGGCAAATAAACTATGGGTAGGGACATGTTAGGGTTATGCAACAAAAAACAGTGCTGTACTGGTACTGCCCATTGTTTTGACGGCCCATAATTCTAAAGCCCCAATAATCCCAAAAATTTCCCATTACACCAAAAACCTGTTTGTACAACAGGCTGTTATCCCAAAAACAAATGCCCATTGTTCCAATTCTCCCAAACAGTACTCTCCCAAACACAGGCACATGTCTAAAATAATTATGCAGAATGATGTGATTGAACCTTCCGATTAAAGCAATGGCATGATTTACTGGCTTTGATTGGCTAGTGCTCATTATCTTCATTGGTTGGATTGGTTAGGATTAGGCATGAGGATTAAGTTGGTTTGAATAAGAATATCAGAGTAAGCCAAGCAGAGGCAGAGTAGGGCAGGTCATGCCTTCGCTAAAATAGTAAGTACAAATTACATCATTCTATATAATAGGTAGCCAGGTACTTCTGTTTAGGAGAGTGTGAAGCAAATGTTTGGAGAATTGTTCAGTAGTACAGTAAACAATAAAAGAGGTGACGAAAGAGGAATCTTCATGCCTTTTCTATGGTTGTTTTTAGGGGAATGTGGATCTTTCAGATCAGTTTCAGAAGTGCCTATGGTTTGCTTGTTGCACATTTTATTTTGTGTGTCATGCAGTATGGAACTCGCACTAGTCGTGTCTCGGTCCCAGCCCGCCTTGGTCTTGGTTTGGTCTTGGTCTCACCCCTCAAAGTCTTGGCCTTGCCTGGCCCCAGTTTAAATGGTCTTGACAACAAAATTGTAAAAAGCATTTTGTATGTAAGAGAACAATCACGAGTTAATCGGAAGGGAATTGTTAACTGCTGGTTTGTGACAGGATGCAAACTCCAGCCCTCTACAGAAAAAAACTTTCTACATGTCCATCCACCACCCAAAACTCCGGACCCTTATTTTCCACCTCACTACATTCAGGCCACTGTACTTCCTGCGCTATGTTGGCTTTAGGCGTAAATGGCCAGGTGCAGAATCGTCTATATGAGCATAATTAGCAGGATATTGGGCTGCCTCGGAGCTCCATCCATAAATCCATTGCATGTGCTCTAGATCAAAGCTAAATACAGCTGCTTTCCTCCAAGCTAGCGAGCTTCCAGCTTCACAGAGCTACCTCTCAACCCTGCAGGCATTTGAATCTTAATCAATGGATTGATTTCTTCATTGCTTCACTGTTTATGACTCAGTCTCAAACTGCTGCACTCAGAGCTTCTCTTAATGTTCTTGAAGTACTTTCAGTCCATCCACCTTAGCTTTATTGTACAAAGCTCTTCTCTAAATACTTCCCTGCTGCAGGGCTTATTCCCCTTGACCTTTTACCTCTCAACACATGACCTTTGACCTCTACTAGGAACAGGCCATGGCTAGCCTATTTATGCCCACTTATAGCAACAAAAAGGGGTGTGTTTGGAGTGTTTAGCTATTTTCGGTAACTCATCCCATCCCCTTGTCAGCTTTAACTACTTGCTTTCTATCATCTCTCTCCTGTGTGTCTCTCTCTCTCTGCTGCTTTTAATTATCTCTCCCACTCGTCATTCAGCTCGGCATGTTTTTACTTAATTTTATGAGACATTCTTTAAATCTTGCTCATTCTTGGGCAGAGTGACACACAAGCTACATCAAAATGCATCTACTGTTTTTACCTTTAGGTTTGATTGTTTTTACCTGTCCCTCCCTCCCCGCTCATGTGTCCCCTCCTTCATTCTGCCTCCTCCTCTCAGGAAATGTCTGGTAAGCGTCCGGGCTTTCCCCCTCCCCTCATCAAATTTATACCAATTAAGTTATTGAATAACAAAGGGCCCTGTTTTTATTGGCGTTTGTCAGGCGAGATGTGAAGGTTTTGACATGACCTGACAGGAAGGAAAAAGGGAAGGGGCGAGATATTAAGAGAAGAAGAAATAAAATGAGGAGAGAGAGGAGACGCAAACATATCAGACATGTTGATTATTGCGTTGGCATGGTATTTGTTGTGTGTGTGCTTCACTAATTGTTTATTGTAGCTGAGGCAACCAGCTGGCCAACATGAACTGATTACACACTTAAAAGATTCCAGATTAATATTATATTACATTAGAGTATCTTGGGGGATATTTTAGGACTTTAAAATGGGATAAACCAACAAGAATGAAACTTAACACTGGACTGTCTTTTTTGTCTTTCCCAAAATATTAAGCTTGTATTTCAAGACTGAATTTGATTTAGATTTAAAACCTCATTTGCATTTTATTGTTCCAAAACTTTGATTTAAGGTTAGATGATGCATTTTTGAGGGTAAATGTGGAAAAAGACAAAGGGGAAGTGAAAAATTACTGACAGATGCAACCCAGTTGATTTTTAAAGAACGTTTTGATTTTCATATTTCCCTCTTGGCTTCGGATTCTCATTTCTTCTCCATCATTCCTGCTGATCCACATTAATCTTTTTCCAGATGATGGCACATTTGACTCTTTTATCTTGTCTTAGCATTTGTTTTTCTGTCATTCAAAACTGACTCGCAAAGTTCCATTAAATGACAAAAGAAGATGAAGCAGAGAGTCATTACAGTCGCTGGCAAATCTTGTCTTAGGTTGCTGGCCAAATTTCCAGCTAATAGAGGAGGACTGTGGCTCATTTTATCTCCCTGTTAACCCTAGTAAAACATTTACAGTAACTTTGGGCTGACTTATCTTAAACCTGGTTTTATTGAATATAATTACCGTAATTGCTAGATTTACTAAATCCAATCGGGGTGCAAGACTTTTTTTATAATTCACAGATGACTAAATGGAAAAGTTTGACATTTTGAGAAATACGTTTCACTTTCTCGCCCATTGTTAGGTGAGAAGATCAATACTATTAAATGAAGCTACAGACAGACTCAGCTTAGGTTAGCTTGGTTTAGCATAGCATAGCAGCTAGCCTTGCTTTGTCCAAAAATAACAAAATCCAACTACCAGCACCTCTAAACCTCACTAATTGATACATTATATCTCGTTTGTTTCACTGATACAAAAAATGGGTAACATGAATTTATAGATGGTTATGTGCTCGACTATCTTGGCTGGGCGCAATAACCTTCTGGAGTCTTCGCACAAACTGCGAAGACTCCTGGAAGTAACTATGAACCAAGTCACAATTGTTTAAAATAACTTTCAGATACAAAATGAGCAAATGTAGGTGAGGAACAGCGTGGTTTTTATTTTATTCTATCAGTGCCAGCATCTTTATTTAATTGTTATCAACAAGGAGCAAGCATTTGTGTGCACATGCAGACACTGAGAGAAAAAGTGCTGCACCCAACTTCTTTTTCAGAGTGGTCCACCTTTTTTAGCAGGTGCTCCGAGCCCTTTAAGTTGAAAATCCCTGAAGTTTTTTAGGAAGGCGCCGGTGACATTGCTGCTGCTTCTCTAGCATGACTTTTGTCTATTGTCACAACAAAGACAGAAAAGCTCATTGTTGAGAGCAGGTGGGCCGGCCGGCACTGGATGTTGCTGGTGAGTGTTGACTGTGTAGTCAGTCCTCTGTTAATGTAGCTTTATGTTAGCTATCTGGCTAAAGTTAGTGTCAAGATCTCATAGAATTCAATTCATCATGCTCTGTATATTCCAGCTGTGTGTCACACCTCTTTTATACATCACAGGAGCTGAAAAGACTTTTGCAGTCCTCGCTCATAGTTCCTCAGGCAAACCTCCTCTGTCTCTACTCGAGACATATTTTAGGAATTCAGACACCCCTCAAGATGACACGCTGAAATTAATTTCTGGCTCACAGGCAGGAGGACGGAGGAGAGAGGAGATGAGGAGGCACAAAGCAGACAGTTTTTTCAGTGAATGTTTTGCAGGCAAGCTGCGAGCATGTAGACACACAGAGCCGGATTGACGAGTTGATCCGAGGTGCCCAATTTTCCGCCTCGTAGGGTAGACATATTGGCGAAACCTTTTTGGTTTAAAAAGATCGAGGCAGCCTTCCGCCACGGGAGGGGCTGTTGAAGACTTGTGGCAGGAGCTGCTGATGACGCTGCACGTGCGAGACACTGGCAGTGGATAAACAGGAAACAGCTGATAGCAAGAATTAGCGAGCAGCTAGTAGCAAGAGGGAAACACAAACCTGACAGACACTGTAAAGATGAGCAACTGGGGAGACAAAGAATTGCGCGCCCTCCTTGTCCTCGCAAACAAAGAGGCCATTAACTGTCGGATGACGGGGACGGTGAAGGACGGGCCGACTTATGAGAGAATCACTGAGGGACTGACTAGCTGCGGCTTCCCTCCAATGTCACTGTTTACGTCACACGCTGAGCTACACGTTTTGTTACTTTGCCCCGAAAAAGGCGCATTCTGTGTGAACAAAAGTAGGCAGGTGGCATTTTGCTGCACTCCCTGATTTTGTTTTTATACTGCCAATGCTGAAAAAAAAACTGATTGGGCTTTCCTGCAAATTTGCACAGTTCCTATTTAAAAAGGGCTTATGAGATGAGCCCACTGTTTGAGTTGCAAAGTTTGACAGCAAGTGACACAGACCCAAAATATGACAGAGGTCGACTTGCTTTGTTCCCAGTCTTGCTAAGCAAAGCTAATAGTTTCCTGGCTGCAGCTTCATGTTTAATAAACCAAGTGGTAGCAATAGTGGAGTGAAGTGGTCTTGTGATCTAACTTGCAGTAAGAAAGCTAAAAAGCATAGTCCAACTGTTCCTTTAAATTTCCATGAACATAAATTGGCAGATTGGAAAAGAGAAGAGGTCAGTCTTAAATGTGAGCAGTTCATTCCCATAAACTCCTGTCAGGTTGTTTTACGCACTTTATGGACTTTCCAGTAGCGTTTGCGATGGAGCACCAATCATAATCCTTATTTGTTTTTAACTTAGGGAGGATTATGTTTTTTCAGTGTGGTTTCTGCAACCAAATTTTGGGCCCGTCTTCTTCAGATTCACTGTTTCCTACTGGAGATGGTTTGGGCTGCTGGTGAGTGGTTGTTGGTGGAGGTGAGGAGGAAAACGGAAAACGGACGAGTGACAAAACTCAGTGGAATATAAGTTTGGCGTATGAATCATACCTCAAAATGCCATTTGGTGTGCAGACTTTAGGGAAAGCAGGAAGGTTCCATAATGGGTGGAGTATGTCTCGTGTCTCCAATATTTCATAAAACTCTTATTGTTCCTTTCTCTTTTATGAGCATGCTGTGCTCTTTTACTCTTCCTCATTAAATTTAAAATAGTTTTTCATTTCTCGGCTGAGGAAAAAAGGACTCTGTCCTGCATTAAATCCTCCCATGTTTAACTGTGTGTTGGAAAGCAGCCAACTCCAGGATGTCTGAACTATCAGGAGAGAGGTGCTGAGAACATTTTAGAGAGTAGCAACAAGGTGAGAATATTGTTCCCTTTTGATACAGTTTTTTTAGATTCTACATCTGTGCTTCCGTCATATTAAGCTACTTTGAGCGTGTTGACTGACAAACAGCAGCTCATTTCCTTTCACACAGATAAGTCCCCGAGAGCCTCTGAACAAATGAGTGACCTCCACTCTCAGTTATGAGTTTCTCCCTCCTCAAACAAAAGACATTGTGTCCGTCTCTATTGAAACGACTGAGTGTGATGAAATATTTAATCTCATCAGACTCTGTGTAGTTGGACTTGGTTAGCAGGTGCAGGCCGGCGAGCGCACAATGATTTCACCTTGGAGACCAGACAGACAAGGTCAGCTATGCTGCCATTGTGAGAGAAACACACACAACATACAAGAATGCTCACACACTGAACACACACACACACACACACACACACACACACACACACACACACACTTATGTAGGCTCATCTCTGTTACTATGTTCCTCTTTGTGTTTAAAATTAATGCCATTTCAAAATGAAAAACGAAAAAGAAAAGTTTAACAGTTATCATGGGTTCATTTTTTCAGTTAGCCCTTCCCTAGTCTCGACTATTCTCGCTCTCTGCTCCAATAACAGTTGAGCAAGCTTGGAAGTTTACTCAGTGGCACATGAAGCGAAAAAAGTGGAACTGCTGGGTATAAAATTACCTGAATGATGGCCGCTGCTTCTGCACTGTGTGGACTGTGGCACTTACGTCAGCTAAGCTGGTTATTTTTAATTTACCACTACGTTAACTTTAATGTGGATAAAATGATTTAATCTTGCGGCTCTTCTAGACTTTGCAAATGTTATCGGATCAAATGGGGGTTGTAACACTCAAAAGAATGTATCCGCTGATCTACAGACGTCTTTTTCACCGTGTAAGCCATTATGGAAAAGTCTTTTTGTTTACGATGAAAATTGACCTTGAAGCCCAGCGCACATTGTTTGTATTTCTGTCACATCACTTGGCCCAAGCTGCCCCTGCACAGGTAGCCGGCAGCTCCAACTACCAGGATAAGGTGCAACATGTAACAGTGTCACAGTATCTTTTGCAGTACTTCAGCTAGCACGTTCAGGTTTCTCATGAATAGGATAAGGGCATACCCTGCTTTCATAAACGGGTTATAGTGTTTACATGCTCAAACAGATGAAGGATATACTCCAAAAATCCAATCACAAACAGGTTATTCATGTTCATCTAAACTTTTAGAGAAATCCGATGATAAAATGTAATCTTATTTTGTATTGTTGGTCATCACCAAATCAATACATTAATCTGAAAACAGAAAGGTATTTGGTTTTGTAAAGTAACATTTCAACCTGATGGGCCTGGATATGCTAGTGCCTTATTTTGTTAGAACAAAAAACCAAACACAGACATGATTGAAATCAATTTTGAAATGTTATGGAAAATTAATCACATTTTCTAACTTCATTGAGCTTTTCTTATTCAATGAAATAAAAACCAGTCGTAGATACAAACTCTAAACTTCTTTCTGCCAAACACAGCACACAAACACAAACACACCCTCCCCAGTCTAACTAATCACATTGCATCACTCTCCCTCCTAACACACGGGGAGATTAGGATTGTGTGGGATCAGCAGTGAGCTGTGTGAACACTGAAAAGCTCACAGGTGGGAGATCAAATATTAAAACCCAGCAGCAGGCCGCGTGGAGCCCGCTGAGAGGAGATATGAGAGAGTGTGGTGCTGAAAAACAACCAGGCCTCATAATGTGTTGCTGAGATCTGTGTCTGGCGATGGGTTGTCTGGGAGAAATCTGTGAGGAAATGTTTGAACAGGGCGCAGAGCAACCTAACAGATGTGTGTTTGAGAGGGAGGAGTGTGTTGTTGGTGGATGTGTTCAAATATTCAAAATATGCATCACTTTGTGCCGACATCTCCGGTGCAATTTGTTGTGTATGAGACATTTCTCCCCCACAATGGTTTCTGAATCGTCTCTGCATTTATAGAAACCCTTTGCAGTAATTATAGTTTAACCTCATCTAAAGTCACGTGGGTCTCATTATGTGTTGTTTGACCCGCATGGATTTCCTTGCCCTGCCCAAGCTACAGCGTGCTGCCAGCCTCATGTAAACATGTTAAATGTCTGAATGAAAAACCTCCTCTGATCGTCAGCCTGTCATTTCCAATCTGCTCTGACAGACGGGGAAGAAACTGAAGCAGTCTAACAGGAAAAGCAGAAGTGCGTTCCAACAAACAGAGGCTGAAACCAGAACTGCATTAAGAATCTAATCTTGACGCCTATGGCAAAGCTCAGTGGAAATCTCCCACTTCTCCTCTGGAAGTGTTTGGCAGTGATTACAACACAAAGCTACTTGGCAAGCATGAAGACATGCTGCACATGTCCGTCATTGCTTTCCATCCAAGACAGTATCAGGGAAAAGAGTTCCTCTTCTTGTGTTGATACCACAAAGTCTTCAGGCTGAGTTACAGTTTACATGTTCTGTAAATTTGGTTTGTATTATCTTGTTTTTGAAATCGACAAAACAGTGTTTCATAATCTGAAAATGGACTTTTTTCAAATGTGGCTCAGTGAATTTCTTGAATTTGAAGCATCGATTCTGACTTGAGAACCTGGACATTATTAGAATTGTTTGTTTGAAATGTTGAAAATCATAATGATTGGATTAGTTGGGATGCATTTGAAACTGCAAGACAATGGCAAGACAATGTAGTGCTTTGCAGGGGTGTAACAGTCCATCAATCTGGATTGACATATTGATTTAAGTAACAACGATCCAACCATCAAAAAAAGGAGAGGACATGACTCGCTAATCAGGACAGCAACCTGTCTCTGGACATCAGCAAAATTCAGGAGATAATAGTGAGCTTTGGGAAGATGTGTCAAAGCAGATGGTGGGTAGCCTCAAGTACTGACCTGGGTGCTGCAAACTGACTCAGTGGGGAGAAAAGCAAGGCAGAGACTGTTTTACCAACACATTGTCACTCCAACCTCGTCACATATCGATATTTGGTCATGGACTTTCCACGTTCCCATACAACATGCACGGTACCCAAGGTGCGTTGGTTGTTGACATTGGGACACCGTGTCAACTTCTGCCTGAGGATGCTGAGGATTTTCTACACTTGCACCATCAAGAGCGACCAGACAGGAAACATCACTGCCAGGTACAGAAACAGCACTGAGCAGGACCTCAAGTGAAAGAGTTGTTTATTCAGCTGAACTACTGCTCTACCCTGCATAAAGGATGTTGACACCAGATGCTCCAAAAATAAGGCCAGGAGAATCATTATAGAGCCCAACAATGCAGACCTGTTGAGGGTGAGAAGAAGGTACCTGTTACAGCAGGCCAGAAGTGATCCAGTATGCAAACTGATGGAGCTGCTGATTCTATTTTGCTGAAATCATTTTATAATTTCATGTGAAAAATACACTGATTGATTGACCAATTGATTTTTCCAAGAAGGTTGTTAAAGGAATGAAAGAGGAAGGCTATGTTTGCACGGTCGAACAAGTCCACCAGCAGCGAAAAACATATATTATATACATATAAACAATATTGTCTTTTTCAGAATAAGGCCTTCAGAATAGCCTATATGAAGAAATGGGATAATTCAGCAATTAAATATTAAATATTAAATATATTTATTTCATAAAGTGGATGGACTCACAAGAGACAGACTTTAAAAATAATGGCCAAAACTGATGTAGCAGACGTATATCCAGACTCTAGGTTTGAAGCTTGTGTCACACTAAGAAAACATTGATGCCTACATTTCCCATAAAGCAACTCAACCCCCCTTTCAAACCTTTTTTTTTTCAACACCATAACACTTCAGAAAGACCCACAAAAGACATAATACAACTGTTTCCACAGGCTCAGTAAATCTTCTTGTGAGTTAACTGAACTTCATGTGTAAAACTGGTGGAATTTAAGCTGTAAAATCAGATTTCTGACAGCGTGTGCCTCTTACTCAAACACATATTGACACTGTGCCAGTATTCTTCAGGGCTGTTTGGCTTGTAACTGTCTGGTTTCACCATGAAACCACTTACAAAACACAAGTCCTGTCAGGACGAAATGTGACATTTACCTCATTGTTTTCAGGAGACCAAAATCTCCTAATCACCTACCATTGTACAACAGCAAAAAGGTGTGTTATGTAATGTTTTAATTATGTTAGGGAATTACATTATGAATAGATGGATTAGAGCAACGACGGAGGAACATGAGCCAGTGCTGCACAAAGCCCACTAATCGAAACCACTGCTGCAACGGTAACACTCATGATGCAATCTCATTAGATGGAGAGGGCTGTTGAATGTTAGTGAATATAAAACATAAAGTCGATCTGACTCCAGTGTTTTCCCTTTGTTCTTGTTTTAGTAACTGATAAACTATGTTACGATATCAGCATAACGACAAGTCTGGGCCACAGTGTTCTGATTTTACCACAAAAGGTCTTTGTTCAGAATTTAAAACAACCAACCACAGAGAGGAGCTTTGCTGTGACGTTATTCTGAACAAGCAACCAGATAAACAGATATGCCTTCATGAGATAAGACTTCATGCCTCAACAATCACTCGAACAATGGTTCAACTGTTATGGCTTTATATTATCCAGATAATGACATCTGATCAACCTGCCTTTGGAGGAGCTGAGTTTCCCTTCATTTCCTTATTTTGAGTCACTTCCTGGTTATTATGTGTTAATTTGGGTGGCATTTTGGAGATGAAGGCAAGAGAGGCTCCCTGATGCTTTGCACCCCTGCGCCTGTGTCCAGTAGGCCCGTTCAGTAATCCAAATTCAAACGTCTAGATAATTGAAATTGAGCCTTAAAAAAAACAACTACTATCTTATAACATTTGGCTAACTCTGTCTGAAAGAACCTGGAACCAGAGCAGCTACAGTACTGATAGACCTTGTGACTGTTTTGCCAACCTATCATAATATTATGACATATTTATCAAAGTAAGCTTGTTAGCTTTTCACTATCTTAGGATTCTGTCATGAATCTGATTATTCTTTAATTATGTTTTGACCAGAGTTAGCCATTCAGACTGATCAGTTAGCCAACATGTGCTCTACAGCTGCTTTTTGTCCCGCCCAGTGTGGTTTAAAGTAACCAATGAGATTAATACACCGAGTAATGTTCCTGTGCCTGAAACTCTTATCTGGTTTTCTCATTCAGTGTCTCCATCTTTCCTTCTCTGAGGTACACGAGCAGATTGAGTGCTGACTGACGGCCGGAATTAAGAACGTGCAAACGCTCTGGCAACGCTCCCTGCAGTACCTCATAACGTTTAATCAAAACCATGCCCGGCACTTGCCCCCGACTTTCCACCGCAGCTCCTCCAGCATTCTTAAACAGAAATTAAAGTAGTCCTTTTTTTCCTCGTTGATCTTTTTTCATACAGTGGAAAGTTTACACAAAGGCAAGCCTTATCCCTGGAGCCTGCCTCTCTTTCTCCTTTCCCAAATACCTGCAGGATGAAATCAAACTCCCTTTTGAAAATTACATTATAAGTCTCCCTCACTCTTTCTCTCTCTCTCTC
This sequence comes from Epinephelus cyanopodus, assembly GCA_026686955.1. NCBI lineage: Eukaryota > Metazoa > Chordata > Actinopteri > Perciformes > Serranidae > Epinephelus > Epinephelus cyanopodus. Next base: position 8,779,022 of record CM048916.1, on the reverse strand, counting down.
CCCTTTCCCCTGAGCTTGTCAGATCAGTGCAGCTTTCCCACTCTCCAGGAGAGGATCAGCCATCATTCTGTGGGCGTCAGACAACGGTGCAGGTCTTAATTAATGCAAGGGGGTTTTCATGGGAGGAAATCTGCAGCGATGAAGGTTTTGCCAGAGAAAATACAGGAAGCTGGAACAGGTAAATACTGTTTAGATGGATGGGCGCATTCTTTGCTGATGACGCATGGAGTACAACCACACTCTCTGAGCCATATGGTCAAAAGTGATGATAAGACATACAGTCCAGTATAAATGTACATCATTAACTTAACTTCCAGTGGAAAAAATGAATAAAGTAATACTACATGAAAAGTTCATTTCTTTATTATGTCCTCGAGCCATGTTTGCCTCCATGCATTGTACATTTGCAAGTGGTCAGTTTGTTTTGAATTAAAGTGACGAATAAAGGGACTGCTTATTTCTGTTGTCTGAGACATGTGTTTCTGTTTGTCTCTGTGACTTGTTATGAATCAGACAAGAAGCATTGATTTCCTTGTTTCCAGACAAACAAGTTAAAACTGGATGAAACTTGAGCTAAAAAAAACTTCTGCGAACACAGGTTCTCATATTGAAGGTCCCACAGAAACACTGAGCTAATGGAAACTATTGAGCCACAAAGCATTGATGAAGGTGACGGCTCACTTCCGACTAAGTTTCTGTATCTGCGTCACATGGGTTTTGCCACCGCCTCACGACGGGTGGCGGCCCTCAGTCTATCAATTCCAATAGGAAAAGTGAACATGAGTACAGATTAGGACTGATTTGGTTGCTCCACAGTCACTTGGGTAAAAATTTGACCCGTTTTTCACATATATCTCAAAAACTCTGACACTAAAAGGACATTTTTCAGAGACAAATTAACTTAGCAACAGACAACAGACTTGCAAGGTCTGGCAACAGCTGATATTATCTTGTATTAGCAGACAAAATATAAGGAACAAACATAAAATTTACTGCGTCATTTTTTGTGAGAGCATCTTTGAATGGGCTTCATGGGGAAACCTTCTCTTCCTCGTCCTTAGAGGTCAAAGGTCAGGAACTGGAGTAGATTCAGGCACCTACAGTAAGCAGAACTGCCAAAAAAAGCTCTAGATCTTGACACTAAAGTCGTCTCTGTGAAACCTAAACTTTAAAGAAATAGGCTAGTTCAACAATTTGAGAGGAAGGCTTTCATTCTGAAAGTCAGATTAAAAATCTAACATGTCTGTATGTTAAAGGAACAGTTTGAGATTATGGGGAACATGCTTATTCGCTTTTTTTACCGAGAGATGAGATACCACTTTCATGTCTGGAGACAGCAACCACTTAGCTTAGCTTAGCTTAGCTTGCCATAGACTATAAAAGCATAGATTTAGTCACTGAGACATTATCCACTGGTTTGTGGCCTCGCCTTTTGAAGCCTCAAGTTTGGCACTTTGGCTATCACCATCTTAACTTTTGGATCTAGAGTGACCATATTTGGATGGGAGGGTGGAGTTAACTCTTATGCTAGCTGCTAGCTTGGTTAGCACAGTTTTACACATTTACAGCTATAGTTAATTGTGATCATGCTAATGCTAATGCCTGCTAGTGAAAAACAGGCTTAAAACTATGAAAACAAAATGTACTTACTGGAAAAAACTGAACATCTGATTTCTTCAAGGGTCTTTAGTACAAATAAGAGCTTGACAACATTGAAAACACACTAAAATTGCAACAGTGACAGCTACAGCTTTGCCTGTACTCTGTGAATTTGAGGTTACACCATGGTTCAACATACGGCACCCCACCTTTCACTACCCTGCACAGCTGTAATGAACAGGGAAATTAGCCAAAACCACTTACCAGGCTGTAAACATTTCTGTTATTTCTGTTGTAAAGTTGGTCATTTTAACATGTGGGTCTATGGGGATTGACCTGCTCTTGGAGGCAGCCTCAACTGGCCATTCAAGGAAGTGCAGTTTTTAGAGCTTCGTCTTTCAGCCTCTGAGGTAGCTGCTTGAGCTTAGCTCAGCGTAAATACAAAAAAAACATCTGGTGTAGCTCTGTCCAAAGGCAACAAAACCTGCCTACCAGCCCCTAAGTTAGTAATTATCGAGTTATACTTTCGTTTAACAAAAAACTTAAAGTGTTTTAAATTTTATAGGCAACCAGCGGAGACTCCATGAAAATGACTGCTGCTTGGCTGATAGTTAGAGGCCGAGAAATAGTCTCAGGAGATATGACGTGAATTCAAGAGCTTTGGAGTACAGAGACAAGCTATAGTAGCTGTTTCCCTGTTTCCAGTCTTTCTGCCAAGCTAATCGCCGTCTGGATTCGGCTAATGTTACATTTTGACCGTACAGACATTGGAGTGGTATCAATCTTCTCATCTAACGTATTATCCAAAATGTTGAACTTCTTTTAAACCCGTCCATGCTGCCGTCTGAAGACAATCAGACAAAACGGAAAATAGGAAAACTAGACTACTGTGACATCTAACAGGAAAGACCGCAAGTATGTGGACAGTGGTTTCCAAAATCTGTGCTGGATACAGCCGATACTAACCAGGGAAACAGGGACACCCGCAATTAAATTTTGCTCCTAGCAAGCTTTTCTCATGCAGTCAAATGCCAAAAGGAGCAATGAAGAAGATGCATGTGGAACCTCCTGTGGACCAGTGGCTCTACAGCATGGTGTATGAGTAAGTCCAATGGGGCTTTGGACACATTTGGGAGATTAAAACGGGGCATCTATAAGGTGTATAAACTGAAGCATACAGCAGATGCAGTTAAAACATACAGGAGACCTTTCTTGGATCAATAAAATAAAAATAAGGGAGTGCACTGAACAGTGTTATGGATGGAGTGAAGTTTTCCACAGAGTATTCCTGTTGTAAATCTAAGGTGTGGAGGGTGATGGATTTACTGCAGCCCTGCCTAGTGATCCAAGGCTCTTGTTATAATTTGTTGATCTGACTGAAAGTTTTATTCGGAGATGACGAAACAATTCCTGGGTCTGCAGCCTATTCCTGTGAAATTTATACCCCATAATCTAAAACTCATATTTCTGTTTCCTTCAAGTTCATATCCATAAGTTTTTTATGGCCTCTCTGGGCTGGGCCTTGTTCCCTGTTGGATTTTTTTTTTCCTTTCGCAATTTTTCCCTCCTAAACCCCGTGGCAACCATTCAAGTTTGGTGGGCTTCCTGTAATTCATGTAAGGTGTATTCGAAAAGAGGCTTTAAGAAAGAGAGGGGAAGAAAAGATGACAGCATTGAGTTTGTGTGTGTACAGTACGTGTGCAGTTTTACTGTATACATAAACATAAACAGCTCTTTTGGAGGCTCACCACTGTTCGAGCTGCAGAGCAGAGACATCATCTGTCTGTGATTTAAACTGGGTTGGAGAAGAGGGAAGTCACACGAGCACGAATAAGAAAGAGCTGCAGGAAAGACAAGGAGGCAAAGTGACTAAATATAGGATTTTTCTTGTTCCAGGGTTATTTATGGATCAACTGTGAGATTTCCACAACCACTGCTTGGAAAATGACATTTATTACTAATTCTTTATGGCAAGTAATCACATTTCCTTGCTTCTTGTTCAGTGGTAGAAGTTAGAGATACATATCTTGTTAACAGTAGCCTCCTTTTCCAACTCAGTCCAGCTCAACTGCTGTGGATGGGGGCAGCAGCCTATTTTAGCCACCTAAACAAATCAATATCAGTTTAAGTGTATGCTATATTGAGTATTTTCACTGCTTTACTTTGCTGCAGACAATTCTTTCCGATGTGAAAGCTGTTAATAACTTCAGTTCCCTATCTATGCTCTCATCAAAGCCACCACTGAAAAAACAGTTATTTGAGCTCGCTGAACACAGGAGCTGGTCTACCACTGCTTCAGTTGGAAAATTAGTTTGTGTTATTGTGTGTCCTGCATTCATCGATGTTGAATTATATATGTAAATAGTTTAGTAAGACCTTTTTTAGGCGGCTAAAATACATTTTGCTGCTTCCCCCCTCCACAGCCAACACATTCTCACTTCAACCTCGTCACATATCAACGTGCTGCATTCATCCAAAGTTGACCAAGAATCAAATTATGAATTAATGTTAACTTCATAATTTCATGTTTCTGCAAACATAACCTTTTCCTTTCTGCTCCCTACTTGCAGATATACACAGATCATTCCCTTTAATGTTTTTATCAGACAACCTGGTGCATGCATGCTGCCATTTACAATGTCAGATTCTAACACAACAAATTCCATACTTGCGACTCACCTACGAGCACATGGGAGTGTGGGAGTCTTGTCAGACCTGCAAATTTATCGGCAGTTTCACAGCAGCAAAGGTGATGCTATCAGCATTTGTGATCTGCCTGCAGGGCACGCTTGCAAATTGTTTTGGTGAACAAAGCTCAACGTGTTTTCTCCATGTACTGATATACTTATGATGCAACATGGAGAGTTCCATGCTTGAAACTATCACATAATGTTTTTCTGTGCAGAAAATACTGGACTTCTGTGTCAAGAGCCCCAAACAACTTCAGTGTTGTCCAACTCTAATGGTTTTGCTTCTTCCTTTAAAGGTATTTGCATCTACTATAATATGATACTCAACTTAGCATAAGGCACTGCACCCGTTAACAAAGAGATTATAAATAAATGTACATTGTTTTCCAGTTGTTCAGGCCAAAAAAAGCATTTGAGAAAGCAAAAACAAAGTCACATTGGAGAGAGGTGAGGGGGGAGATCTAGAGCCAAATGTGCTGAACCGTGTGTGTGTGTGTGTGTGTGTGTGTGTGTGTGTGTGTGTGTGTGTGTGTGTGTGTTTGCCAGGCACTGATTACAGAGGTATGGATCAATTTCAATCTCAGAGACGGAGTCAAGTCCCAGTCAACCCTGTGAGGGCAAACAGTTCGGGTCAAGATGTCACATGACCCTGACAACCTGAATCAGACAGGCAGCGTGACGAACAGCCGCCCCTCAGCACCAACGGCACCTCCGTCCCGTCTTTGACAGGACCCCCATACGGGCCCACCCACCTCAAAAGATCGGTCCCCATCACCACCACTACCACCTTCTCCCAGAGGGGCCAACATGTAGGCCATAGAATATAAAGCATGTGTTTATGTGTGCAGGCATGTGTGGGTTCAGTAAGTGGGGGCAACAGTACTGAAATATGAACCACTCACATGTCTGTGCATGAAGTATGGAGCTAACGTTAAGAAAAGATCAGCTTAGTTTAGCATAAAGACTGAAAGCAGGGGCAACAGCTAGCCTGGCACTGTCCAAAGTTCAAAAATATGTTTACTCGTATCTCTAAAGCGAACAAAGTCTGGCTGTTTCCACTGCCTCTAGTTTTTTATGCTAAGCCAGATCAAGCTGTTCTCATTTCCAGGGCATCAAACACAACAGCTTGGTCAGCGGATGTTGGCGTCTGATCCCAACTCACAGGGTACCCTTTCACGTCTGTATGAAACGCAATAACAGGACGTATCCCGCCTCTCATTGGCTGATGCTCTTTTTCCGTCATGTCAGACTTCTCCAGTTTTCTAGCATGCCAGATATCAGTCCCAGTCACAGACCAGGGGTCGACTTGCTCGTAGGCTTGTTCACACACGAGGACTCGTCGTAGCAGACTATCTGCCGACTCACCTGCGACCCAAGGTGGCTCTCAAGATCCTCTACGACGTCAAAATCGTGATGAGAATCGTGTATGTGAACTAGGCTTAAGTCTGTGTAAATTGGGAGGGAGGGCGGGGTGTTGGCAGCGGCCAACACAGGACCTTCACCCACAGACCACCCTGTCCTATGTGAAACCAAAAGTAGTGGCATAATAAAGATTCATTGTTAACGTCACTTGACATACTCTTTTACTTACTTCTGTCAGTTACATAGCAAATGTTTTTATTTTAACCCAAGCCATGAACTTTTTTCTAAACCTAACAAAGTTGTTCTGTTGCCTAAACCCAAAGTCGCTTTGGTGACAAACAATTGTTTCCTGTGAACATGGAGGTTTTAACAGGTCACTATGTGTGTAAAAAGTGGAAAATGACAAACGCTAGAGGGGTACCTAGAGGGTCATAGTTTGAAGATTAAGGCCACTGATCAAGCTGCCATACTTTAATTTGGAGTAAGAACATGTTGTCTTGGTTGCCAGCTACGTACCTAAAGAAGTATTTTAATGCTGGAAAGATGGTCTTCTAATAAAACTGGGATGTCTTTGCAGTGGATAGATGCAACCAGAGAAAAGAGAAAAAAGGCTGTGGTTTTTGCTCAAGAAGTAGGAAACCCGCAACTACCAGATCAGGACACACAGCACAAGACCAATAAATGATCCCACTGGTGGGTGAGATAATGGGAGCTTGGCCGTTTTGACATAGGAAACAATAAGACGGCCAATTGGTTACAAATGATTTTGAATTACAGTTAATCGCTAAACTCAAATGTCAGATTTGAGCAGTGCCTAGTTTTATTTTTTGAGCTCAGTGTTTTTATGCTTTTATCCTGATATTTCTGACATCATGGCACCCACTTCCTGTTCACAAATCCTGGTATTACAGCCAAAAAGTGCACTAAAATATGTTTCTGAATACATTTTAGGTGAGAAATAGGCAAAACACTAACAGAATTTTGGTTTATACTTCATCAGCAGTAGTCAGTCCTCCTCTGAAATCTTTTCGTGGTGGCAAGTATACGAAAATGTGCAATTTGCACTTTGAGAAACAGACCAAGAGCCAGCAAAAATCTGCTGGATGATGTGGTGTATTTGAGCTGAAAGATGATCGGGGAAATCTAGCTGCTTGTAAAATAGAGGGAAGTTTACCACAGTTTATTTACACATACTTCCCACATTGTTATGATACAAAGCTGGTTGAAAATCAGCAAAGTATCCCTGTAACACACAACGTGTGGTACTAATTTTCTTATATAATTGCAAAAAGGCATCAATCAATCTAGTCCTAAAATGTCACCCATAGGTGTCTAATTGTGTTGGTGACTGTAAAGGCCGGAGCATATGACTCACACATTGTCACACTAATAGAATCATCTTCATTTCTTATGTTTCCCACTGATTTATTAAGGTTTTTCATTTGATTTGTCACCCGTCTGTGTATCATAGTGGTAACATATATTTCTTTTTGCACAAAAGTCATTAGGTATGAAATATATGAAAAATAAAGGTGTGAAAGTAAAGCCTGCAGGAGTGCAGACAGTAAAAAAATAAACTTGACATTTTATTGGTTGCTGTTAATGACGAAGACTCCCACTGTTGTCAGTCCTGTCACGCCTCATCTGCAACTCAGAATGTTACTTTACTGCAGTGAGACTATAACGTGCGCCCCTTCCCACACACAGGAGGTCACAGGTCTTTCTCTCTGTTAAACACACACACACACACACACACACCAAACAACTTCCATCACTTGTTTCATCACTCAGTTTTTTTCTAGCTTGGTTAATTACACTCACCGTTCAAATATCAACGTCCTGCCAAAACAGCTTCTTTCACCGAGACAAAAAGAGTTGATCTTTAAAGCCACGCCTTTCCGTTAAACATCAAACTCTGCCAGAAACTGAAGCCAAATCATAACAGGTTTAAGTGTTGACTCTGTAAACGTACCAGAAAAGCCTGTCTTACTCTACTGTGCACCACACACAACTGCAAACAAAGCTTAACACATTTAATAAAGTTAACAGCGATCACAGTTGAACCATGAGTCGAGTCATTGTGGCGCAACATTCAGGAGCTGCAAGATTCCCTTCATTGTAAATCTGGTTTCTCATGCAAGTGCCAGCAGTGAGTGTGTTTATATCATACAAATCAACAGGCTGCATGATTTCAGAGTTCAAGCAGTAGAATTAGATGAAATAAATACAGTTTGTATTGTTTAAGTCTGGGGTCCTTCTGCCAACACATAGTCCTGTAATTAAATTTTTTGGTAGATCTTTGGTTGGAATGCCAAACATGAATCGACATTTTAAATTTTAAAAAGGTTGCATGAGTTTGGTCAAACCCACGTCATTCGAGAAGATCCGTCTCACTGGCCAAACTGTGCTACTGTTTTTTGCAGGTTTCATTCATGCCATGTTATTATGGTGTGAAGACTAAACCTTACATGCACACACAAGTCCTTGAGACGTTCGTGATCCTCTGATCTGACTGAAATACCTTAACGGTTATTGGATTGATTGCTCTGACATTTGATACAAACATCCATGTCCCCTCAAGAATTTTAACAACATTGGTGACCCTATGTTTTTCATCTAGCGCCACCATCTGGTCAGCATTTATTTTGTCCAATGCTTTGGTTCATGACCAAATATCTGACATTCTCATCACTCATCGCTGTACTTTGTGTGAAACATACTAAATTAAAATGGTAATCATGCTAAACATATACCTTCTGAGCATCAGCATGTTAGCGTATTCATTGTGAGCATGTTAGCATACTGACATTAGCACTTAGCTCAAACCACCACTGTGCCTAAAAGCTGCTAGTGTGGCTGCAGACCAAGCCTCCACGAGCAGCAAGGGCCGTTTTGAGATATGAATGTATAAAGAGAACTGGATACAGTGTTGGAGGAAGGGCTCAGTTTGTTCCTACGAAGGTTTCTCAGTGGCGCATGAAGCCAAAAAAAGGTCAACTGCCACATATGAAATTACCCAGATAATCAGCACTGCCTCCAGACTGTGTGGCCCGTAACGCAGGAGCAGTAGAGACTTCCTGCTCCTGAGCTGGCTACTTCCAGTTTAGTGCTCCTTTAACTTGAATTGAGAATAAGTAATTACATTTTTTAGCTCTTCTAGACTTTCCAAATGTTATTGTATCAAATGGATCAAATGCTGAAAGTGAAAAAGGTCCTTTCCCGAGTGCTGTGGCTCGGCTCTCTTTCAAATTAATCACTTGATTTACAGACATGTAAGCCATGGCATCACACGGCCGACATAATTCCACTTTTTGGCCAGTGAGAAAATTGGCTTTAAAGGCCAGCCCGTAGATTACAACTGTGAAAGAGACGTCAGTAAATCAGTGGATACATTGAACGTCACAACCCTTGTGAAATGACTTGTTTCACTATCTGGATTTGTTCTATTCCGTCTGATAACATTTCAAAGGCTGAGAAGAGCCTCACAATTATTTTATCCTCATTAAAGTTAGAAGAAAGTCAAACCATAAGTCAGCCGCTGAAAGTCTCTAGCATGCTTGCTCTATAGGCCCCATGATACAAAAGATCCAGTTAGAAAAGTCATGATGCCCACTAGAGGAGGTGACATCCTAAAGAGACTGTCTCAGAAAGAAATGTTCTGGATATACACACTCAATACTATGACACCAAATGGTGTCATGGTGGGACTTAATGATGATTTCAGCTTAAAGGCTAAGTTCGGTTTTTTGACACCTGGGCCTTATTTTTAGGAATAAATACGCTCGTAGACTCACCCAGATGATTTTGGTGGAGCTCGGAGCCGTTTTCGAGCAATTTAGGTCCATCCGACGGCGTCTTCTCTCATGCCATAGAAGCGGACGGGGCCAGACATCGAAGCCCCTAAATTAGACATTATCTGCTGCGAAACTCGCTCATTTCACCTACATTTTATAAATGAATGGCCAGTGTTATCACCATGTCCGCTCAACTTCCTTGTTATGGTCATCCGGGGCTTTACAACGATGGGTCACTTTTGGTGACGTCATAGCCGCAGGAGCGCAGCTGAGTTCCGCCGGCGCTAGGCTAGGCTATACAGCTACACAGCTATTCTTGTGCAACATGACGGAATATTTATCCGATGTAGACGTGTCTGATGACGACTCTGAGTATGATGGATGCCCGTATCGTTTTGAGCCAGAATACACCGACAAGGAGCTATTTGAAAGGAGGATGCAGAGGGAAAGAGCCGAACAGCTGGCCAGAGAACAAGCGACCACTGCACGTCCACGAATGGGGGCTAACTGGTGTTGTTGTTGTTGTGGACGCTGCACGCCACAGACAACAGAAGAGAGAGCTTTTGCTGCTCAGAGTGGGACTTGAGACCAGAGGAAACACGTATTGATGCCCCCCAAAATACGTGTCTCACTGCACTGGAAGATTTTTCTGCCATGACAAACCGGGCTGTGGTAGAGACTTTTTTTATGTCCCGAGAGTCAACTGGCAGACGCAGCCGAAGCCAGCAGGACCGAACGGACAACTTTCGATAGAGTAAGTAGCCCATACAAATGCAAAAAGGGTATATTTTCTATGAGTGTTTGCTTTATAAATAAATAACGGTCGAAACAACTGACAATTAGTTTTGGAGAAAGCATATGACTACTTGTAAGTGTGCGCTAACAATGCAGACCCGCGGTGATTGCAGCTCGAGTCACAATTTATTGCCTGCAGAGAATAACCATATCATATGCATTGCGAGTTAGTTTTTCAAAAACTAGCATGGACTAGAGTAAATTATATTGCGTTACAGTGCAGTATTCTTTTGCAGGAATGTATTTTTAGAAGGCTACTCCTGCTCAGACATAGGTCGTGAAGATAGCTATTCATTTTATACAAGGAGCTTTATACGCTGGCCGCCGTGCACTGGTTATCGACCAATATTATTACATCTTCAAAAGAAATGCATTACCTCCGCTGCGTCTGTTTTGCCCTCTGAAACGAGCGGGATGGCATTCCTCCTGAGGTACTGACGCTCAGCTTCCTGGCCTTTTATCTTTGTCGTCTTCGTAATGAAGTCTTCTGGAGCGAAGTGAGCGCTGCAGACCCGGTGACTGACCCTCCTCAGTTCTTCCATAGCAATATTCGGGTCCATTTTCAGGACAACAAGCAGAGCTTTAGTAACTCCGGGTTTTTCAAAGGAAGCCTGTGGAATGTGAACTTCGTCCACCTAGTCATTTTGTTTGGACAAAGTGGAAAAACGCAATGACAAACCATGTTTGTACCCGTGTAGCTGTATAGCCTAGCCTAGCGCCGGCTGGACTGCGCTCCTGCGGCGCACGTCTATGACGTCACCAAAAGTGACCCATCGTTGTAAAGCCCCGGATGACCATAACAAGGAAGTTGAGCGGACATGGTGATAACACTGGCCATTCATTTATAAAATGTAGGTGAAATGAGCGAGTTTCGCAGCAGATAATGTCTAATTTAGGGGCTTCGATGTCTGGCCCCGTCCGCTTCTATGGCATGAGAGAAGACGCCGTCGGATGGATCTAAATTGCTCGAAAACGGCTCCGAGCTCCACCAAAATCGTCTGGGTGAGTCTACGAGCGTATTTATTCCTAAAAATAAGGCCCAGGTGTCAAAAAACCGAACTTAGCCTTTAAAAAGCTTCTTAGGTTAAGTTTGTCTCTGTTTCAAAAATGTAAAATGTTTGTTACTATCTGATTTATGTAATACTATTTAGTCAGATTTGGTGCACTGTGTGATTGGTCCCTATGTTTGGAGCCATGAGAGGGGAAGTTGATTGGTTTGCATGTAATTAAGGTCCACCCTCAGCTGTGCAGTAACGCCCTTCTTGTGTATTTAGCTGGATTGATTGCATGTGTCTTCAAACACTCTGATGAAGCGTGAAGAGTGCCAAAACGCGTTAGCATTTGTTTTTTTGATGTGAGCCATTAAAATAAGTCAAATGTGAGTACTTTGTCCACCTCCTTAACTTGGCAATTTGAGATGTGCTACCATTTTTATATTTTTGATTGTAGGAGATCCAGTTAATTTTACATCCGGAAGTCAACTTTTTTAGCTTCATGCATCACTGAGCAGCTTTCAAAAGAAGGATTGAGGCCCTGCCTTCGAAGCTGTATCCAGTTCTCTTTATACATCCATTCTGTGGTGTCATAAAACTCCAGATGGTAGGTTCAGCCACAGGAGCATCAGTAGTAAGCAGAAAAGTTTCTTTGTGATTGTCTAAACATCTGATTGCATGCATTCAACCCCGCCCAACTGTCACTGATGGGTCTTTAAATGTTATGAGTCAGGTCTGTTATGGGAGTGAGGGTCCAGGAGGCCCATTACATTTGCTGTGATGTTTATGTAGACAAATTGCAAGAGAATCACAGACAAAGGGACATTTTTATGAGTCATATGTTCCAATGGTAACTAATAAATTATCTGCAGACTTCTTTTTGGATCTGTCCTTTTAGTCTCTTCTTCATCCGTCTCTTCATCTTAACTAAAACAAGATTAATGCTAAGTTCTGCAGCCTCGTACACTATGCGGTTCAGCAATGGAAAAACAAACTGTTTCTCTACTTTCTTTTTTCATCTGCTTCGAGCTTGCATAAGGCACACATTTCAACACCTCATTCTTCAAACTAAAAGTGAGACCCTCTCTCCATAAGAAACTTTGCAAAGTAATCATTTCAGACTTATTTCTTGCCAAGTCACCATGCAGCGTTGATTAAGTACACGCCAAGTGTTTTTCTTTTTTTTTCTTGTAGAGTCATCCCTATAAACAAATGACTGTTTCTTCCAAAGCTTTGAGGAAATTCGTTGTGGTGGAAACAGTCAGCCTCATAGACACCACACTAAACTGATTTAGCCGAAAACCTACATATTTGCAAATGGTCATTTTCTCTTTCTTGCTTGAATTGAATCTAAAACCATTCAAACCACTTGGTGTAATTTATTACACGTGATGACAGTGGTTTCATAGACTTTTAGCATATTTCTTTGACTTGTAGATTTTTATGGCTGTAATTTAGGGAGAAGAGAAGTGCACACACACCATATTCTACTTCTACACTTGTGAGAACCTCTAACCAGAACCTCAAACATTAGAAAGAAATGCTTAACCCCTAACCTCAAACTAATCTAACCAAAACCTATATCTAAGATTAACCCTTAAACCAAGTCTATCCCTTAAACGACATTTTTGAAGAAAAGAGGGCAGGTAAAATTGGCTCACGTTCCAAAACTGTCCTACTTTTGTGTGTTTAAGACTCATATTAGTCCTCACAAGGACAGTCTAACACAGTCTCATACAGCATCCATACAACAAATCCTGGCTTTCATGAAGGTCATGACGTTCAGTTTTTGTAGAAACAGTTTTAGAGTGGTGCTTATTCAACTTTATGGTTGTTGTTTGTCATAGTTTGGGGTGCTGTTGAATTACATTGCAGGTGTTTTTAATATTTTGTCGACCCAAATTATATAAATGAGGGTAAAGTAAATTAAGCATTAAGAATTATGCTAATATTCTCTGTTGGTGGAGTATTTTTTCTAACATTTAGTGTACCATTATTGATGGGGGGATGGGGTGGACAAAATATTAGAAACACCTGTCACTGAAACACACTGAAATTCAGCAGCACTCCAAACTACAGCAAAGTTAATAAGTTAGCATAAAGTTGAATCAACACCTGTCTAAAACTGAACATGACGAGTGTATGTGCTCAACATACGTACACAAACGGTCGGCCGCAGGTCAAAGCTTTTTTTTTGGCTGATTCAACACGTTGAATCACAGCAGCGACACCAGAGCCCAGCAGTGAATGAAATCACTCTGATTGATAGCTCAGCTCAGCACATGAGAAGAGATACAGAAGTGAGGAATGTAAACAAAAAGCTGAAGTCAAGAGGGAGTGAGATCAAAACAAACAATACATAAGGTAAGGCTATTTTTATTTAGCCATTGAGCTCTGTTTGTGTTGTTGTTCACTGGTGCACGGTAAATAGTCTTTGTTCCCTCAACATTGGATAGTGTTGTTAATGTGCTAACTGGCTAACTAGCGTCAAGATGGTCTTCCAGTTTCCCTTTTTTAATGATGAATACAGACTATTGCTGTCTGCTGGTGTGGAGAGTTGTTTCCTCTCATGCACGTGCAAAACATAGGTGCTGGTTAGTCTTTGCAGTGTGTTCATGTGCAGCTGTTTTGGCTGAGACACAGCGACGTCAGGCGATGCAGCAGGGGGCCTTCACTAATTCTCTAAAGTTGGTTTGGTGTGTCTGGACCCTTAGGTGGAATTTACTATCATTCTCTTCATATACAATACTCAGTGTATAGGGGAATGAATTGCCTCCCAGGAGTGCACAATAAAAATTGCTACAATAAAAAAATAAACAGTAAGATGTAAATAGATTTACCATCCCGTCATCACTGGCTCATCTCTTGTTGTAAGGGCCCATTCAGACCGACAACAATACCACAGCAAAACAATGTCGTCATGTGAGCGTGTTGCTACAGGTAGAAGATTAATCTATAATCCCTGCCTCGTGGTTGTGGTTGCCTCTGCCAGTCAGTCAAGTTGCAGTTTATATCGATGTCTGTCAGACTCATGTGTAGTCAGAGAGCTGATAATGCTTGAAATATGGATGTTTCTGCAAAGAAGCTAAATATTCTAAAACACAGTTGCTTCACACACAGCCAGCAGCACAGATGATCTATACAATCACCACAGTTTTAAGATAGACACCCAAGATTAGTGTCTCCCCTTCTGTTCCTGAGTTATGGCAATGAATAATGGACAGAAAACATTGTGATGCCACAGTGACCTTTGATCTTTGACCACCAGATTCTGACAGATTTATCCTTGAGTCTAAGCAGACATTTGCACCAGATGCAATAAAATTCATCCTTGAGTCCACAAGGAGGTTTTTGCAGAATTTCAGGAAATTCCAACAAGGCCCTCATGACTAGACTCGACTAGAGCTGCGCTTTTGCCATAGTAGTGTTATCGCCCCCCTTACACTTCTGCAGCAGGAAACTGGAGCTCCATTATTCCCAAACATTTCACATGTGTTTGGTTAATGTGTGTACATGCTTTTTATAAATGCTTGATTGCTGTCAAAGTTGTTTATCTTATCAGGATGAAGTTTTAAATCAGTGCACTGGAAACTGCAGAAAGATGGAAAAAGAAACACAAGCTCACTGAACATCTGATTTAATGAATTATACACATCTAAAAGCAAAACAGTGCTGCATTATAAGAGCAGTTATAAGATCTGACCTTCTAAAGAACATAAACTGCAAACTGGCGAAGCACCAAACCAGCCGAAATCTTTTCTATAATGCTTTCCTACTGCTTCTAACAGCTGAGCGGTCGAGGCCATACCACCTGCAGGGTCACCACTGAACTATTTGTGGGTTATTCTAAAAAGGGATCAGAGGTGAGGAGGGTAGTCTCTCTCTCTCCGTCTACATGTGGAATGATCAGGAAAAAACAACATTCCTCTATTTTTATCTTTTAAAAACAAACTGGACGGCAGAACTGTTTTCTCGGAAAAACGCTTTAAGAAACATCATCTGACAAACCGTCAGCCTTCATACTCCCTAACCGTCGTCTGATCTCATCTGCTGCGCTGCTGCAAAAACAACAGAGCCCCTAAAATTAGGTTTAACACGATAAATTGGCAGCATTACTGCAATGGCCCCTAAAATTAGGACGATTTTGGAGGGATAGTCAGAGCTAAAATTACTTAACGACAACAATGACTTTGCCATTCGTGTCTGAACAGTTTTTGTTGTGATTCATGGGCTTTACGCCACACAGGAAAGTGGAGAACAAGATATGGCTCAGCTTTAACAGGATGGAACAGAAATCACGAAAGACCTGTGACAAGAACAGTTTCTTTTGACAAGGAATAGTACAAACAGTTGATAATGATACTCCTCAAAAAATCATTTGACATGTTAGGAGAGCTTATTCAGTTTCTTTCTGGAAGTTAGTGGGATCAATAGCACGTGGATATTTGTACTATAAGTATGAAGCTAACAATACAGCTGGCATGGTTAGTTAAGCCCAGCATGAATACTGGAAACAAGGGGAAACAACTAGCCTGGCTCTGTTCAAAGGTAACAAAATCTACCAAGCAGCAAAAACCAACGCTCTCTCATACATAAATGACAGATGAGTAGATTGATTTCCACTGACTTCCAAAACAACTTATATGACCGACCCCAAAACAAAACATTTTACCATTCTAATGGTCACAGTTTTATATATGTCCTTACTTAAAGACATGATCACAGCTCCGCTTTAAAACTACAAGATTAATACTTTTGTCGCCTACGTAACATGATGTATTGCACATAGAACATGTCACATCACCAGCGTCGCATGCTACACATGCTAGCATACTAGGCTATGTCGTTATTAAGTCAGTGTCAACTTGGGATGATCTCCTGGGTGAAAGTCCTGTGTTTGTTTGATCCATCCACCCTCTCTCCTGCCTATCATATATAGTATATATTACAATAAACCCAAGTTCAGTCAGGACAGGTTGTAATAAGCTGCTTGCACAATTGACTTTTGTGGTCACTTTTTCTGTGAGAACAGGCTGGCAAAGCAAATTTTATTTTATTCAGCTCACATTTAACCAGGTAAGTCCCGCTGATATCAACAATCTCGTTTTCAAGGCAGACCTGGCCAAGAAAGCAGCAAACTGTTGTTTTCGGAAATTGGTGTGCAAAGTATGAATTTCTGGACTCAAGAGGCAGATTTTGTTATTGTTGGACAGCGCCAGATAACTGTTTCCCTCAGTCCTTAAGCTAAGATAAACTAAGCTAAGCAGCTGCAGGCTACAGATTTTATTTCTCCATAGCTTAACAGACACACAGGAGTAGTATCAATCTTCTCACCTCTCAGCACCTCTCAAATTTCCGAATATGTCAAATTATTGCTTTAATCATTACACACCGTGTCTCCATACAACACTATCGTGCTGTTAAGAGAGCAGCCGACCCTGCTGGAGTGCTCTTGAGGAATACACTGAGTAGGATTGCTCTCTGTAGCTAACTGAGTGATCAGAACATTAATCACAGCCCAAATATTAGGTCATGACAGTTTCCCATTACCTTAAAGAACTTTATATTTAATGCAAGTAAAGACACGACAATGATACCTTCAGTAAGTCCCAGCTCAGACAAACAGACTTCCTCACCACAGCTTTGCCTTATTAGTGTTTTTGAAGATGAAACACACAATGAGAAGAAGATGGGCATTACAGCGCAGCCGATGACAGCTTTTTGTTTCATCTCTCCTCTCTCTCATCCTTTATCTGTTCATTTATGGATTCGAGCTGTCAGAGCACTTCAACGGCACGGCAACAGACATCTAACTGAATGTACGGATGGGACAGATAAAGAGATGGATGATATGAAATGGATGAGTGACTTGTGGTTGGCTGAAAGGAAGGAAGACGGTTAAGACGAGCTGGGAGGAGAATAATTTTGCTATGTGTGTGACGGTTTTAATGTCCCCGGAAAAAAAGATGGAAAGAAAAGATAAAGGAAAAGACCATGGAAGGAAGAGCGAGATCGAGATAAGAATGTAGCGAGAGACGAGAAAATGGGAATGTGGATGAGAGAGAGCGATCAGACATATTGTTACCACATGACAGCACTGTGTTGACAAGAGAAAAATAGCATTGTCTTTGAAATGCAACGGAAAATATTTATCTTACTTTAGAGCAACTCCAATGAATTCAGAATGCATTTAATTAACTAAATGAATTGTCACGAAGCTGAAGACAAGGCCGTTTCTTTTTTTAGCTCATTAAACTTGACATTGGCTTTGAAAATCTTCATCATCTGTACACCACTCAGCGGGAGGAAGCACTGAAGACACCAGTGTTTGCACCAAAAGTGGCGCCGCAGCTCAGACACTAAAAGCATTTTTTTTTTAGATCACTTTTTACAACTGCAAATGGGACTACAACCAAAACCCAAGCTTTGATACCAGTAACTCAGATTGAAACACATATACTGCAATGGTCATTACCTCATTATCTTCCCATGGCTCACAAAGCTTAACAGGCCTGCGACCAGTCAGTAGAACTGACCAAACATAAATCCTTGAACAACAGAATTCATCGTATATTTTCATTTTGATCTAAAGCTGCCTCACTGATTTACCTTCTTCATTGCAGGTCCTAAAGTATTCATAGGATAAAAGGTGCTCAGCATTGTTCTTAACTGTTGAACCAATCATATCAACCATGCCTCCTAAAAGTAACTATTAAGCTCCGTTTCCACCAAGCAGTCTGGTACGATTCAGTTCAGTTCAGTTCAAGTTGTGGATGGTGCCAATGGAACCGTTCCGTACCGTCCCCATTTTTGTTCCCCCCTCTGTTGGGGCACCTAGCACACAGATCTGGTACTAAAAGGTGGAGCTGTGAACACTGCAGTCTGTTGATTGGTCTAAAGGGGACGGTCAGTCTTGCTTGTTTTGAAGCTCATGTAACCACTGTTCATACTGTGGTGAGTCAGTAAACTATAACTATAAAATTAAAGGATGTTTTGCTGCCTCTCACAGCAGCTGTAGATTGAGGCCGACTGATACTTTAACTGAAAGATACGAAACTTTTAAGGTGGAACATTTACTTGTAATTTTAGTCAGTGCGTGAGTTGACAACGTGAATCCATCAGAACACCTTAAATTTCAATGTGACAACTTTGACCATTTTTTTTTATTGTCTCTTCTAGAATGTACATTTTTTTAATGAGCGGATCATCAAGTGTTAAAAAATATATTTTAATGTCGACTAGATTATGTGGACTAAATGTATTCGAGTCCTCACTTGGAGAAAAAGAGCATTATGGAGCGTGCGGGCTACGGCAACGCTAAACCCCTGAGCTTGCCTGAGAAGGACTAAATGCACAAACCCGCTATTTTTATTTTATCCCATCGAGAGAGACTCTCACTGCAGCCTGTTTTATTTTGTTCTGAAAATGTCAGCGTGCAACAAGGTTCTGTGCAAACGTATTTAGAAAGAAACTTAATGCTGGCCATCAGACTGTGCCTCATGTTGTTGAGTTAGTTGGATGGCACTAGAAATGTGTGCTTGTTGCTGAGCTCCTGTTTCGTTTTGCCTCTAAACTCCAATGTGTTTGGCGGCCTCTATATTACTGAAGTATGATAGTGGCTATACAACCGGGCTTAGTAAAACTGATGTGTTTTTGACTATCGTCTTCTTCTATCTCAACAAACTGTTACAAACATTATCTGCAAAACATTTACTAACAAAGTATTTGATTTGTTTAACTCACAGTATCCGCTCCTAGTAATTAAACCAGGAATAATGTTTTTATGATTACTTTTAGGCAACACAAAACACTTAATTATTAAAAAGTGAACTGTGAAAAGAGACAAGACATGTTTACTTTTGCCGTGTTGTGTGGTACAAGAACCTCTTAGTAGTACATTAATATCAGTTTTACAAAACAAAGTTGGAAATGCTTTTAGTGCAGCTTCAGCTGATTTCAAACAGACTATGTTTCAAGTGCAATATTTACAACACTGAAAGCAAACAAAGTTTTTAATCCATCTGAATGAAATTAAGGTTTTTTTTGGTTGCAGTGTTGAATGATAAGAAAAACAAACTGAAAAGACACCAGCGTCTCCTGGCCTGCTCACACATTCTTTCTCGACTCTATCAGTTTGCTCTCTGTGGTATTACCATTCATGCTCATTACACGCAGCTGAGCGCAGTCCACTCCCACTCGCTGGGAGCTGTCAAAATACATTTAAGGAAATGTATATAGTAACTAATCTTCCCAAGTCATCATCCCTGATCACGGGTTTGGCCAAATTAAATACTGATACTAAAGATCCTTCTCTCAAAGCTACAATCTAAATTCACATTTCCTTGAAGCTCAGTGGTTGTAAGCAATTAGTGATGGATGAAAATGAACAAATGAATCTTTCTGAACTCTTTCAAGTGCCCAGTATGTGCGGGATCAGCCTGGCCAGTGTCCAAGCGCTCTTGAATCCCTAATGTGTCCTAATATAGTGCAGTAAAGACACTGAATGAACAATCGAATCAGACTCAAGTTGAGACCTCCACAAGCCAAGGTCAATGGTGCATTCTAGTGCTTCACAGATGGGCATTCTTCCAGGAAATAACAACAATGTGTTTTCTGTGACTTTGTATTGAGCTTACATAGTCTACATGCATACAAAAACACATGGTTAGGTTTGGGCAACAAAAACACATGGTTCGGTTTGGAGAGATCATTGTACGGCTTAGAATTTACATAGGAAATGAACATGGTGGTCCCACCAACTGAGGAAAAAAGCTGATTGCTGTAATTGTTCAATAGTGCCCGGCAGCATCAGGAGGAAACGCAGAGGGACGGCAACGAAAGTTAAAATGGCAGAAGTCCGAGAAAGGTGGGCAGGACGGGTGGTGTACGGGTCCAGCCATCACCAACTTTAGTCCAGGAGGCCGGTGCTCACTTCCCATAAGACTGTGAAGCCAAACCCTGTTCTTTTTTTCCGAAACCCAACCACGTGCTTTGGTTGCCTAAAGTTAACCGTGTGTGTGTTGTCGTTAATGAAAAAGTCAACTCGCAGCGTTGTACCAGTATAGTGCATTTATTTTGAAAGAGACTGCATGGAAACTGTATATATCCTGTGAAAACAGAAGTGTATTTTGAAAGCAGACTATGCATGTAACAGGCAAAACCTGACACAGCGTCCCAGAATGTCCACAACCAACACACCCAGGGTACCTTGTACGTCATATCTGGACAAGGAAAGTCCATGACCAAATGTCTATATGTATATATATACGAGTTCAGGGTGAGAAAGTGCTTGAAGTCCCAGTTGAAAGTCTGGGGTTTGTTGCAGCCATCCACCTCCCCGCCTGCTCTTTACATTACACTATTTGCCAGTGGCATTAGTAACTGTTTCCATCTGATGCATATTATACCTGGGAAGGGTACCTGTGTGTGTCCGTGAATGACATCGACATCCACTGACAAAGCGCCGGTGTTTAGCGGGTTGGGATGTTGCCAACTGTCTCTAAAACTGACAGGCTTGGTGTGTACCATACTGCCGTGATGCCGACATCACTGATAAAGCAATGGCACTTGATAGGCTGGGAGTGGGAACATGCATGTAATATAATGGAGTGTTACAGAGAAAATGACACCATACTTTGCATAAAGTATCAAAGCTCGAATATGTTTACATGCATCAACTCGAAGGAAGCGACACCGCAAAAGGAATCACTCCATAAATCACTATAAGCAATATACAAGTTTACTGATTGAAGTAAGGAACTACAAGCAGGTTGAAAGGAATAAGGGCCATAAAAAGCACAATATTATTCAGATAATACTGGAATGCTTTGAACATCACCTGATGACATGAGAGTAACTGAGGTCTTGATGAGAATAAAAACAGTGTCTTCACTGGCACAACAGTAGTGTCCTTTGTACAGCGCAGATGAAACGTACCTCACAAGCTGACAGTAGATGAATGTTATCTGTCACCATCGCCTGCTGTGTTCTTTACTTCTATACAGAGATGTGTAAATAAATTGCAGCCTCGGGACATCGAGGTGCGTCAGGTTTCTTTCATCTCCTCACAGGAATGAAACAAGTATGTTTTCCCCACATACAGTGCAAAATGGAAAGACCACCAATGCTGTTTAACTTGGCTTCTGTTCAATGTGTCAGAACCTTTAACAAAATACGACATGCACACCAACACGTTCATGCTCATGTCTCTTGTTAAAACCCACTGGATTTTGGTACTGTTTTGTTTCACAGGCTGCAAAAGATTTTCAGATGTGCGTTTGCTAACAAATGGATGAGGAGTACACAGTGACAGGAGGACCTTACATCGAATAAAAAGAGATCCACATTTGTTGAAAAGATGTTGTCTCCGGTAAATCTGCCTTGAAAGGGAGCGTTGAGGTTTTTGGGTGAAGTAAAGATGGTTCTGAGCAGTTTCACATTGTACTAAATTGTGTACAATTGCACAAACAACCACAAACTTGTAAGTATTTCTAGTGTGCAAGTATTTCTGTGTCACATTAAATATTGAAATTAAGCAACATCATTCATTCGTTTCCGTAACCGCTCATCCTGTTAGGGGTTGTGGGGGGTGGAGCCTATCCCAGCTGACAAAAAGCAGGGTAGACAGGTCACCAGACTATCACAGGGCTAACATATAGAGACAGACAACCATTCATGCTTACATTCACACCTATGGACAATTTAGAGTCACCAATTAACCTGCATGTCTTTGGACTGTGGGAGGAAGCTGGAGTACGTCAAACTACGAAGCTGATTGTGAAAATATCTGAGCCTGTAAAAGCTCAAACTAAATGCATTCTGTGCAGCAGGCTAATAAAAATGTACATATGGCTGCATCTCTATAAAGCGAGCTAATTAAACCCCACACAACATATAATGGAGACATTTGAAGTTAATGGGGGAAACATGTGGGCGTATACTTCACAATAACCAACAGAGCACACATTCTCCAAGACCTCACATATTTCACATCCATCCCTTCATCCCTCCTCTTCACTTCTGTTGTCAGGTTGTATATGGATGGTA
The DNA here is from genome assembly GCA_026686955.1 of Epinephelus cyanopodus. NCBI lineage: Eukaryota > Metazoa > Chordata > Actinopteri > Perciformes > Serranidae > Epinephelus > Epinephelus cyanopodus. The sequence goes on along the minus strand of CM048916.1, from coordinate 8,756,744 downwards.
AATGGACCTGCACTTGTAAAGCGCTTTTACGCTACATGCCCCATTCACCCATTTACATACACATTCATACAGTGGTGGCCGAGGCTACTGTGCAAGGTGCCACCTGCTCATCATCTTCATTGGGTACAAACACATTGATGGTACAGCCAATTTGTGGATCATTATCTTCCCCAAAGATACTTAATCATTCAGACTGGAGAGGCCACGGTTGGAGCCACCAGGCTTCAGAGTGTAGACGACCTGCTCTTCTCCCTGAGCCACAGCCGGCCAGATATCATAATTCACTGGATCCCATGTTCCTGCTCTTTGAAGCATGAAACTTATTGCAGAGGTGGGTTACCTCGATAACTTTGGATCAAAAACGTTCAGGGCTCAACAAGAAGGATTGCCCTATCGCCAGGGGCAAGCAAAATGGCATGTCAGGCTATTGAACTTAAACTAAATGCATTGTTTAGTCAAGGATGCGCAGCTCCAATCAAGCACTGATAAGAAATTACAAAGAAAAGACAAAGTTTACTCAGCTGAAGCACAAGTGAGAATTTTAATTAACCTGGAAACAGGAGTTGAGTTGTGTCGTGTCACAAGGTGTTGCCAACACTTAAACTATGTATTGCATAATTTGCTGCAGGTTTGAGTGCAAGATGGATAAAATGAGGTTGTTTTTAATAAAAAGTCCCTTCAGTCTTTGTTGTTTTTATATATTTTTTATAACCGCTAATAAGCAAAATGTACACAAGTAAAAATAAACCTCCTGCCAGCTGATTTCTGACCTACTTTTAAGTAAAAACCAACACAATAATGGTGAACTACTTACTTACTACTACTTTACTTTTGCATTATGTATTTACGTCCATCTGGCAGCTGCAGGCCTTCAGTCATTAGGTGATTCAATTACATGACACAAAAGGTCAGAACAGTAAAATCTACTGCAAACTACCACCACATCATATCACTGATGTACAACTAGGAACAATCTGCTCATTCATTCAGCCAAAGCAAATCGCATGTAAACTCAATTGCAGACAAACACATGAGAAACGTTATGAAGTATAATTGTGTAGCCATAATTTCCTGCGCACATCAGAACAGGCCCGTCATGACTGCAACACCTGTAGTTACGAGTAAACAACCTGTTTTGGCTTGGAACCTTAGTAGTAAAAGTTTCTTCTACATTCAGACGATGCTCAAAGACTGGAACCCAGGAGGAACGAGCTCGCCTGCGTCTCTATTCCTTTATTAATTCTGCAGAAAAGTAAAATGCACAAAGAAGAATCACAGAAATTTACAATGGAATAGTGCAACGTAACTTGTTACAGCTTTGGTTTTTGCCTTGTTTTCTCGCTCTCTCCAACCTTTTCACATGTTATTCTTTCCTCTGTGTTCTTTGTCACTGTCTCCCCCTTTATCTCCTCCATCTTCTCATGCGGTCTCCATCAACAAACCTGGTATATTTTTCTGACTCAGCTCAGTCTCAGCTCCGCTCACTTCAGTCAGACTCTGTGTCCTGAGGTTGTTGATGCTGACTGGTAATGGCTTCTCCAGACTGAGCGTTATTCTCAATGTGCTGTGAAACCACTGGCCAAAGACAACAATGGGCCCCACAAGCTTCCCAAATAATCACTTTGATCATTGCGCGGGCCGGTCTTAATGGCTACTAAATGCTGTAGTGTGGAAAACTTTTGGCATCGGGCCGGCAGTTTGATCCTTGCAGGAGTGGAGGGGCAAACTCGTTTGGATCGAGAAGCAATTGTGGTGTTGTAACATTGTTTTTTGGCTTTACTTTTTCCAGGAAAACAGTTTTTGCTAAGTGCACATGCTGGTTTAAACACTATATTGCCTAATACACTTTGATGAATTCACACTTGGAAGCTGCCCAGTACATCAGTCTTCTACTGAACCTCTTCTCTGGAGAAACTGGAGGTTAAAGGGATTATTCCACTATCGGAAACTACTGAATCTAATTTACTTGGTAAAACTTTGTGCAATTAAACTTTCTGGTGCAGCCCTTCCAGCCTGCTCTGTCTGTTTCCGCTTAAAGGTTGTGATTTCTCTCCATCTCCCAGACAACTCTCTAACACTTTGGGATGTGAACTTGCTGAAACTAGCTGTTGACTGCCTGTAAGCGGAGAGAGAAACATAGTTGTTCCAGTTGATTCCCTGCACTCAAACTAGGCGTCTTGTGGCTGGTGGAGTGAAATATGAATGTGATGGTGTAACTGCTTCTCCTACAACAGATATGATTGATTTGATTGTTACACATTAAACTAGAGAGTCAAAGTAGATGCTTTTGCCTGTTAGTGCTGAATCCAATCTGATGGCTGATGATGGTTTAGTTTACTGCAATTGTGCAATTGTGCTGCTAAGTCCATTTAAGTCTCATTTCTATGTTGAAAATGTAGAACTACAACTACAGTACATTGCCAAAAACAGCTGATGTGCAGGGATGGAAAGAGTACTACAATAATTTAATGTGCTTGTACTATTACTTCAAATACGTTTTACATTTTACATTGCATGCTTAAAGGTGAAAGGAGGGCGGGTGTATAATGATGATGTTATATGATAAGGTTTTCTCCAGGTGCTCCAGCTTCCTCCCACAGTCAATTGAGACAATTAAGCAAAAAATGATCAACAACAAATAAAAACAGCTATTAAGAGGGAGCAACAACCATTACTAAGTTACATTAATTCAAATATATAACCTGACACTTTGTATAGAATCAACAGCACAACAAAACATCACTGAGCCAGACACAACATGTATAAACAATATAAACCCCACAGTGGCTGCAGCCACAAACATACTGACATTGATACTGAAGCAAAGAGAGTGTAAAACACAGGGTGCATCTAGTAGCTGGTGGAAATGCACAGCACCTGTTTCATCCTCAGTCAACAGGCATACGCTGGCAATCCAGGGACTAAGCTCAACAACTGTGTATGTGTGTGTGGTTTGTTCATATCAACGTACAGAGGAACTAGACTAGATTAAGCAGCACACATGTGGCTCACAGCTTTAGAGGTAGAAACAGACTAACACAACTGTACTGAAAAGTGTCCTGTGATCAAGCTAGGGCTGGTGGGAAATGGAGTTCGGAAAGGATAACGGAGTTTTCTACTGAGAGGCTACACAGTTTTTGCACAATCTGCCGTGCACACAAAACTATGTTTCCTAGCGGCGCCGACATTCTCTGGAGTTAGCAAAAGTGTGCTGTTATACTCACCTCTTGTGCACTTTAAAGTCCTCCACAATCTGCTCCAGGTTCAACTTCTCTGTTTGTTCATTCTCAAAGCATAATGTCCTCTCTGCCCCACTATAACCAGTCCGCTCGGCCTCTTTGTCCAACTGAACTCCTCAAAGTTCTCAACGTGCTGAGCTGAATGAGGCTTTGCAGTCATATCTGTAACAAGCAGCAAAAAGGCCTCATACACTTCACTGAAAGTAAAAGTTCCTCTGTTGAAATCAGAAAGCACAGCTGGAGAATCCACCAACACAAGCATTTTACAGAAGCATTTAACACATTAGCAAGATCCAGCATGCACCTGTTGATGAGACAACATCAGGTGTGTTTAATTTGTGTCACCTGTGTCAGGCTAGACGGGTACCTGTGTTGTCCTGCAGCCGCAGACTTACTAGCATTTATCCTCTGCTGCCGCTGCTGATTCATCACATTTCTTCTGTTTCAATCTCACACAGGTTATCATGACTTTGGTTTTCATCTCTGTAACAGATGTGCCTCATAAGAAGCGAAGTACAATACTTGAAATAAATAATGGTTAAGTAAAAGTAAAATTAGGCCAGTACTAAAATACTCAAAAAGTACAAGAGCACAAAAATGACTTTTTTTTTTTTTTTTTACAGTAATGAGAGTAAATGTAAGTCATTTCTTCCACTCCAGCAAACATGTTGGCAAACGCTGCCTATGTACACATCCAGCAGACAAAGACATATGTTTGTGACCATGTTAAGAAGTTCCATTAAATATTTAGTCTCTGTTTTGCTCAGTGTTTGTCTCCACCTACTCTTCAGAAAAAAAATCCCTCTCTCCACTATGTTCACCACGAAGTTGCTAACTTTGTCCGGCTGCTGTTTGGTGTGTTGGGCAGATCATGTCCTGCCTGAGGCTGATGAGTGCCGTGAGAGGGAATCAGACCAGTAAAGTTGTGGGCCATGAAACCTAAAACAATGAGCTGAAAGACTCAAAAACACTCAGCAGAGTTAAAGGAAACCGCAGAGTGATATTTCTTGGTGGGTTTGTCACTACAAGTGAACTCATTTACATTATGTCTAATCATGTAATCAACTGTTATATCAATAAAGAAATACTGATTAGTGCAGCTTCAAGTGTGGTTTAACCTACCACTGAGTTCTTTTACCCTTTTTATTTGTCTACCTTTTAGCCAACCTGAGGACTGTTAATCAGAAGTATGTATGTCTTGGATAAGCCCAGTAAAAGCAGCACAGATGGACGGTGATCAGTTTCAGCTTGAACGCCATGTGAAATTGTTGAGCAACCCACAGTGAGAAGTGGACATCTTGAGCCAGAACTGGACATATGTGAGTAGTTAAATTGCTTCTGGCAGCTCTTTGAGTGCAGTGACTGAAAACAAAACAGCAGAGACAGCGAGCGAGAGACTTCATAAAGAAAGAGTGCTGAGTAAGTTGAAGGAGCACTGGGTTGTAAAAGATGAGGAATGAAAAGGGGATTGAATCGTCAAGTGCAAACTGAGAAGTGAGAGATTTCTGGAATTTTACTGGTTCTTCATGGATTATTTGCTTTAATAACATTAGTGAAGCAGAGAGGTGATGCAGAGGACTTCTCCTCATTGTGATCTTTTTCTTTCTGTTCATCTTTCCTGAATCCTGCTCAAACGGGCGACACCCAGTTTGTCTTTCATACACTTCACTCTCCACCACTCCTCCTTCAACACTCAGCACATTCTCAACTCAAAACCAGCATCTGTATCTGTTTCCATAAAGTGTCCTAACCCACTCATCACTGCTTTTTCTGCCAGTTGTCCGCTCTTTATCACTGCTGGTCTCCTGTGAACAATTCTTATGCAACTATACAACATTAGCTTTCAGTGGCAGGAAGTAGAGTGACGTTCATATAGCGCTGTGAGGGTGTGGATTTCTGTTGTGGATGGACGCCTGCTCTCCACACTGGCAGGGTGGGTTTCAGTGGCCACCAGGGACATTTGCTATCTTGGCACTAGTGGTCAGTACTTCTGTCATTTCAACACTTTGGCCCAGAGTGAGCTAACTGACAGCTATTAGGGGATTACCATGAAACTGAATAGATATATTTCATGAACCCAAGAGGATAAATGACTAATAATGACTTCAAGATGCTTTATACTCTTGTATTCCCCATGATGTGTACATTAATGAGGGAGTTTTATGCTAAATTTGATTACCTTACATTGGATGCAGAAGTTGTGAATGCAGCCAGGGTGAAATATTACCCAGCTAACTGTTTTTTTGGCAGCTGAGCGCTCCCCTGCTGACAGGAAAGGTAAGAATCATCACTACCGCCAGGAGAAAACTCAAAAAAATTGAGGCTAACAGGGGAGGTAACTTGTTATTCCCACACCCCCATTTGACTAACAATTTCGTCCATTGCATTCCCATTTCACAGCACACTTTTTTGTCTTTACTGACTTGGGAAATTTTGCAGGCTAGGTGTTCAGAGACTCAGGCAGGATGAGGAGCGCAGACATCCGGAGGGAGCTCGGAGTAGAGCTACTGCTCCTTCTCGTTGAAAGGGGTCAGTTGAGGTGGCTCAAGCATCTGATCAGGATCCTCCTGGGCGCCTCCTGTTAGAGGTGTTCTGGGCATGTGCCACTAGTAGGAGGCCCCGGGGCAGACCCAGAACATGCTGGATGGCTTACATATCTCATCTGGCCCGGGAAAGCCTTGGGGTCCCCCAGGAGGAGCTGGAAAGCGTTGCTGGGGAGAGGGACGTCTGGGGTGCTTTGCTTGGCCTGCTGCCCCCCATGACCCGGCCCAGCATAAGCAGATGACAATGGTTGGATGGATGTAAGAAGATATCTAGAGGCCGGAACCAAATCTCACACACATGTCTGATGGGGTCTAGTTGAAACAGGGTTCCCTGTGCATCTGTCTGCATTTTTTGCACTATTAAATCCTTTGTTTTCAATGTAAATGTGCAACAGGTGAGCTCAAAAGGGAGCACCTGTTTTTCAGTGTTACCAGCTCAGCCTTTTTCCCCTTCAAGGCTGGTGGCCTTGTGGGTAACCTGTGAGGGTATGACGTGTACTTCCTGGTGTATATGGAGGGAAGCAGCTCTTCCTGGTGTCAGCAGGAAAAGGCCAACCTCATGAAAAGGCCAAGTTTATTGTTTGTGGTGAAGACTGCAATAAAGCCATTGTTGGTGAATGGCACCCAAACGCCTCGCCATCCTTCCTTCTGCAGAGTGGTCCGGACTGCTAGAAGCTTGTTACCGGCGAATAACAAGCCAAGCTAAAATTAATGTTAATAACCTAGTGTGTTCCCAACTGTGGCTCGGAGCCGATAAGCTTTCACTGAGAGAGGTAATACCAAGGTGTAACTGCTGCGCCTTGAAATACACAAAGTTTAACCTTTGAAAAGTTATTCCCTTTCTTCCATAGATATCACTCTATAATATAATATGGAGAGGAAGTTGATCATTTTAATACGGGCTACCCAGAGCTGTACCACAGACAACATTTTGGGCCTAACACAAACCTTAAAGACAACACCTGGAAGAATTTAAGTAAGTAGGTAAGTAAGATAAGATGCGGTGCACCCAGTAATCCAGATGGTAGACTGGGCGCCCGATGTACAAAGACAGTCTCATTACTACGGCCATGGGCTCAATTCCAGCTCATGGCCCTGTCCTGCATGTCGTCCTCTCTCTGTCCCTCCTTCACACACCATGACTCATTCGGCTAAGTGTTATCTGTAACCAACCTGTTAATAGCCAGCTGTTTGATCTGGGCTGAGATTAGCTGGAGACAACAGTCTGATGCAGCGATACTTTGTGACTGTACTGCAGCAGCCTGCCATTCAAGCTCATGTTAGCTCTCCATCAGTACTGCTGTAACTGCCTACGGTATCACACTGACAGTGAACATTAATGTATCGTCTGTGCCTCACATCTCAGAAAGTCTTGCTTAACCTGCTACAAATTTGCTTTTTGACAATTTCTGTCTCTCTTCCTATGGGACAACTCGTTTCTTTCACCCAAAAGAGGGCGTGGCCTTGGCAATGACACGATGCCGGTCTGATCTAAATGAAAGTAACACTACTTCCTGCATTGAATGTAGGCACTGGGCGTAAATCGTGAGGTGCCAAACCATCTTATATGGACATAATTACTGGGGATACTGGGCTGGGCTAGGTAGACAATGCAGTATCCTGGGATTTTGAAAATGTAAAGGAGAGAGTCAATAATCCGGATGAGTTATGGCAAAGCTTTCGGGACTCCCCCTTCTAGTTTTCATCCTCACAGCACTTTTATATGGAAATGTAATCAGTCCCTCTCCATCTGTATCTTCTTCTTGTCTTTACACAAAGTCAAAGTTCTGCTTCTGATCGTGTGCGGTTTGTTTTCTCAGTTACTCCCATTCGGTAAGGTCATCACTCTGCGTCAGGTTGGCGGCGCGCTGGGTGCCGTCCCGCAGCTGTGGAGCATCAGGCTGGAAATCCCCTCATCCTCAGCGCTGGGCCTCCGAGTGTGTACATAATGAACATGAGCGTACCGTATGTGAGGAGGTGTGTGTGTGTGTCTCTATCTGTGTGCCTGTTGAGCTTGGCTGCCGGGGTGTGTATTTAGGTGCTGGCTTTTGTGGACGAGGTATTTGTGAGTGTTTTTATTTTGTGTGTTTGTGCGAGTGTGTGCGAGTGTGTGTGGGCATGTTTGTGTGTGTAGGTGGACGGTTTGAATTCTGGACCCTCTCAGCACATGTGGGCCCGGCATGTGGTTGTGTGTGGCCTACTGCGAGGAGGCGTGTGGCATGAAATGTGTGTGTTAGATGGAGAGAGAAGGAGACCGAGAGAGTACAAAGCCAGTTTGTGTTAACTTTCATAGCTGTGTTATCTTTTTCTGCCTCCCCTGCGTGTGTGTGTGTGTGTGTGTGTGTGTGTGTGTGTGAGTGAGTGTGTGTGTGCGAGAGAGAAAATGAGGACAAGGCCTGTTTGTATAATAAACTTTCCTAACTTTCTTTCTCTGCTTCCTCCCTTCCCTCCTTCATCCTTATCGTTCTCCATTTCACCCCGGCGCCCCCGCACACGATCATACGTTGGCTCAGTGTTTAAACTCAGACCCACTGAGCCAGTTCTCCTTCTCTTTCTCCCTCACCTCCTAATCCCCCTCTCTCTCTCTCTGTCCTCCTATTCCTTCACTTCTGCCCTCATTTTCTCCTCTCCCGCTAACATCGGTACACTCCCCTGGAAAGTTGTCCCACTCCCCTCGAGCTCTGACACCCACGCGTTCCCCACAGAAACTCTCTCCACACACACACTGCACACACCATTTGTCTCTACTTAGCGTGTTGTTTTCAGCCTCTTCACAGCCACCTCTCTCTGTGATTCAAAGCAGGGAACGAATGATGGAGAGTGACTGTGAAAAAGAGACAGAGCTTAGGGTTTCAAATTCAAATCGGTTTTTAAAGTGGCAGTCCATAATAACCTTTATTTGTTATTCAATGTCCATCTTTGGTGCCACATTCTCCATATTTTCACACTGCACTTCCCATGAGTCAACTACTTGTCAAGCAAACAGTGGGTGGTAATGGGACCTTTCATTCTTCTGCACAAGAGTCTGTCAGAGGAACCTTGTCTGAACAGCCATCATGGTTACTGTTGCTCAAGCTACTCAAAAAGTCGAAATGCCAAGTATCTAAATTTCACATTTATGTGCAAATATTGTGGATTATTTCTTTATCAATGCATTTTTTCCTCCTTTTTAACTCTTACAGTCACTAGACGTCTTAGTGAAGTTAGCTAAGTTACAGCCAAAATACATGGAACATGGGCACAGAGCAACATGTCTCCCAGAGTATGCCTGCAGCAGAGTGGGTCCATTATAATTAGCTGAAGCTGCTACGCTGAACCCGGAAGCCGTGCTCACCCACGTGGGTATCACGTTTCTCAGTGTTAGTTTTTCACGGCTGGTCCGTTTTTTTCTGTACGTGCAGCTCTGCGGCCCCTCCAACAAGTAAAAACAACGTAGAACTGTGTAAAAAAATTAGGCTAGTCTAAAGTTAGGCTACTCTACTGCACTGTTGTCATCAGTCTTAACGATATATATTGTTGTGTTGTTGCAGACTTTGACTTTTAATCCCTCACATGGAGCAAGTTCCAGAAACACTAGATCCTGCTGTACACTTCCTGTGACGCAGCTTAGTAGCATCTTTAGGCCCACCTTGCCTTTCAGATACCATTTACATCATTATAGCATCGTGAAGGTTATTTTCTCAGACTTGACAAAACTCCTGAAGGGCCATAATAGGTATTACTCAGCTGTTTTTACAGGGTGAGACGATTAAACCGATGTTAATGTGTTAAATTACAAGAGCGCCCCTTTCAGCTACACCTAGATGACTTTACAGATATCGATCAAGTGGATTTATTTTTATACTAAAAAACACTGAAGACTAAAAGTCTAGCTGCGGTGATTACAAGAAATATTCTTAAGTTACAAGGAATGCTTTTTATATGATTTATATAAAAATATTTAATATTCTATATTCCATTTTCCACTTTTCACCAAGTTAAGACTCTCAGAGGAGTAAAATTTGATTTTAAAGTTGTTTTCAATTTTTCAAGCTACTTTTTTATCATAACAGTGTGGGTGGTATCTTACCAGCACTGAGATGTCCCTGCTCATCTCTCAGCTCAAATCACTGAGAGTTTTTACAGGCTCTAAGGCTGCTGCTTGAACTACAGATTGTAGTTTTACATTTTGTCAGCCTGCCATCCAGGACACGACCACTAACTCTTCAAACTTAGATCAAACAGTAAAACTAGGTAGTGCTGATCAAATATAAACCAAAATTCTGTTACTGTATTGCTTATTTCTCACTTTAAATGTCTTCAGAGACATATTTTAGTGCCCTGATTAGCTGTAATATGAGAATTCGTGAACAAGTAGTCAGTGGTTTGCTGTTTCCTGTATTGTAAAAACAGCAAATGGTGAAACTAAGCATTGCTGATCAATAAAGAACCATTATTCTGTCATTACGTTGGCCATATCTCGTATCAAATGTTTCAAGAAACACATAGCAGTTCAACTGTAATTCGAGATGGTTTGTTACCAGCTGGTCACCATATATTTCCTGTGGGAAAATGGCCAAGCTCACATCACGTCACCCACCAGCGAGAGCGTTTATTGGTCCAGTGAGGCACAGTGCATTCTGGTAGTTGTAAGTTTTCTACCTCTCAAGCAAAAGCAAATGCGACAGCCCATTTCCTGTTTTCTCTTGTCGTGTAAGACAAATTTCAAAAGTATTTGCGTCTCTCTACTGCATACACAACCCAGTATTATGAAAAGACCGTATTTCCAGCCTTGCAGCACTACTTTAAGTGCATAATTTCTGATATATTAGTCTTCAGCTTGTGAACAATAAAGCTCATTTTGGACTCAGTTCTGTAGTTTGGAAAATCTATAAAGATAAAAAATCAATATACCAACCGTGCACTTAATTCATTCTTTTTCTCTCTGTCTCCCTTAATTGAAAACAGCTGCTTCAGCTCACTCATTTATCCCTCCTTTTCTTTCATCATTGTTTCCATCTCAGTCTCAGTTCTCACCTCTGCACCTCTCACCAAAGCTTCCTGCTCAAGTCTCTGCAGTCAAGCACCATCAGTTACTTTCACAAACTCCCACTTCTTCCCTGAACAGGAAATTTGTCTTTTTGCTCACACGTCTCACACTGAGAAGTCACAACTCTGGGTCAACAGGAGCGTAGGAACCAAGGGGGATTCAGTCTTGCTCAAGGACACTTCAGTAGGGTGATGTGTTGCTGTCCTAGCAGCTGGATATCTCTGTTTAATGGTGGGGTTGTTTCCCTGCTGAACAAGCCACTATGGAGCCAATACTTGACACCAAAGTATAGCACAGTTTACCCTCCACAGTGCTGAAGTGGCTCATGCAGAGGAGCACGCTGGAGAGTTACAGATTTGTAAGTGGAAAGTGACTGATGGAGTTCAGCAGCGTCACGGCTGAGCAGTTATGGAGAGCCTTCTTCCTGTGTTTCCTCTTGACCCCCTGCTGAATCTGCTATTCCCTGCAGCATGGGGGGGCAACATGTTACAGCACTGGGAATACTCATTTGATTGGCCAGTTGTGCATTTCTATGAATTCTCAATATAATCACAATGGCGTCAGTTTGTTAGCTGGAGGCAAAACAGGACTCTCCACCACAGGGCTGCAGGCTACAGAGGAGTCTAAAAATGTTTTGTGGTGATATTGGGAGCCAGAGTAGAAGGAGTCATGGCTCAAAACTTAAAAAAAAAAATAAAAAATTATCACATACCAGCCGCCACTGCCCGTTAACAAAAACAAAGACAACTACGGTTAAATGTGATAAGACGAAAGGACTGGATGGAGGCGATCATTGCAAATGCTCACGTGCAGTGCACACTTCATATCAGGTTAGCGAAAAAGTATTTACTTTTGTAGAGATGAATAACGTTATGTGTATCATGTCCACCTCATCAGACATTGGAGAGGTATTAAGAGACGTAATGCTAACTTTTTTTGCAGTCCCAGAGAGTGATAGCCTGGTTCCAGACCATAGACCCCGCCCACTTAACTGAGTAAGCTTGCATCTCTGGTCTGGCATACTGCAATGAATTTGCGATTTATCTCGTCGAAGCAATGGACGGACCAATGAACGCCGGGGGTGGGGGTGGTCTAGCCAATCAGCCCCACGCTAATGGCGACCGCTGCAGATCCTACAGATTACATTAACGATGCTATCGAGGTATTTGGCCACTTCTTGCGTTAATGGAGGACCAAATTAAGGAGGCTGCTAAACTGGATTTAACGGCAATGCAGCTGGGTGTGCACGACGACGGAAACGTTTTAAACGGGCAATGCTCGCTTGTTTTTGGCACCCCCCAGGCATAGATACTAATGACATCAGATTCTGGGTGAGTCGTTGATCTCTACTGATTGGTTAGGGAAAAATCAAATTCCCTCCCCATTGTAAATCGCCTTCAATGGAGGCGATGTCAGACTGAAGGTTCTGGGAGCTTCAGTCTGACACTCAGGCTAAGAGAGTGAGTGACCTGACACAGTGCATTCATAAATTCAGTCTGACGCTCTACATGAAAATGAGAGCCCTGCTCATGTCATCTTACTTCACTGTAACAAGACAACAGAGCTTGCTAGCTAATGTCTGTGTAGAATTGTTTTGCCTCCAGCGAAGCCCTGCCCACCAAAATCATCATGATGTTTACTCACAGTAGAATGGTCTATACTGTTTTACATTTTCAAAGAAATGTAAAATAACTGAACGTCTGTCTACAGCTAACGGGGAAAACAAGCCGTAAGGAATATTTGATAAAACAGCATCACAAGCACCAGCACAGACTCTGACAGGCTTCTTTATATAAAAAACACATTGCAGTTTTCACCCAGATACACACAAATCCCTCCAAACATTAAAATACACACAGTGAGAGAACAAGCCTCCGTCCTCATCTGTATCTAAATATAGATATGTTGTGTTTTGAATTGGTTTATTTATTTTATCTTATTTTATTTATCTATTTGTTTTTGTTTTTAGGCGGGGGGGGGGGGTATCTTCCCACGATCTATCTGGGATGGAGCCAGGAGGACGGAGATCGGCGCCTGACAGAAGGGAGGAGAGAGAGGGAGGACGAGTGTCGCCCTTCACTCCTAATCCCACACACAAACACACGCACACACTAGCTGTACACACTGACACACACACACACAAACACTTGTAAATCCCCCTGACAGTGACAGTAAGCCAGTGGCTTCACACACTCATCTCTGAGCCAAGTTCTAACTGGCTCCAACTCATCACCTCTTCACCCCGTCAACATTGTGACTGATAACTTTTCAAGTGGGATAAAAAAAAAAGTGTGATAGTCGTATATATGCCAACTCTCATAAAACACCGCAGTATATGATATGACACAATAACTTCCACTTTAAACATCCGCAGGACCTTTAACATTACGGTATGAACAATTGACACATTCTCACTCCGACCTCGTGTCGATGTTTGGTCATGGACTTTCTATGTCGACATACGACGTGCAAGGAACCCTGGTTGAATGTTGGCGTTCTGGGACACTGTCAAGTTGTGTCTGTTACATGCATTGTCTGTTTTTGAAGTACACTTTCGTTTTCACAGGAAATGTACAGTATGCATACAGTGTCGTTCACACTAAACGCACTACCTCTGTACAACTGAACAACCGAATTGATGTTTTTTTTCCTTCAACAACAAATGCATGTGGTGACATTTAGGGAAACAAAACGAGGTTTGGCTTTATAATCTTACAGGAAGCGAACACCATCCTCCCTAGTGAAAGTTGGTGGTTGTTGGATCCATCCACCAACCCACCACCAACCCCAATTGGACGTCCGCCGCCTCAACTTTTGTTCTTGTCACATCACATTTCCCCCCTGACGCCACCGGGTACCATTAAACAACAACAGTGACCAGCTGTGTATCATAGTGACGTGAAAGGATGGCTTTTTCGTCAGTGTCTCACTCTGGAAGTCACTGAGCAAGCACCAGATTTCGACAACTTCCGAGTGAAATCCGGTTGGAACAATAGTACCAAGTGTGCTTTTAAATCACTAGTAGAAAATTAGTACATGTATTAGTGGTCATGCTTCAACCTAATAGCCAGTAAAAATGTCAGCATTGTACCATGGATACATTACATTTGCAGTGCAGATGCACTGAAACTTTATGTTTCACCAATGCTGTTATTAACATGTGGTTAGATTTTGTGGTTAGGACTTAAATACGTGCTTTTGGCAGCACTGTCCTCAGTGGAAAAACAGCAGTGGGTCACTAAAAAACACTTTAGTGGCTAAAAAGCTGCTGAAAATGCAGCAATGACTCGCTGAAACACAACTGGTTTTGTTATTTGTTGGTCAAACAGTGGTCTGCAGCATGGCAGGCACTTTTACTACATAACAAATATCTCTTTAGAATCTTAAAATGCCTCAATCATTGATGTAAAGATACACAAAACCCCAAAAACAATGGTTCCCAATAATGCTGGATTTAATACCTCAAATTATCTGAATTTTCTGGCTTTGACTTTTTACTTTTTACCGTAAAGTCAACCAGGATTTAAAACCCTTAGTCGCTGATGAAAAGATGGACTTTTGATCACAAACACAATTTATGGTTTGGTCTGGTGTGAGCAAAATTCAGTTGTTGACCCTTAACAGATACTGATTTCATGCACAATTCCCCTCAGTCTTAACCTGAAACTGTGAAGATATGAAGCAGAAATGGTTTCAGTTTCACAAGAATATTGTAGTCTCCTCAATTAACTTAACACCAATTGTTAGGTGGTTGATTTCAGGAACATTTTCTCAACCAAAATGAGTCACTGGCAGCATTTCCAGGAATTACTGTGCCATCAAAAACAGGTATTTTGAGCCAAATCATGATCTTTTTCTCACCATATCCAAGTGGATGTTGTGCCTAAACCTAACCACACATTAACCACAGCGTGTGTGTCAGCATATTCGCTACACAAAAATGTACAAATGCAATGTATCTACAGTTAGCAGAAACCTACAACACAAACATTTACTCTGGCAGTTGAGTTATGCTCTCATGTGCTGCATTTAGGCTGATTTTTAAAGTTATCTTGTTGTTGGAGCCTTAATAATTGACAATTTCCCACTTTTCAGTGTATCTGACAAATTCGCATCACTTTCAGAATTTAGTTTTGCCACATCTCATTTACACCAAAATTAATGAGTATATATGGATTTTAAAACATGGTAAAAAACACTTTAAAACCCCACTAAAAGAGACTCTTTCCGCCAATAGACAACAGCCATGTACACACCTCTGCAGCAGACAAGCATACCTTTCTGCAACGTTCAGTGTCACAGACAGGCTGGAAAACAGGTTAGTAAACAGTAGAGAGCAGCATGGAGGCCTGTGAAAATGTTATGGTGGTTACTTCTTTTTATACATCTCTAACTTATTCAGTCTGTCATTCAAACTCAGTGTCGAGCCATTTTGAACAATGTTTGGGTGTTGCTTTGGCATCTCACAGGTAAAGAGGCTAAAAATTAGCTTGTTCACCTGCGTGTTGTTTTCCATCGATGCCGAGTGGGTTTCTTGTGCAGTGGGAAAGGGGCTTTAGATAGCAAGTTCTACCGCCTAATTTATAAAGTCCAACAGAGCAAAAACAGTATGACAGGATATTGAATTAAAACAAATAAGATTGCCCTTGTGACCGTTACATAAACACATACATACTTACATAAAACTGACATGTTCCTGAGAATGAACTGGGTGGTCAGAAGTCTAAAGAGTCACCCACGACTGCTTAATTTCACCCAAATGTGTTAAAATTCTTGGTCCGTTTTGCTCCCATCAGATACAGTACCATGTCAGCTGTCTGTTGGGTGCCAACAATCTTGCCGCATAATCAAATCAAGCCAGAGTTTATTTGCCTTCCAGCAGACCTCAGGGTGACTTTAAGCTTCCTATTGTTGTGCTATAGTCCATAGAGGAAACACTTGGATATTTACTGAGGCAGACAGGTTAAGTGCTTCTCGCTGTCCAGTAGCTAAAGTGGGACTGACTAAGAGGGCTGAGACGCAAACCACTGGAAACTGACTAACTTTCCCCACAACTTGTTGCTCTTGGAAGAAGAAAACTTTTGGGCTGATGTGCAGGAAAGAAGTCGATTTACTGTTTTGTAGTTAAGTTAGTAAGTTACTTAGTTGGCGTTCAGATGGAACCTGCTGAGCTCATAAGTAGCCAGTGAGATCTGACGTAGCCCTGCCAAGGACTGAGCTGACATTTTCTTTTTTTTAATCTTTGAATTAAAACCCTTCACACACACATGTTGGGCAGCAACACATGGAAAGATATTTTATTGTACTCCACTGACTGTATTACACAACTCTGAAATTAATAGCACGACTGTTTGCACTTGAAGAAACGTAATGAACGACATGAATGATGTACTGCAACCAAGACACTTGGTAGCACTCAGATCAGTTTTTAAATTAACATCCATCATGTTTGGTCAAGTCCGACTGATGCATGTATTGCTCATAGCTCTGACCTTCTCTGAGGGGAACGCTGATAAAAACAAGAGGGGAAAGATTGGGTGGAGAGGGTTGTGTGGGTGGAAAAAGGCGTCCAAATCCAGAGGGAAGATTTATCATAAACCAAGACGGTGTTTGGAAGGAGGAGGAGGAGGGAAAGTCCCAAAAGGTGGAGATGAAGAGAGAGGAGAAGGCAGGAAGGAGTGAGTCAAGGCCTGGCTTTATTATTGTTGGAAAGGAGAAGGGGAGAGATTGGAGCAAAGTGTGTTTCAGATTGTGTGTGTGTGTGTGTGTGTGTGTGTGTGTGTGTGTGTGTGTGTGTGTGTGTGTGTGTGTGTGCGCAGTAATACCAGCTTACCTGATACCATCTACATTTAGCTCCTGTTGTTTATCCCATACATCTGGTAGTCTAAGTATGCACACTAATAAAACTGGAAACTTAAAACAACGCAGCAGTTTGACACAAAAGAGAGAAAAGGGAAGTTGTCACTTAATGAAATATGGAAATTAGTCATCTTGAGAGTTGGATGAGAAAATAAATACAACTCTGATGTCTTTATGGTAAATACGAAGCTAGACAGCAGTAAGTTAGCTTAGCTTAGCTTAACAAAAAGACACATCAACAAATTAATAGGGCTGCCCCTGAATAGTCAACCAAACATTAGTCGCCCAGAAAGGTCATTAAACGGCAAGATTTCATTGGTTGATTAGTCGCAGAAAAAAAGGTGAAACTCATGTGAGGAGCTGCCCCTCGTCAAAATAAATCAAGACCTATATGACTGGACCATGTGGGAATTTAATTTGAAAGGACAGACACAGGAAGTGACCACTCTTAGCAGTCAGACAGGAGTCAGGTCAATTTCCAGGGCTGGTACCTGCGGTTATTCCACAGGCTAGTTAATAACATGTCGGGCAGGAAATCCAAAGCGTGGCATCATTTTGAGAAGGTGAAGGACGAACCCAAGGTGATATGTAAACTCATCTTCATTGGTCGACTACAAACATTACGTATCATCTGAAACATGGAAGTAGCTACATGCCCATTAGCCCACAGCGTCATTAACAGGCGGCTCGCTCAGTGTGTGACGTGCACTTGGAGATAAAATATAGGCCTATATTAATGAAGGTTCATTAGTACGGTTTTGTATTTCTCTGTAATGTAGCACAGTGTTAACAATGTTACTGATACTATTCTTTCTCACACCTTCAACTCAAACCATTGTGTTGCCCAAAATATATCATTTAATGATTAAATTAATATAAAGATGCAGGCGCCTTGTCGACTAATGGCCCTAAATGATGACTATTGGTCAACTAGGAAAATCCTTAGTTGGGGTCAGCCCTACAAATAAATAATCCACCTCTACAGTTCACTATTTAAATCTAATTATAGCTTGTTTGGTTTATCCCTGCAAAAACTGAACAATCCAGATGTAGGATGATCGATGGATCTCTGGCAGGTTTGAAATTTAGCAGTTTTATTAGTTTGGCCATCTAGTTTCCCACATGGCTGCTGTCAAAAGATTTGTTACAAACTGCTGAGATTGTTTTAATATTAATAGAGTAGTATTTTACATGTAGTGGCTAACTGAAGTCTGGACTGAGACTGTGACATAAATAAAAAAGACAGACTTTATTGCTCCAGTCTTCTCATCCATCTGCAGGTCCATATTATTTTTTCCCTCTGCTATTTGTTTAAGTAAAATTTCAAAAGTAACACTGCTCTTTTTTGTCAACATGTGGCTATGTTGTTTGAATAAGCTTTTTTTGGAACTGTAGGACAAAAACCATTATGGGTTAAGGCTCATATAAGTGGCAGATCAACCGGTAGCTGGGAGAAAGTTTCCTCGAGGGCTTTCTACCAAAAAGGGATATGTTGGTTAAGGTCAGGAAGAAAAGTTGTGGATTTGATTAAAATGGATAGATTTCTATCAGACAGGGCATTCTGAAGGGGCCCTGACTGTTGGAGGCCAAAACCCTGTCGATCAGCATCACTCCCAGCTTTAATATGTTCGTCTTTACCTTTACCCTTGTCTCAGCACACGTCCAACCCAATAGTGATCTCTATCTTTAAAATCTGGTTTCAGTTCTGGCAGCACTTTAAATTCAAAACCCCATCCACACTAGCACCCCTATCAAATAATCATTTGTTCCCCACCCTCTGTAATAGACTGTGCTTTCCTTATATGAGAACAAAAGGGACTCAAATCAACAGAGACCTTTGTGAATTTGATGTTTCGTCTAGCTGTCAGAACCTGAAAGATAAACACTCTTTCTGGACACAACCTTTTTTGGTATTTTCAAATTAGATGCTTTGTTCAAGCTCAGTTCCTACCTTTTCTGCATGCACCGACTAAATTACCTTGGGACAAATGTCTGGAGATTCTGCCCAACCAAAAGGGTATATTTCACAAATTATATAATCATCTTATGTCACTGGATACACTTACTCTTTTTAAAACGAAATTATCTTAAAGTTTTAAAGACTTAAGATTGAAGTTCCACTGATTGTCACACACCTGAGCTTCTGAATTTTTTTCTTGGGACATTGAATTGGGAAGAGGAAGATTTCTGGGATGCAGCTATCAAGAGCATATAGTCATCATCATCCAGTGCAGGGCTCAGGCTCATACAATTCAAGGTCTTGCGCTGTACCTACTCAAGTAAGGCAAGACTTGCAGAGATCTACCCAAGTGTTGACAATAGATGTGTCCGCTGCAGTATCACCCCTGCAGACCTTACTCATATGCTCTGTCTTTGTCCCAAGATAAAGAGCCTCTGGGCCTATGTTTTTGGAGCCTTGTCTGAAATTTTGAAAAAGGATCTGCAGCTCTGCACTCTCACTGTTTGGTTTTCCAGAGGACCTTATTACTCTGACTGCCAGACGGGCTGATATGTGGAATATGCGTCTCTATTAGCTTGTTGCAGAATTCTGCCAGAATGGAAGTCCCCTAACCCCCCCTCATCCTCTGTCTGGCTTAAAGACCTGGTATTTTTTTCTCAAAGCTGAAGAAATAAAATTCACTCTCAGGGGTTCTGAAGTCCGTCTCTAGGAGAAATGGCAATGCTGGAGAGTTTATTTGAACAAGCTTCGAACTCTCCCTCATGAACGGGAGAGGAATATTTTCTAAATGTACAAACTGCTTTTCACATTCATGCACTGTTATTTTAAAAGACCTTCTTCCCTTTTTTTCTATTGTGCTTTATGTTTTACATGGAATCCATGTCATTGTATGTTGAATCTGTATTTTCATGGACTTTCAAGGTAGGAGTGGGAGAGGATGGGTGGGAGGTGGGGAGGGTGTTTGGAAAGATGGAAAGAAAAATGGAAGGAAAGTATTGTCTCAACTGTAGTTCGTATGGTTTGTAGCTATCCTTCAATAAAAAACATCTTTAAAAAAAGAAAGGGATTTCTGGGAGAAAGCTCACGAGGAAAACGACCCCCATGTGCTATCGATCCGTTGAAGCAGGGAAAAACATGGTCATTTTTTGCAAATGACAAAACTGCACCTTAGTCACTCACTGTTTTACTGGTGTGTAATTGTAACTGGTCATTGCTTGTAATCTGTAATATGTCAATGTGACAAAGACAAATTTGACTTTAGCCTGACGTTGCCTAAATATGTTCCATGTAACACTGTAAACAAATGTTTCAAGAAAGGAAAAGTAAATTCAAATTCTGTGTGAGTGTGTGTGTGTGTGTGTGTGTGTGTGTGTGTGTGTGTGTGTGTGTGTGTGTGTGAGAAAGGAGAGCAGGATCAACCCAAGGAACAACATTGAGCAATCAAGCGAGCTGAGGTAAGATCCAGGCTATATTTCCTCCTAAGCTGCTAAAAATACCTGTTCGTATGAGAGCGGGCTGTCTGGGGGAGGCGGGTGGTCTGTGCTGCTGATACGGCGGCCGTGCTGAAGCCGCTTTCTCACCGGTGTTGTCTTTCAACAGTTGGCACAGAGCCCCCAAGTAGACCACCGGTGCTCATACTGCTGAATCACTGCGGCGCTGTCACTTCAGTGACTGTATGAGGTGGATGCTCAGTTTAATGTGAAGTATCTTCATGAGAGAGGGTTTATTGCAATGTGTCTCTGCAGTGTGACACAGGTGAAAACAACTCCTCCCTAATACCCACTGTACAATTATGTGTATGTACTGTGTGCATTTGTGGAAGACTGGCCGATTAGAGATGAAAAATAGTTAAAGATTCATGCCTCTCATTTGGTCTTGAAATTAGCAGCATGAAATAAAATGAGCTGCTTCATTTGATTATTCTTAAATTCACAGAATAAAATATTCTTCAAAGGAAATCTGGACAGTTTAACAAATTAAAGGAAAACCCTAACCCTAACCCTGTCAAAAATCAACCCATGACACACAGCCAGTCACCTTTATAGTTTAACAGTACCTGGTGGCATCAGGGGGAAACTCGGTGAGACAACAACGAAAGTTAAGGCAGCGAAAGTCTGAGTAAGTTGGGTGGAAGGGCTGGTAGATGGGTCCAACAAGCACTGACTTTCACCCAGGAGGCCAGAATTAGTTTCCATAAGATTGTAAAGCCAAACCCTGTTCTTGTTTCCTAAACTCAACCACAGGCTTTTGTTGCCCAAACCCAACCATGTCTGTGTGTGTTTGTTGGCAAACCGTAACTACGTGTGTGTCACAAACTGGCTCAGTGAATGTGACAAGTCACGAGTCTACACAAAAGACTTTAAAACAGGCATAATGTATTGAACTTAGATTAACTTAAATAACCTGTGGAGTGTGTTGGTCAGCAAAGTCAGTCATGAAAGCCATGCATTAATGTTTGTCAGGTGTGTTGTGGTGGTGTTGAAGGGGCAAAACCAAAAGGCAGTAGTGCAGGGTGGACGTCTGCTGTAGGAAGGGAAGAGTGCGAAAACATGAGGCAGCTTTTATAGCCTGGAGGGCCCAGGTGAGCTTAATCAAGGCCCCTCCCATGTCAGACAGCTGCCTGATGGGGTTGGCCGGAACATCTTCCAAGACAGTGTGAGGGGTGTGTGTGCGTTTGTTGTTGAAGGAAAAACGACCATTGTACCGACGTAGTGCATTTATTTCGAAAGAGGCTGAATGCAAACTGTAAATTTCCTTGAAAACAGACAATGCATGTAACAGGCTGAACTTTACATTGCGTCCCAGAATGTCAACAACCAACCTACTTTGCACAGTGTATCTTGACATGTAAAGTCCATGACCAAATGTCATTATGTGATGAGGATAGAGAGACATTTGGACAGGAAAATACAGGAAATTAAAGCCCCTAGATGTCGATTTTCACATTTCTGACTTGAGTCCCTGTGATCGTACCAAAAACGCAGGCAAACGTCAGTGCAAAGTGCATGCCATCAGAATAATTTTACAAGACATAAATCACATGAAAATCCTGAACATTGTGGCTTTGGTGCATATCGAGTTACCAGGTCAATAATGCTTTTAGTTGAGTGAAATATTCCAGTACTCCTTTTATTCATGACTGTAGGAGAATTGTGTGTATGTCACTATGTTGCTGTGTAAATTTGTAGGGTAGTGATATTGCCACAGAGGCCCATGCCCTCCCTAACTATCACCATTCATTATGTGGTACAGTTTTCTCTGTCAGAATAGAGAAAGAAAGTTTGCTTCAACAAATCTCATATTACCCAAGAAACATGAGAAAAACAAGAGACAAAATGTGAGAAAAACACAAACAAAGAGAGTTAGAAAGCGAAGAGAAAACAGGCCTGAAAAGAGTGAAACTAATTAGAAGCTGAAATGAGATAAAAGGGGGTCTCATGTTTGAAACCACCAAACATGACCTCAACAAGATCCAAATGGGAATTAAACTCCGTTTAAGTCATTAGAGGGCTTTCAGCTCTTTGTAAATGGGACCAGTGACCACCACTGGGGATGTAAACAACACTCCTCGCATAATGTTCTTACATGACTCACTGATCTGTTGACATTGTTTTGGTGAAACCACGAACTGAACCGTAACAGCTTGATGCATTTAACCTTAATTCATCGTGGAGATGTGTTTTTGCTGAGAAAGCACAAACTTTCCCAGTGCTGTCATACTGTGTGCAGTTCATATGTTACACACTTTGAATTCTGGGACCTGAACAGTGCAGATTAAGACTGTTGTACTGTCGGCCACCGAGCAACAGGAGGACTTATTTATCTCACACTCCTGTTATCCCTGAAGGAGACGTTTCCCAAAGCAACACCAAGAGCAAGATGATCAACAAGTCACCGGAGCTCCATTAATTTTCTCTGGTGAGCAACCTCGTGATGACGAGTCAAGTAGCTTCTTGTCGAGACAAACAAACACAGGACTTTGACCCTGGAGACCAGGGTTCAGGTCTAGTTAAATGAAAGTCAATGTTTATTTAAGGAAACTATTTAACTACACATCCCACTTACTTACTTATGGCACCAGCACAAATATCAAGGAAAAAAAAACAGTCTAACAAAATCTGCAAGTCTACAAAATAAGGCAGGCAAAATGCTTTGCTTCTGAAGCGCTCCCACTGTGTATGACACTGTGCATTGGATGAAGACAAAATCAGGTCACAGTCAGAATTTCCATGCAGGAAAAATCCAGGAAGTAAAGCAAACGTTGAAGAAGAGCACACTTGCAAGATAAATGTGACACTTTCTAATGTCACAATGGAGGGACAACTACACAGGTTGATTTTAGCGCTGCTCATCGTGGACTATATTGCTGTCATTGTTCATTTTGATGCATTGGATGTGCTGAATGTGCTATTAAGGCAGTACAGGAGAGGGTGCACATTAATGATCCTCCAGGAGTGTGACGTGCTCATGCTTGTGCTTGTTCTCACAGCAAACAGACCATATCAGAGTTACGGATGAACTTGAGTTCCATTGAACCGAACCAAACAGGGTACGTGTGAAAGCACCGAGTCGACAGTAAAGATAACAAAAATGGTTAACTTTTATCTCGTATTCTGCCTAACTTTTATTAGGAATTACTCTGCTGCTGATCTGGTTCAAAATGAGACAAAACTTTTTTATGGATGTACATTTTTGAGTCACACACTCGGCCAAAATGTGGCATGTGACAGACGGGAAGACTTGTCATTTTTAGCTGGGCTGATTTCTGGAAAACTTGCAGCCCTTAATGGCCAGTAAGTGCGGAGTCAGTGAGGGTTAAATACAGTCAAAGAGGTTTTTCCAAAAAATGTGAATCACCACAACCATGAGGATTTTTTTACTGTATAGTCATAAATGTACACAAAACAATTGAGGCTGGTGGGTCCAGTGGTTTGTGAGATTAGCTCTGGAAAGACAGATGGACACACTCACACATGCACCCACACAAATGCATGTCTACATGTCTTTATATTTATCATTTATATCCTTTATTTAATTTTCTAACTATAATTTTCACACCTACTGTTATTATTACGTCTTATTGCACACTTGGCCTTTTCAGCACAAGCGTACACTGTATGTAGTTTTAGCATGTAAAACAATAAAACCTTTGAATCATGAACTGTAATGTGCATATATGGCAGAAAAATAATGAGATCCGTGTGTGTGTGTGTGTGTGTGTGTGTCTGCAGAGGTGTGGAGTTAAGTGTTTAAGAGTGTGCAAAGAGAATCCAAAACAAACCATGAAGGGAGTTCCCAGTGCAGGTAAGGAAAATCCTCGCTAATCACACAGGCTTATACTGTATATCCCAAAAAGCATTGGGTGCTTAGCGGGCCGACCCCCACCAAACAAGAGCCAAGTGGCGAAAACACACACCAGCAGACTGGGCAAGACTGAGCCGTCATATGTTTTAATCTGGACAGCACAGAGGCCAACAGCTGATCGAGACAGTGGTAGATCAGCAGCTCCCATGTTCTGTGAGGTTAAATTACTTTCCGAATGTAGCCTGGCTTTGAAGAGAGCAAGACAACAGCTTCAGTTCCCTATCAGACTATCACTGTCTGACTGCAAAGGTAAACATTGTTTTTTTTTTTTTTTTAGGCGGACCTATTTTTGGTAGGTAAAATACGTTTTGCTGCTGCCACAGCAGTACATCGCTTAGCTTCTGTGTCACTACTACTGCCTGCTTTTCCAAACTGAGGGTGTGCCAAATGACATCTACTGTGACGATTCGAACTAACGTTTCAAACTCCTCTTGCAACTTCTGAATTTGAGCAACTACTGGAGCTTGATTTAAGAGACATAAATTATATCATGGTTTATTTATAAAACTGATTTTGGCGGATAGTAAACATTTCCAGAGCAGTCAGGTTTTCCATTTGAAACGTCAACATAACACCCTGCTTTTTAAAATTTTGTTTACAAAGGCTTTCATTTGCTAATTAACCATAAAAGAACCACGTCATGCATTCAAAATCCATTTCAAAATAAAACCAAAAGAGACATTTCCTTTCTCAATCACTCAGCCTTTTGTTATACCAATCTGACAGCGTGCAACTTTCACAATATGGACCCATACATACTGTGTGCGTGGATATGGACATAATGTATAAACACACACACACGAACGCAGACCACATGTTTAAAGTAGACACACACAATAAGCCCACGCCCGTCAGATGACAGATGATGAGTCTTTGTGGAGAGGAAATGAGCTGGATCAGTCGTAGCAACAGGCCTGTTACCACGTGAACGCCCAGTGTAAACACACCGGCACCACACACACGCAACACACATCGGACTGTAATCAAAATCTGATGCCAGAAGGTTTCAGCTGGGTCACTGACACACTCCTCTCATTACCCATTACTGAACCGTGAAATGCAAATTTCTGTGTAAGAGTGTTCTGCTGTACGTTGTATTCTCCACGCTTCGGAGTTAAACTGTCATGAGCCATGTGAGAATGATTGAGCTTGGCAGGTAAGGCTAACACGCACGGAAAGGTGATGAGAGAGTGAAAGTAGGAGAAGGTTTACCAAAGAAGGGAAGAAAGATGGGCAGAGAGAAAGAAAGAATGAGACGAACAGCGGTGAAGGGCAACGGTCACATCTGGTCAGAGTTAGTGTTTAAGAGTGGAATGGATGGACCGACAGGAGGTCTCACACACACACAAATACACTCATACACAAGTGTTTTACAACAGTGCTTGCAAATGTCCTCTCTCTCCAAAATATTCCGACGAACACACACTTTGACATTCAACCACATCACGTTCTCCGAGTCCTAAAATCTACTCAATATTCCTCGCTCTATCCAAACTCCATCACAATAAACAAAGCATGCTGTAACTTTAATACATTCAGCTCCTGCTCCCGTACGCTCAGAGAGATTCCCCGATGATTTTTCGGTTCAGCGGGAGTTCAGAGAGAGATCAGGGTCAAGTCTTTGTATATTCCAGGAAACATTAAAACCGACCTACGAATTAGTTGCCACTTATGAGAGATGCCCGGATAAAAACAAAGGGATTTTTCAAGCTCAACACACCAACATGTTCCCTGAATGTTGTTTGATTGTTACTGTTTTGGTTTCCATTGATGTGTGAAGGCCTGAAGCCACACGAAAGACTTTTTTGTCACGATAATTCACACCAATTTAAATATGTGGCAGACATTTGAACTCCTTAAAGGGGACCAATTATGCTTTTCCTTGTTTTCTTTCATATATATAATGTTACAATGTTGGATTGTCATATTAAATGTGGCCAAAGTTTTATATATGAGGTCAGCATATATATAAGTAATCCCTGTGAACAAACATTTTAGGCTTCAGACCACTCTGAGTACTTTGTTTTCAATGTTTTTTCTACTTTTGAGACAAGGTGATGTTAGCTCATGATGGATTTCTCTCTGCTCCAGACACGCTACTGCAAGTGTTTGTAATATGTAGCCAGCCGTGCTATATGTAACTACATGCTAACACCAGGGAAACATGTTAAATTAGTTGATGAAGTTGTGAATCTCTCCCTGATGTTAGATCATATTCCTGCTGGCGCATGTGCGGTTGAGATTTGAAGCTATTATTGGTGATTTTTATCTGGAGAAAGTGCTCCTTATTTCACATTACACAATTTTCACCCTGATTTTGCTTCACGGAGACTATCGTAATCTTTTGAGTGTTCATACCTGGCGACGTGTGTTTCTGTCAGCGGGAGTCTCGCCAACTGCGTTACGACCTGTGTGTGCACACCATAAGATTTCTCCACCGAGCCCTTGCCGACAGAGCCCCAGATAATGCGGTGACGTCACCAAACTTGGAGACGACACATCGTAAAGGCTGAGTGCAAACACAATGCGCTCCCCGTGATCCTGTGCACGCCGCCATTGTTGTTGTTATTGCCAGCTTGTCAGTTTTGCCAGATCTTGAGAGAAACAAGCAACCAGGGCTATGGAAACAAGCTCAAAAGAAGCGACTGCAGTCCGACATACTATCATGCATTTTCAAATAACTTATTAGACGGATACAGAGAAAGGTGACGTTTAGAGAGCAAGCCCAAATAAGCAACTCCACTTTAGAAACAAGCCCAAAGTCGCGGCTAATAAGCAACCCTGCAGCTTGTCCTTCTCACATTTCTTCCGTCCTCCTACGTGCTGACGTGGGACCTATCCTGCCTCTCATTGGCTGATGCTCTTTGTCAATCATGTCAGACTTCTCCAGTTTTCTAGCATGCCAGATATCCAGTCCCAGTCACAGAGGAGGGAGCGACTTGCTCGTAGGCTTGTTCACATACAAGGACTTGTCGTGGCAGACTGGCTGCAATAACAGCACAACGACAGCGAGATACAAAGGACCCAGTAAGCTGACCAGTCGCAGCAGATTGTGCTTTTAGGGGGAATTCAATCCAACATCAGTTTGTAATAACTGACCCACTGGTTGGGCCACTGAGGTTTGAGGTTTGAGGAGCTCAAAGGCAGCCCCCATATGCCCAGATTTCCTCCCAGATACTGTTGCTGTTTGGAAACCCAACACTGATCACAGTTCAGTCTCAAAACCTCAACAGTGAACCGGACGACTTTAACAGAAACTCTAGGAGTATGATCAACATGCTAATAGAACATATTTAGATTAAGAAAATATGTATGATTGACCATCATTGTAAAGTAACTATGTTGATTGTTTTGCACCAATACAACAACGCAAATTCCTTGTATGTAAAAACCTGAGAGCTGTCCTCCTCCAAAATACAACCACGTAGGTCATGTGTACAAGCAGAATATTATAACCCACATTTATATTTTTTTGTTTGGCGGCAACTTCTAGTGGCCATAGTAATGATAAGGGGATCAAAGAAGTAAGTCAGGCGGTGTAGTATAGAGAGTGACAAAGTCCATATAGGCAGGTGGTCAGGGTGAATGGAGGGGTCAAACAAACACAAGACTTTGACCCTGGAGACAGCCATTTGTATCCCATGTAAAATCAAAGTAGACGTGGAGTTATCTTAATAGCATAATGTGGTAAAGTACATAACGTCACAAAACGTCATGTGTCTCATGTCACATTAGTAACAAATGTTTATTTATGTTTTTACCCAACTATGTGCAACTGCGAGTTTTTCACAACGTTAACCACTTGTTTTTAAACTGCGAGCGTTATCAGCCATATATGATCTATTCTGTCATTAAGGTATCAAGACATGATGATCTTCTGCCACCAGTAGGTGCGCTAATTTAGGAAACACTCCTGGGGATTGTATTTGAGGGTAGGAACACACAACCTATGTGGTGAAATGAGTTGCAGGACTTGTAGGAGGTACTGGGGCCCCTTCTGTGTGGACTCTGCACATTCTCAGCGTGGGTTTCCTCCAGGTGCTCCAGCTTCCTCCCACAGTCCAAAACATGCAGGTTAATTGGTGACTCTAAATTGTCCGTAGGTGTGAATGTGAGTGTGATGGTTGTGTCAGCCCTGTGATAGTCTGGTGACCTGTCCAGGGTGAACCCTGCCTCTCGCACAATGTCAGCTGATAAGTGGTTATGGAAAATGAATGAATGATTCTGAGGTAGCCCAAATGATGAAACCTTTCAAGACTGGGTATTTCTTTATATTTGCATTTATGATAAAAATGACAAAGAGAATGGCATTTCATGAACATCATATTCTATTTAAACCACACTGTTAAAGTGGGACATGACTGTACATGACTGTAGGGACACGTTAGAGGTGCCCTTTCTGAATCCAGCAACAGCCAGAGCAAAGATCCCTCACAGCTCTGAACACATTTGACTCATTTCCCTTCAAACTGAGCTGAAGAAAGAAGTTTCTTTTTTCTTTTACAAGTTCCTCTTTCAGACAATCCCACCTGTTGAGGGACCATCAGCCTTCCTCCTTCTGTTTCCAAACATCTGTGCTTGACTCCACAGACCAAACACCTGCTTATCCCCTGAAGGAAACCATAAAAAGTCATCAGCAAACACAGACACCTGAGACAGATACTGTTACTGCGCCATCGTCAGTCCCACCTGCGTGTGGTCTGGCATCAAATGAAACCTGGATTATGTGGACTAAGCAAACAAAGCTAGCTTGGTAAGCAGAAGGCGGAGGTGTCGTAAACTTTCCAGTACGCTTGGACTCTTGTTAAAAGCCGTGAGAACTGTTGTGTCCTGGTGTTTATAGCTGACTGGAAAGAGGAAGAGCAGACGTTCATCTCACAAACAGGAGGACAAGGTGGCTGTGAAACCGTTTGATCACTACAGCAACAGGCAGTGCTGAGCTATCTCTGTGGAAGCCATTTTGGCAGATTTCTCATTTCAGTAGAGTGGCCAGAGTCCACAATTATGCCAAAATTGGTCACATTGAAACCAGATGTTTTTTTTTTTAAAAAGAATCTGAGTAAAAAGAAACATTTGGTCCAGACTTGTTGAACATCAATCTGATGACGTCCTGAGTGCTGGTTCACACTAATCCATCTCTTGGTGCTGTCACAGCAGAATTATGGGTACTTGTGTTTGAAGCCTTGCATTTATCAAAAGTTTAGAGGTAAAAGTGCAAAAACAGGGACTATTTTTACAACCGGCATAACACACAAATGTTTCTCATTATAGAATATGAACCGGGTCTTGGAAGCACAATGATGCATGAAGCAGCAGGAGAATTGGAGCTGCTAAATACACTCGAGTCAGCGCTAAGTATGTCAGAAAAAAATGAAACAAAAAAAAAAAGTCACATTGTTGGCCAAATCTCCTGTTGCTTTCCAAAAGTGGAAAGGTACTTCATGTCCAAATATCTTATGACTTCAGGGAGACAAGAGTCCAACCAGATCTCACAATCACATCTCTTGATTGCAGCAACAAATCTCCATCCAAGTTGATTCAAGGCAGAACTTGGCTGCACTCCCCGCAGTCTGAGCTGGGACCGAACCGAGTGTAAATGTTGTTCAGCCCTCAGGACAGAGAGGTAACAGAGTATCATCAGCCTTTTATCGGGGTCAGAGTTTTAGCTGCAGACGCAGTTCAGGGAGTTGATTCTGCATGGAAGTCTTTCTCTCTGACGTCCTTTTCTGGATGGTGGTGAGTAATTAACATGTAGCCTTTGCACGCTCCATTTACTGAGCCAAAATCATCTGCTGCTGGGAGTTGGTGGAATGTGCACACTATAAACATTAAATTACAAGTGTGTGTTTCTGTACGTGTGTCTCTCCTCATGTGCAATCAGGATAATCAACACTTCTATCACATAAAGGCCCAGTGCAGTGATGCATTAATATGTGGTGATGACTTTCTCTCTGCAGTGCCACAGCTGTTACAACAGCGGAGAAAAATAACCCCCTCTGAGTCCAGTATGCAACACATTTCTCTCCTCTCTCACCCCATTTCTCTCTTTCTTTCTTTCTAGCTTTCTTTCTTTCTTTCTTGCTTGCTTTCTTTCATCTCTGCAAGTTATTTAAGTTTGCTTATGTTTTTTTTGCTCATGACATTCATGCACACAACTTTTTTATATGCACTTATTTTTGTATAAAAAGGTGCAAGAAATATGGACTTGATATTCATTCATTTCATTTTCCGCTTATCTGGTGGGGGAGCCTATCCCAGCTGACATTGGGTGAGAGGCAGGGTACACCCTGGACAGATCACCAGACTATCACAGGGCTGACACACAGAGACAGACAACCATTCACACTCACATTCACACCTATGGGCAATTTCAAGTCACCAATTTACCTGCATGTCTTTGGACTGTGGGAGGAAGCCGGAGAAAACCTACACTGACACAGGTAGAACATGCAAAGTCTGCACAGAAGGGCTCCCACACCCCGGGTTTCTAACCCTGCACCCCTGGGTTGGAACTAGGAAACCTCTTGCTGCACAACCATGCCGCCCATAGAGTTGATAGTTTGCTTTCGAGCGAGAATGAGATTCAAAACAGAAGAAGAAGAAGAAGAGGAAAAACAGAAGCAAGGAAAATGGAAAAAAAAAGTAAACACCAGAGTGACTATATTTGCCTATAGCGCATCAGTAGGATTGTCATTTTGGTTATGATGGATGTACGATAATCTCCCTCAAAATACGATAATTTTGAGTCTCTGGTACAATAATCCTACATTTCCCACCTGGCAACGCTGGAGGCAATACTTTGGTACCACGTTGATGCCCAAATTCTGAAAACATGATGGCACTCCTCAGGCTGTATGTGATTAATCATTTACAACAGGAGCATTTGTATTTATATTGTGGTTTCTATGCTACAAACACCAGCAGCATGATGAGGCGCTGAGCATCTTTTCTGTGCTGAGGCTTTGCCGATTTTCTTTCTGGTCGCTGAGTTGAATAGCTTTTTGAGTGTAACTTTTTACCCAGCAATCCAATCATAGTGGAGGAGGGGCCTACCGCAAACACTAACTGTCACATTGTACATATACAACAAGAATGGAGAAGAAATATGTTAATATACTGCAGGCTAATATGTTTACTTGCACACAATATCTCATGAACCCATATAGACTAATAATTTGCATTTGAAGCAGATCATCAGGAATTTATAACATTTAAATTAAATTAAATTTAAATGTTTTTAGTAAAGGAGTGTATTTTGTTTTGTTTTTGTTTTTGTAATAGTATCGAATTGGGTTTTGTGGAATTTATTGATCATGACTACTTAATTTATGCTTTCATTGCCTAATGTCAAGATCATCTGGCACACACACACACACACACACACCTATAGCAGTGCAAAAGAGTCTCACACTAACAAGGGAGCATTTGCTATTTTAATAGTATAGCACAGTGCTTTCAAGAAATAAGTCCTCCATCACATCAACTCTTGCACTTCCTCATGTATCTTGAGGTCAAGAACTCGTCTTGTCTGGAACATCACATACACACTATCAGGTGACCTGTAGACGATCCCCAAAATGAGGAAATTAAATCAACACATAGAGAGACGCCTCCATTATCATGTTTCACAAGTATCTTCTCTTGCTAACTGCTAGAAGACAGTCACCGTGAGGACACTACATACACACTGAAACAAATGCTTTTTTAAAATGCGGCAGCTGTTAAATCTGATAATAGAATACTTCTAGTTCTTGTTTTCTGAAGTACACTTTTCATTTTTTTGCAAAGCGAACATCTCATATCTCAAGCGACAGGTGCAGTTAACGGCTTAGTCATTCTGACAGTGATCTCCATCATTCACTACTCTTCATCAACATATTCTACACTACTTGTCTCTGTTTAATGTTATCATGGAGAACAACAAAAGCCTAGTTTACTAAGGGTAAAAGGGCCATGAACTGGGTCAGATGGAATAGTTAGACATTTTGGAAAATATACTTATTTACAATCTTGTCAAGAATTAGATGAGAAGGTGCCACACTTATGTCTTTATGGTATATACTGTACGAAGCTACTGCCAGCAGTTGCTCGACGTAGCTTACGCACCAAAGACATTTGGATCACAATATTTGTAGAACTTACAAGAATATTTGATTATTATATTTTTATTTAAAATAAATAAAACCAAGTATTCTGTTACAGCCTCTGCTTGTATGCATATTTACACACATGCCTGCAACATGAACTCTTGTTCTGATGCTTGAGTGTTTCTCTCTGTGAAGGAAATGGAGACTGATGTTGTAATCAGGACCGCTCTCTCCGAACACTACAACACTTCCCTGTTCTCTCTCTCTCGTTCACTCACTCATCTCATCTCACTCTGTTACTCAACCGGTCACTCATGCACTCCCACTCACTCCTGCTTTGCTCTCTTTTCTTACCCCCATCTCCACCTTCTTCTGTTTCACTTAACAAGCCCCAAAGCAGAGCAGCAGAGGCGGTGAAGATATGTCGAAATGTTGGGCCAGGTTTCAGAGCTTAATTCCCTGGCCGCCTCCCCCCACCTCCCACTCAGTCCTCCTCCACAGGCTCCGTCTCTCCTGCCAACACACACTCATAGCTTTGAGCAGTGTTTCCAGCTACAACTTGTGTAATTTAAACACATGTGGACTCACACTGCAGCTAATTAGGGTCTCGATGATGCGGGCATGTATGCAAAGGGTCATTTCATGTGCTGACAATACACACTAAAGCACACACAGGCTCATATGAAGCGCACACACGACAGACGCGAGCCTTCTTCCTCCCCCTGCTGACACAGCGCAGCTCTGAGTTCACCTTTTCCGGTCAAGACCGGCTGCACGTCTGGAACCTCACAGCCCAACAGGACTGACCAAAGCCTGGGGAGAGAGAGAGCGCAGACCGTGGGCGTCCAGTAGAGAACCAGACAGAGAGAGGCAGACAAAAATACACAAAAGGTCCTCAACCGTATGAGGTCGAGGCCCAAGAGAAGGCTGCTTCTTACCAATCTCTTCAGCTGATTTACTCATTAGACGCTAAGATAAAAGAAGGGAGGTAATTCATGAAATCAGCTTATGTAATGTTTGCTTTAACTGGAGTCTATCCCAGCTGACATTGGGTGAGAGGCACGGTACACCCTGGACAGGCCACCAGACTATCACAGGGCTGACACATTAAGACAGACAATCATTCACACTCACATTCACACCTATGGCCAATTTAGAGTCACCAATTAACCTGCATGTCTTTGAACTGTGGGAGGAAGCTGGAGTACCCTTAGAAAACCTACGCCGAGAATGTGCCGGGTCGTTGGGCATTGGGCGAGAGGCGGGGTACACTCTGGACAGGTCGCCAGACTATCAAAGGGCTGACACATAGAGACAGACAACCATTCATGCTCACATTCAAGAAACCAGTTAACCTAACTTGCATGTCTTGGGGTACCTGGAGGAAACCCACGCTGACACAGGGAGAACATGCAAACTCCAAACAGAAGGGCTGCCCCACCCCAGGGTTCAACCCGCCCATCCCCGATTTGAACCAAGAACCCTCTTGCTGAGAGGCAACACTGACTCACCCAGAATCTGACGTCATTAGTATCCATGCCTCGGGGGTGCCGAAAACAAGCGAGCATTGCCCGTTTAAAACGTCTCCGTCGTTGTGCACGCCCAGCTGCATCGCCGTTAAATCCAGTTTAGCAGCTTCCTTAATTTGGTCCTCCATTAACGCAAGTAGTGGCGAAATACCTCGACAGCATCGTTTATGTAATCTGTAGGATCTGCAGCGGTCGCCATTAGCGTGGCGCTGATTGGCTAATCGCTAGACCCACCCCCACCCCCGGCGTTCATTGGTCCGTCCATTGCTTGGACGAAATAAATCGCAAATTCATTGCAGTATGCCAGACCAGAGATGCAAACCAGGCTAGTGCAACAGGCTTTGAAGTACATTTTCTCTTGTTTCGTGTGTGTGTGTGTGAGAGGTGTTACTCAACCCCATGTTGGTTATGTTTTGTTGGGGCTGGACATACCACAGGTGTTGTATCCACTGACATCTGGACAGGATTGAGAAAAACGCTTCCAACATCTTTAAATTCTTTAAAGGTAACATCATCAAGTAAGCAAAAGTAAAACTTTGTCAATGTGACAAGAAACAATATGATTTATGAATAAAGCATGGTTTGAATTTGGAGGAACACTTAAGCATTATATATCTACTTGTTACTTGTCTTTGTCTCATTGACGTGGTAATTATACCAAGACAATGGTTAAAAAAAGACAAAAGAAAGCAACTTTTAGCTTGACGTTTGTTCATATACCACCAAAAGGCATTTGACTGTGAACAATAAACCCAACGACTCCAACTTCAACAAATCCACATTGTGTATGATGCTGCAATAAACAATCAGATTTTATGAATGTCTCCGGCAGACAACAGATGAAACCGTTTTGTTCCAGCCATGCAGAAACACGACTTAAAGCCAACCCTATAACTGCAGCCCCCAAAAAAGGTGTTCTGTAACCAACTGCTTATTTTATCCACTTGGAACAGACTACAGGCACTTGGTTGCCTATTTCCACATCATCAGTACCACACTCATTACTCTCTGGGTTTTTAGTACTTACACCAAACTTTCCACAACTGTAAAAGTCATCAGGAGTAGAAGACTGAGCAGTGAAGGGCTGTTCTCTTGTGAATTTGTGTTCTCTGTGGAGCACCATGCCACAAACGTTGTTAGTAAGAAACAGTGCAACAGTTTTAAAGGACATTTTGACCACTGGATAAATGAATGAGTCACCCTCTGTCTATCAGATTGCCTTTGAGCAAGGCACTTAACTCCTGACTGGTCCAGTGAAGCAGCTCAGTGACACTGTCGCACAGTAGCTCCCAGGTGTTAATGTGTGGAACTGTCAGTGTAAAGTAGGATGTCTCAGAGAAAG
Source organism: Epinephelus cyanopodus (assembly GCA_026686955.1). Lineage (NCBI taxonomy): Eukaryota > Metazoa > Chordata > Actinopteri > Perciformes > Serranidae > Epinephelus > Epinephelus cyanopodus. Next base: position 8,721,792 of record CM048916.1, on the reverse strand, counting down.
ACACTGTCAGCTTAAAGTGGAGCGGCTGTAGTCTCGCACGTCTCACCTCCGTGACACGACCCCCCTCTGGACCCCCAGGCCAGTTGTGTTTACACTGCGGTGTCAACATCTGTGTACATTCCACCCAAACAAAAGAGCTGCGCCAAGCGCTCCGCAGAGCCGAGATTAAGGCAGGCGTCTGCTGTAAAACTGACAGGAGGGGAGAGAAAGAGAGCAGGACCCTCTTAACCTCAACTCATACTGCTTCCACACACACACACACACACACACACACACACACACACACACATGAACACACTTTGATCAAGTCTACAGAGGGAAGGCAGCAAGCTTGAAACACTCACACCCTCCATTTACGCCAGTGACATTTAGAGTAGTCTTAAGGAAGAAACACACACACATGCATACACTGAATGGTAAACACTGAAACCACAAGTGCTCAGAGTGTTTGTATTTTCTGTGCCATAGTGACTAGAGAGGCCATAGCGGACTGGTAGTCGCACCACAGTCTAAACATTATGGTCATGGAAGGCAGAGGAGGATGCAGACTCAGTCATTATACCTCCAACATACCAAGAATCTGACTTTGTTTTAGCCTTTACTGACATTTTGCAGTGTGGTAGGTGTCTGGGATTTTTCCCCCAGCAAAAAGACGTAGGTAAGTAGGTCAATTAATTGTTGTTGTTTTTTTTAAACTTTCATAAAAAAGATTTTTATGTGCCCATAAGTCATACATTAAAGTTGTGTTAAACTGAATTGTCTGTAGTCGACATAAAGATATGTTTATACAGATACAGATGTGTCCACATACTGGTGGGCAAATATTTGAAGAAGAAGAAAAGGATATACTTTATTCATCCCCGAGAAGAAATGCAATTTTTCACTCTGTTGTCATGTACACACAAACCCGAAATACGCACACATGCTGAAACAGGACCTAAACCTGCATTATGTGGAGAGATGTCAGGGTGAGGCTGCTGCTCATGGACAGGTGCCCCGAGAGGTTGGGGGTTCAGTGCCTTGCTCAAGGGCAACTCGGCACCTCTCCAGCTACCTGTCCACACTCCATATTTGAACCAGACTTGGACTGAGGTGCTGCCGCCCCACAAACGTCACTCAATGTCAAGTGATAAGAAAAGACTGAATGAAAAAACACCATATTCACAGATATATTCACAATGACCACAGTAACATGCAATAAAAAAAAAAAAAAGAATCAGGTTTTTGCCCTTATTCCAAAAAAGACAACATCCTTGCTAAGCTGTTACCATGGCAACAGAAAATGAAAATTCCACTGATATTCCTCCTTACATGCAGCCGCACATACTCGGATTAACAAGCCCTAACATGTCGTTTATTATGTCAAAAACGGAAAAGTGGAACAGCTAGAGTCACCTTGTACCATTTTGCTTCTTTGCATTAAAGTTTTCCACCAGCGGCGGACTTGTATGGCCGTGTGAATACAGCCTCCCTCTTTCATTCCTTTAACTACCTTTTTGAAAACGCTGGTGTTGTGATATCTGCATTTGAGTCGCTACACAGCTATGTATTTGCATTAAAAACAGCAGGGGACTCAAAACGCAACCCTGGGGTGTTCCGGTGTTAAGGGTGAGGGTGGGAGGGGTGTGTCTGCCTACTTTTGCCACCTGAGGTCTGACTGTCAGGTAGTAAAGGATCCACATACACAGTGAGGTGTTCAATCCCAGCTCCTTGAGCTTTGTGACCAGCCTGGAGGGAGCGATGGTGTTAAACACTGAACTGTAGACAATGAACAGCAATCGATATTGTGTAGGTATGTGTAGGTATGTGCATACGTGTAGATGCGTGCATGTGTGTAGATATGTGTATGTGTACATTGTATGTATAATTCAGCATTGATGGGGCTGATATTTGTCTGCATCTTGCTTGACAGTTTCGAATTTCTGACAGAACTGTAGCACAGACTTTCTTTTCAGTCTCCTTTGGCTCTTGAACTTCTTCATATTTCCTATTTGTTTGTTTTTTTCATTTTGTACTGGAGCCAATGTTATATGTAATTTTTTGTTCACATAACCCCCTTATTGTGCCATTGTCTTATAAAAATAAAAGAAAAACTTGATCTCAAAAAAACAACAACAACAACTTCTTAATTCCTTAAAGGCTGAGATTTGAGTCTGTTATGGTTTAAAGTGTCCTCCACTCAAAAATGTGTTACAAATTGTCGCTTCACTTAGATGTTTGACCTTCTCTGTGCAGATGTGCAGAGTTTGGCACAAGAATTTTTTTTTTTTTTTTTTAGAATTTTTTTCACATTCATCTGTTGAAGGAGGACTTTGTTTCACTGCTCATAAATCTGAGTTCATGCAAGCAGGATTTTGTAACATCATAACGTAGTTTGGAGCCGGTTGTGGTCAAATATGCAACGGACAAAAGTAACATCTATGAGAAGGATAAACCACTTAAGACGAACCATCTGGTTTTCGAGGGTGTCCTTCACACAAATATACCGAAAATACAGTATATGAAGCGATAAAACACAATGCACTCACAGAAACACAGATGATACTGTAAATATTTGCTCATTCATAGATTCTGGATTTTTCAGTGATGGAGAGGTAGAATCTATAATCTGTGAATCGTACTTAATTTATGGAAAAAAATATAATTTAATTTATTTATTTTTTTTATATGTCATATATGTCTGGGTCTTTAAAAAGGTCTGTTAGATAGGCTGAGATTTAACTTTCCTTTAGTTTAATATGGTAATAATAACAAAAGGGCTTATATACTTGTCAAAGAGTACATTATTCTGGCAAGTCCACAACATTTGGAGCTTTCAAAATGTCATCAGCTGTTAAAAAAGAAAGGATGGTGCCATCAGGGACAGCTGCACTGCAGCACATTTATTTCTGAAGCCAAATAAGGCAAACGCAAAAGCAGTTATTATTGTGAATCATGATATATTTATTACCTTTATGGTCATTTCTTTGAAAGCTCTGCTCTAATTTAAGAGCTGACTTATTCTTTTACGATGTGATAATGACGTTCTTAGTTACAAGACACTGTGATTTACAGTAAGACAGCGTCAGCAGATGCTGTTGTAGATAAATAAAATGTCATGTCCCAAAAGAGATTATTCGATTGTGGAGTATTTTGGACTACAAATCCATTCAGTTTAGATTGTTTGTAGATAGAAACACAACTGTTGACTGTAGAAGACCATTAACATTGAAATACGTCACAGACATTACCATTCACGGAGATAAACAAGGATAACACTGATTTTAACATTGTAATAAAGCAAGGTTGAATCACAGATATGCAAATATGCTGTTAAAGAGATGAATAGAGAATGAGTCACTGCAAAGATAAGTAAGTAATTTAGCTCACTATTAGTCTTGATTAAAGCTGCTTTCCTGCTTATCAGTCCTCCAGGATTTTGTGGGCTGTTTTCTGATTGTCGTGGCCTGAAACGCCTGATTTCACAACGGCTTTTCTAAAAAATTGCAATGCATGTTGCAGTGTTTATCAGTAGTTTTTGCAGTAAAAATGTAAACTCACTTATTATGAGTGTTCAGTGTTTCCACAGCATTAAAATCTATTCATGATGGTCTATTGTAAAAATAATGGATGTAGCTACAGTAATGTCACCCATTAGTTTGTGGACTCAGGTTTTGAAGACTTGTGTTCGGCAATTCAGCGGTCACCATCTTGGTGTTTTGGAGCCAGAAGTGACCATATGTGGGCGAGAGGGTGGCACTGTGGAGGAACAAGGGGTGGATGCACAACTTTAAGCCTCAATAAAATGTAAACAGATGAGTTACATCTAAATTCAAACCCCATGCATTTGTCATGAATAATAAAATTAGCTATAGAGACAGAAAGTGCTTTTTGTACCAGGCTGTAAACATGTTTATTTCTGCTGTAAAGTTGGGCATTTTAACATGTGGGTCTATGGACACTGACTGTCTTCTAGGGCCAGCCTCAAGTGGGCAATCAAAGAACTGTTTCCAGCAGTTTCATCTCCGGAGATCTCGTTAATCACAATGAGATCTCATCACTTCTCATCATATTTCTGCACTGTAACACTGGTTAACATCCCACACTGAGCAGTTTCTCTCACACCCAGACTGAAACAGCTCAGCTCTGTTGTTAAACCTGTTGTTAACCACAGGGTAATGTTAGTCCTGTCACGCTAACAGTCAGCCCTGTCACTATACCTGCTGGACTCTGTCCCAGGCGCAGGGCTCCGGTCCTGGAGCAGCATTCTAACAATCAAATGAACACACCAAATGCAGCTCTACAATGAAACCAACTGTTTTAACTGTAAAATTTGCTGTAAAGCTGCAGTGATTGGACAAAATTGCAAGGTCACCCTGAATTTACGAGGATTGGCTAAATGTGTGTTAATTGCTGCGATCGCAACATCCTGGAGGGGCTGATTAATTAATACCTGTCAGGTCTTGTCCAAGTTGCATCCACATCAACCATCCACAGCAGGTTTGTTGATACAGCATGAGTTGAAATATTGTTTAAAAGTTCATGCACACATTCATTAAGTTATAAAACTGCTGGCGCCGCTCGCTGGAAGTGACTGATGTGTGTTGGTGAGCTTCGTTTTTCCCACTAACTATAACCCAAGATGTATGACTCCTCAGGACACAAGTCAGAGGTAGAAGGTCATTTTGAGGGTTACAAGGTTGTTCAAGGCCACAGTGCCCCACACAGCTGGTGTAGTTCCCACGCCCAGGGACGCTGTATTTATTCAAAATGACCCAAAATGTGAATTTAGGGAAGAGGAAAATTTATATTCAACAATCAACAATCTTTTTCAACATGAAGAAGCAGCACGGTTAACGATAACTAACCTCTGCACACCACCAGACACAATTTTCAGCACAAGATCTTGACCTGATCTTTCGTTTGGCAAAAGGAAAAGAAAATACAACCACAAGATTTTATGTCACATACATCTACGTCGATTTAAGAGACAGTGAGATGAAGAATGAGTGTTTGGCACAACAGCTTTTTTGAAGAGATTTAGAAACTTCCAAGGCTGAGACCTCGAGGACATCTCAATCTGAACATGGTCATTGTACATGAGCTGGACATTTTCCTGTACCATGTTGACAAGTTAAACTCGTGACCCTTCCAGCAACTTAAACATTTATACACGCCCGACCGCCAAATGACAGAGTTCAGATACCAAAATGAGAAAGTAAGAGGACTGTATTTTAACTGGGCATTCTGACACCTTTGTCTTAAATAATCTATTCAGAATAACACAAAGTGACTCTATTTCCATTCAGAGTAATTATAGACCCTGAGCTCTTTGCACTTGCATGTTCCTGTAATTAAAGACAAAGCGGGGGCAAAGTGAGGAAGATTCCCATCCGTTCTGGATGCGAGGCCGCAAAGCGTTGGTTAGACTGGCACATTGCTTCTTTCTGAGTCCAGTAATTATCACTAGAAAATGGAATGAAGCCCAAAGCAGAATGATGGAGTCACTAAAATAGATAGAAATGACTTTCTTTTCTTGAAAACATGAGATTTTTTTCACCGTCTTTTGAGAATTACAGTGATGTGTTTGAGAACACATGAAGATCCAAAGTTCAAGACATGCTCACGAACATCTCTGCTGTTTCTGTTTAGGATAATCATTCATTTTCCTTGTGTACAGTTTTCCAGGTGGTTCATTTCAACCATTAATCTCTTGGTCAAATCCTGCTTTCTTTAGACTTTCCGTGTAATTTATAGACCCTAAAAGTGACAGAGAGACACGAGTTCAACAGCTGACAGGACAAAAGTACAGAATGTACAGCACTTGTCTGGACAACTACCACAAGGACAATAATTCAACAAATAGAACAGAGGCCTTAGTTTCTGCCTTGTGAACCAGCGTATTCACTTGTGTTTTAGGCGGGATTTGTACTTCTGCAGTGAAATCGAAGACCTACCTATGGCATAGTCTCCATGTAGACACACAGCCTGATGTGCACCTCCCCAGAAATGTAATTTCATGTTGCAGCAACTCAGACCTCCTATTTATTTCATTAATTCTTTCATTAATTCATTTATTTTCCATAACTGCTTTTCCTGTTGGGGGTCCCAGAACAGAGCCTGTCCCAGCTGAGATGGGTGAGAGATGGAGTGCACCCTGGACTGGTCACCAGACTCATAGAGACAGACAACCATTCACACTCACAGTCACACCTACAGTCAATTTAGAGTCACCAGTAAACCTGCATGTCTTTGGACTGTGGGAGGAAGCTGGAGCACCTGGAGAAAACCCACGCTGACATGAGGAGAACATGCAGACTCCGCACAGATGGGCTCCCCCACCCTGGGGTTTGAACAAGTAACCCTCTTGCTGTGAGGCAAAAATGCAAACAACTGCACCACTGTGCCGCCCCTATTTATTTGGTAAACTGAAACCCATTTCCCTCAGTGGAAACAAAGCTTTTATGTACTTTTATTTCACAAATAAAAAGCAATAACTTGAAGATATAAAGCCTCTACAAAACAGCATTTTGAGTCCTGTATGAAAGAGAAGGTCCAGTACCCGCTATAGGCTAATTTATGCAACATAAAATATCACAGGTTTGCAAACAATGTTAGTATGTGGTTTAGGCCTATGTGGGAAAAACATGTCTAGTATAAGACAATTCTTTTGTCATTGAACCTTGAGAGTTAAATGGAGCTGAATTTGTAACATTAGGTTTGTTAAATGTTGCTGTTGTTCCTGGCTTTGTATGGGTAAAGGGGTAAATGGGTAATTTATGCAATAGCCTAAAAAATATTGTATAGGTCTATGTGGGGAAAACGTGTGTAGTATAAGGCAATTGTTTTGTCGGAGCCTTGTGAGTTATAATGGCGCTGAAGTTTGTAACGTTAAATTAAATGTTAAATGTTAAATGTTTCTGTTGTTCCTGGCTTCATATGAGTAAAGGAAATGTCCGCTAGATGCTAGGCTAGTTTATACAATGTAAAATGTCATAGGATTATGCTAATGACATTAGCAAGTTTTATATGTGGGGTAAACACGTCTACCAAAAGCCTTTTTTTGGTCTGTGAATTTTGTGAGTTAAAATGGAGCCAGATTTTGAACTTTTGTGTAATGTTGTCACAATTAAGCCATGTTTTATGTGTTTTAGGTGGCTCATGCCCCACCCAGAATGCATCTTTGCACCTGCGCACACCCACACTATTTTCTTTCAAAACTATGGAGTTTACTGTGTACTTCAGAAAAGAAACTGAGAAGCGAAGCAGCGGTACCTTGGAGAACGGTCCCTAACTGCGGGGAGAGGCGAGAGGGCTTCCCCGGAGAATCTACCGAGCTCATGTTTTATTTGTGCATAGAAGATTACAGGTTAGGGTAGTACGACGCAGTTTTTTTTAGCGGTGGTGAGCGGGTGGAGCGGGATAAAATTTATGATGGAGCGGGCGAAGAATGCGCAGAACCAAATGCACAGAACCAAGCGGAGCGGACGAGCGGTGCAAAGTGACAGGTCTGCGAGCAAGGAGCGGAAATTTTCACCCGCTCCACTCACATGCTCTGATATGTACAAGTATAACTTTGCCTTTATGCGACTGAATTGCAAGACAAAACATAACTGAAGCCACTGATTGTGATCTTGGGGTGACTGTGGTTCAGGAGATACAACAAGTTGTCCATTAATCACAGGACAGTTCAAAAACCATTTTTTGAATCAGAATTGATTCAAATACGTAATTCTAATGCGATCTGATTTTTCTATCTAACCCTAATGAGAACTGCTGGAGACTAGGCGTTTTTACGCATTAATAGCCGCCTCTAAAAGCAACTTCAATCTAGAAGAAATGGTTTAAGGTTTTATTGCCTGATCCTGCCAAAGTCCCACTGAGTTAAAAACTCCCTTGGCTCCTTTTTGCTTCAGTTCACTGATCTCACTAAATCTGACCAGTTTCAAATAAGTCGAGAAGAAAAACTCAGAGCGGACAATTTAAATTTTCTCCCATCCATCAAAGATTCTATCAAATACATTTAGAGGAACATTTATCTCTCAGTGAAATGACCATTAACTTCTCTGTGTGTGTCTGTCATTGCTCTTGGCTGTATGTTTGCACAAATTATATTTTCTGTCTCAAATCTTTCCAGCTTCAGCCGACTGTATGTCTATTTTCTTTGTCCCATTTTGCCCTAATACTCTGCAACTGCTTCTGGCCAGAGTGTCATTATAAATAATTAATTATTAATCAACTGTCCTGGTTAAATAAAGATTACATACTTTAACAAAAAAAGGAAAAAATGTTGGACCAGAACCACACCTGCAGCATGGGAACAATCAGACGGGGTTGGGTTGCGTTCTTGACCCAACAGAACAGTTCTGGCTCGTTGCAGCGATGATAAATCAAATAAACTCCACCCGCCCGCTCGGCTACATCTCTTTGCACTCTGTCTTTTCCTTTCTCCGGCGGAGAGAGCTGCCAAAGGACGTCTAGGCTGCTCAGTTTGGGAAATCTCTGATTACTGAATCTATCTGCTGGAATGAAGATATTTATCATGTAGCCAGAGCAATAAACAAGATTATCTTGTATTCTTGTTGAGGCGTACTGACAGCTCATAGAGTTTCACAAAGCATAAATTAACAGTTAAGAGGCATGACACTGTAGCCATGGGGAATCCTCAGTTTTGATTGGCTGGAGAGTTTTTGTGAATAAGTACAAAGTTAAAAGCTGCATCATCTGCGTTTTACATTATTACACACAGCTGGAAGGCTACAAACGTTTGGTTTTCCCTCCAAAATGAATAAACAATACTTAAGGGGCTGTATGTAACTCTGGAGAAAGATACTTGTTTGTTGAGTCTCATTCCCAGGTCGTCAAATATCAACACGTTGGGTTGGTAGCATAGACTGACAACATGACAGCTTCCCATAAGTGAAGCCAAAACATCTCCATAACCCCGCCCCCTTCATGCTAGCAAATGGGACATTAGGTATAGTTTTTATCCTCCTGATGTCTGTTCAAGTAATTGTTTTTCCGATAAGTTTGGTTCTACAATGGCGCTGCTCACAGTTGGTCAGACAGTCAACTTGATACCAGAGAGATCGACTTGTAGATCTTGTGAGACTAAGTAAAGACACTTTGTCCATCTTTATATACAGTCTGTGGTTGGTACTCAGACCGAACCACCAATCCAAAGTGTCAATATTTGATGACTATTTTCCACCGGAGCACCTTTAAGTGATTGACAAGAACATCTCACCAGAAATGAATAGTCTGACATTTTGAAGTTCTATTATTTGCATACTTGCCGAGAGTTAGATTATAAAATATGCAGCTAGAAGAAGGTTAGCTTAGCTTAGCATAAACACTGGAAACAGGGAGAAACAGCCAGCATAGCACTGTAGAAAGTTTAAGTTATGTCCACCAACACATCTAAAGATCACATATGACAAATCCTGTGTGTTTAACCTGTAAAATATATTTTAAAACAAAACAGAAGAGTAAAAATTGAACAGGAAGTCCCAGCCAAGACGTAGTCCCACACATAACCTCCAGTAAAACCACAAGTTGTTGTTTTTACACTCTCTTTTTGTATAGATGACAAAAAATCTTCATTCTTCTCTGAACTTCTTCTGGAACTATTTTCTTTAAGGTACATTTAGTAGCTGCTCCACGTGGAAACAATACTCAGCTGTGAACTGCTTCACGCTGTCTTCCTTCTTCACACACACACTCACTAACACACACAGACACTCGCACACTCCGTTCTCCATCCCGCCTTTTAACAGCAGTCAGATTTACCATAAGTGGCCGCAGTTAGTAATAATACTCCATGCTGTGCTTGTTGCTGACCGTGCTGCTAACCACTGTGTGATTTATAGCGGGGGTTTGTTTGCTGTGAGGTCGACAGAACCCACCAGAGGAGACTGGCCGGGGGAGACGGTAGGGGAGATTTTGCTTCACTGAATGATTAGTGTGTGTGCAGTGCAGTCTGGTCAGCTTCACTGGGGGACTGTGAGCATGATGGTAAGGTCCTGACAGATGCAGAAGCGCATGTAGAAACACACATGCTCATGTGTGTGCATTTAAATAAGCATGTAATGAACAAATTCACGTGTGGTCACATGACAGAATGCACATATCTACAGAACAGTTTACACATGGCTACATGAACCACAGAACACCTTTTATACATAAGAAATGTGAAAAATGATCAAACTTCATGCGTTATTCTTCTAAATGTTCCTCAGAGTTTCCCTCTTTCACTCCAGAAGCACCCCGGTCGCCAGAGTAAATGTTGGCATAGTTGGTTTCTATAAATCACATAAAAGTTACATTCTTACACTGTTATGTAGCATATCCATCGTAACGTTTCAACAATGCTGCGGTTAACGTGTTTTTCTGGTTTAGGCAAAAAATACACTTAGAAAATATCATATTTTGGCTTAAAAGACCAGCTTTAAGTTGCACAATCCTGGCAAGAAACGCAGCAATTCCTCTGTAAAAACAGAATTTTGTTGTTTGCTGGACTCTGCAGCTTGGCACATCCACCCCCTCTACATCCCGATGACAAAGTCAACTCACACACTTTGTCACTTTAGAAAGATTGATGTGATACATTTGAAATGTACAATTTTAATTATCTGTGGTTTACAAAAACATACAACATACTGGGGTTGGCTTTCACTTTTGCTCAGGCCAGCTGCTGGGGAATACAGGCAGGGGGACAACATGTTTCCTATAGAGCTCGTAAGTTGTGTGTTTCCGTTTCCGGTACATAGGACCTTAAAAATCGATTTCTCATAATGTGTTTCAATGGCTAGATGAAAATTATTTTCTGGTTCCGTTTGAATTGTGCCATGAATTTTACTATGTTGTTTGTGAATTTTTAATATATTTTTTCGTGCAAAGAAGGCTACAGTTTAGCAGGGAGAAGTTTGATACTGTTAGGTTTTGTGTGACAGTGCTCTGTGGACTACAGCTCTTTGCTGCTCTCAACGCGTATGATATACGTCACAACTCGCACTCGGAATATGGCTGTGTCTCTGGTACACTTCACCGCCTTCTTCCAAGGAGAGGACAAAAGCCTTAAGCGTGGCGAAAACCACTACAAGTCTGGACATGTGGAAAGTTTCAGCTACGAAACACATCGGCATCTTGATCTGATGGCTCCGTGGATCGTGGGCAGAAGACGCAGTGGCAGCACTGTGAGTTGAGAAGTGGAGGGAAGGTGTGATGACATGACGTCACATAGGCGACATGTAGTCTTTCTCATTACGTTGTTGCCACAGCCTTTAACTGAAGAATCATACAATAAACTGTCAAACTCTTAACATGAAAAAATATTATAACATTTGTGCAATCCAAGGCATTTAATGACTGGGACCAGAAAATAATAATTTTCTCTAAAAAAATTAAAAAAAAAAAAAAATTATGGCGACAACGTAGTTTCTTCCATCAGTAGAATTAAGATAAAAATATTCACAAAACTAAATTAAAACCCTCGGCGCACACTGCAGCACAATCAAACAGACACCATAAAACATCATACCATAAAATCTATTTTATCATTATTTTGAGTCACATTGTTGAAAGAATTTAGTCGTCTGTGTTCAAGCAGGATAATAGCAGGTCTCCATTGTGCGACAGGCTTTAATTACATGATATATCGGCTATTCTCCCTCAACTCACCAGTAAAAAATACCTTTATCCATTTCTAATAACCAGTGGCAATAATATCCACGTTCTCTGATTTACTGTGAAACATTTTTAGGCAATTCATGCAAAAATCAGACCGGATGACTTAACCATACTATTACACCTTCTAGTTACTACTTATGTTTTTCTGATTTCCCAAATTTGTCGTTGAGTTGTGATATGCCAGTTGCTTTTGGCAAATCTGGCACTCTGCTTTCTGGGGGTTGTCGGGGCATATTTTAAAGTGCAACCACACATCTGATGACCTCTTGGACATGTCTGCCAGTATTGGACTGGTGGGGGTTTGTGTTGTGTTTAAGGCCTCCCCCAAAAAATATTGGAAAAAAAGCACTGAAGCTTCGAAAAAAAAATTTTCCACAATCGAATCCCGTGCCATTGAACGAAGCTTCGAATTTTTTGGGTCGGCCCTAGTAGCTAAATTGTTGGACCTGATCCCATGTAAGAGTCAACCATAGACCTCTTCATGGGCCCCCACCTTGGCCTTGGCCCGGGGTCATCTGTACCTTTTGACCCCCCCATGACTGTGGGACCGATCTGCCAATTGGTTTATAAACTGTGCAAAATCAATGGAAACCAACGGACACCTGAAGTAGTGAGAAAAATAAATTCAGAGGTTTAAAGTTGTGAAGTCCTGAAACAGAAATGGTCAGCAAAAATGTGCAATGGTAGATTTATTTTTAAAATATTTTTAAACAGAACAGCAATGCCATGTTTCTGCATTTAGAATAAATTACAGGTATAAACTTGATGATATAAACATACAGTGCCGTGTATGAATACACACACATACTCAGCTGGCCCGGTCCAGTTCCAAATCATTTCAGCACATTTTGCTTTTGGCAAAACTGATGGGCTCCCAGAGGCTGCCTGCTTAAAGCGCTGCAGGTTTATACAATAATTATCCAACCACGGGAACCCGCCATTCCACCCAGATATTTCTTCTCTCACAGCAGGACAATAAATCAACCAAAAACCTCAAAATGTATGTTTTTGCAGGCAGGCAGACTGGTAGCTGGGTTGAAAGCGAACAGGCTTCACAGTCAGCGTTACAAATCTGAGGGAAATGTCTGAAAAACATTACCAGGCATGAGGTCATCCATTTGTGTGCTATATGTCATTGTGTTTCTGTAGTTGGGTGAGAGCTGGAGGGCTGGGGCCAAACCAGAACATCAGCCAGAGAGCTCTGGATTGATATGGAAAGACCAGATGGAAAACATTTGGCAAACTGGTAATCTGATGCTAAATCTGGGGTCAACCTTTTAATAGTTGGTGAGGAAAGGAACATCTCCTTGACCCCTTCAGATGGACATATAAATACACACACGCTGCTGTCGGCCACATGCATGTGGCAGTGATCTGGAACCCTAATTAGCTGAGGATTGGGGGTGGAAGGAAGGGGAGGGTGAAATTGGACCAGAGGTTCTTCTGATTGAGGGGAAATGGGAAACAGGCTGGAACCAATGTTACCCTTTAGCCTTACACACACACACACACATGCACACACACTCCAGCTGAATGATGGTTACTGGATCGGGAATGAAATATCTCTCAGTTGGCTCACTGCTTGGTGCACAGCTATCCCCTGTGATTATGGCCTCCAGTCCCCGGGTGCCAATAACCGTTGGCCCAAAAAAATGTGAGTTGGAGGCTGTGATTGCAGCATGAATCACGGGCTAATCTGATTTGGATTACTCACTCTTGCCTTTCTCTCGGTGCTGTGCAGTCTCAAAGCTCTCAAATGGCTAGTTTAATAAACGAGATCCTAAACCTTTCGTAGAATTTCGGAACTGACACTTTTATCTTGAGAAATCACATGTATAACAAATAAAGAGGTGGGGGTCAGACCTTAAATATGAGGCTCTCTGCGAGGACACGTGGAGCACATGAGGGGCCAGGTTTTAGCTCCATCGAAGCAAGCATCCATCCTGCCGAAGTGTCCTTAAGCTCTACAGTGATGCCTGCAAGCACCAGACATGTTGCTCTGCAGCCTGTAAAGGAGAAAATAGAGAGTGGAACCGAACTTAACTGTAGCTCACTAAATCATAAAAGAGGATCAGACTATATAGCACACTGTAAAGATCAACAAATAACAGCTGAGAACCATCAAACAGACCAAACAGATCAGCGTCATGATAATAAAGACAAAACAACATGGACTTAGAGGTCACTTTATAAGCCGATAAAGCAACAAGTAGCCGAAGCTAGAGAGGCTCAGTATATGACCAAACAAATCTTTACATTCCTGTGGTAAACAGTCTGCATTTATGGTGCTTTCAGTGCGTAACTCCCTTCACGGACAAAGTGCTTTACAATTTTGCCTCTCATTCACCCATTCACACACACTGACGGCGGCAGAGCTGCCAGTCATGCCGGTGGCCTGCACATCAGGAGGCCCAGGATTGAACCACCAACCCTGCCATTAATGGATGACCTGCTCTACCCAGCCCATAATTACGTACAAATATTACATATATGTGGTTTGCAGAAATGTACAATGCAAGAATTAATTTATTGGGTTTCTCTACCTCTGCAGCTGCCCCCATCAGAGTCTCCAAACTAAACTGAATGAGTCATTTTTAGCAGGACTTTCCCTCATTGGTGACTCAAAGCAAAGTTGTCAGCTCAGCCACAATTTAAAAGTTTATTTAGATTATAAAGATTCATTTATAATGACCTGAGCATAAATGTTTGAGCTGAACTGGTGTTCAGTCTGTTGTTGGTACAATCACTTACTGATGTTCTTACTGAAAAGAGGTGTGATTGCTGAAAGAAGGAGAAAAAAGTGATCAAATTACAAGTACGCTTCTTCAAACTAAGCTGAAAGACGAGATTGGAATTTAAGTGACTCATGATTTCAACCTCTAGATTGAATTTAGTCTAACTAAGTGTTTTTTCTCTCATGAAAAAAACATAATCTCTATTGCATATGTTCTTGCATACTATTGGTTAAGTCTTCTAGGGTATGTGTGCATAGAACTAGAGTTACATCCAGGTAACTACTTGTTTTCGATTTAGTGTACCAAAACAGTTATACTTTAATAACAAATCACACCCCCTTTACAAGTCTAGATATGATTTAACCTAATTACATTTACACCTTGTTTTAATTTGTCCACACTGAGATCTGATTGAGATCCATTCACTCTGTCCAACTCAAAAAAACGAACTTGTTGCCACAAGTAACGCAGCTGCAGGATACCATTGCGATATGAATTGCCAAGTTTTTGCTTGTGAACTTCAAGAGGACCAAGTAGAAAGCAGACACTGAGTCCCATCTTGACTTCATCCAAGAGTGTCTTGAATATCTGTAAGGTTTCTTGCTGCTTTGTTGTGAGTAACTTAGGTGACTAACTGGCTAACGGCTGCTGCCTGACTGGTCTGGAACAGTCGCACACGATTACATACTGTATTTCTGCCTGAGTTTACTCTGTGTGAATTGCATTCAGACTTGTGTTGAGTCAACCCAGTCTCACACAGAACTCACTGAAATCTGGCACTTAGGCAGTGACTTGTGGCATCAGACACCGACAAAAAAGCCATCTTTTAACTTTGGTATGATACGTGACCGGTCACAGGTATAGTTTAACAGTGCCCAGCAGCATCAGGGGGAAACGCGGCGGGACAAGAGCGAAAGTTAAGGCAGCCAAAGTCCGAGTACAGTGGGCGGAAGGGGTGGTGGATGGGTCCAACAAACACAGATTCTCACTCAGGAGAATAGTGTCCGCGTTGATAATAAAGCCAAACCCTGTTCTTTTTTTCCTAAACCACGCGCTTTTGTTGCCTAACCCTAACTGCATGTATTTGTTGCTGAAGGAAACAAAAGCAAATTTGTGGTGCTGTATGAATATAAGGTGTTTATTTTGAAAGAGACTGAAACGGTAAATTTCCTGTTAAATTGGAAGTGTCTTTTAAAAGAGGACAATACATGTAACATCAATAACCAATGCACCCAGGGCACCTTGCACGTCGTCACATTGTGTGCCTGACCACCTCCACCAATGCATTTTAACACAAGGTGTAAGGGGGTCCCAGACAACATCCAGTGTCATGTGTTCACAGATTTATAAAAATGGGTTGCTACAGCAAGAGTGAACCTGCTTTTACGTCTGGAACCTCCCGTCTACGACTTGTGATGGGCTTGAGACACACTCCTGGTGAGGACTTGACACTAGGGAGGCCTTCTTGCTACAACAAGTGTCAAACCCCAAAATATTAACATGAAAAGTGCACTGAGATACTTTAGATAAAACCACACCACTGAGAAGCAAGTCTATGTTTAGGAGCTCAAATACGAGCTCTGCCTTGCTGAGAGATAAAATCCTGATGATTTGTGTATGTGCTCTATACACACAGATAAAGAGAGTTTCTGGTTTGTGGGCAGTTCAGGGGATTATTCGCCTTCAAGGTCTCAGGCCCTGCGCCTCACTTCCTACCAGGGACGAGCAGCTTCAGGCCCCATCTATAACCTCAAGTGTCCTCCTCAAGACCCAGCAAAGCCAGTGGGAATATGGACAAATCCCAGGCTTAGTGCTCTCCACATAAAAGAAAACCCTGTTCCCAGTGGACAGACAAACAGCACCAGTGAATAATCCTGGTAAACCAGGCTTAGGATGGGCTGCTTCCAGGCATCGAGGGCACTAAATCTTTCACTGTCACCAGCTGTGAGACTTCCATATATTCAGTCTAATGCGAGCAGGTCCTGTCACAAACAGGCATCTTAAATGTGCATTTAAGGTTTCAGTCAATCGCTGTCCTTTTCGCCCACACAGGCAGCATTGTTGGGATCAAAATAAAATTATCTATCGGCCTACAACAGAAACACAAGAGCACCCCACAGCTCCAATAGCCCCGACACTAGGCTTTTAACCTTTTTGTGCTGCCCCGTGAGAAGATGTGAGGCTGTTTGTACTGTAATGCTAAAGTCTATTATCAGTCCCCATGATGCCTCTTTACTTTTCCCAGTTACTCCCAGCAACCAGCTGCCAGTCACACATGATTGGCAGACAAAAGCTTTTATCTGTTTGTATAGCTGAGGGTCTATATGGGTTGATGCCTTAATGGCCAGAAAAGGTCAAATAGAGTCTTTAAGTTCTGTCCAACGTTTAATTGCCTTTGATTAAGTGTGGTAGAGACTGACTGTCTGGGACAAAATCTGTCACTTAATCATGATGTAAAGGTTTTTGTCGTACGTCTGTTCCCATTCAACATTTAACATAATGTATAGCTCTGTATTTGAATACCGAGCAGTTGAGTGAAAGCCTTGTATAAGTCCTAACTGTCAGCTCCATGGGAGCTTGTTTTTAGCTTAGCGCCAGTCTTGGTTTGGAAAAGTGTTTCATCAGCCCAAAAAGGTAAAAAAAAATAAAAACAAAAAATAAAAAAATAAGTCATCATTTTCCATGCAGTCAGTTACGTGTTACAGTGTTGTGCATATGCCAAAAAAAATCAGATTTTAAGTCAATACCATTTAAAATTTGTATGTCGAAGTGAAGCTTTTTCCACCACAGAAAAAAACGTAAAGACTCAAAACAGTACATCTCTGTGGTAATTATAAATTGTGAGCAATTTTGAACATATGGATCATATTTCCTATGTGTATGTATGAATATGAAAATAATAAGTAAATTATTTCATGTACAGTAAGAGATACTGAAATTACAGAACATAACTCAAGCTCACAGGAAAAAGAAAAGAAGCCAAAACTGATACACTCTACAGGGCACATAAAATCAAAATGCTGACTCAACCAAAAGACCTTAATAACTAACAGGCAATACGGGTATATAAATATATATCTTAGTTGCATTATAGACTTAAAGAGACAGTTCTGCAGTCTAGAATAGTTTGGTGTGATCATGACATGGTTACTCAAGATAATCGACACACCTTGTTGTGAGCATTTTCATGTAGGAACTATTTTCTTCCTCCAAACTACACTTGCCAACCGTATCACTGTGCAGAAGGAAGCGTGCATCTACTCATGAACATGAGGCTCATGCTCGCGACAGCATGAGATGTTAACATCCTCCTTGTCTGAGGTGTGACAACAGCTAGCTCAGTGATGCTTGGTGAGCTAGCAGTAGATGTACGCCTCCTTCTGGAGGTGATTAGGTTGGCCAGAGTAGTTTAGAGAGAAAATAGTTCCTACATTGAACTGCTCGCAACAAAATGTGTGGATTATTTTCGGTAACAGGGTCAAGATTTCTGGAAAGAGACGTCGCTGTTGAGTTTTTCAAATGTATTTTTTGGCACGTTGAGCACCACAAGCAGAGTGTCATCTAGTCCCATTATATTGACGAGAAGGCAAACATCTCTATGGCAAATATCTCCAACACTCTGCAACTCACACTAAAACAGTTTGGACTGATAAGTAGCACTACAGGTGGGAGGAGAAATATGCATTTTTGATGTTGGGGTAAACTGTCTCTTTAAGCTTTCGATGCTGTAAATCATGAGTGTTACAGTGCTAATCTGTGTACTACAAGAGAAGGTGACACACTGCCCAGATGTCTCACATCACATACTGCCATTAGTACACTTCCATGTGGTTGGCATAGTGCGCAAATTTCGACAGGGTAGTGTTGTCTCAAACCAAACACGGTGTTGTGCACTCACCGGAAATGACGACCGCGAATTAGCTAGTCAGCAAACTAGCATTAGTGTTTGCGTTATTGTTTGCAGTACCAAATCATTACAGACTGCTAAATGAACCCAATAAACAATAGGGGTGTAACGATACATCGATCCACATGGATACATCGATTCATTGATCAACGATCCGATTACATCGACGCAAAATGAAAACATCGATCCATATCGTCATCTTAAAGGTATACCTTTATTTTGAAATTCACATAGCACGTCTGTGTGACTATTTCTGGGCAAGCGTGCCTCCGATCAAACAACAAACAGAGCTCAGAAATAAAATGGTCAAATCATATGATATCGTGTCATATCGATCGCAGGCTCCTGAATCCTATCGAATCGAAATCGTATCGTGACAGGCTGGAATCAAACTCTGAAATCGGCAAACATCATATTGTCATCCATAGTTTCACACTCAACTTCTTGACCGTTTTGAGCGCACCATCCGGGTACTCATACTGCACTGCATTTTTCCATATTTCTCAGTGTGAACACACTCATGCACTCAAAATATTAAGTGTAGGTAGGACTGGCTTTTTTTTTTTCATCCACACAGCTGAATAAAATTGTTTAGTCCCAGTTGTGAAGTTAAACTATCATTGCAGCAGTTCTCTTTGCATTATGTAGCATAAGGCCTGAGGCTAAACCAGTGTGTGAGTGAACACATGGAGTTTAATTGCTCACTTCATCCTTCACGCTACTGGAATAACCACACATATCATGAAATTCTACCACAATTCATTTAATCTAAACTGATCTATTGTCTGCATTCAAGTCAAAACATTAGCGAGCATGGGCTACATGTTACCTGCTGGTGATGGCTTCAAACTGCCAAGCAGGAAGTGAGAGCATCCAATGGGCTTTATGGAAGGAGACTCAGACTGTGTCATGTTGGTACACAGAGGGAGGGTTTTCATTCTTAGAGGAAAAGCTTTTTTTAAAGTACCCAAAACAACTAATAATATTATTTTTTCTATGTAAGGACAATTGCAATGATAATTAGACACTGTTTCATTGTTTTTACATTTTGTTTATATTGTTTTAATAGACTGACTGACTGTGGCTTGTCTTGCAGGAGGGACTTCCTGTGTGTGGGTGCCATGTGAAATACAGAGGAAGTGTGACAAATGTTTTTGCTGTTTATTAGAGAGGATAGAAATGTCACCTTTTTTATCTGCTCAAGGGTGAAAATAAAATGCATTTTGGGGACTTCTGTCTACTTTATCTTGATCTTGAGCTTCAAAGTGTTTCACCGTACCACAAGTTTAGTGTGTTTTCGTTAATTTGTGCTGCATATAACTTTAGCACTGATTATATTTCAGCTTGTGCTTTCTGACTTCCCTCACTGCCTTGTCAGCCTTTGGTGAGGTCATTCATATTGATGTGTACAGAATCAGATACATTCATTTTATATTCATATATGACGTGGGTGTGGGCACTAAAGGAAAATAATAATCTTTTCTAGCAAAACCAGAGAGGATTGGACCATGAAGGGAAACCTCGATTTGATCCTGAAAACAAAGCGGTTTTCCGCCCTCAGGGGATTTATAAGGGTGAGTAAGAGGGAACATGGCAACCCTTTCATCGTGACATACTTTAATGAGTGAGCAGGAGTGATTTACAGTTACGGTGACATCATAATGACTGGGAACGCTGGTGATTTGTTGCATCCCAGAATCCTAGAAAGGGAAAGAGGAAGCTCAGGCTGCCTTAAATGACCTTAATTATTTAAGTCATATATAAGATTTTGCTACTGATGGAAGTGATGTAATCAAATTTAAGAATGAAAACACATTTATTATTCAGGACACTTTTTCAGCCAAACTAAGTATTTAAGCTCCCAGACACACTCTTTGATAACATAACAAGCATCAGTGGTTTATATTGTGTGTTTTCAGATTGTGACTGAGAAACAGTGATCTACGACATCACATTTTATTCAGAAACCACATGTTAAGGAGCAGAGAGAATATACTGCAGGGATGTGCTGTATGTAAAACACAGCCACCGGCCTGTTCCACATGTTCCTGTGACTTCATAGAAGTCCGAACTCTCCCCTGAGAGGCACCACAAGTCTTGTTTGGAAGGACTGACCACTCTAAGTCTGAGCTCAGCTGGAAAACCCCCGTCTGAAGCGAAGGTTCTCAACGACCCTCACAAAAGCTTCTGTTCAGACGCTGCACACGGTGATGAAGTGGGTGGCTGGACACACCAAACAGCCGGAGGGTGAGTGTGTGTGTGTGTGTGTGTGTGTGTGTGTGTGTGTGTGTGTGTGGCAGAGTTGTGCAGCTTTGGAGCAACACTGAAGGGTAAATCATGATGTTACTCACAGCGCCATCCACTGTTGACTTTCAGTATTAACGTATAAATGTTAAAGCTTACTGTCAAATAATGTCTGAAATAAAAGAATCCAAGTGAAAGAATGTTTTAGCATTTTATTAAATAACACAGTTTTGTTCAACAGATCATACCGAACACATCTATGTCTGACTGAGACAATCACGACTTCCTTTTCTCAACCAGTTTTCATTTCTTTCTTTCTACAACATGAGAATTTTCTCCCAATGCATTTCACAGGACTGGGTGTTTCATGGCTTTTGAAAGTTTTAATATCCAGAGAGTCCAGTTTTTAAAAAAAAAAAAAAAAAAAATTCTTTTTCTGAGTTGTGTGGCGACTGCACACTAAAGGAATACCTCCCCCCTTACATAATCATTTGTATATCAACTATTCTCCCTGTATTACATTGAGTTCATGGAGAAAACTGCTTTTCTCACATGCCTCAGGTGAACGAAGAATCCAAAAACTATATGAAAACAACACATATAGTTTAATCCAAGTGTCATGTATCCAGTCGCATGCTCAGTGCTTCTAAAACAGACAGCCCTTTACATCGGGGAGCTGAACTACACATGAAACTTACGTATGCTCTTTTCGAGGCCAGACTCCACTGACAGTAATTTTACCTCACTGCTTTACCTCAGCTTTTTGTAATCGTTTGTAATAAGAATTAGGCTTTTTGCTCACGTTTCTACACTCTAGGCGCCTGGCATTTTTGCCGGAGCGCTCTGAATTCCTTAACTTGAAAAGATTCAACTCAGAGTGGAAAAGCATCATCATGTCTTTATTCATCTTTTTTTCCCCATGGTCCAATGAGATGATTTGAGAGGCGGGCCTTCTGTGGTGGTCACGACAACAGGTTTACAGTTGGTAAACGATGGAGGAGAAACTGGTGGTAGCGGCTGTTGGATACCCAGAGCTATGCGGCCCGACGATGGACAACATGTTATTAAACTGCCCCCGAGTCATCCTAACATATGCCTGGAGACAGCCATCATGGAGGAGAAGCTCCTGGACCAGCTGGCCTTCTTTTTTAGGATCTCATGTACCCACACAGATCTGTTTCCCTGTGCCCAACAAACTATGTGCTGGCAGCTTCTCACCCTCATCCAGAGCTACAGGAAGTATCCTCTGCCTCAACATGTCAGGACCTACATACTAATTACTGCGGGAAAAAGCTTGATTAAGACTTGGATTATATGCACTAGTTTTGTGTCTGCTTTTTTTAATTCATCAAGCATTATCTCAATTTTTGGATTCTTCGTTCACCGGAGACATGCGAGTATTAACTACGATTTCTTGACAAATTCCACTTAACACAGTACAATTAATTGATATACAAGTGGTCATTTGGGAAGGTGAAGCATTCCTTAGAAATCAGTGCTCATCAGCAGTGTCCTACATAGATGAGAGGGTGATTGCATAGCAGGCTCACCAACATTTAAACCGTGCCTTGGAAAAATGTATTTGACATGTTGGTTGTATAATAAAGTAATGTGAGTGTAGTGGGTGGTCATCCTCTCTTCTACGTATTTTTCAAGCTGACATTTAATTCCTGTCTGCCTCATCGTACTTGGTTTTATTAAACAGAGAGTTACTGTCTGCAGAGCACTTGGTGACTCAACGAGCAGTGCAGTCTGTACCACAATAGTCCTCTGTAGTCGCCATCTTGTTTCTCTTCCAGCAGCTTCTTAAGTTTCTCAGCTCAGCACCTGTCTGTGGTGACGGGCCAGCGGGTGTGTGGGTGGACCTGGCGTCTGCGTGGTCTGTTTGCCAACCGCAGCTTCAACAATGTGTGACTGTGTCAACACAAATACCACTCTGCCTCTCCTCTTCCTCCTCCTTGCTCAATCCCCAAAGCAGGAGGAGACAGCATGGAGGCCCAGTCGGTGGATTTCCTCTCTTCTTTTTCCATGTTTACCGTCGTTCTTTACCTGGAGAGGAAGGAAAGCAAGTTACAGTCTGCCACAGAGCTGGAGCTGATTCTCATCAGGAGACGGGGCCACTGCCAGGACTTAAAAAATACTCAGATCAAGAGTCACAAGTCTTCCTTTGCAACCTCACCTGCCCTAAAAACCATATATATCCACCAAAGAAGTCTGTTGAATTTTTTTTTTCTATATTTTATACATCACTTGAACTTGAAATGCATGTTCTGGCTATTTCAAAGCCTTTCCTTCAATGTTAGGAATATAATTTTGGTCAAGAAACACCAAATCCTGCTATTGTTAAAATGTGTTTCTGGCCTAAAATAGTAAAATTTAGGGATATAGAGCCCCATGAACACCGTCTAAATATGCTGTATAAATAATTTGACTTGACTGGAAATGGTTACTGCAGAAATGGTACACTGGATATTACGTTTCAGTGTGTTGGGGAGGAAGTCAGAGGTTCAGTGACTGTTTGAAGCTCCCACCTGCAGCCTGAGTGTCAGCTAAACATTTTCTTTAGCTTAGAGAAGAAGCCTCCCTCTTCCTTCTGCTGCTTGTCCTGTCCCTCCTCTGAGCTGGTCGACTTCGCACCAGAATGTGAGGTGCTGCTGCCCCCTCCTGGACACAAACACACACTGCATCAGCTCAACCTGCAGCACACACAACCTGACTGACTATCTGCGTCTATGGCTCTCTCTGTGCACTAGACTGGAGTGATGCTTTTATTGATGAGTGGAGTTGAGCTCTAACACTGACCTGTGGAGGGCTCGACACCGTTGACCGTCCCCTGAACATCTGCTTCGTCTTCAGCGTAACTCAGCAACAGGGAGCGCTGCCTACGAGTCAACTTCCTGCAGGAACAGAAACAGAATCGAATGATATAGACTGAACTGTGTATCAAAACGACATCAGAATAAGAAAAAAATATCAAAAAATAAAAAAATATAACACAGAAAAAAAAGGAGACATAAAGGGAGATGAGAGTTTGAAGAGAGACCTGAGTCACTTTCAGGACAGTAAAATTACGTAATAGAGAATTCTAGATGTCCTGCAGATTAAGTCATACACATTTTGTGATAATTCTACATAGACTATTTTATCCATGAATAAATTATAGTCTTACTATATAATGACAAAAGCTCTGTGTGTGTGTCTGTTCCACGTTTTTCTCCTCACTGACTTGGTCAATCCATGTGAAATTTGGCACAGTGGTAGAGGGTCATGGGAGGATGTGAATGAAGCAGTATTACATCAGTTGGCCAAAGGGGGGCGCTATAGCAACCGATTGAAATTGCAAACTTTGAATGGGCATATCTCATGCCCCGTATGTCGTAGAGACATGAAACTTTGCACAGAGATGTCTCTCCTCATGAGGAACACATTTGCCTCAAGAACCCATAACTTCCGGTTATATAGATTTTCCGCCATTTTGAATTTTTTGAAAACACTTAAAATCGATCTCTTCCTAGGAAGTTTGAGCGATCTGCATGATACTGGGTGAACATAATCTAGGGAGCAATATCTAAAGTTCCCTCTTGGCAAAAGTTGGAAAACTTACTAAAACTGAGCTTCTATAAGGCAATGAATATTGCGGAGGGCGTGGCTCATCACATAAAGGTGTATAACATCTCAAGGGTTTCACCCATCACCACGCAACTTTGTAGGCATATGACCCCACATAATCTGAGGGACCCCTCCATTATTGACCCCATCAAACAAAATGGGGGCGCTAGAGAGCTCATTTCTTATCTAGGCCTAACCGCCAGATGGATTTTTACTAAACTTGGTAGATATGTAGAACAGAACGCCTCAAGGTGACTGGAGAAATTTAACTCTAATTGGCAACTGGGTGGCGCTATAACAACAGAAAAATGCTTAAAAATGGCTAAAATGCGACCGATCGCTGTGGCTCCCCCTGTGGACCAATGTTGTTGTTTTTTCCTAATGTTTGGTATGACTAAGTCATGGTATGTTATGCTGTACATAATCATGGAAACTGTCAGTGTGTCATTCTGTCAGTCAGTCATTCTGTCTGTCCCACGTTTTTCTACTCACTGACCTGGTCAATCTATGTGAAACTGCACATAAGCATTGAGGACTGGCATAGGTAGAAGGTGACAAAGCTACCAATGGGTATGGACTAGTTTTGATTTAAACAGCTAAGAGTCATTTAGTTATTGCAGCTGTTACCTTGTTACTGCAACTGAATCTAGAAATGTCATACTAATCTCTTACAACGAGACTCACTGAATAATCTGACACATTTATAGCACAACTATGTGGGTCTTACTTTGGCACTCTGATCTTGATATGAACATAGTGATCTCCATAGCTGTAGCTGTTCATCCTCCGAATGCCTTTCCCCTGCAGCCGGATCACCTGATCAGACTGGCAACTGGCAGGAATCTGAAAACACAGACGACTTTGAAACCAAGAACAAACAACAGAAATCTGCTCTACTGAAACTCCATGTAAGGAAATGTATTTGGAGACTAAGAAATGCCTGGTAGGATGATAAATGGACGTGCCAGTGCTTCCAAATTGCAGTTCAGTACAGGAGTTGATTACATTTACTTAGCAGTGTTTCCCCGTTATGAATTTAGCAGCGGGGCTGTGACACTGCTAAAGAAATCTCCCAACATGTTGTTATCTCGCTGTCTCCACTTTAAAAGTGTACCAGCAGGGATTATAAATCAAACACCCCTCGATCAGGGTTCTCCAATCAATAAGCCACTAACTGTTATTGGCTGGTGTTTGTTCCAGAGGTTCGATTGGTCGTCTCTATAACAGCTGATCAGATGAAGCAAAGAAAGAAAAGCCTTTTTCTCTATGCGCTGCTGAAAAAGCTTCACTGGTCTGACAGGTCTGACAAACTGTAGCTCACACTGAACATTCACTGTTACACTCATGGTTTACCTACCTGTGCAAACTAAGGATTGACAATATATACTGGGTGATAAATTATTGGGCAATATTTGCACATCATTATGCATTATTCAAATAGTTAAAATTATAGCCGATAAAAAGCGCAGATATGAAGCTAGACTGACTTCATTGAACAAAGGCATCACCTACACACCCAACACAGTGGGTAGCTGTACATGTACCTTTAAACTTGGTCACCCCCCCAGTAGCTGTATATCATCCACACTTGTAGCCTTCCTTCTTACTCACCACTATACTGATGGTCTGATAGAGGCCCTGTGCGGTGGCTGTGCCCCCCAGGATGGCCTGAGCTACAGAGATGAACACATCTGAGTGGATGTCTACTCCATTGCGCCTGAACACCGGGCTTCTCTGGACCTGCACCGGGACATTTCAGATGTAACACATTAAAGTCCAACACAATCAATGACTAATTAATGCTTTAAACACAAACAATACTCACCCTGAATGTAATGAGGATTTCTCTTGTTCCTACTGGCATGCGGACTGTCTGACCATTTTCCACTCCTGTGAGAAAACCACGAAATATATGATTTTTGACCACATTTCTAAATCATAGTCAACAGCAGTGAAAGCAGGTTTATACAGACTCACAATGTGGCACAAAAGTAGATATACTGAGAATCTGTTCACTGTTCTTTTCGAGATTTCAGGGTGAAACCTACCAGCAGGTACTGGCACAGTGACCGTCTGCCTCTTCTTCGTCTGTCCTGTACCTCGGCACAGAGCGCAGTGTGTGTTTATGATCGATCCCTTCCCACCGCAGCGTCGACAGGCAGAGCGCATCATGAAAGGACCCGTGTTCAATGTCTCCTGCAGGGGGCGACACAGACAGCGATATGATGTATCGTGGCTGAGTGTACACGGTGGAGCAGTGTGGGGAAATCCTGAGAGGAAATTAAACCAACTGATGGAAAATGAGAACCTGAAGAGCTTGACAGTGGCTGCACAAGTTAAAGGGCCCTGCTGGTGACCCTGCTGCCACCTGTCGGTCTGCTACTCACCATGCCGGTGCCGTTGCAGTAGTGACAGTGAAGCACTTTGGTTCCCGGCTCGTTGCCCTTTCCATCACACCTCGGCAGGTGTCATCAATGTTCACAGTCAGGTCCTTATTTGCGCCCTTTGCTGCCTCTGCAAACGTAAGCTCCATCACAAACTGCGGAGAGACAACAAGAAATAAATAGCAAAATAATAATAATAAATAGCAAAATAATAATTTAATGAAAACATGTTGATGCTGCAGTGTTAGCAGTTCTGACCTCAGGCCTTTGTTCAAACATGTTGTGGATGTCTCCAAAGCCCATTCCTCCAGTAAACTCTCCAAAGATCTTCCTGAAGAGCTCCTCGGGGTCTATCGTGGTCCCCCCGGCCCTGTAGTACTGCTGCTGGCCTGCTGCCCCAGCACGGCCTGGGTCAAAGCCCGCTGCTCCGTATGTGTCATACTGCTTCCTCTTCACTTCATCACTCAGCACCTTCACACAAAAACAGCATCATTTAGTGATGCTGCCCATCACGTTCACATACAATCACATGACTGGAGAAGGAACTAAATTATCTCTGATACTTTAGTGGAGTTGGTTTTGTACCTCATAGGCTTCAGCCAGCTTTGCAAACTTCTCTTTGGCCCCTGGGTCATCTGGGTTGGTGTCAGGGTGATACTTCTTCGCCAACTGGAGCGAGATAAAAAAGTAAAAAGAAAGATGAGGGCAGGGAATGACAGAGCATCACATTAAAACCTCTTTATAAAGATTTCCTGACATTTAAAGGCATCACAACCCTGAAGACTATGTCCACAATTTGCAATAGGACACTACAAAAAATTTTAGTGCCATGTGCAGCAACAGTGTGACAAAGCAAGGTGTTTCTCTGACCTGGTAATAAGCCTTCTTGATGTCCTTCTGTGTCGCAGTGCGAGAGACACCCAAGACTTCATAGAAGTCCTGCTTGTTTGTCGACCTGCTGCTGGTGTGAAAAGAATGACAGGAGATGCCATGGGGACATCTTGAGCCTGCAGAGAAAAGGATACAAAAAGGACTATTTCAATCGGGGGTACTACTGTACATTAAGATGCTGATGAGATATCAGCAATATTCAATGATGGGGAAGTTTATTTGTGCACAGCCCCAAGAAAGAGCACTAAGAAGTCAGCTGTTAACCATCAACAAGGTCCAAAATTATAGCATTCAGGCCTCCAGCACACTCTTCACAAAGAATGTGTTTGCACTGCACCAGTGTACCATGCTGTGTATCCAGTGCAGGATCACTGACGTGTTTTTACAGCACATGAAATGGATCAATTATTTTAATAATTTACATTTGAATACGACTCTATTTAAAAGCAAAAGTCCTACAATACTGTAGTACATTCAAAAATTGACTCTGTGTTGAACATAATCTGTTTATTGCCCTGCAGTAACAACATGACCACGAAAAGACAAATAAAGTAGCAGAATAGTGGAAAAGCGGATTTTTGTTTCTGCTTATTCTTGTATTTTTCTTAAAATCTAACTTTATTTCTAATTTTATTAATGTTTTGTGCAAAGGGAGACTGGCAATAAAAAATGTCATTAAATGGTGTAAAACACTGACTTATTTTTTCTGTGCATATGACAATAAACTTCTTGAATCTTGACTGCAACTAAGTACATTTATTAAATTACTGTACCTAAGCACAATTCTGCAGTACTTGTACTTTGAGTATTTTAATTTTATGCAACCATACACTTGTACTTAAATACATTTTAGAGCACAGACATATTGTATTTTTTATTCATTTGATAGCTTTAGTTAGGGATGCGTGATATTGGATTTGATATGCCAATATGTAACAACTTATTTGGCAGATAGTTAACCAATACTGACATCAATGTGCCGCTTATTTCTCACCTACTTTTAGTGATCAAGTCTCTTCTGTAGTGGAATTAACATCATATTATACATGCATACTCTTATGGTGAT
Source organism: Epinephelus cyanopodus (assembly GCA_026686955.1). Lineage (NCBI taxonomy): Eukaryota > Metazoa > Chordata > Actinopteri > Perciformes > Serranidae > Epinephelus > Epinephelus cyanopodus. The sequence goes on along the minus strand of CM048916.1, from coordinate 8,693,289 downwards.
GGCCCACCAGCAGATAGAGACATGAAATAGAAAGCTTTTCAGTGTATGTAATATTTATTCATTATGCAAAATAAGTAAAAAAAAATGATGGCCAATTCTCAGAGTTCATTTTAAAGCCGATATGACTGTGCATCCCTACTTTAGCTACTTGTAGCTTTGTATATTTAGATTTTATGATATATTATTATAGATTTAACCACCCAGCAGTTATCAAAATTAGCTCCAGGTTTACCAGCTGCATCATTAAAGTGATGTGCGCATGAATGCAACCTTTTGCCAATACTTTTGTATTTCTACTTCAGTGAGACTTTAAGTGCAGGACTCTAACTTGTGCCCCTGCTGTAGTATTGATGACATACTTATTTAAGCACTATAAAAGTTGTTAACTTCTTACACCACTGATAATGTGGTGCAGACACGATGGGGGTGACAGCCCGGACAGAGCAGTTACATCATACTTGTATCAATGCTAACTAGCCTTGAAGGACTCAGCTCGCCTTCAGCTGGCTGCACACTGTGACACTACACATCACAAAGCCTGACACGACGAGGCTGTGCACACTTTAACGGGCTGTCTGCGCTGAGAGCAGTGACAGAGATCTGCTGATGTAGGACACCATATGCGAGACTCTGATGTTATGCTAGCAGTTAGCATCTCACCTGTCAGTCCTCTCAATGTCACGACATTTCCGTGTGTCCAGGAGCTCGTGCTGACCGCTGACCCTGCCCGGTGTGACGGCGGCACCGTCCCTGAACAGACCCCCGCATGTCTGGAGGAGACGGTCAGAAACCGGCCGCTGCGGTGTCCAGAAGAAGCGGATGCGGATAGCCAGCGTGCTGCCAGCCGGGCAGCGGAGGACGCCATTTTCACGTCACTACCGGTGTCAGCGGGTCGGCGGCTGACTGCGCATGTGCAAGTTATTAAAGACATCAATCTAGCAAATGTTAGTTGTTACTAAAGTATTTCATTCAAATATTTAAGTTTATTTTTGTTTTACCAACGTATGTATTTACATGGTCTCCATATTTAACATTGGCATTAGGCATGATCTGAAATATAAACAAAATAAAACACTTCATGGGCGGATTATGAGACGATGGGGCCCTGGGCACAGGTGTGGAAAAGACCCCACCACCTCGACTGCACAGGAGCAAGACACACAGACTTTGTTGTTGTTGTTGTTGATGTTGTTGATCGTGCCTTTGCAGGAGCTGCTCCGGAGCTCTGGAGTCACCTTCCCACCAATCAAATGCTCCCCTCCTTTGACACTGTTGAGTCAAATCTTAGGGCTCACATGTTTTCAGTGGCCTTTGGTTGTTCATAGAGTGCCCAAGTCACGCCCCTTCCGGTACAGCTCATGGGACCTTAGATCGGAAAAAAATAAATGGCAGTGAATGAGGAGAGCAATGTTATCTTTTGGTCCCGTTAAAAACATAAATTTTAAGGTCAAGAAAGTCAAACTTTGTGGTAAAACTGTTGAGATATAAGCTTTTGAAAAAACGTAATTAGAAAGGAGGTGGTCGCGTAACTGTAACCTGGCACAAAACACACAGACATCTTCAATCATAAATCGATTAATCATAAAACTGGATTTTCAGCGGGGAGGCCAAGCTGCAGGAAGCGAGCGAAAGCTATGACGTCACATACGCGACCTCCTCCTGTGTACTCTGAGTCTTTCTGATTAAAAAGCTTATATCGCAACAGTTTTACCACAAAATGTATGTTTTAAATTCATTAACAACATATTTAGATTTCATGTCGCAACTCAAACGGGAACAAAAGATAATATTGCTCTCCCCATTCACTGCCATTCCCATGAGCTCTACCAGAAGGGGCATGACTTCGGCACTCTATAGTGGTTTCAGTATTTCATATGTGATTATTCTTGTCAGTGTTATGCAGTTTTATATTTACGTAAATGTTATATTGCTATATATTTGTGTGTTATACTTTTATTTTGTACAGTACTTCGGTCAACTGTGGTTGTTTTTCAGTGTGCTACATAAAAAAACTGATTTGATTTGTAACTCTTTGAGATAATTTTGATTGATGATTGATATTTATTTTGAACATGTGAAACAAACACAACAATTAAGCTAAAAACAAGATAACAATAATTGAAATGGATGATAACCTACACAACAAACTCAATGAATAGATTCTAATTAACAACATGATGTTGGAAAAGGAGTTTGAGGAAGTATTAGCCTACTTGTTTTTCCTTACCCGTTTTCAGCTACTCATCAATTAATTCATGAACGTCTCATACACGTATATGCATACATACAAATCCGTACTTACACACACACACACACACACACACACACACACATAAATACATATAAAAGATAAAAACACATAAATAATGCAACTAATTGTAACCAGAGAGACCTTTCTGAGGGAAATCTTTTCATTTTAACCCAAACCCTGATCCTTTGTTCAACAAAAACTTCAGGGTTATGTGGTTTAAAAGCCCTGAACGCAAATTTCTCCAAACAGCCACATCCAAACATAGATTAACAGCAAAACTGTTTAATTAAAGTATTAAACTCAGAAATAACTGTCAAAGTTCATGGACAGAACAGTTAGTGACCCATTATTAACTTAAGCATGTAGTATTTATTAATTTGAGTGACATTTTGCAGGTAGAGACCAGGAGCCCTCTGGCATTTTGGACCCCAATCAGCCCATTCAGTAATCCATCCACGGATAACATTCATCCTCATGAAATGTGTTTGGAGAATAATTTGATTGAAATGTAATTATATTGTAAATCAGATTTAAATACAGTTGTTCTGTTGCTATCACCTATACAGACAGTAGATGGAGTCACAGAGCAGTGAATGACAGACACTGCAGTTTATTACACTATCAAACTGGACCAAGTTCTGAATGATCTGTAAACTGTGATGGGACATTGACTTTGCTGTTTTTGTGGTTCAAAGGTTAATGAAAGGGTGATGGGGAAGAAACAATGTTCCTCTGCTTCACTCAGGTGTCACACGTTTTGTAGAGCTTCATTATTTTTAAATTTCTTTATAAAATGACAGAATGTGTCTTTTTCTTTCCACATAAATCATTTCCTTAGTCATACTGGATTCCAGTTCATGCTCAAAAATAGAAATATATGACCCAACATAGAGTGTCAGGGTCATGAGGTCTAATTTCTGAGTCATAAAGTCATATAGAAACCTTTGACTATTTCTCTATATTTACTTAAGAGCTGGTGTCTATGGAGATGAAAGGAGGAGTATGAAAAAGATCAGAGAAAGATCAAGACTTTCATGTCTCGAGTTATGTCAGGGATTTTTAGGCAGCGAACATGTTGAATGGATGTCAGTGTGTGTGACCTGATGAAAGAGAAGCTCGCGCTCCCTTTCAGTCTCCCCTCCTTCTTCCCCACCATCTCTCTCATTCCCCGCCGTCTCCAAGGCGACGTGCAAAACAGCATCCCAGCTGTGTGCGTCTGTGTGGAACGTATTACCAGAGGACGCTGACATTTGCCACTCAGTAATGTAAATATCACTGTGAGCAACGATTCTTATCTCACTGAAGATGCTCTGACTTCCAGCATGTGAGCGCCAACACAGAGTGGTTAATGTTCAGATATGTGGTGACGTGTGTGCATGTGAATGTTGACAGGCCAAAGATGCTGAATGATGGTTTATGTTCACACGGTTCGGGTATTTGAGTCATCGCATGTGACTGGATTGTTTGAGCCGCTGTTTCTCATCCTCTGGTCATTCTTTGCTTTTTAATCTCTACATGGAGATGGAGGGTTTGAGGTCAAGCCATCAGAGCAGTGGGAGGCGGGGCAGCGGTGTCAATCTTAACTCAACTGCTCATACCCCTCCACCTCTACACATACACACACACACACACACACACACACACACAAAACCCCATGGTGTTGTCATAAAGTGCCTGGTTCAAAGCAGCAGTGCTCAGTTCAAGCCTGTGGTTGTAATTAGTGTTGTGGGTTATGAATGATGGTAATAGGGCTCCATATATCAGCCTCACTGTCAGGCACCGGCACGGCTGCTTCATACCTCGGGCCAAAACACATACACGGAGGAACACAACACTACTGACCCAGATTGCTCCTGTGCAGCTCAAACAAACACACACTTGTGAGAAAGTGTTGTGCAGCGCGAGCCACACGTGCCAAAATGTGATGTCAACGGTGCTGATCATAACGAGGCTACACTATGTATGTATGATAGGGTCTTCTGAGGATTCTTAAATCTGATTCTGAATCAATACGCCAGTATTAGACTCTAAAGCAGTGGTCCTGGTCCAAAAGTGGGTCCCAGGTCCATTCTGAATGGACCACGAGTGACCCGTGAACATGTCAACTTTGTAACCAATTTATCAGTCGTGAGGATTTTATCCCCCTGCAGGACTCTGCAAGCGCTTCAACAAGTCGAGTATATAACCCAAAGGATGTCATCTGGGTTATCCTGGGCTTGGCTTGGAGACTACGACTTTAAATGTTTTATTTTTATTTTCATTTATTTATTTAAAACTACAAAACCTGTGTTACAAACTGGGGACACGGAGTTTCAAGGACATAGAGTTTGAAAAATGTGAGCAGTGGTGCAGTGGTGGTTATATGCAGCTTACCCACTTCCTCCTCGGTAACCTACCCATCCACCCAGATTTTCTGTGTGTAGTTGAATGTCCTCTTCGCATCATCGTGGGTTTTCTCCAGGTGCTCCAGTTTCCTCCCACAGTCCAAAGACGTGCAGGTTAACTGGTGACTCTAAATTGGCCATAGATGTGAATGTGAGTGTGAATGATTGTCTGTCTCTATGTGTCAGCCCTGTGATAGTCTGGTGACCTGTCCAGGGTGGGACTCATGAGATACTGTATCCCCCTCGTCCTGTGGCTATTGACATTTTCATGTCAAAAAATAAACATCAGAGAGACGCAGACAGAGAGGATGCATGAAGAGATTTCCAGAGACCTTTTGAACATCATCAGTTAGAGCTCTCTGCTACTTGTGTTTTGCATGCGTCCAGATCGTGACAACAAAACAACCTCACAGCCGGAGGAGACTGAACATCTCGCATCCATCATTCAGAAACACACAGCTGCTGATATGGCTGGAGGGCAGAGCGTGTATCAACAGCAAGAGGGGACGAGCTGAAGTTAAACCATGTCCAGCATGACACTCCACACTCCCCTCTGTTATGGAGATGATGCGGCTGTTATGGTTACAGACTGGGCCACTGAATTACTGAATGGTCTCACAGTATCTTTCTGTGTTTGTGAGTGCGTCTGCTCCCACACAGTCAATAAGCAGTGTCTACATGGGTAGCCAACTTGTGGTCATAAAAATGACCTCCATAGAGAGCAGTGGTGCAGAGAGAGAGACTGCAAACCATTTAACAGAATTTATGTGTGGTATTTTTATTGATTTTAAAATGTTCTGAGAGCTTTTGATCTCAAAGAAAGAAAGGCCATTATCATTTGTCACTTTCAAAATCTCTGTCTCCCTTTACGATTGTGTCAGCACAGTTCTCCATTTGTTCCCTCCTTTTTGTTTGTGAGCACTTCCCTTTGTTAACCCTTTGAACTCTGCAATAGAAATGGTCTGCTGGGCCAACATTGAAATTTTTGTTAATTGCGGTGTCATTTCTTGGAGTCTCTTCAATTGCTTCATATCCCTAAAACCTGTACAACCCAAGCTAAAAGGTTATATAAGTCAATAAACTGTAATAATTGATAAAAGTATTGAAAACATGTCTAAGAAAGACCAAAAATGATTTTTTTTCATCAAATTTTACAAAATAAAAGACAAAAAAACAAGATGTAAAAGGTTTTTACATTTAAAAAATATAAAGAAACTACTACTTATCACTCAATAACTTATTCAAATTATGTATATCATTAAGTTTTTGAGATGTGCTCATTTTTATGAGCCAAGTGTAAAGGCGTTATGAGAGATTCATCATGCATTCCTCTGGCGCCACCATGTATTTTCCTGTGGTTTTGCCTCACACACAGTGTTGGACAGTAACACGTTCCAGTAACGAGTAGTGTAACTAATGACTAATTAAATGTCAGTAATAATATTACAGTTTCTCCAAAAGCAAGCAACTTGTAACAACATCACTTTTGTTATCATGTCACTACTGACTTGAAAATACAACAGTCACATCAGGCACGTTACAAAGCAGCCAGCTAGTAGGAAACACTAACCTGAGCGGGGGAAATATTCCCATTACTTTGACTTTTGTCAGGAGGAAAGATGACAAGAACACTGCTGCTGAAGATGTCGGACTAAAATTTTTTCCACTGAAAAAAACACGTCCTCAAATGTCCAGTCTCACACCTCGCTACTACGACTGAACACAACAACGTGAAGCTCGAGGAAACACCCCACCAAAGATGAGCCCTACGCAAGGCTAGACAACCAAAACTAGACTTTAATCGTGGAGAGCTGCAGGCTACAAAGAAATAATGAAGCTTGTGGCAGATTAGGTTGTGGATAAATAGTGCTTGAGGCAGAGCCTTGGGAAAACACCGGTCACAGGCAACAGAAAAACTCAAGGGTAGAAAAGAAGCTATGTAGCCATCAAATTATTGTTGGCAGGAAGTAATAAGTTAAGTAATTCTATTACTTTTGGAGAGAGTAATGAGTAATATATCACACTTTTAGAGTAACGAATCCAGCACTGGCCACACATAAAGTAGCACAATGACGTCATGATGAGCATACAATGTGATGACAGTGAAGACAGAAGCCTTAGTCTTCTGCTGCAAAAAGAATAAATGATCTATCTGTTATGGTTTTTATTTTAGATTTATGCGTAATTATGCAAACAATGGTCTGCCGTGGCCATTACAAGGAAATTATGACGTACTTGAAATACATTTGCACGGCCTGTATGGAAAGGAAACACGGTAATGACGTGATGAAGGGAAGACAGGAGCCTTAGCTTTTACTGCAAAAAGAATGAAGGTTCTGGCTATTATGGTTTTTATTTCAGATCAATACACAACCAGGATTATGCAAACAATGTCCTCCTGCAGACATTACACTGAAATGTTGGCATGATTACTGTGAAATACCACATTTGACAGTGACATGCACGAAATGGCCACAAGCTGGAGTTGAACCCGGGCCCCTGCGGCAACAGCCTTGTACGTGGGGCGCCTTCTCTGTCCACTAAGCCACCGACGCCCCATGCTGCTCTTTTTACTATGCATTTTCTATTTTCTCCACGTCTTTAAAAACGGCTATAGTAATATTCTTGCATATGCTGCACTTTCTAAACCTACGTTATTGATTTTATGGCCACATGGGGGCAGCAAAACAGGCTGTAAGTACAGCTCTGACATATTATCATCTAATAAAGCTGATATGAAAAACATGTTAGCAAACAGTTGCCTATTTACACATCCAATAGACACAGAGCAATGTGAGCATTCATCTGGCCTTGTGTATCGTTCCTCAAGGCAAATTTAAGTATAAACTCGCCGTCTTTTTATCTCTGTTTTGGTCTCCACCAGCCACCAGCTCCTGAGAACAATATCTGACTTCAACAGTTGGACATATTGTATCCTCCCAGCAGCATGTAGGTGGTCCCCTCCTTTATTAGATAACTCATACACTAATATGAGTCCAGTCTCCCTCTGGGACTACTTGGATTACACTGCCCTGTTCAGGCCCTCTGACTTTCCCTTAATCACATCATTTTCATCTGGCTGCCTAAGCCAAGCATAAAATGCCAATCAACCAGTGATGATGACCTCATATGTTGAATCATAAACATCAGATTGCAGGACGTGTGGAACCCAAGCATGTGAAAGCAAACACACTGTGAAAATTGGGGCTTATATACATGGCTGGGTTGATGTTTTGTCCTCGGTCAGTATGGTTGCTATGAATGATGGAGTTCGTCCAGTTTTGGAAAAACAGCAAACGATGGCGTTGTTAGCTGTGTCCTGGCCAAGGGTTTGTGTGAGCAACCCTGTTTTCCACCCATTCAAGCCTTGAGGTTGCTGGACAATGGCTGTTGGGTCAGTTTTTATTGAAGCCTTGAAACACAAAGTTTCCAGTCTGTTTCTAATGAAACTGCAGTGTACTCCGGACACAGAATTAATAGGTAGACATTATTATAATATTTAAACAAGGCATATATATGAGGTTTGGTAATTCAGAGTCATTGAGAGTGCATACACTTTGAAGCGTGAAGAGGGACAGAGGGATGCTGTGAATTTGGTGCATGTGAAATCCCTTAATAAAAAAATACCTTTCCTGTGTGCCAGTCATTACTCATAATGCACAACCTAACAGAATCATTCAAACTCACACAACTTTATTCTAAATTCTAGTGAAGAGCCATAATTCTTGAAGATACATATACTACTGGCCACTTTATAAGACACACCTGTTCAACTGCTCATTAATGCAAATATCTAATCAGCCAATCATGTGGCAGCAATGCATTTTGTCATGTAGACATGCTGAAGACGACCTGCTGAAATTCAAACTGAGCATCAGAATGGAGAAGAAAGGTGATTTAAGTGACTTTGAACGTGGCATGGTTGTTGGTGCCAGACAGGCTGGTCTGAGTATTTCAGAAACTGCTGATCTACTGGGATTTTCACACACAACCGTGTCTAGGGTTTCTGAAAAAGAGAAAATATCCAGTGAGCAGCAGTTCTCTGGATGAAAATACCTTGTTGATGCCAGAGGTCAGAGGAGAACGACTGAGGACCATCTCTGAACCAACAGCACATCCAACCATGAAGCAGCACAAGACCACACCAGGTGCCACTGCTGTCAGCTAACAACAGGAAACTGAGGCTACAATTCACACAGACTCACCAAAATTGGAAACTAGAGGATTGAAAAACGTTGCCTGGTCTGATGAGTCTGGATTTCTGCTGCCACATTCAGATGGTGGGGTCAGAATTTGGTATAAACAACATGAAAGCATGGATCCATCCTGCCTTGTATCAACAGTTCAAGCTGCTGGTGGTGTAATGGTGTGGGGGAGATTTTCTTAGTATCAACTGAGCCTGGTTTAAACACCACAGCCTACCTGAGTATCGTTGCTGACTGTGTCCATCCCTTTATGACCACAGTGTACCATCTTCTGATGGCAGGACAACGCACCATGTCACAAAGCTCAAGTCATCTCAAACTGGTTTCTTGAACATGACAATGAGTTCACTGTACTCCAATGGCCTCCACAGTCACCAGATCTCAGTCCAATAGAGCACCTTTGGGATGTGGTGGAATGGGAGATTCACATCATGGATGTGCCGCCGACAAATCTGCAGCAACTGTGTGATGCTGTCATGTCAATATGGACCAAAATCTCTGAGGGATGTTTCCAGCACCTTGTTGAATCTAAGACATCAAGAATTAAGGCAGTTCTGAAGGCAAAAGAGGTCCAACCTGGCACTAGCAAAGCGTACAGTGCCTATGTCAGGCTAAGCATCGGTTAAGGTAATATAATGAGGCACAAGACATCTAGAATATTTCCCAGTTGATCAAATGGTCAGCCTGAAAAACATGGAGTCTTTCACTCAATGTAAAAATCAGGTTGCTTCAATAAAGAGGTGGAACAAGTAGTTAGAGATTATATACAACATGGTTAGGATAATGGTTGGCTTCTCATGGTACTCGAATCTCGGCCTCCTGGAAGAAGGTCTTGTGTTTGAAAGCCAAAACCCTTTCTGGCAGTCAGTTCAATTTCATAGCCTGGTAATGGACTTCTCAGCCTGATAGTAGGTGTGGCAGGCCCCTGCTGCCCCGTATCTATGACGTTTATCACCACTGATAATGGCCATTTAATGGCCTGATAATAGCCAAATCGGCTGGTCAGACAGTTTGGAATAACAAACTTTTAACAGTCTTAAAATTACTGAAAGGGCAACAAAAGGAAAAAAACTGTTAATAACTGAAGAATTGTTGGGTCAATAAATGACACTGTAAGGGTAACAGAGGTAATGGCACTTAAAACTGCTGTAGTTACATGTACAAGCTACATTTTTAAGCTTCTTGAAGTGTGCCGAAGAAGAATTTTGCTTGACTTGAGCTCACACTGTTCTGCACGTCGTTGTGTGCACTCAGAGTAATTCATTGTTGCAATTTCAAACGAACAAATTAAAACTCTGTGTTACATGTCTTTTAAACCACAAAATGAAACACTTTTCCTCGAGGCTGCAAAGTGTGTAAAGGTCCCGCCCATTTTGGTTTGGCAGCTCTCCACTACACCTCGAGCTGTTTTAACACCCAATTATCTGGACGGGGTGTGTGATGAACTCTTGGATAATAGCACCACCGTTTTACTATGTGGAAACACTGAGAGCAGGTTGGCATCTTTTCTGGCATCTACTTCAGATCAGATTGGCATTATTTTCACACATGCGTTAAACAGGTCCTCTCTACAGCACTTTTTCATGTTTCATTGTTAAAGGTGAACAAACTGCTCTGTAGCAACTTCATTCATTCAGATTGGTACTAAAAGAAAATAGATTATATAACCACTGTGGCTTCTCGTCTGTTCCTTCTTCAGCATATTCCCTGTGTGCAGCGGAGAGAAAGGCAGCCTTTGTGTGGTTATATTAAGTCACTAATCTGCAGAGTCAACAGACAGAGGGTTTCTCTGCCCCTGTGGTTCTGTGGCAGCCGTCCTGTTTGGGTGATGGCTGCCATGGGGCTGCTCGTAAATGTCTTTGCGGTTACCTCTAATTATCTTCTTCCCAAGCCCAAGTCTATGTGTGTGTGTTTGTGTTGTGTGTGTAACTGATGGATATCTGCCGCTTCAAATGAAAGACTCTCTCCAGTGGTAGGACTTTGGGGTTTTGGCCCACAGCAAATTATTGCCACCAATATAGTGAGGCAGTATTGCTTTTTCACTGGAAACAGCTGCAGCTGAATAAAATGGTACAGATGAGAGCGGAGAGAATGAATAAAACAGTGAAGCTGCGAAACAATGAGCTGCACTATAAAACTATGAAGAGCCAGGGAGAACTGTGAGACCTGGTGTAGCAGTCTTGTTGTTGATATGAGCTCCAATGTTTTAGGGGGATATATTGGCAGAAATTCAATGTAATATTTTAGGGCTGCAACCTAATAGTCAACCAAACGCTAGTGACCAGATTGGTCATTAGTCTGTAAGACTGCATTGGTCCCCAAAAAGATGTGAAACTCTATTAGGAGCTGCACCTCCTCAAAATAAATCAAAACCTATTTGACTGGACCATGTGGGAATTTAGTTTGAAAGGACAGACGCAGGAAGTCACCACGCTCAGCAGTCAGACAGGAGTCACGTTACGAACCGATCACAGTCGACCGATATCTTTCCCTTCTTCTGTAAAAATATTCAGTGTGAGAAATATGGAAAAGTTGATCTTGTGAGTGCAGGGCTACCCAGAGCTTTACATCTATCCCACGGACAATAGGCCTACACACTTATAAACAGCGCCTGGAAGAAGATCAGCATGTGTACGGGCCCCAATTTCCAGGGCTGGTACCTGCGGTTATTCCACATGCTAGTTAATAACATGTCGGGCAGGAAATCCAAAGTGTGGGATCATTTTGAGAAGGTGAAGGACGAACCCAAGGTGATATGTAAACTCATCTTCACTGGTCGACTACAAACATGACGTATCATCTGAAACATGGAAGTAGCTACATGCCCATTAGCCCACAGCGTCATTAACAGGCGGCTCACTCAGTGTGTGACGTGCACTTGTAGATAAAATATAGGCCTATATTAATGAAGGTTCATTAGTACGGTTTTGTATTTCTCTGTAATGTAGCACAGTGTTAACAATGTGACTGATACTATTCTTTCTCACACCTTCAACTCAAATCATTGTGTGTTGCCCCGCAAACTTGGTTCCCCTCATGATATGGACAAGTTTCAGTTGGTTGCAATGTTGTGACCTCACCACTAGATGCCACTAAATCCTACACACTAGCACACCTCAACTGACCCCTTTTTGCCAAGGAGCAGCGACTCTACTCCGAGCTCCCTCCGGACACTAGACCTCTGACACTTGAACTTAGAAAGCAAGCATTTCAAAACATTGGCATTTACTTTAAAACATCGTCACAAGTTCCTGTTAGGGAGTTTTGGAGGAGCCTTTTTCTAAAAATATGATTATTTTCACTTGAATAAAAATACACTACTATGAATCAGAACCTTTGTGATGGTTTTATGTGAAATCATTATCTTTCCATTTGAAATCCAGCCAGCTCCCTTTTTCTTGTTTCTGTTTTTATCCCTCTATCACTCCACCAAACCTTATCCCTCCCTCAATCTCAGCCCTGAAGCCCTTTAAATGGTGCTGTGACGTCTTGCGGTTGATTGTTCAAAGCGTTTGCCAGTTGAGCTTCCAGTTTGAGGAGAATTTCTGTGGTTTCCCAATTGGTGGTTTCCACAGGGAAAACATTTTCATATTAACTGATAAAAGCTCTCAATAAGTGGACACAGTGTATGTTTTGTATATTTTCTGTACGTGTGTGTCGGTGTATGTTCATGCGTACAGAGGGGATGCATGGCATATGAAACCATATGCCGATTTGGACGAGGCCACCCACTCAGACTCTGTGGACTGGGCCGTTCCCAGGACTCTTACCCAGGCCAAACTTATCCCGGCCAATTTGGTCGGCTCCGTCCTGATCCTGGGACATGCTGTACCTGCACTAATGAACACTAATGTGCTTTCTTAAGCTGTTTTCATAAGGACTCCCAACAGTAGTTAGCTGTGGACTTCATCACATACTTTTAAAATGCAATGTTCAGAAGAATCATGTTGGCACTTTGTTTGTTTTCAGCACCATCCTGCGCCATATTCACAGTCGCTCCACAAGACTCTGGGGTTGCCGTTCTTCTTTCTTTTCCTGTCCGAGATTTCCGAGTCTAAATTTAACCCTCACACTGTGCATCCCCTCGTGATTGGATTTAGAACGGACTATATCTAAATATAGATTAAAAAGGCAAAGCAGCAGTACATTACAGTGATAGATATGCAGCATAAATACCATTAGCTGGCATTTTAGCTACAGTGTGCCTTCTTCAGTACAAAAGTGGTCACCAAAAGTAATATGATGTCATATATGGCATACACAATTAAAAATCAAGACACTGTGAATTTCCCTCTGAGTAGGATAGATGCAATTTGGGGATCCTAAAGTTTAGAATATTAGTTACCTGACCAACGAGACATTATTTTACTTTCATATATTTCATGTGCTATAATCAAGCTTGACATTCTTACATGAGCTGACTTTATCATCTGAAGGTGGAGGAGATGGTGGATGACTTGTCACCTAGACGAGACACCTGTCACGTACCCCATGTGTAACCGTGCCCCAACTTGTCTTAACTTGTTGTACACCAAGGCTCAGTTACAGGCACTTATATACTTGCACTTATATAACCTCAGCAATCTCAGCAAAGCCTCATAGCATAGGTGCACGCTCTAGGTGAGAGACACCTGCCAAGCTGCAGACCGGCAGACCAACGAGACCAGCAGCTTTTAAGCAATTCATCAGTGTTTACCAACAGCTTTTCTCCCATGATAGGGTTGATATTAGCGACCTGCTGCTTTTCCACTGTGGATACTGCCACGAAAACAGTCAGTCAGGACAGACTTGTTCTGAGCGAAAAGAACCACTTAAGTATGAGAAATGTGAAAAGTGGCGTCATCTATTCTAGTAGGGGGGTAAAGACACAGTAGAGTCTGGATGGTAGTGATGAGATGAGATGAAGACAGAGCTGATGATCTGGATGTGAAGCGGAGGGCTTTTGATGAGCTGGTCCTGGGTTCTGGATAAGGTGCTTGGAGGTGAATGGGATGAAGGAGGGCGCGACCATTCCTCCTAAAATGACAGCTGACAGGAGCAGAGAGGAGAACAGATGTAAAGTTTGGCAGCAGCAACATCAATAGCTGAAGGAGATCGTGGCAAAGTTTGATTGGCGAACCAGGAGAGGGAACACTCATAGTCAGCTGATTGGTGGGAGCAGAGGGAGTGGGACAGAGAGAGAAGTGTGAATGGATTAAGCATGAAGAAAGTCTTCCTGACTTGCTGCTTTTCCAATGCCCCCAAAACTGGGCAGCCAAAACATGATCTTCTCCTGACCATAACCATAACCAAGAGGTTTTTGTACCTAAACCTAACCACACGTTAACCACAGCATCAACTACGTGTGACGTCCGAAATAATACCTTACCGTGGTTTGCAGAAATGTACAATGCCAGCATTTTTTCTGGCGAATGTGTTGGCATGTCTTTTTGGAAAGAATTATATTTTCCAGATTTTGCATTCATCATTGCTCTCTGTATCACAAAGTTGGATGGACTTCCTTATGTCAGGAACACACTTCACCATATCGGCTCCACTATAGCCTGACGCAAAGGAATAAATTAAAAAATGGTGGCGGGGCTTTTACTTACCACAACTTGAAACAGAGTTTGTTATTCATTATTCCCTCTGTATTTTTATATTTTGCTTTACATCCGCTCACGTTTTCCTTGACAAAGATCGCTTAATTTCTAGAAAAAAAGGCTTTATTGTGAAAACATTTGCATGAACTTGTTGTGGAGGATTCAGTGAATAGAATAAAGTGCCGGGCTCGTGTAGTATGAGCCCGGCATTTTATTCTGATTTGTTGCTTGATTGTGGGTGTCTGTCTGTATTTGTGTCGTCTTGTTTGCTGATTTTGTGGTTATCTGACTTTTAATGTTTCTTGCTCTCAGGTCTCTCTTGAGACGTCTTGTCTGGTATGACTTGGACATATTATGGTTGGTAACACACTGTTCTGCATGAAGCCTTAGTGTTGTCTTGACCCACTTCCTCCTGAGCTGCTGCAGCCATTAATGTTATCTGGGGGTCAACTCCTACCACCCTCTCTAACTTGTAAAACGGCGCATGTGAGACCGCTCCCATACCTTTGACCATCCATTTCCAGGAAGTCTCTATCAGCCCCATCAGCTCTCCAACAAAGAGTCCTCCTGGTTGTTCACACCAAAGGCCCTGCTGCAGCCCCGGGCTCTGCAGTGCTTTATCACACTATCCTGGTCCAGCCCGTCATTTCTGACCTCCCCTCCCCTCAGGTGACAGTTGACCCATGCGGAGCAGTGGCCCACCTGAGCGCAGCCTCTGGCTACAGGTCAATGACTACCTCATGGTTGACAGAGGAAGAGGTTACTCAGGTCATGTCAGATTTGTTTTGCCTCATGACAAAGAACAGAGCAGAAAACTGTACAGAAAAAAAAGAGACAGATTGCAACAAGATGCAGAGTCGAGGTATGTCGTCTCAGTCATTGCCTCCTTTTTCCTTTCTTTTCTTCTCTCCCCTCCGTCTCTCAGCAGGGACCACCTAAGCTCCTTTTTATCTTCGGGAAAGGTGTCTGACTTTGACAAGTTCACTTAAAGTCTCATACTGAAGCGAGCGAGTCTCCATTAGCGAGGGAGTTAGAGAGGGATGAAAGATGTGCTGCTAGGGGAGGAAGGTGGGAGGGAGAACACGGTTGAAAACACAAGACTTGGCAGGATGTTACTTCTCTGAGCTGTTTTGTCAACAGGTGAAGATGTAATTGCACACTTGACTTGTGTTGTTCTTACTGCCTTCTCACCGCTCCCCAGCCCCTGAGAAGAGCAGAAATTTAAAGACATGAGAAAAGGAGGTTGACAAGCCGGCCGATTATGTGTTGATGTGACAACACTTTCCCCCGTCGGTTTGAATTGTTTTTGTGACACGGTTCAAATAAAGTCATACCCATAATTCCTCCTGTCTGACCAAGTGTGAAAAATAGAAAGAGAGACTGACCCTTTATTTCCAGTTTTTAAAACGTGGGCAACAGAGCAACTCAAGGGTTTTTTAAACACATGGTAAAGCAATCATAGATCTGCTAAAGATGGTCTTTATTTAGTAACTATAACTCACTAAAGAACATTTCAGCAATTAAACTGTTAAACGTCCAAAAACACATAATTGAAACCACAAAATATCTCCATACTGCTCGTCCGTAGCGATCCAAGTGTCCTGAAGTTGTTTGGAAAAACGTCATTTGAACTCTAGCTACAGGCTACAATGAGGTTAAAAACAGAGTTCAAATGACGTTTTTCCAAACAACTTTTTACTTAATCTGGAGCGCCGTAAGCCTGCACTTGGGTTGTGTTGCTACCTCCTCTCCCCTTGGATCTCCGCAAATGTTGTGAGGACTCTAAAACTTCATCTGAGCTAGCATCGACATATGGGTGAGTAGAGAATGGCTGAATTTTCATTTTGGGTGCACTATCCCTTTAAGAAGGACAATTTTGGAAATATCCTTGCTGTTTATAAATATGCATCATTGATTTTTTTTTGGGCCACTTGGGGCAGTGCAGCAGGCTGCAAACATAAATTTGAAATATTATAATCTTATAAAGTTGTCATAGTGAAACACTAGTATACTTACATATCCAGCTGCCTAAATCAGGTGATTTCCTGTAGGTTTATATGAGCAGTTCTTTTGAGATAAACATTTCATCCATTTCCCAAACCCTTATGTGTGACCGTGCCCTAATTTATCATAACTACACAAAGGATCAATTGGACTTGCCCCTCAGATGTGATGCGTTGACTTGTAATGTAAACATGTTATTTGTTTGACAAATGAAGCATTAATAAGTATCATCTTCAAATGTTTCAGTATATAATGTCTATATTATTAATGCTACTTATAAATGGAGATGCTTTTTAATATTTTATGGTAAACTAACGTGGTCTTTTTTCTCATGATGTTTTCTTTTGGCTATTGAAGTCAATGGACATGTGCAATGGCTTCGTGCAAACATGTAGTTGAACTATCGAGCCCCTGGTCTAAATCAGCTTACCAAAGGAATAAAGTAGATTTTTTCCTATAATGTAAAGTGCTGTACGAAGAAAAATAGCCTTAATAAATTCAAATTGTCAAGGCACCCCTTAAAATGGCAACAGATGTTTGGAGGAGAAGAGGCTGAGTGAAGATGAGAGAGGAATTACAGTGAAGATAAAAAGATAAAGAGTCGTTCCGAAAGAAGGATAAGATGTGAGGATCATGCGCCGAATGGATGTTAAGGATGAGAAAGACAACATCACAGAGGAGTGAGGATGAAGACTATGAAGGGAATTATAATCATCATCTTCCAATTTGCCAATATATGAACCTTAAGACAAGGTGATTTTCTGTTAAAGGAATACCACATGAGCCGAGAACCCTAAATCCTTTCTTTGAGAACAACACAAGTTTTTACCAACAGAAAAGATTTCCTGAGCTACAATGTGAACATTTGCTGGCCTCAACTTTTTATCCAGCAGTAAACGGTTGTATATATCAGATGAATGCATGCATTCACCGACACATGTGCTTCTCTTCAGAAGGTCAGAGCACAGGATTGCCCAGTTCACCTGGCTCCTGCAGTTTGTTACTTTGCTGATCATGACAGATGTGACACCAGCTGCCCTCCTGCTCACAGCTGGAATAAAACTTCCTGTCAGTTAATGGTTTACCTCTGCACCTGTAGGGCCAACCTGCCACCTTCAGAAGAAGAAGAATGGGGAGTCAAGTGCAGAGTACAGGAGGAGTTCAGGAACCTGGGATCGGAGCCTGGCAGACTGACAGCTCTTTTAACCATGACCTCAGTCGTTTGTTAAATTTAACAGTCATTCTTGTGTCTGAATCTAATGTAATCGTAAGAATCATAGTGTCAGATTAAGACACTTTGTTCTTGCAATAATGACTTGTTATGGTTTTGGAAGACACTAACAAATGATATTGTGCTGCCAATAAGGGGCAAAAACAAAGAAAACACTTGTCACTCTGGAGGCATTGCATTATGATGTATTTTGGAATTTGTAGAACTTGTGTGTTAGTTTAAGTTATTCTGACTGTGAGGACAATGATAGGTGGGAAAATCCATCAAACAGGATATACTGTCTCTTGGTCACGGGTGTGGTTAGAACCCAGATGCAGCACCACAGACAAGAAGAACAGTTTGTAATAGCCTTTGATAAACCTCTTGCAGAGCACAGGATGAACAGGTAAGTGTAACAATAAGAAAGGTCATCCTCTTGGCTTGAGGCCTCCTGAGGCACAGGATCAGTCCAAAAGCTTCCACTAGCCAAGCAGTCTCTAGCTTCAGCTTGATGCACACACTCCAGGCAGTTCAATCGTGTACCGCGAGGAGCAGGGGGAGATGTCATCGGGAAGCAGAGGATCCAACACCAGGTAAGAAGACAGGGGTGACACACCAGTGGGGAGTCGACAGTAGGTTGGTCGCGCCAGGCGAGGAGTCGTGGAATCAGCTCACACACAAAGGCAGAATGTGCAGCCATGCGGCAAGGTAATCCACAGCACAGGAAATCACAGGCAGCAGAACAGGTAAACTCACAATGTAGAGCTGACCAGCGGAACAGAAACCAGAAATGTGGGTAGCAGAGCTTTTGGTCAGGCACAGAAGACCGAGTTGTTTACTGGGGAGCAGGCGAAGCAGGAGAGTCCGAGACAGGCAAGATCGACAACGAGAAAGCAGTCCGGGAAAACACGCTGGAAAATCTATCATTGAATGACAAAGAACAATCTGGCAAGGCTATACTCCCTGACTTACAGTATGTCACACAAGTTTTTAATTTATTTGTTTATTTAGTTTTCTTTCTTTCATCTCCATTAGATTTCCTTTGACTGGTCTGGCTTCCTCTGTTTGTTCCTGGGTTGGTGCCATTGTCTTTTTTGTCCTTACTGGTTCTGTTTGTTTATCAATACTCTGTACAGCTTTATTGAATTACCAATAAATACCTTGTTTCAAAAACCAAAGTTAATTGCTTTGAGTAAGCTTTGAATGGCTGCCCTGCATCATTTCTTTCAGTTGATGAAAACTGATTATCAACGCTGATGAACTCTTCTCCTCCTTTTTTCCTCTTCCTCTTTACCACCGTCTTCACTGCCCCTCTCTCTCCTCCTGCCCTCCTCCTTCTCTCTTTATGCCCTGCAGGCAAACACACTTTATGACTGTTCCTCAGAAGTCTCCTGGCCTTAATCCTCCCTGAGCTTAGGAGACAGAGAGACACTTTGCTCATCACTTCCCTGCTGTTTGATCCCACATATTGTGCTCCTCTGGTCGGCAGGGAAGAAAAGGGGGGCCGGGTGAGAGAGCAAGGTGGAGAGAGAAAGAGACGCAGGGCGGAGGGGACAGAGAACAAAGAAGACTGTGACTTTGCCGATATGAAAACAAGAAATAAATTCACCGTTGCCAAGATGGATATCTTTTGTTTTTGAAGTCAGGGATGATTCAACTCAATCCCCAGATTGGGGTTTTGATGCCCTTATTATGTATCATGATGAGAGAGGGATGAAGAACAGAGGAGGAGGACGAGGAGGCATGTATGATATGAATCCCTGTTAGGGAGGACAGCCGTATCAAAGCCAGCAGGCAAATGTGATTTGTGATGGAACCTGCAAAATATTCATGAAGAATGATATCTCCGCGAGAGAGAGGTAGCACTTTGATCTCGGTGAGGAGTGGCTGACAAGATGCCCACAAGATGTTGCAAATCAAAGAGGAGGGAAAGAGGGAGGCAGAAAGGCTTCATACTTTCCGACAAATGTTTTGATGTCTTTGTCTGACGCATGTCTGAAATTCTCCGGCCATCGCCTCATCATGCCAGGAGAGAAATGTGTAATATGATGGGAGAAAGGAAAGGACACAGTCATGATGAAAACCATGCACAAGGAGAAAAAACTGCATGTGAATGCAGTGTTGCTCAGAGGGTATGGACATGGAGCGTGATTGGTGATTTGCTTTCTTTGTCCAGGAAAGACAATACTGAGCCCTCGAGTGAGAGCATCTTGAAGGAATCCCGATCCCTGTTGGAGGGCAAGATGGCACCTGACGGCTGGACAAAGCCAGGGTCAAGAGGTTGTGAGTCAAAGGTCAGGAGCGGAGGCCTGATGTGGAGGCAGAAGAAAACCCAGTGCATCACCTTATATCATTTTGTCTCCTTATTAACTGTCTAGCTCCTTGGGAGGCAGGAGAGCAGCTGGGTCTTTCTCACTGTGGGAAAAGGTTTGGCTGATCGATGTCTTCAGCTGTGTGTTTTCTCTTTGTACCAGTGCCTCTCATTTTCTGTCTCGTCCTTCAGCTCATGACATTTCTTTTTGTTGTCATTTTACACCTAGTTATGTTCAATTTTTAACAGGACTAAGAGTCTGCAGCCATGCTGGCAGCTCTGTGAGGCTGTAGCATGGATACCAGACCCCAAAATGGCGACTGTTTAGTCCAATGACTGCTCGGCACATCCATCAAAAAGAGTTTCTAGCTTCCAGGTTTACTTCCAGGGTCTCCACTGAATATCCGCAGTAGTGTGTCACCCTCTGGCCCCGCCTTCACATTGTGATGACACCACAGACTTTTAAATCCCTTTTCTCATAAATTATAATTGACCTTGGTTGCAGTTCAAGGTGTCCTGTCAACAGTTTTACAGACATTATAATGGTAGTGTATGAGCAAAATGCTTTTTGGGCTGCAAGGGAATTCTTGATACAATAATGCAAGTGGACACTGGTAATAATTGGATGCAAGGCTGTGGCGTTCCTGGGGGCCTGGGCTGTAGTCCAACTCAGGCACAACTGTCCTTTGACCTGCATGCTCACAACCATAATGCTACCATGCTGATGTTCAGCAGGTATGACATTTACTATGTTCACCATTTCAGTTGAGCATGCTAACATTTGCTAATTAGCATTAAACACAAAGTAGCTACAGCTGAGACTGATACGTTTTCATTTAAAACTGTTTTAAAACAAAACAAGATCCGTCCACACAAATGGTTTGATACTGTTTCAGAAATACTCCCCCAAAAAAAGCGCCTTAAAATGCCTGTCACATGATCATTCACACACACTGGGCATGTGTGTGCCGCTGTTAACAGGAAGCTGATCGTCGACTGTGGTGGGTTGATTCTTTGTAAAAAATACTACAGAGATGGCAGAAAGTACGACCAGAGATTTCTTTGCTTGGACCGGCAATGAGGTTGAACTCATGGGTGCCGCCGCAGTGTGGTGCCTCAAGTTGCTGCCCTAGCACACACAGGACAATCACCCAAAGTTATTATTACTTTTACTGAAAGAACTGTACTTCCTCCACCTCTGCAGTAGCTTAAAATCATGTGAGGACAGCCTCTGATTAACTTGAGTTCTCACCCAAAGACCCAATCTCCAGATCTATGACTTGCCAGGCAGTGTCTTTTTGGCCATCGTCTTTATAATGATGGAATTTTGGGTTGTTTAATTTGGGATATTTCTCAACCTCAACAACAGGTCTCTTCTAATCCATTTTTTGTCACACACAAGACACAGTTTGTGCTCAAGAGTTCTCTTTATACGTCGATGCTAAAGAGAGGAGTCGAGCAACCATAGGAGCAGAGAAAAAGAGCTGCTACTGGAGCTGATATGAAAAAGCAAAGAGCAAGTGGGGGAAAAATGCATTTAATTCCTGGGGCAGCAAGGCTGGAAATAGGTCAGTGTATGAAGTGCCACGGGGCAGCGTGTCTCATGATTGTTCATTGAAAACAGGAGTGTATTTTTTGATGTGCTGCATTCACCACAGATGGTTTTGGCCTTTAGGTCTAATATTACTAACACAAGTAAAATACCTGTAGTCGGGGCTCATGCTGTTTACTTTACAGAAAAGGGTCACACAGGGGTTTGACACATCAGAGAAGAAAACATCGAGACTGATAAGACCCACTCAGGAAGCAGCGTTTGGTGTCATCAGGACTGAAACACAATCTCGCAGTTTCTAAACTAAAACAGGCTCAGTAGCGTTTTCAAAAGTCTGTTTCAGGAGTTTGAAAACACTGGAGAAGCTTGAATGTTGCTTAAATGTAGCAAAAGTTATTTATTTTAAAATGAAAACACATTCGTGTGGATGTAGACAGAGGCTGATGGGGATGGCATTAGTTTTGCAGCTATTTCTTCACAAACCAAAGCCTTGAAACATTAACACTGCTGCCAAATCCACAGTCAGCCATCCAGTTCTTTTCAAGACATCTCACCCAAAATCCAGAAGCTGCTTCACATATCAGCGGCTCCAAATGGCAGCAAAAGGTGATGGAAATTTTGAAAGAGCAGACATAGATCTGTAGCCTGTTTATATCACCATGTAAATGAACTTTACACAGCAGTGTTGTTAACCAAACCAGGTGAATATTACCATAGAATGCCATAGAATGTCACAGAAATAAAAGCTAAGAAAACAGTCTCATAAGAATGAGACCGTTTTTCCCTCCGTACTAAGCACTGTATCATCTTTTTTCATTTTTAAGTTTTAATTTCCTACTGTTAGTTTTATAGATAGTCAGGCTGCAGTATTCTGACTTATTGCTGTTTAATATTTTGATGGGACATGGCATGAAGGGGGTTTTTGTACAAGTTTAATCTACATTTTGAGCAATTTTGCTAAAAATGATGACGCCCTGATGTTACAGGAAAGCAGTCAGCTATTCTTTAATGATAGTTTATGGGTTTTTTTGACTTGTTTCTAAAAAGAAATACATCTTCAGGACAGTTCATTTTATGTAGGACTGACTCAATAAGAAAACTAAAGACGGAACATGTCCAACATTGCCAAAGTGTTTTTGGACATTTCTTGACAATGGGCTTCTTTGTGTAGATTTTACAACACAAACTATACTTGTAGGATCAGTTAGTTGTTGGTTTGGTTGTTTTGGGGATTTCTTCACAACAAGAGGAAAAATAGAATATGCCTTGTGCTTTAAATACCCAGACAGAGGAGACACAAACAAGAAATGCCCTTGGGAGGCATGTGATCCCTAAATAACCGCTATTGAGTAAAACTTTTTGTGTAAAAAGCCAGAGTCATTTCCAAACATCAATTTTTCTATTCTGAGACGAGCTCTGTCTTTACTCAACAGAATGAATATCAACACATACACAACAGTGAACTGTTGTATAGTAACATAAATGCCCCAAACACACGGCTGTAGCAGTGTAGTAGAAGAGCTTTGTGCTCCACACTGTGAGGACTGAAAAGGATGGTTTATGGGTAATAAAGAGGGAAGTCATTGTCGTCTTGGATGGGTCACTGCGTGGCTTCCTCTCTGAAGTCAGACCTCCTTTATGCAGACTTGAATGAAGCACATTTACTGACTTTAGTCATGTGGTGGTTATTTATTTCTTTTATGGTGGTTGCATGTCTTCCACAGTCAACAAACAGAAGCTGCTGTAGCTGCGGGACATCTCGCCCTTCCTCTTGCGGTGCTTTAAACTGCTCCTCGCTGTGTTAAAATAGCAATGTGTGGTTTTCTTAAATGTGAATGAATTCACATCGCCCTCTTGGCTTCCTTTGAAGATGACATTCTTGATCTAAGTGGGATGAACCAGGTCAAATTAAATGATTAACTTCTGTTAGTGGTGTGGGAAATCATCAAACTGTCAGACTGCAGAATGGCTTTAAGCTCTCACTGCTGGTTCATTCACTGAGGCATGTGTCTGCTCTCTTAATGTTCATTCAGTGATAAAGCCAGATTTACTATCAGTCCAGTGGCCCCCATCTACCCCGGCCTCTATATCCACCTCTCCATGAGCCCTTTTCCCTCTTTCAGCCTATTGATGTCTTTCTCTCTTCAGTTTTAGTATGTGCTCAGAGAGCTCCATAATTCAAATGAGCTCAATTCAGGAGTGAAAACAGTAGGCCTCACTGAAGAGCACTGCCACACTGAGCAACAGTTATACACTTCAACATGATGACAGCACACTGAAATCTAAGGAGGTGGTAAATTCGCATCTTAAGCATGAGCAAAATATTAATAGACCAATGGACCACCCTATACGTTGGCTTCAGCTGCAACTTACAGAACTTCTAGCCCCGTTTCCACCAAACACTTTCGGTATGGTACCTTTGGCACCAAAAGTAACCCTTCAGACATGGTACCTAGAGCTCGGTCTGTTTAACGTTTCCACCGCAAACACTACTCTTTCATGTGGGCGGGGTTGTTGTCACTCACTGCTCTGTTCAGAACAAACAGGCTGCAGCCCTGAGCAGACTGACCAATCAACAGACTGCAGTGTTCACATCCACCTTTTAGTACCAGATCTGTGTGCTAGGTACCCCAACAGATAGGGGACCAAATATGGAGACGGTGCAGAACGGTTCCATTGGTACCATCCACAACTTTCACAGTGGAAATGGAAAAAGCGTACCGAACTGCACAGCACTGCCCGGTGAAAGCAAGAGCAGACGAAAGCAGTATGGCGAAACTGTTAAAACTGCATCATGGTTGCAGCAACATAACAACAAGCCATAGACCGTAGGTGTATATTTGGCTGGGGGTGTTTTTGCTTCCAGGGTACTGTGTTCCCAAGCTCAATATCCTCTTAATATGACTCATTAAGGAGACCCTTGTAAGGGTTTTATGTTCTCAGGAATGTTTCCCCATAGGTCAAATTTTTACTGTATGTTTCCCTGGGTCAGTATGTTTAAATCACCCACCTATAGTCTGCTGATGTTACGCTCCATGAAACCTAGGCCGTCAGATTTGTGGGCAAGACAGTTTTCTTGACTTTAGAAGTGATATCTCCACAGGGACGAACAGATTTTTAACATTCAAAGCGTATTTCGAACATCCACATCCATTTATTTCTTTGTAATTTCAACTGCGAAGCTCTTACAAAGTTTGTTTATATCAAAAGACATATCCCTGGAAACAAGACAGCCCGGTCACCAGAGGAAGGCATTTTGCTTTTCTACAGAGGGCATCAGTGGGAAAAAAAGGGTTCCTGGTTTGAATCCTGTGGTGGGGAAACCATTCTGTGCGGAGCTTGCATGTTCTACCCGTGGCAGTGTGGCTGCTCTCCAGGTACTCTGGCTTCCTCCCACAGTCCAGAGACATGCAGGTTCAGTTAATCTGTAACTCTAAACTGCCCGTAGGTGTGAATGTGAGCATGAATAGTTGTTTGATTGTCAGCCCTGTGACAGTCTGGTGACCCACCTCTCGCCCAGTGTCATCTGGGACGGAGTCCAGATCCCCAACGGGATAAACAGTTACAGAAAATAAATGAAATGAATAAACTTTTCTGCAGAGATTACAGAGCTTACCAAACTTGCAACAAACAACAGCATCGGCTGTGATTAAGTCAATCGTTGCTGTGTTTTCAGTGGCTTTTTAGGCACCAAACGTGGGTGTTGTGTAGCATCCCGTCACTGTGTTTCCAGCAGGAATTGTGCCCCCAAAACTGGGTATTTTAAACTAAAGCATGATCTTCTCCCAACCTTACCCAAGTGTTTTTTTGTGCTTAACCTAACCACACGTTAACCACAGCACTGTTAAAATGTAAAGTTTCAATGCATTGGCTACATAATAATGTACAAATATATCGTATCTGTGGTCTGCAGATACGTTTAATACTAAAATTTTCTCTGGTGACTGGGTTGATGAGGACACTAGGAAGATGGGGATGACCCCATTGGCCACATGTCAGGTGAGGTTTTAAAATGGTTTACAGGAGACAGTTGGACAAATTCCAATTTTGACTCGATGGTGACGATGTATAAAAAAGTGAAAGGATCTCAAAAGTTTTTACAGTGCATGCCGAGGAGGACCTGAATGTCTGTACCAAATTCCATGACAATCTGTCGAGACATTTCACAAAAAGCTGTCAGGAATCGGTTCAGGAGGGACCCAAATGCAGAGCAGCAGGCAGGTTTGAGGTTTAACAAAAAGCGAGCTTTAATAAAGCTGATACAAAACATCCAGAACAGGCAGGTAACAGGAAGTTCAAATGACAGAAGAACCAAAACTAAACTGAAAACCAATCGCAATTATACGATGATATCAGGCAAAAAACACAAGACACCAGGCTGGAAAGTGAGCTGGGAATGTCACCAAGAACACAGGGATAAATGCAGACAAACTAACAAAGAACTAACAAAGAAAACTAATCAAATGAACGAGACACAGCTGGAGTGGGTGGACACGGGCAAAAGGAGGGAATTGGCGACCAACAAGGGTGTGGTGGGGAACATTAGGGTGGAGCAAACAAGACTAATACAGAACAGGTGTGAGGGGAAGACTCTGGGAACAGGGAAGGACTAACGAGACAGATGAAGACAGGTGCGATAGA
The DNA here is from genome assembly GCA_026686955.1 of Epinephelus cyanopodus. Lineage (NCBI taxonomy): Eukaryota > Metazoa > Chordata > Actinopteri > Perciformes > Serranidae > Epinephelus > Epinephelus cyanopodus. Next base: position 8,667,149 of record CM048916.1, on the reverse strand, counting down.
AATAGGCGGGAAGACACACAAAGACAGGAAGTAACATCAGACATGACACATGAGGAGAGAATCTACAAAATAAAACAGGAAGCAGATTAAACGTTAATGAATAACGTGAGACAAGGAAGACCACAAGTAGAAAAGCCCAAAACAAGTCAGGACATCTGAAGATTCATCTTCTGAAAACCACCACCATCTGTACAAAATTGGTGTAATTTTAAAATTACTTTCACCAAACTGCCTCACAAGAAAAGCATGTAACCACTGAAGGCATTTTATCATTGCATTACTGCTCCCATGAGGTTAGCTTTATTGTTCATGTTTTAAATCTTCGGCCAAACACCAGCTAATGTGTCCACTATCTCCCACTATCTTTTTCGACTTCCATTTTTTAAACTTCCTGTCAACTTTGCGTCTCCCACTCACCATAATTCCCAAGATTATCATCTCCCAAGCCGCACCGAGTTCATAAACTGACCTCATTCCTGCATGCAAACTCCAGCTAATCCTCTTGTTACAGCAGCAAATGGATTTCATGATATTTCTTTTAAAGAGAGATTCCTCCCTTTGCTTTTACTCAAGAATACACAGTTTCTTGAGTGTCATACTTGAAAATTTTGTCTTTTCCGTTGTTACTCTTTGAATTTAGAAAGCGAAATTTGAAGTCTTTTTTACTTTATTGATTTACTTATTTTGTGAGGCAAACAGGAACATCTGGGTCCTTTTTCTGCGTTATATAAAAGTACAAATTAAGATTAAATAGTTGCCTAATTAGATGACTACAATGCCATGGGAAGTGCATTTATTTTATTTACTATGACCCCTTTAATAGACTATCAGTGAGAAATCTACATGCATAAATGTATACAAGGGATTGAGAGCTGCAGGTCGCACATGCACACTAATATTCATCCACAAAATATATAAATATTCCAGAGGAGATGAATATCATCTTTATGTGGATGCTGTTGCTCTCCTCTGGCATCACAATGACTCTTAATGGCTTTGGAGTAAATGAGAACACAACCACAGAGGGATTAAAGAGAGAGAACATGCTAGACTGACATAAAAATAACTACGATAGACAGACTTTGCTTACAGCTACATGTGACATCGAGCTTAATCTCCACGCACAGCTCCTGCAAAATAGGTTAGAGGAAAGTCACAGCTCTGGACGGCTTGTTGAGCCTGTGGAGGATGTTAAATGTTATATGGTGTCTAATGTGACCGTGTGATATTACATCAGCTGGGTTTGACACAGGCGTAGTGAGCGTACACTCACACACCTTTATCCTCAAACAATCCAACTGCCTCCCTCAGTGAGTTCATCAAAAAGCACTTAACCCCTCCCAAGCTCATTCCCCTCTCTGTTTTTATTTCCCTGCTCAGCCACACTGCTGCTTTTCTCTTTGAGTCTCTACAAACACTCAGCAGCAGGCCTTTCGCTCGGCCCGGCCAAAGACAATGGCTGAGCTGCAGGAGATGGAGACGATGATGAGGGGGACCAGGAGGAGGAGGAGGAGTGGGCTTATTTTGTTGAGTGATTTGGAGTGCTTAAAAGCAGGGCGGCTTTTTGTTTGTTGTGTTTGTGTGTATAGAAAGGGCTTCTGACTTTAAAAAGCTGTGCTGAAGTCAAACGGCAGAGCAGGAGGTGTGAAGTTTAAGAGGTTATTTGAGGGTGTTTTAAGGAACATTTGATAGCGATCAAGCAGCTGTTTCCCCTGAGGCTGCGGTGACATGGAGACCTGCAGCAGCCTGGTTAATGCTTCAAGTAACAAACGCATCGTCATATAATGTTATGCAAAACGAATGCTGTAGTGTGGCTCAGTGTATTTTTTTATCTAGAATTACCGCCTCGCGATTGTATGCATCTGTGAACCAGTCGAGCTGCCGTTAACATCCATGTCTATTCAGCCTCATATGTAGTCATGACAGTTGACGATGCTTCAAATACGGATGGTGCTGCAGAGAAGTTACAAATTCTTAATGTGGATATTTCACATACATCTTTAGCAGCACAGTTTCAAGGTGGACACCCAAGATTAGTGTCACCTATAAATATCTGACCAAATGTCTCCCTTCTGTTCCTGAGATATGGCGTTGAATCAAGAAAAGTGTTTTTGCAGAACATTATGACGTCACAGTGAAGTTGAGCTTTGACTTTTGGAAATAAAACATCGCCATTTCATAATTTTATCCTATTAAGACACTTGTGTGAAATTTTGTCATAATTACAGAAAGACTTTTGCCCATTAAAATCTAATCAGTTCATCCTGGGGTCCAAGTGGACGTTTGTGCCAAATTTGAAGAAATTCCGTCGAGGCCTTCTTGAAATATCACTTTCACAAGTTTGAAAAGGATGCAAGGTCACAGTAACTTTGACCTTTGACTACCAAAATCTAATCAGTTCATCATCGAGTTAAGGTGGATGTTTGTGCCAAATTTGAGGAAATTCCCTCAAGGTGTTCTTGAGATATCTGGGACTGAAGGACAACCTGAAAACTCACTCTCACTCAGAGGCTGTACACATGCCACATTTTTTGCACCCTCAAATTCATTTCACTGTAGACGTGCGGCAGGCAAATGCAAGAGCAACACCGTTGTGGCGCACACTTTTCAGGGCAGCTGCACCATGGGATATAAAAAGTTCAGCTTTGCCACCCAGAGATTTACATCTGTCCCACAGACAATATTTTTGGTCTAACACACTCTTTACAAAACAGCGCCTGGAAGAAGATCAGCTTTGCACTCAGGATTTATGGTAAGTAGGCTATTACATTTTGTATTATTTGGTTTGGCCAAGGCACTATATATGCTCCCCATGTGACATTTTGACAGGTCACTTGTTGTTTAGTTATTATATTTAGTATAGTTATGTTATGTTAACTGCTTTTATAGGCCTAGTTGTACTAAATGTACTTATACCATGTACGTTAGACCACATGCTACAGATCGTTAAAACCGGGCCCTGAGGTGCACAGCCTGCTGCTTTGTTCTGACTCGTCACTATTTTTTCAATACTTCATTGGCTTATCTTTCCTCTTTTTACCACCTACATATCTTGCTATCAAAAGGTGCCAGTGCTGCCAAAAGATAAAAGTAAATAGAGAAATCCAGCCTCTCCAGAACAACAGAGCAGATCACCAGCAAGTTTAACAGTTTGAGCCACAGGTGATCTTCCACAGTTCCTCTACTGTCAGATTTATTTGCTTACAGTTCATGTTTTTACGACCTCCTAACAAAGTGGATCTACTGCAGGGGCTGTTAAACGTTGCATTTGTTGCATGATAACTCATCTTGTTATGCAATTGTTTAGCTCCAAACTGCCTCTGTCTGACGCTCTCCTGCACTAGCTGACTACACTTTTACTAAACCCATCTGTCGACATAATGCCGCACCACACGTGAGCAGGAAATACAAGCTTCAAATACAATAATCTTCAAAGTCAAAAATACAGCATACCTGTCTGAAAATAGCTTTGTAGATCCAGATTACTATGGCTTAATGAATGTTAAAAAAGGCTCAAATTAAAACGAGATAGACAAACCACAGAAATATAAACACATGGTTAAGACTCATTTTTCAAATGTAGCCCCAGAAATCCAAAAAGGTTGCAACAGACAAAACTATCTGTCTCTTCATCTCTTTCTCTTTTTATTTCCTCCAGTCATTTTTATGAGTTCGCCAATAAAAATACAACCCAAAACCTGATTATCATCCTCTCTCTGCTCTCTCACACACTCTGGTGAACTTGAAGATCTGTCCTCAGCTATAGCAGCCCAAAATCAATGGTTTGAGCTCTCCATTTTTGTGTGTTTCATAAATATCTGCTTCTATCTTCTTATATCTTCTTCTAATCTTAGTGCATCTCTGACCTTTGTGTGTGTTCTCTGAGACGAGCCTGGCACTGATGGCAGCTGGTTACCTGAAGGCCCTTAACAAGGAAAACAGGAAGGGCTGAGTTACACAAGCAGAGGAAATGGCTTTGACCAACATGTAGAGATGAATTTGTTATGCTCCATTACAACAAGAACATAATGTCATAACCTGCCACATACAGAGTTTAAACCTGGAGGGTGGCGAGATATAATAACACTGTTTAACTGAAGTGACTCAGAGAGAGCTGGTTTCCTTTATAAACATGTGGGCACCAGCTGCAGTGCTGGAAAGTAACTAAGTACATTTATTCAACTGTACCAAAGTAAAGTTTTGTGGTTCTTATATTTACTCAAGTAATTCTTAAATCTAAACATTTTAGAAGCAAATGTACTTTTTACTGCACTACTTCGATCTTAAAGTTAAAGTTAAAGTTACTATCTTGCAGATCAACATTAATAACGCAACATATAATCAACTGCTGTATTGCTACAGCTTAAAATACCTGGAAGTATCTGAAGCTCTTTGAGACTCGCGGGAGTACCGGTGATCTCACCAACGTTATTAGCCTGGTACAGTTCGGTTCAGTTCAGTACGCATTTTTTTCCGTCTCCACTGTGAAAAGTTGTGGATGGTACCAATGGAACCGTTCTGCACCGTCTCCATGTTTGGTCCCCCCTCTGTTGGGATACCTTGCACACAGATCTGGTCCTAAAAGGTGGAGCTGTGAACACTGCAGTCTGTTGATTGGTCAGTAGAGGACGGTCACTCTGCTCAGGGCTGAGTTGTGGCTGGTTTTGAGGCTCATGTTAATACTGTGGAGAGTTTTACACAAAATAAAAGGATGTTTGCTGCCTCTCACAGCAGCAATAGACCTGCTCAGCCAACAATTTAATTATTGGATCAACTGCTGCCGGCTTTTGCGTTTGCTTGTAATGTTACTCAATACATAGTCTCTATATACAGACTGTAGGCAAACCCCGGAGATCTTGCCTCCGGAAGAAGAGCAGAAGAGCCCTGGTTTCCAGTTGTAGGCTGTTTGTAGTCCGCGTGATATTGACCAATCATGTTTGAGCCAGGTCAAACGGTCGGTGAACTAACGAGGCGGAACATAATTGGCGTCACTGCAAACTCTGAATTATCGCAATGGTTCAGCATATTTACTTATATATAAACGGAAGTCGGAAATGGAAATTCACCTCCTCCGCCCAAATCAAACTGGAATGCCAAAAAAAATCAGGGATCTGCCCCAGAGGCTGTATTCGCCGTCTGCCGGAAGTCAGACGGCGAATACAGTTGATGGGTCCCGAGAATGCTCAATACATGAGTGGACGATATGAATCCATCAGCACACCTTAAAAAGACAACTTTGAGCACTGCATTAGGTTTTATTGTCTCTCTTGGATGACATACACTTTTGGTAATGAGTGGATCTTCAAGCGTTTAAACTGCACATATTCCAATCCTCACTCGGAGAAAAAAAAGTGTCACAAAGCATCATCCTTGTGGACTCCGGCAACACTAAACCCCTGAGCTTGCCTTAGAAGGACTAAATGCAAACCTGTTATTTTTAAGTATCCTGTTGAGAGAGACTCTCACTGCAGCCTGTTCTATAAATGTTGGCATGCAACCCACTTCTGTGGATGATAAATGAGGTGCAGACTTCCATCTGTGTCACCGGTGGTGAGAAAATACAGTGAGTGCTGGACGGAGCAGTGAGTTACAACAACCCCGTCATCATTTAAGAGTAGTGTTTGCGGTGAAAACGCTAAATGGACTTCGAAACTGAAGGGCCATGGTTGAAAAGGTACCATACCGAAAGTGTGTGGTTGAAACAGGTCTATTGTCTTTAAGAGGCTGCGGCATGCTCACTTTTCAAGTGCAAGGGTAAACTAGACCATCTAAGGCATCCAGTGGTACCAACCATGTCCTGCTAGCATGTCCGGAAGGAGGGTAATTAACACTCTGAACTAAGACGAAATTTTTTCAAGAAAAAAGCCAGCATTTTGATAGTTTTCTTAATTCTTGAGGGGTAATAAAAAGGTTAAATTTGGCACCACATCAGTGTAACAAATGGTATCAACCCAAAAAATGCTGCAACAACTTAATAAACATAACTGCGCATTTGAATGGCCATCATGTTTCCATCATCATGTTCTAAGCCCTTATACATTATCAACTTTCAAGTTTGAATAGTCGCTTAACTAAAACACAATGTTCATTATATATTTTGGACTAGCCGATGGTGGGTCCCAGAGGATTAAGTAGTAAAAATTAGCGCCACCTTTGCCAGCTGCAGCTTAAAGTGATGTACATATTAATGCATCAATAATTATTATCCAAAATAATATACATCATTTTGAAATAAGCCATCCTGCATAATAAGATTTTTTTACTTTAATACTTTAAATATATTTTGATGCTCATAATAGTATTTTAAATTGAATGCAGCACTACTGACAGAGTATTTCCACTCTGTGGTACTTCCACTTTTACTTCAGAGATCAGAGTGCCTCTTCCACCACTGACCAGCTGAATATGGATGTTTAAGAATTAGTAAAGTTTTTCAATTTGGACTGGAATCACTCACATCACTGTTCACTGGAAATAAATCTGACCTCGACACAGGATCCAGCACCAAAACATCAGCCTCAACCACACAGCAGTAAATCTTCATCCAGTGGCGCCAAACCCCAGCATTCTCCATCCCTACTGTTTCCAGTGGTGGGAACAAGCCCGTTGGTGGGAGGTGGACATGTTTATCTGGTAAGATGAGTGTTCATAAAGTAGCTCCCTGTGTGTGACACATGGGAAAGAAGGGAGCAGATCGGGGAGGAGAGGAGATAACAAAGACTGTTTACTTTTAATCAAGACTGAGTTTGATATCTCTGCAGTGAAGACGACATTGAGTTGATATGATGTTATTTAGGGCCAACACTGACCTTAAATTCAAATATTGGATGCTGGCCATTCGTGTTGTCCAGTGGCAGTATGATGAAGTGTCCTCCCACACCACAGCTACAGTAGTCACACCTCCTTGTTAAAGGGTCGCCCTGCATTAGGACTGAAACAGAACTGAGTGGTCATGGGAAAATAACTCCACAGGAGTGTGGGACACATCTTGCACACATCATCAGGAGCCAGCAAAGGAGCAGATCCAATCCACACATAAGGAACATAACATAATGTGTCCATTAACTCCCAATAGACACATTATATAATGTCGACTGGGAGCTGTTACTGGTGTTACGTAACCTCTGACTGAGAGTCTGCAGCCATGCTAGCAGCTCTGAGGCTGTTGTAAGGCTCAGAGCTGCTAGCATGGCTGTAGCTAAATGCTAATTTCAGTATGCTACATGTTTAAGAGTTGTTAAGGATCAACATCAACTCAAAAAATACAGGTATGTGTGGTGGAAATGCAGGTAAATGCTCCTCCACTTATCACTTGAAAAAGTTAAGAGTAGGCTAAATAACTAAATCAACCTTGGTTATGGCTACAGCTAATGTTTATGCTATTCATATGCAATCTCAGCTTGGTATCACTGTCACACCCCTCAGCGTATGATCCTGGCGCACAAGGCTTCCGTATGAGACACAACAGGCTTTCAACTATCACAAATGTAAAGCTGTCTGCGGCAATATCAGATGCGCAAAGCAAGTGGTGTAGTATAAAGAGAGAAGGTCTGGGTAGGGAGATAGTCAGGGTGGATGGACAGGTCAAACAAACACAGGACTTCCACCCCGAAGATCGTTGTTCCTGTCGTGTGAAACCAAAAGGCAATGTTGACTTATTTTAACATAATGTTACGTGAGCACATCATGTAGTTACGTCACTTGATGTGATATTACCTCATGTCTAACTGTACCCCCTTTACAAACATATTCATACCCAGACCGTGCTCTTTTTTCTAAACCTAATCAAGTAGTTTAGTTGCCTCAATCTAACTGCAACCGATTGACGACACTAACCATGTGTTACAATGTGATTCACCTATTTTTGTATTTTAATAACACACCAGACCGCAAGATGGCACCCGGCCACAAGTTCAGCTCAGAGACTTTGAATTATGATGACATTTAAATGGCTTTTCTTGGCTTAAGGAAAGTTTTATCAATATAAAACTTCAATGGATCAAAAATGCATATTAGAAAGAGTCATAATTGAACTTGTTTGCAGCTTGAGGTGTCTCTTTTACAATGGTGGTCCATGGGGAAAATGCTTTTTGGGCCGCAGGGGATATTTTTTACTGCAATACTGCAAGTGGCCTTTTCACGTCCACATAGTACACACTAGGTATCCTTCTGCATCTGTTGTTCCCCGGTCTTCAACAAAAGCATATGGTTAGGTTTAGCAAAAAACATCTTTGTTTCGCTCTCCCAGGTGAAAGTCCGAGGTTGTTGGACCCATCCACCACATCTCCTGCACACTATATAGGAACTTGGCAGCTCCTCATGTGAAATTGTTAGCAGCAGCATTTCAACCTGCCTGGCTACGCCACGTATCATACCACTGCCAAAGGTGGCTTTTGGCGTAAGGTGTCTGGCGTATCCGACACCAAGGAGGCGTGACAAAGCAATGGTATTTGACTACCTGTGAATGAGAATGGGCTTGAAAGGAAGGTGACATATTAAGGAAAAGAAAAAAAAATAACTGAATGAAAAACAAACATAACAGTTGAAAAATATATTTTCTACCCTGGTTTGTGATTTTCATTTCAACCATATTAAGACCATGTCAGGCATTAAATCCTCAGAGAACGTTCACCATCACCTCGTAGACATGCAGTGTGTCCAGGAAGAAAAAAAATTAAAAAAGAAAATAGCACTGCAACAAACTTTTATTATAAGTTCTTGATTACTTGTTTGGTAATGACAAAAATAGCAATCACCACTTTGCAGAGGATGCATCTTCTAATAATTTGTGTTGAGTCTAAAAGTTTACTATGATAAACCATGAAAGAAGGCAGCAAATTCTGCAATTTAAGAAGCTGGAACCTGAGTATTTTTTGCATGAAACTAAGGTGGGAATTGTTGACACTATCTGATTTAATTCAAAACTGTTCAAGCTACTCAGGTTCAAGTCAAGGAAGTGACTTAAAATAAAGGTCAAGAGGCAAAAGGTCTACTAATATCCAGCAGGAACATAACCTAGAGGTATTCGTCCAGAAAAACCTGCTGACCCAGAATCAGATATACTTTCACCTTCTTAATGGCTGGGTGTAGGGATACTGAGGTTTGGTAATCTGATCTGAGATCTGTAGCTGAAGGGGGCCAGTCCGACTTCCACCAGCTTACATCAGGTTGTACTTGACCTGCAGAGCGTTCAGCATTTTAGCTAGCATGTTGTTAATCTGCTTAACTGAGCTTTAGGGAGATGGAGTTTCTCTCTCTGTTTCACTCACAAATCCACTTCCATCCTTTCTCACACACAAAGACGCACTTTCACCATCACTCTGTGTCACACACACACACACACACACACACACACACACACACACAATCTGACCGTACTCCATCCTGTCTGTTTTCATTTCCTCCCTCTCACCTTTCAGACCCTGTCACAGTCTTATCCCCATCTGTCTCTTCTTTCTCTTTGTTTCCTCAAACACAAACAACTGGTTTTCAGTTATTTACGTCCACACTGCTTTCTCTTTTATATGTTTACGTGTTGATATTTAACTGCATCCTTCGAACTCAAAGGTTTAAACTGCAGCATGCGTCTTGCTCCTGCAGTTTTCACAGATTGAAACCAAAAACCAAAGCTTTTTTTCATCAAGTCTTCTTGCACAGTGTCTTCTTTGTGCAGCTCAAATAGAACCACTCAATTATGAATTTTATGTATTTACACCAACTCCCCACTCTGGTTACGGTGTTGGCCAACGTCTACACATGGTTTACACCAGCTCCTCAAGGAGCAAAATGCCAGCATAGTGAGTTACGCAAAGCGACCTCAGGCTCGCATGAAGTCACCCGACTGTCTGCTTCGTCTGCTTTTTCACCACCACAACCAACAAACATTTGTTTTGTCCTCTGCTTGTTGAAAATGCAGTCAGCTGTTGAAGCATGTCCTAGTAGTGTTTAACGTCTGAAACATAAAGAGCTGCTTGAGACGGCTGCAAGCTGCGTGGAACCGCTGAGTACCAGTCCAAACAGCAGGTTTGTGGGATGCCAGCAGGGGTTGGAATGGGCTCGTGGGCACAACGCTCGACTCCGTGGCTTCAGGTTTGGACGAGGGAAGTAAAAAAAACATCATGTCTTCACCACCAAAACAATAAACCCTACAATTTTCTCTTTATTTTGCTGTTTACTAATTGGCTGCTTTTCCTCAAACCAGAGTATTTGTTACATAAAGACGATTTCAATATTGCAACATGAAACAAAGCAGTGATGATTCTGGTTTCAACATGTTACAGCTGTAGCCAAAATGTATGTAAAGAGTATTCACTTGCATTTAAATGGTGATGACTCCTGAAAACGGCTAGGGGACGCGGTTGAAAGATCAGGGAGAAAAGCTAGTAGTGGTCATTGAGTTCATATTATTTTATCACAGATGAGCATTCACAAGCTCACAATGCTCAAATTGGCTGTTTCAGCCTGTACTGTAGAAATGTTTCTGTCTAGAGCATCAGAACTAAATGTAGCTGACCTTTTATGAAGCTCACAAGGTGTTAAGCTATTTTAGATTTAGTCTTAGTCTAGAGATGAAAATGTTTATTAGTTTTAGTCACATTTTAGTCATTTTCTTCATAGCTCCTTCATAGTTTTAGTCAACAAAAATTCTCTTGAGACCATCCAGATTTGAGTCCTGCAGGGACCAACACGTGAAATCTGGTGACCAGTGGCTACTTGCTCTGCTGCCGTTCAGCAGCTCACAAGTGGAGCTAACCACTAACAGCCATCGCTGCAACAAACAAACAAACCATTCAACACTTCTCCACAGTCAGACACACCAGGTGTTTATTTACAGCTAAATTAAAGCTCACAACTCGCACCAACCACTGCTCCGATGTGAGTGTTTTTGCTGCCTAGCTAAACATCCTGGCGCAGACTATTTGCTAAAGTTTACCAGCATGTCGCTCATGTGGCATTTGAAGATAATTGAGAGCACGGCCGTTTTCAGCTTTTAATGTCCAATGGTCCACCACAAACATTTTCGTCGTGACCTCATCAACGAAAGTGACACATTAGATTTTTTTATGATACAGATCTATTTTCAGCTTGACGCCCAGTGACCACATACTGAGCAGTATTGCAGTCCATCCAATAGTTGTGGAGATCTACTCAAAACTACAAATGCCGAAGGAAAAGTGAGGGATCAAAGTCTTTAGGATTCATCCTCTGGGCAACACGAATGTACAAAATTTCACAGCATTCCATCTGATTGTTGTTGAGACATTTAAGTTTGGACCAAAGAGGTGGTCTGACTCACCAAAAATACTCTGTTAATACACACCTGTGCATCGATTAGTCACCCATCAGTCATGGTCATTTATCATCTGCCAGGGCAAGAATGGTAAGAAGTAAACAAGGCACAAATATGCTGCAGAAAAAACAAGAAGAGCCTCAGGGGATCTGTGTTTGAGCAGCGATGTAACCCACTGTGTCCCGTCGCTTACATAGAGAAACACAAGTCATTGCTGCCACTTGAAATTAAATAGCTGGAGAGTGACAACTGCCGGGGAGAAAGTGGGCACAGTAGTTGCAGATGGTAGATGCATATGTGGCTGTTGTGTAAATGCAACATGAGAACTTTTCTTCTGTCTTTCTCCAAACATCAGGTGTACTAGAAACCACTGGGTGAACTTCTTTGGCTCCATGTCTCCACGGATTTGTCAAACAGGCGGCACTTTCCATTGTGCCCGTGTGATGCTTGGCAACCATTTTGCTAAATGTTGCTTAGGAACTAAATTGCTTGGCTGAGGAATGATTACTTATCAGTAATTGATTGCATTTTTGTTGCTGTGTGTTTATTTTATGAAACATTGCCAGGTTTATGTAGTAATCATTTTATACAGGCAAAAAGCCTCCACATGGTGCCTAACAACGGCCATTAGCTGTTCTGAAATCATTATAAACCACAGTTATTTAATCTTTTATCCATTACAACTTACTTTTATTTTCTTTAATTTGTAGTCGCCTATCACAGTTGTAGTTAACAGTATGACTGGATCTACTTACTCAGTACCATTGGGGGCTAAATGGAAGTGCATGTGTGTCATTTTTGTAATAAGTGAGGGAGAAACAGAGAGAGTTCCTCATCACACACAAACACTGATGAGAATGGACACTGAGTGAGCAGCTGACGGATGTGCTGTGTTTTGATATGAGGTCACCGTCTCGTCCAGCGTTTGTCATGGGGTGAGGTCAGCCCTGAAAACATTTACCTTCCTCTTTACTCAGTCAATTGTCATTTCCTCCGCTCAAGTTTGCAATAACAACAGACAACACTGAAAAATCACCTGTTAGCTGTTAGTAATTCCGCTGTGCTAACGGCATACATACCTCTATTCTCTCCATTAGCAGGGTTTTATGCGTGTGTGACTCTGAGCTACAAATTCACAGGGGTTTTAGCCTCAGTATTATGATCCGCCAGATAATCTCTCTCACACACAAACACAGAGGCCTGTTCAGCTTCTCTTTCAGGTCCCTCTAAAAGTCGTTTTCTGATCATCACGCTCACTTTGTTTTCATATAAATAGTTTATTAGTATCAGTAACATGTCGGGAGGTTTTTCTGCCTTCCATTCTTTATGCGGATAACATACCAGAAATACAGACAGCAATAGAAAATGAGAGGTTATAAAAATAAGAGGATATACGTGCATGAGTGTGTGTGAGTGTTGCTGAGGAAGAGTAAATCTTGGAGTACAAAAACCTAATCCCAGTCACTGTTTCTAGAAAGGATTCCACCCAGTTTATAATCCGAGCCGCTGAGCGTTTATACTCTGGAGAAGGAACAAGATGCAGGCAATAAGTCCTTTGATATCCCAGAATCCACCTCGTTTCTGCCAGTGTTCTGCATATTCAGCATTTAATCGCTTCTTTTGGCCTTCGAGAAATCACAGCGAGGAAACTACCCGTCTGTTTCATGTTCTGGCAGTTTTTTGCTCTCAGTGTTTCGCAAACATTTCAAAGTACAGTTGAGGTCCATATGAGTCAGTTATTCTCCATCCAACCTCCCAAAGGTCACTGGTCAAAGTACACTCCCTCAAACCTTTTACAGTCACTTGATGGCAGGTGGTGTGGTGGAGATCTTAGAGGCTGAATGTGCTCGTCCTCTGGTTCAGGTCGTCCTCCTCTTCCTGTCCTCCATCTGTCCGTCTCTCTTCACCTGATGCCTGTTGAGATAACAGTCAAGTGAATATGAGGAAAAACTAACTCATCCTTCAACGTATTTCCTTTTCACACCTGAGCAATATTTATGCAGTTTCATACAAAAGTTCAGACTCAAAAAACAGCACACACATCCAGAAATGATAAATACTGGGAGCTGGACAGAAGAACAAATAAAAGAATATAAAAACAGATCCGCACGCCAGAAACTCCTCCTTTTGGAAATTTAAATCACATCACCACATGTGACATCTCAGGCACCAGGCCTTCATCAGACACGAACAAGATAAGGAGACACACCTCTATATGTACAACCAGTAACACATGACTAAAACATCAGGTAAAAAAGACGTAGATTCGAGGTGAAATTGTAGAAGAAGATATTTTTATAATTGAATTTTGACCTGTTTTTGTATTTTCATACAAAACTTTAAACGTTTGTTGAACTTCTAACTGAACTCAGTTTAACTTTTTTACTTCTTTTTTTTTTTTTTTAAATGTGAGTGTTTTTGGGTTTTTTTGGTCACCAGTTGAGTTTGATAAAAAACATTATTTGAAGTCTTATGTTGTTGAAGCATGTACATTATACGCTTCTGCAACTATGCCGTTCCACCGTGATTCCCACGGGTCATGCACTGTGCCTGATTAGCTAACCAGTAGGACACACACTCTGGGACTCATAGGGACTCTGCTGCCCTAACATGCATGTGCAGCCGGACTGGCTACCACAACGATAAACAGAGAGAGAAGCTTGGATTGCAACACAGAGAGGGACTGTGACTTCATATTCTGCTCAGGATGCCATTACTCCACTATATCTGCCTATAAGAAATAGTTATTTGACGCTATATTAATGCTCTGAATATCGCATACAGCTCCTTTTAACTGGAGCATTTAATCTTCATATTCTTACATGTTGTATGTAATGCATTTTTCTGAATAATCATAATTTAATGCAGTGATGCATCAATGCAAATAAGAAATATAGATAAGAAGTGCTGGACAGATTTATCTTGACACCGGCTCATTGAGTGTTTTGTAGTTAATTTGTGCATATGCAACAATAACGTGATCAATTTAATACATTGTCCTCAAAAAGCAGAAAGACACACATTCATATAATCTCCCTTACTCTGTGTTTAACCCGTGCTGCTCATTGTTAATCTAAGAACATTAAATTCAGGCTTGTTTTGTGTGTCTGAACGGGCTAAATGTTAATTTTTACTTTCAGCTGATGTCGTTGTGACTTGCAAGAAGTCAGCAGATAGATGTGTCATTAGGAAGTCAGATGGCTGCTGCACGGATTGACCCAGTGACCTTTTGTTTACAGGATACTCCAACTGCAAGACCTCCAGTGTAATATAATTTATGGGGGCATTCAGGGGAAAAAGTACAATTATTACTTTTAGTCGATCTTAAATTTTGGCTCACTGCATCCAGCAAGAAAACAAGTTTGTATTTAATGTCACAGACGTAAAGTTGCCAGTTGATGGACATATTCCTGTCCTGGGGATCAAACCTGTGATGTTTCAGTTACTGACGACACACAAAATAAAATAAAACACCCCACCTACATTCATCTCGGTTTAATACATGTTGGAACTGGGGAAAAAAGCATCTTTATCAGTTCAGCTATCTGTTGTTGGCTCTAATTCAGGAGAGAGATTTGAATAACAGAGAATAGACTTTAGGAGAGTGTGTGTGTGTGTGTGTGTGTGTGTGTGTGTGTGTGTGTGTGTGTGAGTAGGTGTTTGAGTGTGTGTTTGTGTGTGTGAGGGTGAGGGGGTGTTGCCCTGAGGGAGGACTAATTCAAGGAGAGAGGAAAAACACAGTAAATACCTCAGATCTCTTATCAGCTCATTTGGATGTCAGTAGACACATTCAGACAGGAGCAGCCTTCACATTCACACAAACACACACACACACACACACACACACACAGCTGCATGCTCACCGTTGTCTGTGTCTGAGTTTGGGCTGATGTGGCGTTTGTTGGTGCACATGCACTCCAGGTGATCCTCCAGCTTCACCTGCACCTCCCTCAGCTTGGGCCGCCGTCGCACATACTCCACCTTCGCAACCTGTAAAGGGAAGAAGAGAGAGACAGAGTGAGAAAGATTCACACAGAGGACACAAAGCTCTCGATAGACTTATGTTTAAAGGTCCAGTGTGTAGGATTTAGATACATCTATTGGCAGAAATAGAAGTGTATAATCACCTGGAAATACAAGTTGTATTTTCATTACCGTAGAATGAGACATATTGTTGAGTGCGATATTATCGTACGCAACTGGACTTGCTTGACTTGCCTCTTGCATGAGAGGTGAAACGTCTTCAACCAAGTCTAGTTACCTATGATATAGCACTAAAGCTGAGAATGAGACGTTTATATCTACATACAGAGCAGGTTCTCTTCCAAGGATGTTGGCATGTTATTTCTAAAGTAGCCCAAAACAGACCGACCAAACACTTGAGATAGGGCCATTCATGTTTTCACTTGTTCACATCTGTCACCTTGGTTTTCCTACACGCTTGGCACACAGAAGAAATGTGTTGTGCAACTTCACAGATAGATGCCACTAAATCCTACACACTGGACTTTTAAACTTTAAATAATTACAGACATTTTCCAGTCATAGCTTAGCAGGTATAACTAGCCAAAGCAGGCTTGGCAAGCTTTGGATTTCACCACAAATTCAGAGGGTCAGGTTTTTTTTTTAAGTCCTTCCAAAAGACAAACACAAAGAAGGCAAAGATAAAATTGATCAACAGTGTGTTTGACTGAAAACTGCAAGAAAATTACCAAGGGGGCACCTACTGCATAGCAAAATCCCAAATAGAACACTACTCTCACTATGTAGTTCAAGTACTTAAGAAAAAATGCCTTTCTTAAGCTTCTTATTCACAGATGACAGCCTCGTCTCTACCGTGGCTGTGTAAACACACAGGTGTGTCTGCTCTTGTTTGGATGACTGAATAGCGCATTAACACTCCGAGAATTGACTTCACTGACAGTAAGTGAAGCGTTTTTTGTTTTGTGTCAACACACATCACAAAAAACACTTCACTGACAGTAAGTGAAGCGTTTTTTGTTTTGTGTCAACACACATCACACTTGCTGCTGACACGGAGTGCCTGAGCCTGGTAACTGAGACAGCAACAAGTCTTACACACTGAGATATATAAACAGAAGTCCATGAGCCGCATCAATACACCTGACATAGTGTAAAACAAACAATAACACACACATGCATGCTGACGCTCACATCTCGGACAGGGAGCCAAGTCGGTGGAGCTTCAGGTCTGATTGCACAAGCATCTCTGCTTCAAGTCTGAACAGACCCTGTGAGGGTGGACTTTACATCAGCAACTCAGGAGGTTCAGTTAAGGTGAGGAGCTGAGCTGCAGAGGCACCAATCAGGCCGCGATCTACCTTTCATGACAGAGTGCTAACAGATGCTAATGAGCCCTGACAAACACAGTGTGTTTTATAAACTACTCATTTACATTTACTTTAGTTTTGAGGGGAAAATATGAGCTGTCTGGATTATACTGTGCAGCAATGTGTGACTAGTAAATGGTTATTCATACCAACTACAGGACGTTCACACTGGAGATCATGACGGTGTTAACATTCTGCACTGCACAGGTTTGGGGCACTGAAGCATTTGGTTACGGTTAGGAAGTGACAATTGTTTTAGTTGAAATACCAGACAAAGCAAATGCGTCACATCTCAAGCCTCATCTTCAAGTGAGTGCTGACTTTTTCAAGCAGTTACTTCCTGGAGTCTCCACTGGTTGGCCCAGAGCTAAGACACAGTTTTTACACAATCCCCACCATAAAAACATACATGCAAACATATTTGTTTTTGCACTTTGGTTTTGTACAAATTAAACAAACAAGATATAACGTGTTAATTTTGAGCTTTAGAGGTGCTGCAAGGCAGATTTTGTTCCAGCCCAGACTAGCTATTTCCAGCTGCTAAACTAAGCTAATCCGCTGCAATTTCATATTGTACTATACTGTGTATCTATCAGACAGACATGAGAGTGGTATCCATCATCTCATCTAGCTCTCCACCAGAAAGCAAATACGCATATTTGCCAAAATGTGAAACTTTTGCGTCAACCAAGCACCTAAAAACATACCCATAAAAAGTTAATCATGTTTTAGTTACCAGAAGCAAATACTGTTATAAGTGTTCCCTCATTATCACAACCAAACCTCTTGGGCTGACAAATGAAGCCGACACGGATGTGCCGAAAACTGCAGTTCTTTGAATGGCCACTTGAGGCTGGTTCAAGAAGCCAGTCAATCTCAATGTTAAAGTGCAAAATGCCCAACTTTACAGAAGAAATAATCATGTTTACAGCTTGGTGCAAAAAACAGATTTAGTCTATATCGTTAACTTCCCTGTTCATAGTAACTGTGTTTTATTAAGGCTTAACATTATGCATTATCAAAGGCAGGACACTCAGTGTCAGGCTGACTGTCAGTAGTATCCTTGGCTTCTTCCATTATTTTTACAGTCTACACATTTCTCATAAAGCATATTTGCTATAACAAATTTATTGCGTATGAACATCATTTCTTAGTAGACTGGATTGCAAAACTAGCCACAGGTGATGGTTGGAAGTTCCCTTCAGGCTCAACTCCCAAGAGTCCAGTACAACGCCCACATCAACGCCAGCATCGCGCAGGTTCACCTGTTGATCACATGCTCAAGCTTACCCTTCTTCTTGAACTCCTTAATTTGAGGCAGCAACTTGCTTCAAAACCAAAGGGTCAATCCGTTATTTTCCGGCTGAATACAATGGACTTAAACGTGCTGACCGTCAGCTCCACTGCTTCACTTTTACACTTGAGGTCACACAGACAGATATGATGATTACAGCAAAGTTAGGATGCTAATGTTATCTCTCTGTCTTTGTCTCACACATGGACACAGCACCTAAACCTCAGCCCTGCCATTTCCCCTCAGGCTGTGTGTGAGTGCATCTTGCACTCGTGACCGCTTACTCTCTGAACGCTGGATTTCAGCACATGTGAGTGACTTTATTTTTGATTTCCTCTGGAAGAAAACAAAGGACGAGTCCTTTCATCTCAGATTGGGTATCAGCGGGCCAAAGCGCAGAGAATCAAACTTGCCCTCTCCTTCTCCTTCTCCGCTTTTTCCCTCTCAACCTCTGGCAACACACACTAATCCCCATCTTCGTTTCAACCTCTTTTACTCTTCTTGTATTCCTGCTTGCTCATTCTTTTAATCTTATTTCACATTTTAATCTTTGCAAGCGTGTAGTTTTTTTTTAATTTAATATTGGTAACACCTCCAAACTCTTTTTAGATGAGCAGTAATTAGAATAACTGCTGTGATTATCAAAATGTGCAATTATGTAAACACTGTACACACACACATGCTCATATTTACACAATAAATATCAGCATTGAGTTAATAATGCTATTCTCAGGATTTAAAACTACAGCTTAGATTCCTTTCCTGTGTGCAGAACGACCCACACACACAAACACACACAAACACTTTGGGTCAATTCCCAGTTGGCAGGTTGTGACTGTGAACCAGTTTGGAGTCTTATTTCCAGCTCTGGCTGGCAGAGATCAAAAGGAAGCTATTATGTTCTTGAACTAACTCACTGCCAGGCTCTCAATCACCAACTCACACACACACACACACACACACACACACACACACACACACACACACACACACACAATGGTAAAGGTGAGAGTAATTGTTTCTGGCAGGTGTAGAGTGTATACCTCCAGTAAGAGATTGTGTGTTTACATGCTCTGTGCCATCATTAGTTTTGTGAGTGTATCCAGGGTCGGTGCCACTAAAAGACAAATAACAGAGGCCTTTCACAAACTGGTCGTCAAGCGATTACCGATGTTTACCACAAATGTGCCAGCACGTTGGAATGGTGAGAATGAAAGTTTGGTAAGTAACATTTTTGCCTCTTTAACTGCAATTTTGTTTGTTTTTATCACTTTCATACTCGGGGTGTAATGCAAAGCTACTGTCTATATCTCAGTGCCATCTGTATACAATGAAAGCATAAAGTTCAAACCATCAGTATTGCTGGTTGGTCTGAAGTATGGTGTCTATGATAACAATGAGAATGTTATTGACTGGGGCCATAATGGCTCATTAGTCATTCATTCATTCATTATCCATAACCACTTATCCTGGTACAGGCTCGCAGGAGGCTGGAGCCCATCCCAGCTGACATTGGGCGAGAGGCAGGTTCACCCTGGACAGGTCGCCAGACTATCACAGAGCTGACACATAGAGACAGACAACCATTCAGGCTCTCATTAACATTAATTAACCTAATCTGTGGAAGACTGTGGAAGGAAACCAGAGAACCCTTAGAAAACCTACGCTGACACGGGGACTCATTAGTCATGTTACTATTTTATTAAAAGGAATGCTTCACTAATAAAATGACCATTTCTGAATCAATTAGTCGTGCCATGTTACCTTGAATTCATTAAGAAAACTTTGTTTTTCTTGCATGCCTCCACAGAAAACGGCATATTATTTATCATAACATACTGATATAAAGTTTAACAAGAGCAAAACTATCAACAAACTATTACAAAACTCATGCAGTGTAATCCAAGTCTCGCTTGTCCACTTGGTACTTTCCAAACACATGCATTTTCACTATAACCCCATGATTTAAAACTATACTGAACTGAGACTTATCCATGCTCTCTTCAAAGCCAGACTCCAGTACCAAGGTTGTTTAGAGTTAATTCAGTTTTGGGAAGTACTGAGCCTAAGACTGCATAAATAAGACTTGGATTATACTCCAGAAGTTGTGTGAGAGTTTGTAAACGGAAGTTTTGATACAGATTTTTGCTAAATGTGGTCACCAATCAATGAATAAAATATTTGTTGGAGGTGTGTGCGAAAATCAAAGTATTCTTCACAAATTCAAGATAACACAACATGACTGATTGATTTACAAATGTCCTATTGACAAAAATGTGAGAAGTCATCTTTATCTTTTCTTAAAAGCTTCTCTTCAACACAAAATGAGTTACCATAATCCTCATGTCTGCAGCTAAACTTTCACACATAATATATAGTAAAAACACGTTCTTGTTTTGTACCTTGACTGTGCGGTGGTGTTTGCGGGCCGCCTGGCATCTCATGTTGCTGGTGTTGCAGCAGCCGGTGCAGCGTTTCACCTCGACGCAGGGCGGCCAGATGATGAAGTTGGCTGAGGTGGGATCCACCTGGCTCCTGGGGATCTCATAGATCGCTGTTCGTACCTTGCACACCGCTGGCAAGGCCTCCTCCACCACTGCAGGGGAGCAGAGAGGTCAAAAGTTACAGAAAACTTGACTTAACTTCCAGACTTCTAGTACTATGATAAGTTACATAAATATGTACATGTAATACATGTATTGATAGATTAGACTCTTGTCTTTTTGGTCAATGTATTTGCATAGAGAACACCCTGCCATCTAAATGGTCCAGGTGCAATACACAGCAGACATTTTATTTTACAGGGAAACATACAGTAGTATCATCAGTGGAAAGTAAACCAACTTTTATTCATATATTTAGAATTTTTTTTGTACACTTAGCCCTCGTCTTTCAGTTTCTAAAACCTTGATAGTGTGTTTAAGTATGTTTAACTGTGTGTGTGTCTCACCAGTGCTCCTCCTGCGTCTGGTGTGTGTGTGTGCTCTCTTCAGGTCGGGGAAGCTGTGAGAGAAGTCCTTGTGGTAGCTGTGTTTGGTCTCCTCGATCACCTCGTTCTCTGGAGAAAGACAAAACAACACACGCACATTCAGACGTCACACACTCTCACTGTTAACAAAACCGTTCATAAATATTCCCAGATCCCTGTCAAACACACACACACATGAATGAAGAGACCTCACTGAAGGATAAAAAAAACATGTAAGAAGTCTGTCTGGCTGTTTTGTAACTAGACTGGATTGTTTCTGATTGTGTTCAAGAAAAAAATGTGGGTCCAAAAGCTGAAGGGGGGTCACTGAAAACATCAGGACTCATCTTCTGAGACCATGAAAATCATTTTCTACATATCTTCAAATGAAGCAAAATGTTAGTCGAGGCAAAGAGGGAATCATCTGGTTATCAAGACACTTTGATGACTGACCGACTGACCGATAAACAAAAAACTGAAAGGAGTGGGATGTTTACATGCTGCAGCAAGTTGTTCATTACAGATATCTTCACCACGTCTCTCCTGATCAGAGCACAAGCTTAACCATGTTATTCTAACTCAGTTATGGTGTTTGTATCTGTCAACAGGTTACTGAGTTCTCTGCATGTAAATGTAGCCAGTGAGAAACACTGTGTGTATCAGATACATTTTAAATCGAATTCACATCAAGACACGAAAACACACACACACACACACTCTGCATCAGGAGTTCACTGTGAGGTCCCTCGTGGGTTGTTAGAAATCTGCAGCTGAGAAAATGCTGTTTTGTCGAGCCAGAAGTTGAAACGCTTCATAAAAGCAAGGACACTAATCTCAGTGACATCAAGTCACGAGCCAAACTGACCTCCTCTCTGAGCGCTGGTATGGGTGACTGAGCTTTTTGTTTATCCACGTGGCTGAATGCTGTTATGCTGGATTCTAATATCGACAAGTTTGTATGCATTAATTTACTGCTGCACTTTATGACTGTCCTGCAGCAGCCTCCCACTCAAGCTAACGTTCACTATCCATCAGTACTGCCAGCAGCATCATTTAGCGATTCACCACACTGACAGTCATTATTCACAAATCCTATGTGCCTTAAATCTCAGTGTGAAAGCCTTGATTAACCTGCTACACAACAGCTTTTGAGCATTTTCATGGTATCTCTCCTGATGGGACAGCACATTTCTTTCCCTGTGACAACCCTCCTCCTGTACCCCAGATGGCTCGCTTGCTCATTCTCGTCCATTGTGTTGCAGGAGCTGAGAGGAGGGTCTGTGGCTGATTGAGCCGCACCTGGGCCCGGTGTGTGCTCCAGCATACCCTGCGTCTCCCTCACTCTCGGCCTGAGGACGGCTCTGGGTTTTCTTCTTTGTTTTCCACACATTCACACAATGCCACGCACCCACACATGCACCTCATTACTGATTACTGAATATACACATTGTGTTGTTTGTTTTAACTTATGTTTCTTGTAAATAAATTATCATTCTTGTCAGCCAGCTCGTTTGTCTCCCGTTCATGTCATAGCTTTTGAGGCGGGCTGTGACACCCCAAAAGGGGAGGCGGCCTCAGAAATGACACGATATCACGTGATACTATTAATGGTTTTGAGCAGTCGAGCAATGCAGCATTAGGTTTAAAATGGAGGTCTTACACAACATTTGACATGTTTTAAGATTTCTATGTTTAGAAACCATCCAATGGGCACTTCTGATGAAGTACACAGCCGCCTTGATACTCGACTCTGTCCCACAGATATCTGTGCTGCTACATGAGAGAAATATAGATCTGAGTCCAGTTAATCTCTCCTTCATAGTGTTGTGAGACCTGGAGTCTGATTTATAAAATAATGCGTAGGATTCATATTAAAAATGTACATACGGACAAAAGCCAAATGTGAAACAAAAAACGTGACAGTTTCTCCAATCAGGCTTCCACTTCACCATCTACGGTGCCAATTTCCTGTCTCCACAGTGTTTGTAAGCATTGGTCAACGTTTCTCCCATCAAGTCTGAATTTACAGATCACAACTTTTGTGTGGAAAGTAGCGTACGCCTCTTTGAGGCCTTGTTTTGTGCACATGCAGTGTTAATAAATGAGACCCCTGGCCATTTTTTTAAAGATCAGTGCTAAAAATATTCTTTGTATCAGAAAAGGATCATGAGGCTGCCACTGTGAGATATAACAATGCAACAACTGTTAAACTGCTGTTATGTTAACATCTTTTTTATTTTGAGTAAGTTGGTACGTGTCATCTTTACATTAACAACATTAATGCAAGGAGTTTGTCTTGCAGCCAAGTAAGGCAAAAAACCCCCCACAAAAACCTGCAGATTCTATACCGTGCACTGCCTTTGTGATTGTGTGTGTATGTGTGTGTGTGTGTGTGTGAGTATCATGAGATGTTGTAAAAGTCAATCAAGCGTTTCTAAAGTGTTCACAGATCCATCAAACCAATTCAACGCTGCCAAACCACAGGATATCCACAGACTTGTTCAGAGGCAATAAATTCTGAGCTAAATTTGTGTGTGTAGTATGGACTTGTGTGTGTGTGTGAGAGTGTGTGTGTGTGTGTGTGTGTGTGTGTAAGAGCAGGGTTAAAAAAGAGAGACAGATTCCTGGGAATCAGCATAAATGATGTCTGAGCAGAGCAGGACTGTTTTAATTTGATTCTGAATACCAAACCTGACACGTCTTAGCGTGTGTGTGTGTGTGTGTGTGTGTGTGTGTGTGTGCACCCATCACTCTCGCTTGCATGGAGAGCTCCCTCGCCATGTGTGTGTGTGTGTGCAAGCGGTCACGCACACACCCGCCTATATACACAATGTGCTTCTAAAACACAACAAAGTCCACCTTCGACATCTCTCTCTCCGTCTGTTCCTCTCCTCTCTCTCGCTCTGACATGCAGGAATTTGAGCATGAATTATACATAGCAACGCGGCAGCCTTCCAGCGGGCCCTGCTCTCAGACCAATAATGGGCAGCATGACAACAGCATAATGAAGTGAGCCACTTGACCCCACCAAGCCGGGGAGCCGTCACACTCGGCATTTGCATCTCAATGATGCCAGGATTAATGGTGGCACCGCTCAGAGAAGCAGACACTAAAAAATGATTCAACTATTTTTCACAGGCAACGTGAAGTTCGGAGAAGAAGAAAGTCTGTGTGGCAGGAATTTAGAGTCTGTCTCGGGGCATAAATGCAATAAAAGCCTGTTTTATGCCACAGTTATTTCCTTTTGTCTCACATCTCTAAATCAGACACTGATTTATTACCTGGATAATGAGAACTGGCATTACAGTGTTTGTTGAAGGTGAATATTGGTATTATTTAAAGTTACAGCCAGTTTACTTTACACATGTAATGTTTACATTATTTTTGTGTTGCTAAAAGAACAAAATCCTTTACAATTTGCAGTTGAAGATTGAACTTAGATACTCCAACTAAAAAAATATGCCACAAACAGGAAGACAGAAGTCACAATCAGGATTCTAAAGGTTAAATTGTTTTTGACAATAGACTTAGATTTCCTTCTTTGAATGCCCAGTGTTTCACAGAAAGCAGAGGGATACTGAAATATAATATGAACACTGATATCAAAACTTCTACTTAATTAAAATGACTGTTTTGTGGAAGTTGTTACTTAAAGGGAAATAAGGGTAGTAAATGGGTTCCTCTAGAGGCAGGAAGTTTGGCAGCAGAGGGCCAACCAACATCATCAGCACAAATTAAAGGTGTTGTATTGCATTTTTATAACCGTGAGGGACTTGCAAAAACTGTCTTAAAAGAATGGTCGAAATGGTGCAGCAGAAGTTGAGATATCCAAACTATTATACCGCGTTCCATTTACCTCTGAAGTCAGAGGTGAGAGCTGGGAATGACCTCACATCCGAGTTGACTGTGTTCCATTAAAACCAAGTAAAAAACCAAATGTTGTTAGCAATACCAGCTCAAGCCAGGTTAGCCACTGTTAGCATTACTAGTTGATAATAATGTACTACACTGTGTTTTGCACATACAAAAGCTGTGGCAAAATTTCCACAGATAGTTGGACAGGACAGTGAGTACGTGCTTTAGTGAGACACTAAGAAGGAAGATTTGCTAATAGTACATTACAAAAGCTTTCACTACTGTTGATTCAGAGCAGCCATATGATTTTGAGGTCCGGGTCGGTGAGGTTGCTCCAACTTTCCAAGTTGGAAATCCGACTTCAGGGGGCGTTCCAGTGAAAAAAAAAATCAGACTGGAAACTGCATATTCCTACTTCCCAGTACAAGTGGAACACATATTTAGTCCTTAGTGTGGCTTACAAAAACACTACACTTCCCACAATGCAACTCTTCAGGAGACCCTCTGCGCCTGGTTAATGCTCACAAGTTTAAACTCCACACCCTCTGCAGTTTCTAAAGCAAGCTTCCCATAAAAACGCTCACTCCCCCAGCCCAAGATTAGCTGGCATCACTGTGACATCATCACTTTTTCAGACTTGGCGAAGCTCCCCAGAGCCGCAGCAGACCACAAACAACTGTTTCACGTGTTGAGTTGTACTTAACGTGACCAGCAAACTGATTCTGATGTGTAAAATTACTGGAATGCCCCTTTAAACAAACATTTACTTTAATCTACATCTTTCATAGTTGACCCATTGGCAGTGGCTGATAAGCACAAAGTTAACTCTGTCTCCGGGTTCACAGAGGGTGTAAAGAGCAAGACGTGCCGCTGGTTTCCCAGCAACATCCGGTGAGGCATTCCAGTAATGAGAGGAGAGGACAGCATCCTCTTACTGTGCACTGAACCAGATGCAACTAATACCTCGTTTCAGAGTCTTTCAAGGCCCAGACAGGGAGGGAGGCAGCAGCCCTCACTGGTTCATGCAAGCCTCTGCTGGCTGCTGTTTGCCGGCACTAAACATCTTCCAAAGCTGCAGGTACATCACTTTTAGTTCTTTCAGGTTTCTATCAATGAAATGCTAAAATAAGATTGATTCAACCACTTTTCCCAGTCTCAAAAGTTCACATGCATTTTATCCTCATATTAATCATTTACCCTGAAAACAGCTAAGCAGGTATGTGCACATTATAACAAACGTTGGATTTTTCCCCTGAATAACCTCATTTTGCTGCAGGGCTCACAAACCCATCTTGTGAGACTGAGAGAGATGGATTATAATGAAGCGCTTTACCTACGGAGTCTATCTCTAGCAGCCGCTGGAGGTCGCTGATGCTGCGGATCTCGCTACGGGAGAGCCGCTCCAACAGCTCCCGGGGGAGAGGAGACTCCTGTGGGAAGAACAAGTCATTTATTAGGGATGAAGATACAAATCTGCGCAAAAAAATCATGCAACCAGGCAAGCACCACTAATTTGAAACTCAGTGACTCAGTGCCAGTCAACTTGTTGCAAAAAAGACAGTGTTCGTACTGAGCCAAAAGAATTTATGCGTAATTACGCATCGTGAATTAAATCTGTTGCATGTTCCGCAATTAACTTTAAGTTGCCGTATGAGTTGCAGCAAACACGTAACAAATCTCAGCAGCAAATATCAAGCACAGCACACTTCCGCACGGCTTACCTCAGCAGCGGTGCGTAACAGGCAGAGGCAGCCGGCGAGGAGGTGGTATACCGCAGCTCTCATCTCCTCTCAGATCCGCTGCATAGGCACCAGGACGAGGCGAAGGTCCACTGCAGGAGCCGGGCTGTCGCTCCCTGTTCTCGGGAGCCCAGAAACATCCCTCGGGAGAAACTGGCCACCACCACGACCTCAATGAAACAGCGAGCCAGGCGCGTCTGAAACTTTAAGATGGTGTTTAAACTCCCGAATGAAATGAAGTGACAGAATAAAGAAGAGAGCCAAGCGTGTTCTGCTCCCGCATTCAGCACAATTCACTATAGGTGATTTCCAAAATAACATAAAGTGACCGTAAAGCTGCAGGGGAGAAGCTCACAGTGGCACAGCCGTTCGTCCAGTTTGAAGCATCAAAGCTCATCAAACAATCAAACCTAATTGAGGTTAAGTTGATGTCCAGCAGCTCGTCGGTTTGGCATCACAGGAACACCACTGGAGTCCAGTGGAAATATAAATATGCATTCACACATCCAAGAATATCCATCATTCTGTCTTCGGTATAATCCTTTCAAAATCACATATCTGTGCGTTCTGCAGCGCTGAGCATCGTGGCACTTTGTGTGGGCAAATCATTAAAAACTGGTCACATCTGTTAAATGGAAACTTCCAGATATAACCACATCTGTCCTGGATGCGAGGAGGAAAAATGAAGTGGCATCAACTGAAGAAACAGGAAAAAAAACTCTCCACTCTGCAGCTCAGAGGAGTTTGCTGTCAGCTCCCAGCGGCCCTGTGATCTCCGGGGTGAATGAAGTCGGGATGCTTTTAGTCACAGGATATAGCCGTGCGCGTCCCCGTGGCAATAAACTGTGAGCGCGCTTTGGATAATAGACTTGAGAACATTGTAGGAGCGCAAACTCAGGCAGTAAACTACAGCAAAGCATCGTTTATTTCTGAGTATTACTGTACTAGACTCAAATCTATAAACGACTGCATCACCACTTCACACAACTTCTCCCAGCAATTTACTGGAAACAAGTCAATGTAACAAACTCCATCTGTTCAGACTGTTACTTTGATGTTTAATGATCCTGAAATGCAAACATGTAGCCTGTGTTCTTTTTTTAAAATTTCATCTTTGCTTTCCATGATCAGGGTATCAGACAGTTCAAATTAATGCCCATCGTGCACCTTTTAACCAAATTTAGGGCAGATTTTCAGACAAATCATGTTTTACTTATTTAAGCATTACAGGTACGTAGTAGGCTATATATGTGATCTTGTGAAGGGTTAAGTGTTATGTAGGAATATGGTTATTAGAGTGAGTTAAGTCAATCTACATTTTGGCAACACGTTAAGTGCAAGTACGAAGTGAAATCACAGTTTTATACCCTAGTTTGTTAGAGATTGTAACACTGGAAATGTGGCCTTTTACATAGAAAGGCTTCGTTCATTTTCACAAAAAGAAATTTAAAAATGGATAAATATAATAAGACAAAATGTTTGTAGCAGTTAAGACCTCACAAATTCAAGTTTAAGACTATTTAATGACTTTTAAGGCCTCATTGTAACATTGAATTTAAGACATTTAAGACTTTATAGGGACCTGTAGACACCTGATGATAAATAAACATCACAGTTGGATTTTGGACTGCTTCTCTGACAAACTGTTGATGTTGATAGGGTTTAATTTTGCACATCAATAAGGACTGAGCCACTGTGTGATAATTAACTGAAGGCTAATTTCTAACCTACCTAAAATCCTCTGGGAATCAGCTGCTCTAAAAGTCAGTGGTCCCATTTCTCCTTCAAATTATCCTCCTCACCTACAGTAACTCTGTGAGTGAGTGAGTGAGTGAGTGAGTGGGACAGGTCAGTGACTGTGTCAATTGCTGTGTAATAAAGCTCATTAATGAGTGTCCAGACCTGAGATTGACCGCCCTTGGAAACAGAAAGACACAGACAGAGCACCACCTACCCCAACCCTTTTTGTGCACAAGTACAAATTTTAGCCCCAATGATGATGCTTCATGAAGGGTCAAAGGTTCACCATACTAGACTTCATTATTTGGAAAAGCAACAGGAATATCTGAGATACAGTAAAAAAAGAAAAGATGGACACAAAACTGTTCACTAAATATTCTTCTGTTCCATCTTCCAAAGATTTAACCGGACAGATCCGTCTTGTGCTTTATGTCCTTCTTCTGACTTCTACTGTAAATTTGTGATGCTGCGGCGGCCTCCAGCACAACATCAAGAAATGTTTACAAAATGGGCCCTTCTTCCAATAGCATTACCTAATCAGAAAAACAAACATCAAGAAAACCTAATTTGATGTTTTTTTCTGACATCACCTCTCATAGTGCTCAAGCAAATAGCAACAGTACAGGTAGAAGTAGCATGGCACTGTTGTTCCCCCATTAAACCCTGCAAGAAGAGATTTGATTCTCAGCCTGAACTTTACTGAGCCCAAACCAGCGCACTGGGTTCAGGCCGGGCCGTATTTTCTCAACATTCCCCTGAGTTTGAATTGAGTCGGGTTCTCGCCAGTTTCCCGATGTTAGAGTACTATTTCTCTATGAATTGATGAACAGGTAAGTTTCACTTTCACTGCACTTGCCACTCTGCCACGCCAAGAGTGTGGTGCTCTGAACTGAACATTATAATCCACCCCAAATTTACAACCGTACAGTTTGTGCCTGAGAGTGCTCTTGCATTCACAGTGGTTATTCATGAATGCACCCCATGTTGTAAATGTCTGTTACCGCACTGAAAAGATTTTAGTTTATAATCGTGTATAATAAATGTTTTAATTAAAAAGAAAACAATACAGTGGAAACTCGGGTTTTTAATCTTGCTGCAGTGGTTCAGGCTCGGGTAGGGCTCGGGTAGAATGTAAGGGTTCACGTAAGGTCGAGCCCGATTTTTTGGTCTGAGCGCTACATGTCAGGGAGGAGTTTGGGGTTGATGGTTGTGACAACAAAGGATCTGGAGCCAGACACTGCTGTCCACATCCTGACTCCTATTAATAGTCAACTTTAATTACAATCTTTCCCTAACTTTAATTAAGTAGTTTTAGTTGCCTTGACCTTAAAACGTTTACATGGAGAACGTTAAACAGTTATTTTTAGCAGTTTTGGAAGGCAATGAGAGACAATATCCATCCAGCTGATAAGGCATCAGATCAGAAAATGAAACAATTTTGTTTCCCTAAGAAAGCAACGATAAACCTGTTTTGGTTGGAGGACTTGTTACCATGTGAGTAACTCTGACAAAAAAATACTTTCATTTCAAGAAAACTGAGTTACTTTGAAAGTGTCCATTCATCCAATACCTATACCACCTGATCAGGGTTGCAGGAGCTCAGCACACATTGGACAGGAGGCAGGTCACACCCTGAATAGATCACTAGTCTGTCACTAGAAGTTCACCTTCAGCATCTATTGAAATGAATGGAAATCAACATGGAAGGTCAATCTTAAAGAGCTGTAGTGGTATTTTTTGGATGGTGACAGTTTGCAATCGTGTTATCTGTAATTAATGTGTGTAAACATGCAACATGCACTGACTTCTTTCTTTACTATGAATCCAACTGAGAGTCTGTGAGATGAAAAGCAGGTTGCATTTTTCCATTTCTTTGTATAATTGGAGTAAATTGTTGAGGGAATGTAAAAGACTCTCCAGAGCTAAAGCTTCATAAAGCGGCACTGGAATCTGGAAATCCAGCCTCAAGCATTCAAACATGCACGTACACATTTTCCCTCCCTTTGTCGGTCTCACTTTCTCAAGCACATACACATACGTGCACAGCAATTTACCCAATATCCTTCATCCCACCACACGAACAGTTAATCTGACTCAATCTTACAGGTTCCTGTGAGGACAAAGCACAGAGACCGAGAGACGAGGAAAAAAAGTCGGAAGAGAAGAGGAGGAAAGATGAAATCCTGGAAGAAGTTGAGGGCAAGAATGGCAGAGATAAGAAGCTTGTTGATACCAAGATGAAGCCTATTTGGATGAAAGAAGACGACAGTGGGGTGAGTGTGTGTGTGTGTGTGTAAAATCCAGGCTGTGTTGGACCAAACACTCCACCAATTAAAGCCCATTTATCCTGACAGAGGCTAATACCATCACAACAGAAATCCACCTCTGTCTCTCCCTCCAACTCCCTTTGAACGGCTTCAGTGCACACAGACACACAGACAAAGAACCGGAATGATGGAGGGGAAATGGGTCAGAACCGATTCGGATCTTGAATGGCGACACTCGTGCCGTGACGCTGTCACTTCCTCCTGGCAGCTGCTTCTCCTTGGATGCATCCCACTTGTTCTGTTCTGTCTTTTTTTCTCTTCTGTTGCTGCTGTCTCTCTCTGGTCAGTCCAGCCTCCTGCTGTGTGACTGTTTCAGACAAAGAGGAGGAGAAACTTTCAGTTCAACTTTGAAAATGCACCATAACTTTCTCTTGAAATATCTTAGTTTTGCTCTGAAAGTCTGGTCACACCAGAGAAGCGACACAACAAAATAATCTGCATGTTTTTACAAAATGTCTGATTCTAGACTGGGTTGTTTCTTCCCCCTGACACTTTGTTCCCAGGATTCAATGCTGTCTGAAACAGTGTCCTTTATGAGAGCACCACTGGGGGGCTTCAAAATTGTAAATTCTGGCTTTAAACATTTTGTTTATGGTAATTGTGTTGTGTGTGTATATGACTTTATTTCATCTGATCAGATACTGTGTAGCGTTGTCACCATCAGATTACATTTTTGTGATGATAACAAAGGTAACAGAGTAGAGTTGATTTCCGGTTTTGCCCAACCGGTGTACAAGCTTAAACTGGTTGGATTTTATGTAAACCTGCTACACCAGCATTTGTCATTGTGACACACTGGCATATTAAAAAGTAGCCTACATCAGCAATCTGTGCCGACAGCTGCATGGAATTAAATCCAACTTATATTGCACTGGGAAAAAGCAATATGACACTGTGTTAATATATTACTATGTTGGTATGGTTATAAACGAGCTACTAGTGTCTGGCAGGCTGTGCGCGTGAAATTTCAGTAGAGGCGAAAGGGCAAAGAGCAGTGCGCATTGTGTTTGTTTACTAGAAAGCTCATGTGTTTTTGTGTGACAAGACGAGACATGGCAGTTAGTCTCACAAGAAAACTAAAAGTGCGCCTGAACCGCAACATTTTGGATTTAAAGTCGATGAGCAACGCAGTGTGCCGTTTTGAGCTGAAGTTTAAATAAGGAATTATCTGTATAATACCTTTTTATTTTACTACAAAAACTCAAAAAAGGTGGAGGCAGGGGGGAGGGAAGTGGAAGGTGGAAGTTTCTGGTAAATGAACATTGCTAATTACAAGCTATATAGGCTACCTGCTGTAGTCTGTATTGTTTGTCATTTCTAGTAAATTTCACAATATAAAACTTGTGTTTCATCTTTTAAATGGTCACTTCTCCAGTTTGATCTCAAGTGCACAGCTGATAGCTAGGTGGTTTGTTAAAATGACAGAACAGTGTATATTCAGTAGATTAAGTGTGGACAGAGAGCTCTGAAAGCTGGATTTGCTGTATGGACGCAGTGTTGTTATGTTCCACTCAGGAGTGGCTGCTGAGTGCGACACCAAAATTTGATCAGATGCAGTTTGGTGTTTGGCTTAATATCAGACTGGTTTGAAATATCTAAGCTGCCACGACTCTAGCTTGTCACTTGTATTTTATTTATTTTGTTTTCTCAAGTGAAATTTAAAGCTGTATTAACCTTCTGCAGTGAAACTTCTTGTCACTCATTAATTTAAAAGCCAAACCAAGCTAAATATAGTGCTGTCCTTAAGATCCTGGTGATATAAAAAAGTTCTTATTCAAAAGGGCATTGAATTAACTGTCTTTATACAGTCTCCCCCTCTTCTTTTTCTCCCACATAACTTTCCGAGTGGATTAGATATTTTATAGACGCTATTTATAACAACCCAGGGAAAAGCCTGCTGTATCACTTTTTTTTATAACTTTAAAGTTTTCCAGCTCTTTTCGTAAAAGCAGAGTGACGCAAATACAGTATGCACCATATTAAGGTTTGGTGACCTCGCTCAGAAGCACTGCAATGTTTGGTTAATTTAGTATTAACAGCCCTCCCACCCAAACTGCTGTCCTGTGGGAAAGCAGAATGCCACCAATGGGAATAAAGTAAGATGAAAATGTTAGAGTCAGATTTGGGGAGGAGGGTTTTTGAGATATGAGCAGCAACAAAAAAAAGTGAGTGTTTACGAGACAGAGAGGCAGTAAAAGTTAATCCAGCAGGGGATAAAAACTTTTACGAGCAGGGTGGGGGTTAAGGGCTATCCCCGAATTTATTCACAAAACCGAGCACATGGTGGAAAAAAAAAACCCTTTGTACACATTTTCCTCCCCTTCTCTCTCCAATCCATCCAACATTAATTATTAAAGCTCTTTCCAGAAAAAGTCAGAATGGATTCACCGTTAAACCCAGAGTAAGTCCACTGCTGGACACGTGCCAAAACCTATTGTGCGACGCATGAATGTTTGGTCATCTGCCAACTGGAGACTTATCCTGGATTACCATCTCAAATATGCTGGCATTTACCTATATGTAATGCTACCCCCCAACACCCCCACCAACCACCCCACCCGTCTGTTCATTGCAGGCCACAAGGCTCTGAGAGAAAGCTTTATTTAGGACTGTTTGGGAAAGTGGAAAACACAGGGCCCTTGTGTTGTGTGAACTCATAGTCATGAAGACAGAGAGCCAGCTTAACTGGAAAGGGCATACAGTAAGTGCTGGACCTCCCACCAATCTGATTTACTCCACAGTAATTAAAGACTAAAATGGAAAGCACTCAGAGAGCACGTCCCCACAAATGCTGCACAAATTTCTAACTTTGTTACTTAAATAAAAGATAAATATTTAGAGATGTGTAATAGGCTATTGCATCTGGATCTGAATTTTTATTGAAATACACAAGAGAGAGAATCATGGGAAACAATCATGTGGCAACCGTTTATCATGTCAGTGCATAAGTTTGCAAAGAGAAAAATCTAAAACTTACTTTACAAGTGAAACAGAATATACTTGGTTACAAGAGTGATTTAAATCAAATTCCTCAGATGTGATTAGACTGCTTAAAAGTGTTACTGTGGAAAGATATTGAGCTGCAGAGGACCGTTCACCTCCACACATACACCTGAGGAGGAGGAGGAGGAGGAGGAGGTGAATAAGGGTTCATGGTGCTCTGTTGTGTGCTGGTGTTATGTGCAATACATGAATGGCTGATGTACAATGCCATTCAGTATAGTATGTGTTTTTATGTCTTTTTTATGGTGCATGCTTTTCATTTCTTCTGGGGCAATACTTGTGCAGCTCGAGTCCAAGACAAATTTCCTATGGGGACAATAATATTAAATATTAAAGCATATCGTATCATATTGTACATCTCAACATAGCAAAAAAGTGGTTTGCATTGTTATATTAATGTTCTGAATGACGTATACAGCACCTTTAAATTAAAAAAAATAAACCTCAATCATATTCTCTGGAAATGTAAACAAGTTTTTGCCAATTGAAATCCAAACACACACCTCTTTCTAAGATACTGCTCTGCCAGCTACCCACTAGCTAACGGTATGGTTTTATATGACGGGTGGGGCTAATTAATCCAAATTACACTTGATTTATGTGTTCAAGAGCAACACGAGTCATCAAAGCATTCTTACATTTACAAGACGATGAAAAAGAAGGGTTTGTTATAAATGTACTAATACTGATTATTTTTACAACACGTAGCATATACCAAGAGATAAATGAACACTAAAAACAAAGACACAGTTAACGACTGACAGGTGAAACCAATGAACCACGATAATAAATCACACAGAATGAGAAAATAAGAAAAACACACAAAACATAACCAAAAGAAATTTTGGAGTTCCCTTTTTTTTCCAAGAGCACCTGATACATTTTTTGATTTGCACTCTACAGCACAGAGCAACCAGTTATCTGTTTTTCACACAAGATTAAAACTTGGGAAACACCATTTTCATATCACTGTGTATTTAAAAAAAAAAAAAATAATTCCTGCATCTGCCGCTGGATCAGGACCCTAACCATAAAAATAGTCACGTCTTGGTCAAAGGTCTCACAAAATAACATATAATATATCCAGGGTCAAACACATAACCTCCTTGGCAGACATAATCAAGACTCCCATTCAAAAACTGCTTCTATCATACATGCTTTGACGCATGTGCTATTTCTATTCTATGAGCTTTGAAAGGAAAACTAATTTCTGCACCATCAGGAGGGATGGCAGCAGGCCAGAGGATGTCCCCTCCCTGATTAGGTGATTGACTATATGTTCCAGTGTGGCTGAGCCAAACAAAAGAAATCGCCGAAATCACTGATATAACAATGGTATTTGACAGGTTGGGAATGGGCGGACCTTGACCATATTGTATCACTGAACCCTTTGGTGGAAACAATTTCCTATCCCTGAGGATAGAGAGCTAGGCTTGGGATCATGAGGTTGATTTTCTCAGCCAGCTGGAAAACTGTATAAAGAAACAGTAAATCTGTGACACTGTGTCTTTCAACAATGGTCACTAATATGCCCTTGAGCAAGGCGCTGCTTCTACGGGGCAGACCTCAGATGTGAATGTGTGTGTGTGCAGTGTGATGCTGATAAAGTGCACGTGGTTAGCTGAGCAGAGCCAAATTGGAAAGATCAACAGTAAGAAATAACAGTAGAATAAACGTATTCAAACCTCTAAAATTCAAATTACAAACAAATAAAGGCTCATTATGTGAACTAACCAGAGGAATGTTTCAAGGCATATCTCTGTCGCCTTATCTGAGCCTTGAGACAAAACATCACAGCACTGATCCTGCCCAAGTACTTCCTGTACTGTTGTTAACATCTGTAATCTCTTTCTCTCTGTGTTCCGATGGTAAAGACAAAGAGTTGCTTCCACATGTCTGTTTCAGCAAGTGAAAGCTACAAGGCACACAAAACAAAACAGATTAACACTCCACCACTGCTTCAGGAGGCTGTTCTCTCAAGAAGGACAGCTTCGCTTAAGCTTCATTCAAGTAATAATTCACAACATAAATAAATGTTTTACTGATCTCTGTTGCTGAGTGATACTACACAGTTAACTCTGATTCAACACAGTCAACTTAACACATCAAAAAACTGCAGTAAACTCCACATGCTCCATTAAGACACACTGGAAAACTCCTTCCAGGACTCAAACCAAGGTGAGGAACAGTTTTGTTTTACGCAAGGAAACAAAACGCCTGCTACCAGTGGGGAAGGTGAGGCTCATCTTGGGTTTTGGAGCTTAACAAGCCTAATTGCACATGTTGGCACTGTTGCCAAATTGTGATTCACTCTACAACCACTCCATAAAAGCTTGAACTTTTGCTAATCTAAACAACGCTGAGTGGGACTTTGCTGTGAAACAAATGATGCATTTAATGCAGCAGTGGTTTGTTTGGAATAAACAAAAGCAAACTGGTTGGTTAGCGAAGACAACTACCGCCAGGATGGAAGAAAAGAGCAGCAACAACAGAAAGTTAAACAGACTTCCCACTACTTCCCAGACAGACTGCCCTTTCTGATGGGGAACTGAACTAAACGTTAACTTAGTATTCTCTCTTCAAGGACAGGCTTAATTTTACGTCACCAAACACAGGAGTTGCTGGTCGTCAATCAGTTAGTTTATGAATGTAATGTGTGACTTTGGTGTTTTGAAAAATTAAT
Organism: Epinephelus cyanopodus; assembly: GCA_026686955.1. NCBI lineage: Eukaryota > Metazoa > Chordata > Actinopteri > Perciformes > Serranidae > Epinephelus > Epinephelus cyanopodus. The sequence goes on along the minus strand of CM048916.1, from coordinate 8,630,899 downwards.
TCGGATTCAGTTGTGGTCAAAGTTGTGTGAGAGTTTGTAAACGGATGTTTGGTGTTGTTAAACATGGACTGCTTTTACCTTATCTTACTATATAATGACGAAAACTCTGTGTGTGTGTGTCTGTTCCACGTTTTTTTCCTCACTGACTTGGTCAATCCATGTGAAATTTGGCACAGAGAGACGCTGTGCTGCTGCCAGAGGAGGCGCTGAATGAGTTCCCTCCGAGCTATAAGTCGCTAAAAGAGTCTGAGAAGTCCTGCGCTGTTCATAAAACATTCAGGACGCCACAGTTTATTCCACACTACTGAAGCTGCTCCTCTTTTAGGAACCACAGCAGAGCCTGTAATTTTTTCGCTTTCAGCAATGCTTGTAGATGTCGTGCAGAAGTGAGTGTGCCTTGCGAGAATCACGTGAATTTTTCATATCATATTAAAAATTAGACCGGCATTAGTTAGAGAGTTAGAGTCCTACAGTATTTTCCTCCTGTCTTTACACTCACAAATGAAAGATTGCTGTGTCATTCCAAGAATGATCATATTTGGACAGTGAAGTGATAAAGCACGTCTTTGCCCCACCCCTGTTATCAATGCTGAGGTTCTCTTGAGCAAGGCACTTAATCCCTTCTGCTCCAGTGAAGTTGCTCATTAGCAAATGGATCATAATGTGTTCTGAGTAACTTCCAAGTGTGAATGTGTGTTTTTGTATGGCAGAACATTCCTTAAAAACATCAGTCATGCTCAGTTAATCTACCTTGGTTTAAGTTTTTGAAAAGCTCATGTTAAAAAAACATCTTGATGTTTAGAGCCTTGACTACTGATGACGTCTCTCCAGTTACAGTTTCACTTTTTATTCTATTGCACTTATTAACACGCTTATTTAAACAGGCTCACACTGGTTACGGAATCTGAGACATTTTAGGATGCAGCACAATGATCAGTTATGTTATTACTAGTGAGATACAGCATCTTCAAAAGAAAATCTGAACCTGATAAACATTTCTAAAAATTGTTTGGATTTAAATTGTCTGTTTAGTGTGTCCCAAGCTTGACCGTCTCCCACTTCCAGCCAGCTGCAGCAGAAGGTTAACACCTCTTCCCTTTTCCTCTTCCTCCAATTCTATCACCTCTCCCTCCAATGTTTGCCAGTTGATTTATATGATAAGGTGATGATCAACGTAACTGTAATCGAAACAGCTGGGAAAGACCAACAAATAAAAAAAAACAACAAAAAAAAAACCTCTTATTTGGATTGACAAGGCCTGCCCAGCTGACAGCTGTTAGGGAACTATGACTGCCGAGTGTGAAAGCAGGCGCCGCTTGACTGTTTGACCAGTGGAACATCTGATTCAAACGTTCGTCCGTACCCAATTGTTCATCGTTTCAGTTGGGAGACTTTAATCTCCTCTGCGGAAATAATTGGGAGGCAGTGAGTTAATTGTGTTTTCCATTGATGAATCATCAGGAAGTGTTGGTGAACCCCGCTGACCACACACACACTCACTAAAATATGTGCACAAGCTCATGCTTGTGCTGTGAGCACAGCCTACATGTGAACAGACACACTTAAACATACATACACACACTTGTACATGCACACTTTTTCACATGTTCAACGCACTATAGCACAGACTAACATATGTTACACAGACCACACACACATACACACCGACAGAGACCACATATGCACATGTATGTACGCACAAACACACAGATACCCACTGTGGGTAAACTCTCTCTCCTCCTATCATCCTCTGTTGCTCTATTTCGCTGCTGTTTCAAAAGATTAAGAGGCCAATTAGTAAAGCTCTCACGGCAGTTATTACCACGCTGGGAACTGGAGAGAGAAGAAATCCCCCTCTCTCCTCGTCCAAAAGAAGGATTTCTCCCCCATTGTCGCTGGGTTGAGAGCGAAGGATGTGGGGTGTATTTGGAGGGCTGCTGATGTGGTAATTTTGGCTCGGAAACAATGCTATGCTGTCTAAAGAGGGGTAATGGAGGGAAGTAGCGGAGGTAGTGTTTGCCCTGTCTGTGTGTGTGTGTGTGTGTGTGTGTGTGTGTGTGTTCACATGTGATACACATGCTGCAGACACACACACACACACACACACACACACACACACACAGTGAGGTGACATCATGGCATCACTCTGAAGGCCACGCTAGCTTCCAGATGAAGGAGGAAGCATCGTATTAACTCCAAATCAGGACACAGACGCTTTGTGTGATTGTAATGAGCAGAGGACAGACAGAGTGGAACACAGAGCGAGACTGTTCCTGTGTTAGTGTGTTTAAGTTACTGTGAAGGTAAAACCCTCCCTAAACTTTTATATCCCTCTCTATATGTTCAATCTGTGATATTCAGGGCACTAATTTGTGATGATTTATTATTAGTGCTGTTCAAATTAACACGTATAACTTTGCCAATAATTAGAAATATTAAATGCATTAAAAATTAATGCAATTAACGCAGCTGTGTTTTGTGTACTTCCTGTGGCAGCTGACCTATATGTCAACTTCTGCTGTTAAACCACGGATTAATTGGATAAGGACAACGACGGAGTTTTAGGTGGAATGTTTCTCTTTAACAAGTTGCCCTACAGATTTAAAAAATAAAATAAAATAAAAAATAAAAATCTGTACAGTTTTGCAAAGTCAAATTTAATAACCACAAACGTAATTTGTCTTTGACCTATCGCTTTAAGCAAATACATACAGCCAGCAAAAGACTTTCACTAGATCACTGGACATCTGTGAGCAGTGACAACCCCTTGGGCGGACCCTGAGCCAACGCAGATTTGTCTTTGATCTATGGCTTTTGTTGGGGAGCTCCAAAAACTGCCAGCGAGTGGAAAATCAGGGCTAAAGATGTGTAGTGTGAACTAGGTAGAAACTAGGACTAGGAGTTGAAAGTTGTACTGCAGTTGTATTTATCAGATGGTCAAAAAACATCTCGTATTTCAACTTAACGTAAAAGACTGTAAGTTGTTTTTTACAGCTTGTTGCTGCTGCTGCCCCCTGAGATTTCACATTAATGATCAGACAGGGGAAATAGAGAAACTATCTTGAAGAAGCTTCTATTAACGCCTCCCTTGAAATGAGGCTGACTTCCCATAGGCGCCCTGTGGGCTCTGTTTGATGTGTCACAGAGGTACTGACAGCAGGACAGGAAGAGATAGGAGGTAAAACGTCAGCTCTGTTTGGTTCTGTCACCAGCCTTATCTCTGATCTCATCTCCGCTGCTCACCTGCTGCAGCTGTGGACACTGTAAATGTGTTAACAGATGTCAGAACAGTTTTAGCCACTTGTAAATTATGTTTTGTCAAAAAGAGACGACTACGAGTAACTACGACTTACTGCAAGCTGATAAAAGGTCATTTAGACTACAGCTTTGTTTACTGCATTATGTATTTCCAATACAAATATTGCATCATGTAGGTTTCTGCAGCAATTTAGTTTGCAAGTAGGCAAACCCCTTAGATTATAAGTAGATGAAACAACTGTGCAAAATTCAAAGTGAGCCACACTCCTCAATATTCAGTTACCACATTTTAAAGTTCTCATGCTGCTCTAGTGCAACCTGTGGGCCAAATGCCATCAAATTTTATTTGCTGACTATAATTTGAGGGCATTCTTTGTCTAAACTTAATTTCAAGTGAATAATGTGTGTACATTCAGGATGCAAAATATACTTTTTTGTCCACTGACCACACAGCTAATATGTATAAGTATGTTGCCATTGTTTTTTTGCTGGTGACCGAATCAAATCTAGCAGCCACTTGCATATTTCACCAGCATTTGGCTAGGCATGGTGCAAATTTTGTATCCTGTGTAAACACTACAATTTTTTTTTTATGCCAAAACAAGAATTTTGTAATCAGTTATGAGAAAACAGTATCTCATATCAAGGCAGACCCAAATATGTTGTGTATTAAATTTATTGAAGACTGGATGAAACTGGTTCATACGACGCATTCTCACTACAAACTCATCAAATACCAGCATTGTGTCAGTGATTTCAGCGTCAGAGACAGGCGTAGAGAGGCACTTCCACGGCAGTATGATATGCACTGGTTAACTACCTTAATATAAATACGACAAGTGGCAGAAGAGATAGATGGGTCAAACAAACTCTGGACTTTCACCTGAGAGCCTGCTGTTTGATTTCCGTGTGAATTTTAAGCCAAACCATGATGGGGTTTTTTCTAAACCTAATCACATGTTTTTGTTGACTAAAACTTAAGGAAATAAACCACCATTTTACCAACATTGTAAGTTTATTTTGAAAAAGATTTTATGTATGTAACGACCAGAAACTGTACATTTCCTGTGAAAAGGGAAGTGTATTTTGAAAAGACACATGTAACATGTAACAAACATAAATTGACATGCCATCCCTGAACATCCAAAACTGACACCGGTATTTTGGCGTGTATGTCCAGTATTTGACGAGTTGGGATGAGAGTGTGTTGGGTTCGCAAAGACTGCTGCAAATGGGTGTAGCCTATATGGACGGATTTGTGCTGGACAAAGTAATCAAAGGGAAACAAACGGATATCTGCTGTTTAGGAGTTATGGGTGGAACTGTAAAATCCTTTATAAATGGCCACATGATGGTGCTACCTGCACCAAAATCTAAACTTTTTTTCTGCGATAAATTCTAACAACAAGATCCATTTACTGTAGCTTTACTGTATGAATTTCACACATTCCCAGTTCGACTGGCTGAAGGCAACCATGGTATATTGTCAAAAGGTCCAGGAATAGCTGACCTTGCTTTAAAAATATTCATCTCAGATTTGTGTCCCCACTGGCAAGAATTAATGTCTGAGCTTATGAACTTAGCACCTAATACATGTGACTGACATATAATAGTTTTTAAGGTATCCTACAAGCTAACAGAAACAAACACACACACACTGGATCAAAAACATCCACTCCTTGATGATAGTAATCACATGTTGGGTAACTAGACTCCAACTAAGGATGGTGACAATATACGATTTTATAAACATAAAAAAGCAATAAAAAAAGACTCACAATAAGTTGTTTGTGGTGAATTTCCATTCCATTGTGAACACCATGTCCAGCAGCTCCCAAGGAGACTGCAGGGCAACCAACAATAAGAGAAAAAGTGCATGTGGCACCAACCTAAAAAAAAAAAAAAAAAAAAAAGATCATGATCAGTCTTTGCCATATTTCATATAAAAGCTGAAAAGCCTCCCTGTTCTATGTGTGACGCAATAAAAACATTAGTTTCTTAACATAACGTAAGATAAAGTGATTCCACTATGTTTTAGTGCCACTTTAAGAGTTTTAGGCATATTCTGATGATTATCTGGATAATATCATGAATCGCAGTTATTACAGCCAGGATAATCCCAACATGAAATTTTCATATCTTCCCATGCCTAACTCCACCACAGAGACAAAGCCATGTCTCATTTGCTTCAGCAGGAAAACAGACATTAAGTAAAATGGCCTGTCAGCAGTGAGAGCCAGCTTATTGAACAGGTATGTCTATATGCAGTCTACAAGATGGATTTTTAATAAAGCATAGAGCTCACAGGTATTTCACATTTTACACTGGAATGTGGTGCCTGAGACAGTATTACTTTGACAGCATTTTTGGCAAAGAGAACAAAACTGATGCATACTTGTGTGTGTTTTTGTGTCAATTATACAGTGTTGTTACTACCTGCTTGCCAACTCATCAGCAGGTGATGGCGGGAAGACAGGAGATTCTCACTTGTGTTGAGACATGAAGTAGCCTGGCTCCTCTCTCGTTTTCATCAGCCCCCATTATCGTCCTCTATATCTCTGCGGAGAAGCCATTAAAAGTCCTGGATAAGACTGAGACAAGTGCTCAACAAGCCTGAGCTGGAGGGGCTGAACATGAGTGGGTGGAGGATGAACCGCAGAGGGAAAACTTGTAAAAGCTGATGAGGCTTTGCCCTGGTATTAAGAGGCACTACTTGCTGGTTTGTCTTATTAATCTGTCTGGCAGTGTTTGAGCCGAGCTGCTTCGAGAGTTGTCTCTGTTAAAAGCTTGATGAGATTTTAATGATCCTACATTTAATTAGAACTAAGTGAAAACAGATTTTTTTTAAATTAACTGGAATTGTGAGTAACCCATAAATGCAGATAGGTCATTTTGCTTTTATTTTTCTTCACATGAACAAGTAAACCTGAGTCTTAAAGGAACACTTCACCCCCAAAATGATCATTTGTATATCAATTGACCTTTTGCTAAGCCCCGCTCCTTTGTGATGGCCTGTCAAGCTGTCAGAGTAAGCATGGAGCCCACACTGTAACTAACTGCACTCCCTGAAGAAATATTATCATGTTATTGGAAAATGAAAGATTCCAGAGAGAAGCAGACAGAGGAGTCTGCAGTCTGTGTTTGAAGGATATATCCAGGATGTCAAACTGACTCAGTAGCAACAACAGGTTAAAAAGACAAAGATAGTTAGAAGCTAAAGCCGAACTATAGGCTACAGATCACAGTGTAAAAGTGAACCACCACATCACTGCTGATCAACACACAAGACAATGAATATAAAGGGAAACTTTGCTGATATTGAACCAGCTGTGTGGCATCACAGTGTGTGCAGATGAACAGTGTTTGGCTTCACCACCATGCCGCTGCCAGCATCTGAGCCTTTGCTGCTAGACGGGCAGGGATCTCTGGGGGAAGTCAAACAACGTTCATCTGCGCACAATTTGATAACACACAGCTGGTTGAATATCAGCAAAGTTTCCCGCTTCCCTTCACTGGTTCCTGTACAGCAGGGTCGCTCTTTGTTTCACTGTTATAATCATTAAAAAGCAAAAGCAGCATGTGTATACATTCAGTAGGCTATATCTTCAGTAGCTAGCTAGCTAACCCTACAACTTTTCAGGGTTTGATTTTGGTTTTGGAACAGGGAAGAAATCTTTTTCCAACCTCTCCAAGTAACGAGTATCATTAATACGACGTGCGCCAAGCACAATATTTAGCTCCAAATCCACAAAACCAGCCTGAAACTGAAGGAAATCTGAAATGATTGCATTAGCGTGAATGGAGCACAGCTGTGTGGTCTGAGTCATCCAGATGCTATGTTATGATTGGACAGTCTGCGTCCGGGGCGGGACTTAGCAGGGTCACAATGTTTCTCACAATATGCCACACACAAAACTTGTGCAGTGTGATCCGAGTCTTCTTTATCCAGTCATATGCTTAGTACTTCCCAAATAGATGGCCGAACTGATGATCTGAACTAAAAGTGAAATGCTGTTTTCAAAGCCAAACTCCTTTGAAAAGACATTAATTTTACCTCACTGAACACGTGATCTGCTGGTCCACCGCTGCCTAGATCAGTAGTTTGTTTGTGATATTGTCTGACTTTAGTGAATATGAACTCTCCATTTAAAACACATGTCACACAATAACACAAACAAACTTAATGATCAAGGCAGTGGTAGACCAGCAGCTCCTGTGTTCAGCAAGTTAAAATTACTGTTTTTATCAATGAAATCTGGCTTTAAAGAAAGCATTAAAGTTCATCAAGAATTTCTCAGTTTTGGGATTTTTCATTTGTCAGACGCATGCGAGAAAAGACAAAGTTGACTTCAGAAAATTCAAAAAACACGGGGTGAGTTATTGATATGCAAATGGTTTTATCTGTTCTAGTCAATATTTTCATAGTAGCAATAGATGAAATGTTTAATGTGAAAGGATTCATTGTTGATTGAACGACCCTGCAGTGCAGAGCATTAAGCGTCTTTTGATTCACTGTTTTCATTAATTTTCCTTTTCAGTCACAGCAAGCAGCTGTTTCTTATCAGAAAAGCTCTACAGACCAAATGTAAACTACTTGCCCAGCAACACATGGGAGACAAAGTCAGCGACAACCTGGTGAACATAGTGGAGCATGTAGCAGCCAGAGGGCCAGGTATTTCCCTCTAGAGTTGTTGGAGAGCAAAACTAAACTGAAAGAAGAGTTGATATAGTTCTTTAAATTTTGAGGAGGCTCAGCTCCACATGAATGTCAATGTTGCTACGTGTCTGCTCAATGTGTAAATAAGCCACTGTGTGCTAACAAGGTCGTCATATCACACCTATAAGGCGATAAGGTATTGTACTTACAGCTTGTTGCACTTCTCCCAAGTTGCCAAAAATCTATCATACAGGTTTAACAAATCTCAGCTTCTTGTCTATGGTATTTGCATATCATCTTGGTAACAACACAGGAAGCTTTCAAAACGTAACACAACATAATCACACAATAAGTGTGTCAACAGGGCTCTTTCTGAAGAGGCTTCTGAGAATTTATAAGGCGAGATTATCTAACTTCAGTTTATCTCAAGGAGTTATCATTTGGCCTCTCGATTATTAAAGTTCACCTGAAATACTGATTAAATGTGGTCCTGATAAATTGTATTAAACAAATACAGGTGTGCTATTGTGTTTTCATGTTCCTTTTCAATGTGATCACCTGCTGGTAGCCTCATGGCTGTGAGGTCAGTATGGCCAGTAATATCTGGGTTAATGTTACTAATTATGTATTTGAGAAAATAAAAACGCTGCTGTCATAGTTTCATACTAGTAAAAGAAATTTTGATGATTGAACATTCTGACTTGACACTTTGTTTTAATTATGCTGACACAGGTATCTTTTACGAATCCTTGACAATGTCATGATCCATTTTAATAGTGATCTCAAAAATAACAGCCGAAAATGCTTCTTCAGTCCTCACCTATTTGCAACTATAATCAAATTTGTGACCCAATTTTTCACCACCAGTCAGGTATGCAAAGTTAATAAAGGGAACACATTTTAATATACGTAATTCCCATTAGGCTTTTTCCCAGAGAGCAGCGATGTGCTTCTGCCAAAAAAGGAACCATTAAAGTGGAAATAGACACGTTTCTATGCCTTAACTTATCATTATGACATAAATGTTACTGTAATTTTACAATGCAATGGCTATAGAATAACGACACCACTGGTATTTAGACTGTTCCCTTTAAGCCTCCCTTTCACTATACAATTCTGTTTTGTGGCCACTGTAGCATGCCTACGCACCGGAAAAGTTACAGTTTTGCTACCTCACCACTAGATGCCACTAAATCCTACACACTGGACCTTTAAAGAACAATTTAATTCTGGAAAGATGGTATTTTCATAAAACTGGGCTGTCTATGCAGCAGAAAGACAAATACTTTTGAAATTGGTGATATATGACCATAGAAAACAGAGAAAAAAAGGGCCGTGGCATTCACTTTTGCACAAGAGGTAGAAAATCTACAAATACCAGAATGCACTCTGCCACACTGGACCAATTAACACTCCCGCTGATGGGTGACATAATGCAAGCTTATCCTTTTTGACACAGGAAACAATATGGCAGCAAGCTAGTAACAATCAATCCTGAATTACAGTCAAATGGTAAGCTAAAATATGTTTTTAATATCATTTTAGGTGAGATTAGGCAACGCAGTAACAGCATCTTGGTTCATATTTTATCACAACTGCATAGTTTTATTTTTTTATCTCAGTTTCTTTAGCTATCATGTTTACAACACCGGAACCAGCACGTGCACAAATTGTTGAATTACAGCCAAACAGTGCACTGAATTTGTTTTGAAGACATTTTAGTTGAGAAACAAGCAATGCATTAACAGAATATTGGTTTCTATGCGAACAGCACTGCCTAGTTTGTTATTTTTCCTGCATGTCTGCTTCTATACACTTTGTGTCCATGGTCTCAGGCATATGAAAATGCAGAAGTATTATATATACTTCGAGCAACAGCCTGGAGCTGAAAGGTGAGCAGGGAGATCTGGGCGCTGGTAAGATGAAGGGAATAAGTTCATTAGCAATACTACCAACACTGTTATGATACAAAACTGATTGAAAACTGGTAAAGTATGCCTTTAATGATGTGATGGTAGTAAGATGAAGACGATTAATATGCTTGTCTTTAACACACATATACTTAAACTGTGTTGTCTTCACTATGATGAACCTGTCAGTTAGAAGTTGTTATAAAAGGTTCAATACAAAGCTCTTAATATAATTCCGGCCTTTTACAAAATATTTATACAGGAGTATAAAACAGCAGGCATTAACACACAAGCAGGCATTAACACACTACTTCATTTTCATAGTCTACCTTGCTCTTACCGCACTTCACACAGACACACACACACACACACACAAACACCATGACCTTGCCTCAGTAACAGGAGCTTCCTGTTTGTTATGTCGGGGCACTGAGCAGGTCTATGCAGCAACCATGGTCGGCTGTTAACTATTAATAAACACCCAAATACATGCAGAATCTCTCACAATCACACACACACACACACACACACACACAATTACACTGCACCTGCATCTCTTGCCTGCTGAGATCATGAGATGACATGATAGCGCCCTCTGGAGGAGAGACTCCCAACTGCTGAAATGGAGACTGAGGAGTCAGGTGCTCCTTTCTGTCAGCTTTTTCTGTATGTCTGTTCTGTCTGTTTAAGCTCTGGATGTGCTCAAGAAAAAACAGTTGTGAACTGTCATTTTGCCCGTGATGACATTTTGATGAGTGTCAACCAATCAGGCTTGTTTAAAATTTGGGTTGTCAGGTGAGGAAGTGATATTATACAGTGATAAAAGGGGAAGGAAGCTGAGTTTCAAAGCTGCATGCTGAGGCAAACTCTCACACATTAACAGTACAGTCTGTACTCTCCTATCGTCACACAGTAAAAGTCACCTGCTCGTGGATTTGACCACTTTTTCGTTATTATTTTTTGGATGAGCTTGTTTGAATAGTTTAAAAGTCAATTTTCTGATTAGAAGCTGAAGGACTACAACAGCCATGTTTTTGGCAGAAGCTGGATGTGTCTTTATGGGTTTCATCCTGTACATCTCAGGTATGAATAACTGTTTGTGCTTTCATACATAAAGATAATTAAGTGTACATAGTACATGTGAGAAAGATAACTTTAAACTGAAAGAAAAATGAACATAAAATATCAATTTATATAATCAATTATACTTTGGTATAAATCTGTCCTGATGTTTGCTTCTGTTAAAGGTATTCAGGGACGAGAAAACAGCACCTGTGCCTTAAAAGGTACATCAGTGGCTCTGCCCTGCTCAGCTGAACGTGGCACTTCAATCAACAAATGGTACACTGTACACTGGGATGGCTCCAAGTATGTACAGAATGAACTCTCTGCAGATGGAAATCGTTTAACGTACAACATGTCTGAAGAGCCAACTCTGATGATCAATGATCTGAGTGAAGGTGATGAAAACAAATACTGCTGCAGAGAGAATGCAGACAACGCACAACGCTGCAGGTCCATTAGCATCGAACTTCATGTTGCAGGTAAAGTGGCTGCAAGTATTTTAGTACTTAAATTCTAACATCAGTATATAAAGTCTTGTCTCATACATCATCATCTCAGACCTGCAGGTGAAGGTGATTCCCACCACAGAGGGACAGACAGTAACACTGATATGTAACACCAGCTGTCCCCTGACTGAAAACCCTGCAGCCTACATCTGGTACAAGAACAGAGAGTTTCTCTATGAGGACTGGTCTCCCTGGTACCAAGAGCTGGTCAGCAGTGAGGAAGCAGTCACATACTCCTGTGCTATCAAAGGCTATGAGCATCTCAGAGCTCCTGAAGTCTCAGTGGTGAGTGACAACATTTAGCTCCTCATCATGTTACTCGATCTGTTCATACATTCAAGAAGAATATATTATTCAGGCACTGGAACCTAAATTATGAAGCTTTTGGAGAGCTGTGTTCACCATTAAAAATAATGTATCACATTCCTTTTGTCCAGATTCTGTCACATCGACCTGCTTTAGTGTGACCTATGCTAAAGGGACAATGTGTTCTCATGAGCAGTCACCAGAGGATGAGCCCTGCTCCATCACATATCCCAGAGGTGAAGTTTACCAAACCTTGACAAATAAAAACACTAACACTCCTCACACCTCTAATGCAAGAGTTCATATTCAACAATTCATGTCACTTATTCACTTATATATTTGACATGCACAGGTGAGCTAATGAAAAAGGTATCTGTCATCTCCCAACAGAGATTCATATTCAAAGGACTCCTGCAGATGAACCAGGCCATGTCACACTGACCTGTAGCACCAGCTGTCCTCTGGTTAACTCCCAAACTGCCTATAGGTGGTACCGAGGTGCATACCCATTCAGACACATTAAGAGTCAACATTTTTCAGTTCCTCCTTCCTCTGGTACAAAATTTTCCTGTGCTGTAAAAGGCCTCGAGGATCTGCGCTCTGCCGAAGTCTGTGAGTACCAACCATTTTATGGTGCATTATAATATGAGATTGGGACAAAAAAGTAAGATAATCTGAAAAAATGTTAAACCATCAGAGGAGGTGGACAACACCTTCCAATATAATGTGGTAGCTAATAACAGAATGATAATAATAAAAAGTATAGTTAATAGTTTTGGTTTAATCACAATCTGTGCTGTGCAATACAGAACAGTGACATTATACTTAAGAAAATGTATTTAAAGGAACAGTGTGTATGATTTAGGAGGATTTAGTGGCATCTACTGGTGAGGATTGCAGATTGCAACCAAGCAGCAACCTCCAAGGCTGAAAAAGGTGCCACAAACTGCAGTTCAATGAATGGCCACTTGAGGCTGGCTCCAAAACAGAAAAAATCCCCATAGACGCCCGTGAAATGGCCAACTTTACAGCAGAAATAAACATGTTCACAGCCTGGTGCAAAAAAAACCCATTTAGGTCTCTGTAGCTTATTTCAACATTCATGACAACTGTACAGAGAGTAATTTTTTGACTCACCCGTTTCATTTCCCAGTTTCAAGACCCAAAGTTATGCATAATTAAGGGTGTGGCTGCATGACTGACAGGCTGTCTACAAGGCGTTTCTGAACTCTGTGTAAGTCAAATCCACCCCTCGCTTCTCCACAGCTCCACCCTCTCGTCAATATATGGTCACTGCTGGCTCCAAAAAACAAACAAACACAAAATGACTTGAAGCTTCAAAACAGCAGTCCACAGGGTTCCTTAGGATTCCTTCAATGTTCATTGTTCAGGAGGTTATTTTCAGGAGCTGAATTATCCGCAGAGATCTCTTCGTCTCCCAAACAAACAGACCAGGTGATTTAAACCAGCAAAAACACTGAATGAAGCACTTTCACTTTTAAAAATAAGTGTTTTTTTTCTGACACTTTCTTTACAGAGGAGCTGCTAACTACAGTAACCAATGCGAAATACGAAAATGCGAATGGCCCTATCTAGAGTTAGTATTTGGTTTGTCTGCTCTGGGCTACTGTAGAAACATAGTGGCGCAACATGGCCATATCTGTGGATGAGGATCTGCTGCCTGATATAAATGACTCATTCTTGGGTTAAGAAGACAAACTTATTTTCCAGTGATTATACACCAAAGAAACATACTAATTTTATTATATTCCATTTCTGTTTATATATCCCTCTAAACCCTACACACTGGACTTTTAAGAATTTAATTTTGTGAATGAATAGTTTAACTCACAAAAAATTGTCTAAAAAAAACAACAAAACAATATCAAAGCTTAAATATCAGTGCATCTTATAAAATGTTCCATGGCCATATACTTATACAGACACCTTTGATGCCTTTGACAAGTTCTTCATGATCTTATTTCAGGTCTTGATTATAAGAACTGCTGGAGTGTGAGTTATGTCAGCAGGAGAATCTGCGCTCTGGAACATTCTTCAGTGAACATTACAAGTAAATATTCTCATCCCAAAAACCAGAAGCCGAAGTCCAAATTATGGTTTAGAATAAAGAGAAGTAGTGAGGAGGATGATGAAGAGCTGATTGAGGCTGCAGGCCGTGTGTGGTATCATGACAACAAAAGGAACCTCCACACCCTGAGAATCAAAGACCTACATGAGAATGACTCCGCAGAATACAGATTCAGACTACAGCAAGGTGACAAAAGATGGAAACAAAATGACTTCCCTGGAGTAACTGTGATTGTCACAGGTAACTCTTATCATGTGTTTTTTAACAAAAATGTGTTTATCCCTCACAGCTCCTCACTAGCAGCACTCAGCAGACTTAAGTCAAGAGAACTAACACTCAATCAAAAATACAGATTTCATGATTTTCATGCTCGCTCATGTTCAGTGTGGAAGCTGTGGAAGTTACTGTGTGGTGTCATTTTTGTACTTTCCACTACAGTCTTAAAATGCTTCATCCCTGCATTTTAGGACTGCATGGGTGTTTTAGCATTTACTGGAAAACAACCTACAGTATTTCATCATTTATGAATGAGGATTTGTTAAATGACAGTATCTCTATTTTACAGTTAGTGACCAATGTAACTCTTCCAGGTCTGAAAGTGAAGTTTACTCCTTCTGCAGTGGTGACAGAGGGCCAGAGAGTCACACTGACCTGCAGTACCAGCTGTCCTCTCACTGACAACACAAACTACGTTTGGTTCCTCAACAGTCGACCTCTGACCCTGACAGAGACCCAAACCAAACACCTGGTGCTCGACCCAGCCAGCAGTCAGCATGCAGGAAACTACTCCTGTGGTATCAAAACCCAGAGAGACATCACATCCCCTGCAGAGACTCTCACTGTCCAGAGTAAAGCAGGAAAATGGACACCAGCAGCAGCTGCAGGAGTCTGTGCTGCCCTCCTGCTTTTAATACCCCTCACTGTCTTCTTGTGGATAAGGTGAGCGACACTGTGCCTTGTTTTAGAGCAAGAGCGTTCAATCTCCCATCTGAAAAAACTCATCATTTATATCCTCATTTGTTTAACTAACTAGAAGAAAGAAGACTTCTTGTCGATCTCCTCAAACTGAAACATCAGACAACATGGAGCAGGTAAATATCAGAATTCATCTTCATTAGAAAAACATGCATAAAAGGCACAAAAACATTTCAATGCAACATAATCTGATGGAATTTGTCTTGTTTCCTCATTAGATAAACTCCGGTTCCCTGTATGACGAAATCTCTGCTCAACCAACAGAGCAGGATGATCTTCACTATAGCAGAGCCCACTTCTCCAGGAACCAGACGGATCCTCTCTACTCCACAGTCCAGCGACATCCGCCCCGACAACAGGAGCATGTGCACTATGCTGTTGTCAAATTTAGACAAAGCAGGATCCCTGCATGAACGTTTATTATCATTACAAAGGCTTCAGACTTTGTTACCTTGCTCTCACAGACAAGTAGCAGTTAAACAAGTCTTAACAAACACTCAAAAACAAACTTGCAACTGTTACAAGTTCCAACCATCACCTCCCATTATCTACAGAATTTTCTCTGTCTAATAAGCTGAGCGCAGGGGGATCAACTAAGCTGTAGATAGGAGATCTCTGGTCTTCACACACATTTCCTATGAACGACATCACATCATCACAGACTGGAAAAAAAAAAAAACGAGCACACAACCCACAGGTGTGTTGAGAACATGTGGTCACATGTAGCTATCTCCCACTGAGAGTAAGACACTAAGTAGTGTCGGAGATAACGTAATGCTTGTATTCAGCAGTGTGGGTCGTCTACCCTTTAATTTCATATCACACATATACACAGGTGACACTGTATAGAATACGCAAATAAATTGTTGCTTATGGACATGTTCTGTAGTGTACTAAAAGAGTGTGGTGGTGAGTCTGCAGCTTTCCTCTTAATGTGTTTAACTCAAAAACCACAAAACAGCCAGATAACACTATCCTCTGATCACCTCTCTTCCTGCAGCTCAACAGATGCACTTAACTTCTGCATGTTGCATAAAGAGCTAACACATTAATTAAAAATTTTTAAAAAGAAATAACTATAAGAAGAGACAGAGTCAAGAGATGATATTGTGTTAAATAAAAAAAAAAAATCCAGATTCAATTATGATACCATGTAAAAACTGTGGAACATGACGTCTTCATCTGTGGTTTCCTTTTACTGAGAAAAAAAAATCACCTTAACTTGAAGGAAGGGAAGTTTTGAAGTCAGAGCTACGTGCAATCAGTCACCCTCATACTGACCAACAGTCCTCTCCAGCGTTTAGGTTGTACGCAAACTGCTGTAGATTTTATTCACTTTGTTGCATTTTTGATTTCTTCAGGACGAGTTTTCATGATTGTAGCATTTTTGATTTAATGACCTTTCCACTGAAGAACTGAAGGACTACAACGGTCATGTTGTCGGCAGAAGCTGGATGTGTGTTTGTGGGATTTATCCTGTATATCTCAGGTATGAATGCTCGTTTATCTTTAAAATGATAATTAAATATTTAAGAAATGTTTGACTGAGGTCATGAGTCAAATTGGAAGAAATGGTTCATTCACTGCTGAAAAAAAAAAAAAAAATCTGAAATGAAGACTGATTAACAGAAAATCAGCTCTTCAAATGTTCTCAATCTGTGTTTTTCTTAAAGGGGTTCAGGGACAAGAAAACAGCATCTGTGCCTTAAAAGGTTCATCAGTGGATCTAAACTGCACAGCTAAACATGGCACTTCAAGCAACAAATGGTACACTGTGAGCCAAGTTGGCTCCACGTATGCTCAGAAAGAGTTTTGTGCAGATGGAAATAGTGTATTGTACAACATGTCGGAAAAAAGACCAACTTTAAAATTAAATGATCTGAGAGAGAGTGACGCAAAAAAATACTGCTGCAGAGAGACGGCTGACAACCCAGAACTCTGCTGGCGCAACAAAACTGAGCTCCGTGTTGCAGGTACAGTTGCCGCCACTTATTTATCACTTTAAGACAAGCATCAGTATATAAATCTTTTCTGTTGTTTTTTTTTTTACATTATTATCTCAGACCTGCAGGTGAAGGTGATTCCCACCACAGAGGGACAGACAGTAACACTGATATGTAGCACCAGCTGTCCTCTGACTGAAAACCCTGCAGCCTACATCTGGTACAAGAACAACAAGTTCCTCTATCAGGACTGGTCTCCCTGGTACCACCAGCTGGTCAGCAGTGAGGCAGCAGTCACATACTCCTGTGCTATCAAAGGCTACGAGCGTCTCAGAGCTCCTGAAGTCTCAGTGGGTGAGTGACAACGATAAGCATCTCATCATGTTACGCAACATGTTGTTAAACATGTCACAATTTCAACTGATTCAGGGCAGAACTTATGACAGACTATAACCCATGAAAATACTGAATCTCATTTATTTCTGTCCAGACTCTGTCACATCGACCTGCTTTACTGTGACCTATGCTGAAGGGACAATGTGTCCTGATAGGCAGAAACCCTGCACCATCACATATCCCAGAGGTCAAGTTTCCACAAACATTTACAAACCTCTCACTCTCAGACCCTTATTCATTTTTCACAGTTGAGATGTATTTTAGAATTGGTCATTTATTTTGTGTTGACACTGCCATATCTCTGTTTTGTTTTCTAATTTTTACTTATTTAACTACAAAGTCTCCACATTCTGTTTTACTGCACAAATAACACTTTGAGAGTTTATATTTATATGTAGTTTGTATTGTTGTTGTTGTTGTTGTGGTTGTTGATGCTGTTGTTTCTGTTGTCATTATCAAGTGCCAGTCACATTACATCACAGCCCTTCACTGTAGCACTTTAACTCACAGAACTTTAATATGTTATTTTATCCATCAGGCAGAGTACAGGTTTGTTTATGGTATTTATTGTTATTTGTCTGTCCTGTATCCTTTTTTGGTTTATGCTGCTGGGACAAATGAATTTCCCCCTGGCATAAATAAAGTCTACCTTACCTTACCTTAACATTTGACGTAATTTATATAATCACTAATTTATGTAATTCAACATGGTACAAATTGAACTTTATCACCTTCCAACAGAAGTAAAAGTTCAAAGGAATTCTACATCTGCAACCTGTACCACCAGCTGTCCTGAGACCAACTCTAAACCTGCCTATAGGTTGAACCAGATGAGACAATCACACTCTGAGAGTCAACAGCAGAGAGAGTCCAGCTCTGCTCAAAGCTTCTCCTGTGCTGTAAAAGACCTCGAGGATCTGCTGTCTGCTGAATTCTGTGAGTACGAGCCTTTGGACATGTTGTGAGGTCTGTTTGAACTGTGTTTGTTTTGAAAACAGTGCATTGATGTCACAAATCTCAAAAACTAGGAGAAATATGATGATCTGAATGATGTTGCAGCATTATAGGGGTGGATAAAACAAAGACTTTTAATGTTCAGTCTAATGCAGTAACACTGAAGTAGTTCCGTGTATCATCTTTCATTAAATTATTCAATTCAGTCAAGAAAATAGAGAATTAAAACTAGAATTACTGCCCTGCAGTAGTACTGTACTGTATATCTCCACGCACCAGTCAAGTTTCTCTTACAGTTTATGTCAACATCTGAAAACATGGAAGCTTTACACACATTGTCTCGACATCACAGAAGACAATGAGCACAGTTTAAAGGTGGGAAACCAAGATTATTGTCACCAGCTCAGATTCTGACCAAATGCTTCCCCTTCTGTTCCCTGAGATTTGACAGTATTGGCCAGACAAGTGTTTATTATGATGTCATAGTGAAGGTGACCTTTGACCATTTCCAAATAAAATGCCAAATTTGAGTTAATTCCCTCAAGGCGCTCTATAGATATCACGTTTTTGAGAATGAGACAGACACAGTCACAGTGAACTTGACCTTTGACCATCAAAATTAATCAGTTCATCTCTGAGACCAAGTGGACATTTGTGCCAAATCTGAGGAAATTCACAAGGACATAAAGCCTCCAGTCACGGCTATTGCCAGGTTCGTGGGTATCGAAAAGGAAAATTAGGTTTTCTCTTTTCTTGTGTGTCAAATCACCAATGAAATTGCACTGATAAAATGTGGCCACTAGATGTCCTTGTTGACTGAGAGCATGTCAAATCAGTCAGCAGTCAGTCGGAGGACAGGAGCAGTGACTCATAATAAAGCTATGAGCGACAAATAATTGCCTTAAAACATTTATCTTTGACCACTAAACAGAAAAACAGAAATAAGAATTTTTTTGTTCTGATTTCCTTGTTGATAAGATTGTCAACCTCAAGATGAAAACAGGAAAACCCACAATAAATTTCTGTTTTTAATGAGTAATAATATTTGTCCCTAAACATGTATTTTAAAATACAACTTTTTCATCTATATTTCAGGTACTGAGGATAAGAACTGCTTGAGTGTGAATTACGTCAGAAGGAGAATCTGTGCTCTGCCAGGCTCTTCAGTGAACATTACAAGTGAATATTCTTATCCTAAGAGCTACCAGTATACCAAGTCAAAATCATGGTTTAAAATAAATACAAATGGGAAGGAAAAACCTGTAGAGCTCACCGAGGCTACACGTCATGTGAAGTTTTATGACAACATGAAGAATCAGCACATCATGAGAATCAATAACCTGGAAAAGGATGACTCAGCAGAATACACATTCAGACTCAAACGACCTAATGGAGGATGGAAAGAGTCTAACTTTTCTAGAGTAACGCTGGTTGTCACAGGTAATTCTGGATTCTTTTCTTGTTGGGATGTGCACATCAACAGCTGATTGTCTTTGAAACCCAAAGTCTTAATTTCAGCTTTGCTCACAATTGCTGCACTTTTCAGTAGCAGATTTCCAGCACTTTAAGGCTGGTTGATGTTTCACGGACCAAAGTGCAGGAGGCCCAAAGCTGCTCTCTATGTAGCATTACATTGTTTTTACTTTTGACTTCCACTTAAATGATCTTTGCGTCAGTAATGTAGCTTTAGTTGTCTAAATTTAAGTAACATTAATTACCTTTCAAAACAGGCAGAACAGAAAACATACGAGTTACTTTATTGTTTATGTTTTCATGTTAAATCCTCTTCCAGGCCTGAGAGTGAGGGTGCATCCTGCAGAGGTGACAGAGGGCCAAAATGTCACTCTGAGCTGCATTACCAGCTGTCCTCTGCCTGACAACACAACCTACATCTGGTACCTGAAAAGTCGACCCCTGACCAAGCCAACAAAGCACAACAAAACACTGATACTCCATTCAGTCAGCAGTCAGCATGCAGGAAGCTACACCTGTGCTGTCGAAGGCATTAAATCTGGTGAAAAAACTCTGACTGTCCAAAATGTTAAACAGAAACAGAGATGGCCAGTAGCAGCAGTAGCAGGAGTCTGTATTTTTCTCCTGGTAACCATACTTCTCATTGTCTTCTTTTGGATTAGGTGAGTAACACTGTGCTGCACTGTCCATCAGTTACAATCAACTGTTAATATCAAATCACTTGTTCATGTACATTTATTAATTTCAATAACCAGAGAGAAGAGGACTTCAGGTCAGTCTCCAGAAACTGAAACAATGGACAACACAGAGCAGGTAAAGATCGGACATTTCAACAACGTTCTTGTACAATATTTTAGTCTTACTCGTAGGATTTAAAACTCTTGGTTGCAAAGGAGCCCAAAAATCCCACGCACTGTTGGTCATTACTGTTATTAGAGTGGACACAGTACAGGAAGTACAATTAATTTAATTTTTGGCTTCTTCTCAAAGACTAAAATTTAGAAATTTGCTGTACTGGAAAACTTTATCCTCATCTATCCTGCTTCCCTTCAGATAAACTCATTCTTCAAATGGCACAAAACATCAATTTACTGACACAGGTGTGCATTGTAAAAGGTCCTCTACTGTAGTCCACATTATACAGCAACATTAGTTTTCCAATGCACCTATGAGCTGTATGAAAAGTATTAGATATGCACATGATAAGGATTACTTTGATTTAAAGGTCCAGCATGTAAAATTTAAGGGGAATTAGTGGCATCTAGCGTTGAGGATTATGGATTTCATCCAGCTGAAACCCTTCCTGGTTAGAATTCCTTCAGTGGCCATTGTTGAGGAGGTTTTTACCAGGAGCCAAATTGTCCACAGCGGTCTCCTTCTGTCCAAAACAAATAGACCAGTAAAAGCACTGAATAAAGCAGTTTCACATTTGTAAAGTCAGCGGTTTTCCAATGCTCTCATCACAGAGGGGCAACTAACTATTATGGCTGATGCAAAAATGCATATGGCCCCGTCTAATGCCAGTGTTTGGTTTGATGGTTCTGGGCTACTGTAGAAACATGGCAGTGCAAAATGGCAGTCTCCATAGACGAGGACCCATTACACATGTAGATTTATATGGTTCATTCTAAGGTAACTAAGGTGCTTATACACCAAAGAAAACGTACATATTATATAACAGAATATATTACATTTCTTTTCTATCAATAAATATGCCTAAATACGACACACTGAACCTTTAATAAATGTCTGTAATAGCTGCAAAAAATAATTCAATTATTTATCAATTTACACATTTTGGTCAAATCATAATTCTTTTTAAAACTGTAAGGTATCTCAAGGTTACTCACACCAGTAATTACCTGCTCTGTGATGCTGTCTTTAAATACTGTTACATCCCCCTAAATGTCATCAGTCCAGCTTCCAGTGTCAAGGTTGTGTGTCCCACGATGTAAACTAACATTGTTTGTCTTGTCTCCTCATCAGCTAAACCTTGGTCACGTGTATGAAAACATCTCAGCTCGACCAACAGAGCAGGATGAATTTCACTACAGCAGAGTCCACTTCTCTGTGACCCAGCCAGATACTCTTTACTCCACCATCCAACCACATCAGCCCGAACAACAGGAGCAGGTCGCTTATGCTACTGTCAGCTTTAGACCTAACATGACCCCTGAGTGAGCATCTCTTACCATCACAACTGAATCAGTGGCCTTATTTATCATTATCAGTGGTACTATTTTCAACAACCACACCTTTCATGATTTAAGGCCTCTAGTCTCCACCAGTATTTTACTTCACTTCATGCTAATGTGAACCAGGTGAACCTAAACCTTGCAAGCTAAAGCTAATCGCTTTTAAACATCTGTCAGAGAAACAGACCACCATCTCTGAAGAAACAGCAACGCCTAATATTAGTTGGCTTCGATCACTGCATGTGCTAAAAAGTCTAACCACAAAGACAAATGTGTGAACTGCTGCCTCAGTGACACTTTTTGAAAAATGACACGAGACAAACTTAAAGAGGTCAAAACACCAGTGACACTAGCGGTCACACAGATTCCAAAATGTCAGATTTAAGAAGAGGAGCAGCTAAAAGCTAAACACCAGTGCAGCACAGTATATAACACATTTAACACTGTACTAAAGATTTATAAACAGATTCATTATGTAAAGGTGAAAAGGCAGCAGATTATGTTCTTCACTGGTTCTCTCACTGCTGAATCATGTTTTAACTAATTTCTATGGCAGGTTAAGAAGCTTCTCAAGGGCTGGTTGATCAGACTGATCACACCGGATATAATGTACAGATGACTTGATATTTTGTCTTAAATAGACTGAGCAACAGTGTTGTCAGACCACAATGAAATGCTGAAATGTGGGTGGCTCTGTCATGTAAGCTTATTGACACATTTTGGGGTTTTTCCTGGTGTATTTATGTTGCATTACTTTCTGTTTCATTTGCAGCTGTAAAAAACTTTTGTAAAAATGATTTTGCTCTCAGAAACATGTTTTACCCTGCATTAAGTGAAGTGTATTAAAAGATGAAAGACATTACGTTTGTATCTTGGTGCTCATTTCTCCAATACAGTCCAACAAAGACAGTTTCACATCTCTCCACTCCCACTCTGGTCCCCATGACATCTCTTCATTATATCACATAGATATACAGCAGTTAAACACTGCTACATGAGCAACTACACAATGTGAAAAAATTAAAACAAAATTATAATTAATGTAATACAAATTTTTCATTGTCAAAATATGACTTTAAATACCAACTGCTTACATAGAAACCTTGCTTTTTTACTGAGAAGAAAAATGAGGAAGGAAGTGACTTCTTGGTGTCAAAGCCATATGCAGTTTGTCTGACAGCTGCCCTCACATTAATCAACAGTTCATTCTGTCTCTGAAAGAGAGCGCCGTTGATTTTGACCATTTCTTAATATAGTTTATAATCTAAACATTTTTAAAAACGCATCAGTTGTGATAAAGCCAATAGATTATACAATCTACTCTCTGATTGGAGACTGAAGACTGAAACAGCCATGTTGTTGGCAGGAGCTGGATGTGTGTTTATGGCTTTTATCCTGTACATCTCAGGTATGAATGACTGTTTTTCCACCTTATATATTGAGTAAATTGAAAACTGATGTTTGCTGATGAAATCTTGTGTTAAAGGGGTTCAGGGACAAGAAAACAGCATCTGTGCCTTAAAAGGTTCATCAGTGGATCTGCCCTGCTCAGCTGAACGTCCCACTTCAGGAAATAAATGGTACACTGTAGAGAACAAAGACTATGAGTATATTCAGGATGAGGTTACTCTGGATGGAAATCGTGTGTCACACAACAAGGCTGAAGACAGTCATCCAACTCTGACGATCAATGATCTGACAGAGAGTGATGCAAACTTTTACTGCTGCGGAGAGACGGCTGACAACCCAGAACTCTGCTGGCGCCACCACACTGAGCTCCATGTTACAGGTACAGTGGCCAGTAATTTATCACTTTAAGACCAACATCGGCATATGAATTTGTATTTTATACATCATCATCTCAGACCTGCAGGTGAAGGTGATTCCCACCACAGAGGGACAGACAGTAACACTGATATGTAACACCAGCTGTCCCCTGACTGAAAACCCTACAATCTACATCTGGTACAAGAACAGAGAGTTTCTCTATCAGGACTGGTCTCCCTGGTACCACCAGCTGGTCAGCAGTGAGGAAGCAGTCACATACTCCTGTGCTATCAAAGGCTACGAGCATCTCAGAGCTCCTGAAGTCTCAGTGGGTGAGTGACATTTAGCTCCTTATGATGACGCTTCTTTTTTTACTTATTTTTTAGCAGTGTTTTCTGGTCAAGGGGAGAAGAAAAGAAAATGGGGGTAAGAGCCACACAATGGTACATAACATAGTTTTTCAACTAACCAGTCAATAGGTTACATCCTTTGGTGTATATGATCCATATTTTCCAATGTTTTGTTAATTGATCAAGTCGCAGTCTTCAAGAAAAGGTGATTTTCTCCATACAGTCAATTTCGTTAATAACTGCAATCCAGTCGTCTTTTGAAGAGGGGCTCGCCTGTAGCCACCTCTGTGTGATTGCTTTCTTGCTCGCGGCCAAAAGAACTTTGTCCTGAGTCATGACAGTGTCTGGGGTTTTGCCCAAGTACAATATGACAAGAGATCAATTGACTTCTACTCCTCAGATGTTCCTTATTTGGTTTATTTGGCAATCTCCTGCCAATATGGGTAAATTAGTGGGCATCCCCAAAAATGTGAAACTGGTCTGCCAACGATTTACCACACAGGCTGCAGCATTCATCCCAGCCCTGAGACCACTGTTGTATAAAATACAGTTTTGGAGTCCAAAAATATTGCATTATGTTCTTAAAGCAGAACTCCCACCAGGACCTAGAATTGGTGGTCTGAGCTTGATCCTCCCAAATATCATTCCAATTATCTTCCGATGTCTCCAGGCCTGATTTGCTTTCCCATTTTGTTTGACCTGGCAGTGGAATCATACTTGGAATATTGTAATCTGTGATATATTTGTGAGACAAGATGTTTGTTGTCTTTATTCTTAAATATGTCAGTGATTATATTATTCACATTGGGTTCACTATCTTCTAGGCCTGAGCGATATATATCTTTTAAGCATCACCATCGCCATGTGCAATATTTACATTGCGGGGCTTGCAATGTGGCTTGCCCTGATTAAATTAAGCATGTACGTTTAAATTGCTGAGTGACGTGCGTAAAACTCGCTTACGTTTTAATGACTGACCAACAAAAGATGTCTATTTTAGTGGAATAAAGAATAAACGGCCTATTCAAGTGCTGGAATTTGTTATTTACGTGACAACGCCTGAATGCAACACAGGCTCTGCTCCATTGACTGTGTGCACAGTGCCTGCTGTGAGTTCAGGCCAGGCTCAGTTATAAATGTCTAGCAAAGGGTAGTTTCTAAAGAGCTAAGGTGAAAAAAAAAATCAGAAGTGGCAGTGCTAGTTGCATATAGGGAAAACATATAAAGACTGAAAGAGACGGTGGTTTCACTGAACAAATGCCTATTTTCAGCAGATTTAATGCTGTTGCATTCAAAACACTATCAGCCTAATAATTCCAGAATGATTCATTCTCACCAAGTAGAGCTACTGAAGTCATCTCATGGAAAATAATGCATCCTTAAAAAATATATATAAATCACAATATATATCACTGGGGGCAAAAAAATCGCAATGTCACTTTTTCCCAATATCGTGCAGCCCTACTATCCTCTGTTTGTTTGATTTTATAACTGAAGTGGTCTCTGACCTGGAGATATCTAAAAGAATAAAAGGTTTTACAAATTTGAAAGCTGGTCAAAAGACTGCAAGTCATTACCATTAGCTATAGTGCAGTAAGCAACATGTTACACTTTCAAGACAAAATGGAATCACTGAAGAACTTATGACACACTATTACTAAATAAAATACTGAATCTCATTTCTTTGTGTCCAGATTCTGTCACACTGACCTGCTTTACTGTGACCTATGCTGAAGGGAGGATGTGTTCTGATAGGCAGACACCCTGCACCATCACATATCCCAGAGGTCAAGTTTCCTCAAACATTCACAAACCTCTCACTCTCAGACCCTTATTCATTTCATTGATCTTATTGTACATGGCACAAATTAAAAGTGCATTTGTCATCTTCCAACAGAAGTACAAGTTCAAGGGAATTCTACAACACTGACCTGCACCACCAGCTGTCCTGTGACTGACCCTGAACCTGCCTATAGGTGGTACCGCAACAGACACATAACCTCTGTGGAACAACAGTTTACAGCTACTGGCGCTGCTGAAGGCTTCTCCTGTGCTGTAAACAGCCTCGAGGATCTGCTGTCTGCTGAATTCTGTGAGTATGAACCTTTAATGTACTGTACATTCGTTTTAACTTGTGGAAAGGTGCACTTGTGTCATAAATCTGAATATGTGTAAAACTATGAGAAATAATGATCTGAAGAATGTTGTAGTCTCATAGAGGCGGATTAAATAACACTTCTAACTGATGTTCTGTTAAATGTAGTAACCCTCAAGTAATTCTGTGAATCACCATTTCATCATATTATTCGATTCAAACTGGAAAATAGAAAGAAAGAGAAGGTTCTTTTCTTCCTTTTTGAGGGTATCAAAAAAAGAAAATGCGTGTGTGTTCATCTGTTTTCTTGGCTATCAAACCACTAATAACACTGTGCTGACGACATGTGGCCACTAGATGTCCATGTTGACTGAGAGCATGTCTAATCAGTCAGCAGATAGTCAGAGAGAAGAGGAGCAGTGTCTCGTCATAAAACTTAAAACGACAAATGATTGCCTAAAAACATTTTACTCTGACCATGAAATGTTCTGATTTTCTTGTTTATTTGTTTGTCTACCCGTGTTGCTTGGATGAAAACAGGAAAAAACACACAACCTGTGTCAATGTTTTGATGCCACAAAAAAAAAAAAAAAAAAAGAATTTATTTTTTGATAATACCCATAATAAAAACTCTTGTTGTTATTTCTGTCAATGAGCAACAATATTCAAGCCTCAACGTTTAGCCTCAAAAAGCTACTCTAATCTTTCATCTATATTTCAGGTTTTGAGAACAGTAACTGCTTGAGTGTGAATTACGTCAGAAGGAGAATCTGTGCTCTGCGAGGCTCTTCAGTGAACATTACAAGTGAATATACACCTCCCCACGACCAGCTGCCAACTTTTAAATCATGGTTTAAAATAAATAAAAATGGAAAGGAAAAACCTGTGAAGCTCACTGAGGCTGCACCTCATGGAGTGGAGTTTTATGACAACGTGAAGAATCAGCACATCCTGAGAATCAATAACCTGGAGAAGGATGACTCAGCAGAATACACATTCAAACTCAAACAACTTAATGGAGGATGGAAAGAGTCTGACTTTCCTGGAGTAACGCTGGTTGTCACAGGTAATTCTGGAGAATAAATACAATGCTGATGGCACCAGGGTCACTGTAAAGGTTTGTCTTAAAAAGAGGACCCACAGTGACTTTGCACATGAACAGCTGACTGTTAACGTATTAGGGATTTATTATTTATGTTTCAGTTACATTCAGGCAACTGACATATTAAATCCTGTTTCAGGCCTGACAGTGGGTTGGCATCCTGCAGAGGTGACAGAGGGCCAAAATGTCACTCTGAGCTGCATTACCAGCTGTCCTCTGCCTGACAACACAACCTACATCTGGTACCTGAACAGTCGACCTTTGACCGAGCCAAGAAAGCACAAGAAGACACTGATACTACATCCAGTCAGCAGTCAGCATGCAGGAAGCTACTCCTGTGCTGTCGAAGGCATTAAATCTGATGAAAAAACTCTGTCTGTCCAAAATGTTAAACAGAAACAGACACCAGCAGCAGCAACCGCCGTAAGAGTCTGTGTTGTTCTCCTGGTTACCATACTTCTTGTCGTTATCTTCTTTTGGATTAGGTAAGCAACACTGTGCTGTGTTTCACAATAATTATACTCAACTCTTAATCTGAAATCGCTTATATACATATATATTTAGACTTTTTTCTTTTTTTAATTCAATAAGCAGAAAGAAGAGGACTCCACGTCAGTCTCCTGAAACTGAAGCAATGGACAACACAGAGCAGGTAAAGATCAGACATTTCTCCTTCTTGCACAACATTTTAGTCTTCATCATAGGATTTAAAACTCTTGACTGCAATCATTATTCTAACTAAGGCTGTAAGGTCTTTAAGCATTACTCCTGCCAATTAATACCTACTGTGTAATGTTGCATTTAAATACTGCTAACCCCCCAAATGTCATCAGTCCAGTTGTCAGTGCAGAGGTTACATGTGCTGTGTAGCTGATATTGTTCATCTTGTCTCCTCATCAGCTAAACCCTCGTGATGAGTATGAAAACATCTCAGCTCAACCAGCAGAGCAGGAGGAGCTTCACTGCAGCAGAGTCCACTTCTCTGTGACCCAGCCAGATACTCTTCACCTCCCCGTCCAATCACATCAGCCCGAACAACAGCAGAATGTCACTCATGCTACTGTCAACTTCAGTCCCAACACGACCTCTGACTGAGCATGTCTTTACATCACAACTGATACAGGATCTACTTAGTGGCCCTAAGTTCTTGATCAGTGGTACTATTTTCCAACAACCAGACTTTCACAGTTCAAGCCCTCTACAGTAGTCTCCACCAATATTTCACTTCACTCCATGTCTCACAGAATTCCCCAAAAGTTCGGAGCCTTGCAAGCAAAAGCTAATCACGTCAAAACATCTATCAAATGCCTCATATTAGCTAGAATGGAACACTGCATGTGCTGAAAAGCCATACAGCACAGACAAATGTGTGAAATGTTGCCTCAGTGACACTTCAAATGTCTTTTCTAAAAATGACATGACACAAACTTAAAGAGATCAAAACACCAGTGACACTAGTGGTCAGACTTTTCAATGTGTCAGAATAAAGTAGATGAGCAGCTAAAGAGCTAAACACCAGTGCAGCACAGTATTTAACACATTTAACACTGTACGAAAGATTTATGAACTGATTCATGATGTAAAGGTGAAAAGGCAGCAGATTATGTTCTTCACTGGTTCTCTCACTGCTGAATCATGTGTAATGAACTTTTATAGCAGGTTAAGTAGCCTATCAAGGGCTGATATGCTGTACAGATGACTTGATATTATGTCTTAAATAGACTGAGCAACAGTGTTGTCAGACCACAATGTAATGCTGAAATGTGGGTGGCTCTGTCATGTAAGCTTATTGACACATTTTGGGGTTTTTCCTGGTGTACTTATGTTGCATTACTTTCTGTTTCATTTGCAGCTCTAAAAAGCTTTGTAAAAATGATTTTGCCCTCAGAAACATGTTTTACCCTGCATTAACTGAAGTGTATTAAAAGATGAAAGACATTACATTTGTATCTTGGTGCTCATTTCTCCAATACAGTCCAACAAAGACAATTTCACATCTCTCCACTCCCACTCTGGTCCCCATGACATCTTTTCATTATATCACATAGATATACAGCAGTTAAACACTGCTACATGAGCAACTACACAATGTGAACAAATGAAAACAAAATGATAATAAATGTAATACAAATTTTTCATGTCAAAATATGACTTTAAATACCAACTGCTTACATAGATTCTAAATATCTTTCTTTTTTTTTTACTGAGAAGAAAAATGAGGAAGGAAGTGACTTCTTGGTGTCAAAGCCATATGCAGTTTGTCTGACAGCTGCCCTCACATTAATCAACAGTTCATTCTGTCTCTGAAAGAGAGCGCCGTTGATTTTGACCATTTCTTAATATAGTATATTCTAAACGTTTTTAAAAACGCAACAGTTGTGATAAAGCCAATAGCTTATACAATCTACTCTCTGATTGGAGACTGAAGACTGAAACAGCCATGTTGTTGGCAGAAGCTGGATGTGTGTTTATGGCTTTTATCCTGTACATCTCAGGTATGAATGACTGTTTTCCACCTTATATATTGAGTAAATTGAAAACTGATGTTTGCTGATGAAATCTTGTGTTAAAGGGTTCAGGGACAAGAAAACAGCATCTGTCCTTAAAAGGTTCATCAGTGGATCTGCCCTGCTCAGCTGAACGTCACACTTCAGGAAATATATGGTACACTGTAGAGAACAAAGACTATGATATATTCCGGATGAGTTACTCTGGATGGAAATCGTGTGTCACACAACAAGGCTGAAGACAGTCATCCACTCTGACGATCAATGATCTGACAGAGAGTGATGCAAACTTTTACTGCTGCGGAGAGACGGCTGACAACCCAGAACTTTGCTGGCGCAACAAAACTGAGCTCCATGTTACAGGTACAGTGGCCAGTAATTTATCACTTTAAGACCAACATCGGCATATGAATTTGTATTTCAAACATGATCATCTCAGACCTGCAGGTGAAGGTGATTCCCACCACAGAGGGACAGACAGTAACACTGATATGTAACACCAGCTGCTCTCTGACTGAAAACCCTGCAGCCTACATCTGGTACAAGAACAGAGAGTTCCTCTATGAGGACTGGTCTCCCTGGTACCACCAGCTGGTCAGCAGTGAGGAAGCAGTCACATACTCCTGTGCTATCAAAGGCTACGAGCATCTCAGAGCTCCTGAAGTCTCTGTGGGTGAGTGACATTTAGCTCCTTATGATGACACTTCTTTTTTTACTTATTTTTTAGCAGTGTTTTCTGGTCAAGGGGAGAAGAAAAGAAAATGGGGTAAGAGCCACACAATGGTACATAACATAGTTTTTCAACTAACCAGTCAATAGGTTACATCCTTTGGTGTATATATTTTCCAATGTTTTGTTTATTGATCAAGTCGCAGTCTTCAAGAAAAGGTGATTTTCTCCATACAGTCAATTTCGTTAAGAATTGCAATCCAGTCGTCTGTTGAAGGGGGGCTCGCCTGTAGCCACCTCTGTGTGATTGCTTTCTTGCTTGTGGCTAAAAGAACTTTGTCCTGACTCATGAGAGTGTCTGTTTTGCCCAAGTACAATATGACAAGAGAACAATTGACTTCTACTCCTCAGATGTTCCTTATTTGGCTTATTTGGCAATCTCCTGCCAATATGGGTAAATTAGTGGGCATCCCCAAAAATATGAAACTGGTCTGCCAATGATTTACCACACAGGCTGCAGCATTCATCCCAGCCCTGAGACCACTGTTGTATAAAATACAGTTTAAGAGTACCAAAATATTGCATTATGTTCTTCCAGCAGAACTCCCACCACACATTTGAAAGCTGGTCAAAAGACTGCAAGTCAGTACCATTAGCTATAGTGCAGTAAGCAACATGTTACACTTTCAAGACAAATGGAATCATTCAAGAACTTATGACACACTATTACTAACTAAAATACTGAATCTCATTTCTTTGTGTCCAGATTCTGTCACACTGACCTGCTTTACTGTGACCTATGCTGAAGGGAGGATGTGTTCTGATAGGCAGACATCCTGCACCATCACATATCCCAGAGGTCAAGTTTCCTCAAACATTCACAAACCTCTCACTCTCAGACCCTTATTCATTTCATTGATCTTATTTACATGGCACAAATTAAAGGTGTATTTATCATCTTTCAACAGAAGTACAAGTTCAAAGGGATTCTACAACACTGACCTGCACCACCAGCTGTCCTGAGACTGACCCTGAACCTGCCTATAGGTGGTACCGCAACAGACACATTCTCTCTGTGGGACAACAGTTCACAGCTACTGGCTCTGCTGAAGGCATTTCCTGTGTTGTAAACGGCCTCAAGGATCTGCTGTCTGCTGAAATCTGTGAGTATGAACCTTTATTGCACTATAGATTCTATTTTAACTTAAAGACAGGTGCACTGAAGTCGTACATCTAAATATGTTAAAAACTATGAGCAATAATGGTCTGAAGAATGTTGTAGATGCATGGAGGTGGATTAAATAACACTTCTAACTGATGTTCTGTTTAATGTAGTAAACCTCAAGTAATTCTGTGAATCACCATTTCATTATATTATTCGATTCAAACTGGAAAATAGAAAAAAAAAAGACTCATGTCTGTTTTTCAAGATCAAAAATGGAAAATGAGTGTATGTTTATCTGTTTTCTTTGCTGTCAAATCACTACTGAAACTGTGTTGATGACAGGTGGCCACTAGACTAGACTCCATGTTAAATCAGTCAGCAGAGATAGTCAGAGAGAAGAGGAGCAGTGTCTCGTTATAAAACTTTAAACAACAAATGATTGCCTTAAAACATTTGTCTTTGACCATGAAATGATTTTCTTGTTTATTGGATTATCTACTTGAGACTAAAACAGGAAAACACACAACCTGTGTTTTGATGTAACAAAAATCAAAAAAAGAAATGATTTGATTCTTTTTTGATAATACCCATTTTTCATTTTTCAAATTGAATGAAACCCCCGAATAAAGGGTCAATGGAGTTAAAAGTCATCCATAGTCAAAATCGCTAAGACTGAGACTCACTTGTTGTTAATTCTGTCAATGAGCAGTAATATTCCCTTATACTCAAAAAGCTACTCTAATCTTTCATCTGTATTTCAGGTTTTGCGAACAGTAACTGCTTGAGTGTGAATTACGTCAGAAGGAGAATCTGTGCTCTGCGAGGCTCTTCAGTGAACATTACAAGTGAATACACGACTTCCCACGACCAGCAGCCAACTTTTAAATCATGGTTTAAAATAAATAAAAATGGAAAGAAAAAACCTGTAAATCTCACTGAGGCTGCACCTCATGTGAAGTTTTATGACAACTTGAAGAATCAGCACATCCTGAGAATCAATAAGCTGGAGAAGGATGACTCAGCAGAATACACATTCAAACTCAAACAACTTAATGGAGGATGGAAAGAGTCTGACTTTCCTGGAGTAACGCTGGTTGTCACAGGTAATTCTGGAGAATAAATACAATGCTGATGGCGCCAGGGTCATTGTAAAGGTTTGTCTTAAAAAGAGGAACCACAATGACTTTGCACATGAACAGCTGACTGTTAACGTATTAGGGATTTATTATTTATGCTTCAGTTACATTCAGGCAACTGACATATTAAATCCTGTTTCAGACCTGACAGTGGGTTGGCATCCTGCAGAGGTGACAGAGGGCCAAAATGTCACTCTGAGCTGCATTACCAGCTGTCCTCTGCCTGACAACACAACCTACATCTGGTACCTGAACAGTCGACCTTTGACCGAGCCAAGAAAGCACAACAAGACACTGATACTACATCCAGTCAGCAGTCGGCATGCAGGAAGCTACTCCTGTGCTGTCGAAGGTGGCATTAAATCTGATGAAAAAACTCTTACTGTTAAACAGAAACAGACAGCAGCAGCAGCAGCAGCAGCAGCAGCAGCAGGAGTCTGTATTGTTCTCCTGGTCATCATACTTGTCATTGTCTTCCTTTGGATTAGGTGAGCAACACTGTGCTGCGCTGTCCATCAGTTACAATCAACTGCTAATCTGAAATTGCTTGTTCATACATATATATTTATATTTCAATAAGCAGAAAGAAGAGGACTCCACGTCAGTCTCCTGAAACTGAAGCAATGGACAACACAGAGCAGGTAAAGTCAGACTTTTCTTCTTCTTGCACAACATTTTAGTCTTCATCGTAGGATTTAAAACTCTTGGCTGCAAAGGATCCAAAAAAATCCCACACACTGTTGATCGGTTGTATTTAGTTTAATAATGTTCAGTGAGTACAGTAAAGTAAATACAATTAATTTGATTTTTGGCTTCTTCTCAAAGAACAGAAATGTAGAAATTCTGCTGCACTTGAAACTTTCATCCTTTTCTGTCCTGCTTCCCTTCAGATAAACTGATTCTTCAAGTGACACAAAACATCAATTTACTGACACTGTTTGTCTTGTCTCCTCATCAGCTAAACCGTGGTCATGTGTATGACGACATTTCCACTCAACCAGCAGAGCAGGATGAATTGCAGTACAGCAGAGTCCAGTTCTCTAAGACCCAGCCAGAAACTCTCTACAGCACTGTCCAACCACATCAGCCCCAACAACAGGAGCATGACGCTTATGCTACTGTCAGCTTCAGTCCCAACACGACCTCTGAGTGAGCATCTCTTATCATCACAACTGATTCAGGATCTACTTAGTGGCCCAGTGGCACTTTTTTCACCAACCAGACTTTCACAGTTCAAGGCCTCTAGTCTCCACCAATATTTCACTTCACTCCATGTCTCATAGAATTCACAAGGTCTCAGCCTTGCAAGCAAAAGCAAATCATGTTAAAACATCTATCAGATAATCAGACAGAGTTTTCCTGAAGACACAGTAATGCATCACATTAGCTAGCATGGAACAGTGCATGTGCCTAAAAGCTATACCATAAATACAAATGTGTGAAATGTTGCCTCAATGACACTTTAACTGTCTTTTCTAAAAATGACACGACACAAACTTGAAGATGTCAAAACACCAGCGACACTAGAAGTCACACATTTTTCAATGTGTCAGATTCAAGTAGAGGAGCATCTAAAGAGCTAAACACCAGTGCAGCACAGTATATAACACATTTAACACTGTAAAAAAGTTTTATGAACAGCTTCCATGATGTAAAGGTCAAAAGGAACAGATTATGTTCCTACTGGTCCTCTCACTGCTGAATCACTTTTAAAGCAACTTTTATGGCAGATGAAGTCGCTCCTCAAGGGCTGATTGATTAGACTGATCGCACCTGATATAGGCTACTGTACAGACAACTTGATATTATGTCTTAAATAGATTGAGCCAGACTGCAATGCAGTGCAACAAACGTGGGTGGCTTTGTCATGTAGGCTCACTGAAGCATTTTGTATTTTTTTTTATGATGTACCTCATGTTGTATGACTTCATTTGCAGCTGTAAAAAGTTTTTGTAAAACTGGTTTGCTCTCAGAAACATGCTTTACTCTGCATTAATAAAAGATGGCAGACATAACATTTGTATCTTCGTGTTATTTTTTCCCAAACTCAGACAACTCACATCTCTCTGCTCTGACTCTGGCAACTTTGACATCTTTATGATGAAAATATAAAGCAGTTTAACACTGCTACCTGAGCCTGTACATGATGTGACAACTGAAAACAAGACAATAATACATAGTGAGAAAAATGGTGACACTTTTAAGTTATAGTGGAAGTTTCAATTACTAAATATGATGTCAAACAATTATTGCACTACATAGATTCTTCACTAGAGGTCTCTTCGTAATTAAGAACAATAAAGAGGAAAGAAGTGACCTTTTGGTGTCAGAGGTGCGTGCAGTTCTGCCTGTCACCCTCACATTAACCCACTCCCTTCTGTCTCTGTAAGAAGACTGTTGATTTTGATTAATCATTTATATTGTTTAAGTTTTTATGAATGCAGTGGTTGTACTAAAGCCATTACATTATATAACCAACATTCTGATTGGAGACTGAAGACTACAACAGCCATGTTTTTGGCAGAAGCTGGATGTGTGTTAATGGCTTTTATCCTGTACATCTCAGGTATGAATTAATGTTTTTATATCATATATAATGCTGATTATCTGTTGACTGTAAATAAAAATAATGTTTTAAGAGTGTGTAGTAAATGTTAATTTGGAGGGAAAATACAGGAAACTGCAGGTTGATTTATAAATAAAAAAAATAATTGAATGTTAGCTTGTAATGATTTCCACTTATTCTGCTGTGAACTCTTTTTCCCACCTGACCACAATCAGCTTAACATTTCTCTGCTCTCACACCGGCAACATAAACAGCATTTTCAAGATGCCCTTGAGCAAAACACCGAACCCCCCAACCAAGGCAGCCCCCTCACTCTGACATCTCTCCACTTTGTGCATGTATAGGTCCTGTTTGTGCACGTGTGTGTCTTTTGGACCTGTGTGTTAATGACAAAAGAGTGAAAAAATTGAATTTCCCCTCAGAGGGATAAATGATAATATAAATTTAAAAAAAAAAAATTTTCATTGACATATAATGCAATTCACTAATGACCGAATTTAATGACAGCAATACATAGATTCCTCACTAGAGGTATTTTTTTTTTATTAAGACTAACAATGAGGAAGGAAGTGACTTTTAAGTGTCAGAGCTGCAGTTTGTCTGCCAGCCGCGCTCACACTGATCAACAGTCAGTTTCTTTGTAAGAAGACTGCCGCTGATTTCAGCCATTTATTCATGTTCTTTATGTTTTAGGAGTTTTCATAAACGTAGTAGTTGTAATAAAGCTATTAAATTATATCATCAAAATTCTGATTGGAGACTGAAGACTACAACAGCCATGTTGCTGGCAGGAGCTGGATGTGTGTTTATGGCTTTTATCCTGTACATCTCAGGTATGAATGACTGTTTCTTATTTCTTTTACAATGCTAAATAAATGTGAATTGTAATTAAAAAATGTTTATCAGGAGTGTACAATCAATGTTAATTTGTAGGGATAATACAGGAAACTGCAGGTTGATTTATAAATAAAAAAGATAATTGAATGTTAGCTTGTAATGATTTCCACTTATTCTGCTATGAGCTCTTTAGATGTGCTGCAGTGTATCAGTGTGATCCTTTAGTCTCATGCTATCATCACTGACCTGTTAGTATCGAGAAGAAAGTTATGAGAGAGAATAAATACTTCCAGATGTTTGCTGATTCAAGTTTTTCTTAAAGGGATTGAGGGATGACAAAAAAACATCTGTGCATTAAAAGGTTCATCAGTGGATCTGCCCTGCTCAGCAAAACATCCCACTTCAGGCATGAAATGGTACACTGTGTACAGGGCTGGATCTCAGTTAGTTCCAAAGAAGATCTCACCAGATGGAAATCATGTAAAATACAACATGCTGGAAGAGAGAAACTTCACTCTAACAATCAAAAATCTGACAGAAAGTGATGCAAAGGTTTACTGCTGCAAAGAAACTACTGGCACATCAGACAACTGCGAGCAAAGTGAAATTCAGCTCCATGTGGCAGGTACAGTGGTTGTCAATAATAAATTACTCAAAGAATGACAACAGTATATTAATTCTTATTCTATACATGATCATCTCAGACCTGCAGGTGAAGGTGATTCCCACCACAGAGGGACAGACAGTAACACTGATATGTAACACCAGCTGCTCTCTGACTGAAAACCCGACAATCTACATCTGGTACAAGAACAGAGAGTTTCTCTATGAGGACTGGTCTCCCTGGTACCACCAGCTGGTCAGCAGTGAGGAAGCAGTCACATACTCCTGTGCTATCAAAGGCTACGAGCATCTCAGAGCTCCTGAAGTCTCAGTGGGTGAGTGACAACGATTAGCTTCTAATGATATGATGAAACTTCTGGCTAAATGTGTAAATATGTATATTCACAAATCATTATTCAAGCACTGGGACCTTTAATTATAAGGATTATGAAACGCAGTAACTTATGAACTAACTTCACTGACATCATTTCTTATTGTTCAGATTCTGTCACGTCGACCTGCTTTAGTGTGACCTATGCTAAAGGGACAATGTGTTCTTATAAGCAGTCATCAGGGGATGAGCCCTGCTCCATCACATATCCAACAGGTTCAACATCCACAAAACACGAACACACCTCCACACCGCTCATCCTTTTGACATCATTTTTCCTATAAGGTTTAATTTGCAACAGAAAATTCATTTATTTTGATCATATCTTTGCTTTTTTAATATTTTGTTACAAACACAAAAGCCACAGTCTTTCTTTCTGGTTTCATTGTGCTTTGAGTACATATATAATAATTACTGTTTTAAAGTATATGCTGATATTTGCTGATAATTGATGAAAACTGTATTTGTCATCTCCCAACAGAGGTACATATTCAAAAGACTCCTGCAGACAAATGGGACCAAGTCACACTGACCTGTAACACCAGCTGTCCCCCGACTCCCATTATATGGTATAAGAGCAGACTTTTAGTTAGAGAGAATAAGAAACATCAGTTTGTAGTTCCCAACAGCTCTATTGAAAGCTTCTCCTGTGCTGTAAAAGGCCTCGAGGATCTGCGCTCTGCTGAAGTCTGTAAGTACAAACCAACTTATGGTCTGTCAGAACTTATGATATAGGATATTTGTGTTAATGGTCTGAGAAATATGATGATTTAATACTGCTTAATCCTCACAGCATGTGTACAAAACAACAGAGGCACTTTAGAGTGTAATGCAGATGCTGTGAAGTAGTAATCACACATAATTACTATGATTTAATCTTTTTAGCCTGCAGTTGTTTGTAACACTGATTTATGTATCTTGTTAAGTGTCTCTCAGTCTCTGTTATCTCTGGGATCTGCTGCTGACCACTAAACGTTGACACTGGTGTTTGTCTAGACACCATGCTTTATGATATACAATACAATTACACAGTAACTAGGTTCCATTGTGAATTGTAATTGACCCTTGGCTAAGCCCCACCTCCCTTAGTTACTCTTGCTGTTTGAGACTGGCAGGTCCTGATGTCTATCATTTATGTCTAATACAAAGCTGACATCTTCTACCACACAGGAATTGTAGTTTGCATATTTTGTACAGTGACTTTCAACGTTACTTAAAATGTAACTGGCTCTTGTCTTTCATCAACATTTCAGGTGCTAAGGATACAAACTGCTGGACTGTAAATTATGTCAGCAGGAGAATCTGCGCTCTGGAAGGTTCTTCAGTGGACATTTCAAGTGAATATTCTAATCCTAACTACGGGTGGCCAGAGTCAAAATCATGGTATAAAGTAAAGAGAAGTGGGGAGGGAGAGGTTGAAAAGCCATTTAAGGCTGGAGACAGAGTGAAGTATCATGACAACATACAGAATCATCACATCCTGAGAATCAATAACCTGAAGAGGAATGACTCAGCAGAATACAGATTCAAACTGCAGACAGATGGTGGATGGAAACCTGGAGTGACTTTGATTGTCACAGGTAATTCTTTAGATTAACTCTGTTATTTTTGTATTGTGAATTATTGACGTCCACACCATGTACTACCAGCAGTTAACACACTGAAAGGTCGATTCATGCTTAATGTATTCTAAATTAGACTAGCCGCAGTCTACTGCTTCTTCTACTGTTTTCCTAAGGTTGGGATAGGTGGCTGGAGTACACCTTCATGCTGTACAGTTAAGCATGACAGTGATCTTTCTTTAACCCTTGGTACTACAGTTTTAGTTGCCTACGCAGAAAGCCCTGACACACCAACAACACAACACACAACATTATGTGCTACTTGGCCATTGGCTGTAGTTTCTGTGGTGTGTTCATGTGCAGCTTTTTGGTTGAGACAGAGGCAATGAGAGATGATGCAATAGTTAGCCTTTGTCGCCATTAGTTCATTGATGTGTGTTTGGTGTGTCTGGGCCTTAACATAGAGGTGGCAGGCCAGAAAACACTTTTCATGAGTCTTTTTGCCTCTGTGGGTTGTTTTACTGACAAACAACCTATTTTTCTGTTTAGGACGTGGGAGATGATACTTCTTTATTTACTGACCACTTTAACCATCTTTCAGGTTTGAAAGTAAAGTTTACTCCTTCTGCAGTGGTGACAGAAGGCCACAGAGTCACACTGACCTGCATTACCAGCTGTCCTCTGACTGACAACACAACCTACGTTTGGTTCCTCAACAGTCGACCTCTGACCCTGACAGAGAACCAAAACAAACACCTGGTTCTAGACCCAGTCAGCAGTCAGCATGCAGGAAACTACTCATGTGCTGTCAAAACCCCTCAAAACACCACCTCTCGTGAAAAAACTCTCACTGTCAAAAGTAAAACGGGAAAAAGGACATCAGCAGTAGCTGCAGGAGTCTGTGCTGCTCTCCTGCTTTTAATAGCCCTCGCTGTCTGCTGGATTAGGTGAGGAGCGACGTTCTCTGTTTCATAGCAATAATATTCAAATTCTGATATGACATCACTTATTCACTCACATATTCATTGATTTTATAAAACAGACATAGGTCTTCCAGTCACTCTCCAAGAACTGAGACATCAGACAACATGGAACAGGTAAAAAACTGATTTATTTTACAATTCTGCTACATTAAAGATCACTGTCTTAAATCTTGCTTTACTTCAAAAGGAATGATGGACGGCTGCTTAAACTTCTTCCTCCTATCTTTCTTTCTCTCACTTGAATCATTCCCTTCTGATGCTGCAGCATTTTATTCAGTTATGCTCAACTCCTGCACCTGGTCCTGTTTCTCACTGTTTTATGCTTTCTCTGAGGTTCTCATTTGTTAAGTTAACCCCCCCCATACACACAAGTGTCACTAAAGCCACATAAAGAAACACAGGTTTTATAGTGTGACACCTTACAACCTGCATGTCATGCTAACAACCTCAGATTAAAATCTTCTTTTACTGCAGTCCAGGTTCGATGGCTACCGTACGTCAACACTTAAACAATAAATCAGACTAACATCAGCTTTTTGTTATTTATTGCATATCGACCAGTCATGATGTTCATCATTGATAGGACAGAGAATTCTCCAGGATTTGAACTGTCAAAACACTCTGTATAATCTGCAATTAAGGATTACTTTCTTTGCACTGTTTTATTGAGCCAATGGATCTATACTTCTTCTAACATATCTTATGGGGTAACATGCTCCAAACATTTGCAAACTATACCTAAAAAGGCTTTCAAAAACCTTTAACAACTGAGCTCTAGTTTCATTTTATAATGTTCTTACTGGAGAATCAGCCGAACTTCTGCCTGCAATATAAGAAACTCATTTTATTTGTCTTGCCTCCTCAGCTAAACCCTGGTTCCATGTATGAAAACATCTCAGGTCAATCAAGAGAGCAGGATGACAACCCCTACAGCAGACTCCACTTCTCTAAGGACCACACAGATGCTCTCTACTCCACCATCGCACCAGTGTCTTCTAACTAAATTAAACTTTGATGCCATGATATTTTGCAAGGGACCCTCCCCTGATAGTCTTAGTGACTGTAACCTTCTCTATTTATAATTCATATGTATCTATTAGGTGCAATTACTCAACTGCCGCAATATTCTGTGCAATTATTCAACTGCAATATTTCTCAGTATACCACTTTATCATGCACATAACTGCTACTTTTACTGTATTCTTGTTTATTCTATTGATGTATATATATTGTAGTTAAATTTCACACTTACAGCCTCAGCACAGTGACAATATATATTTTATTTTTAATATTTTTAAATCTTAAGTACTAGTGTTAAACACTGTGGCAGGGCTCCAGACTGCGCCTAATTGGTCGCATTTTGCGACCTTTTTTGGAGGCCGTGCGACATAGTTTTTTTAACTAGGAGCACCAGCGCGACTTACAAATCCACCCCTGTACCCCTTTTTCTTTCTTTTTTTATTTTTTTTTATAATTGCATTATAAATATACGATAGTTCAAAGGACGAGTCAGCAATGTCCTGCCCACAGCCCCCCATTGATATTATTTTGCGCGACGGACACTTCATATAATAACATAACAATATACTAAAAATTATAGAGAGAGAACGATACAGTGTGAATAAAGATTACATAACATAAAAATAACTGCAGTCTTTGTTATTTGATAGCCACTTAAATTAAAAAAATTTTATAGGGCAAGTAAAAACTGACTTCGGCCAAGTGAAAAAAAAACCTTAGCGTTGAACCCTGCAGGGTTGTCTGTGTTTATTGCTAAATTATCAGTAATGCAGTTAATCTCGACAAAATTATGAATGTGTTGTGTCGATATAGATAGTGCTCCTAAATTTTGTGCTGGTGCTCCTAAAATTTTCAGTAAGGAGCACTGGTGCTCCCAGTGGAAAAAGTTAGTCTGGAGCCCTGACTGTGGCATAATGCACATTCTATTTTTTTATTTTAATGTACATTTTTATTTCCATGTTATTTTATTGCTTTATATTTACATACTACTATTTCATACTCTTATTCTTACTTCTTACAGTTCTCTATCGGAGCAACTGTAACAAATCACAATTTCCCCTCAGGGATTAATAAAGTGTTTCTGATTCTGATTCTGGACAACATCAATATCACAGCACCAACAGGCAAGGGTAAAGCCGAGTGCAAACATAATGGTGACCACCTATTTTTTTCTTTTGAACTCAATGAGAAAATGTTCTGCCTGATCTGCCAGACTTAACTTTCACACTTCAAGGCTTCTAACCTCCAGCAGCTTTACAGTTTACTCCACTGATATGGACCACAAGTTTCCCAAAAGTACTGAGCATCTCAAACAGAAGCATGCCATTAAACTTCCTGATACATGAGATGCACTGCATTTTGTCTGTGTGGAGGATGCATGTGGACCAGCAGAATGAAGAGCAACAAATAAACAGAGTGCAGCATGCAGCACTGTCTGAAAACTCCTAAGATTGTCCCTCAATCATTTTTTTTTATTATTATTTGTTCCTGAGAAAGATCATGGAAAAGTCTATGTGAGATTCA
The DNA here is from genome assembly GCA_026686955.1 of Epinephelus cyanopodus. Lineage (NCBI taxonomy): Eukaryota > Metazoa > Chordata > Actinopteri > Perciformes > Serranidae > Epinephelus > Epinephelus cyanopodus. The sequence continues at coordinate 8,588,895 of CM048916.1, read as the reverse complement.
CTATGTGTTCTTATAGCACGCAAGCAATATTGCATTGATCTGTCTTTATTAATCTGTCTGGTTGTAACAGGACACAAGCCAGAATTTAAAAGTGACTGTGGAAACATGCAAACCACACACACACATACACATATATATACATAAGCGGATGGAGTTGTGGTTTTGTTTGTGTGTGTGCGAGTGCATTTTGTGACGATGTGTCTCAGTTTCCGACTGGTTTGCCACATCTAACTTATAGTACAGATACAGTAACAGCTTGTTAAAGAAGCTCATCAAAGCACTTTGTCAATGTTGTTTTACTCTCTGAATGATTTTCAGCTGTGGCTGTAAAAAGAAATTGTTAGACAGATTTTACTGCCAAAAATATATGTTGCTCTGCATGTGAAAAGACCACAGACATTGTGTCTGCAGCTTCCTGTCTGCAGTTTTTTCCCACCAAAAATGACCACAATCACCTTCACATGTCTCTGCTCTCACACCGGCAACGTAAACAGCATTTTCAAGGTGCCCTTGAGCAAAGCACCAAACCCCCCAACCAAGGTAGCCCCCTCACTCTGACATCTCTCCACTTTGTGCATGTATAGGTCCTGTTTGTTTATGTGTGTGTCTTTTGGACCTGTGTGTTAATGACAAAAGAGTGAAAAAATTGAATTTCCCCTCAGGAGGATTAATGATTATATAAAATTAAACAATATATATATATTTCATTGACATATAATGCAATTCACTAATGACCGATTTTAATAACAGCAATACATAGATTCCTCACTAGAGGGATTTTTTTTTTTTTATTAAGAACAACAATGAGGAAGGAAGTGACTTTTAAGTGTCAGAGCTGCAGTTTTGTCTGCCAGCCGCGCTCACACTGATCAACAGTCAATTTCTTTGTAAGAAGACTGCCGCTGATTTCAGCCATTTATTCATGTTCTTTATGTTTTGGGAGTTTTCAAAAAGGTAGTAGTTGTAATAAAGCCATTAAATTATATCATCAACATTCTGATTGGAGACTGACGACTACAACAGCCATGTTGTTGGCAGGAGCTGGATGTGTGTTTATGGCTTTTATCCTGTACATCTCAGGTATGAATGACTGTTTCTTATTTCTTATACAATGCTAAATAAATGTGAATTGTAATTAAAAAAAATGTTAATGTGTACAATCAATGTTAATTTGTAGGAATAATACAGGAAACTGCAGGTTGATTTATAAATAAAAAAAGATGATTGAATGTTAGCTTGTAATGATTTCCACTTATTCTGCTATGAGCTCTTTAGATGTGCTGCAGTGTATCAGTGTGATCCTTTAGTCTCATGCTATCATCACTGACCTGTTAGTATAGAGAAGAAAGTTATGAGAGAGAATAAATACTTTCCAGATGTTTGCTGATTCAAGTTTTTCTTAAAGGGATTGAGGGACGACAAAAAAACATCTGTGCCTTAAAAGGTTCATCAGTGGATCTGCCCTGCTCAGCAAAACGTCCCACTTCAAGCATGAAATGGTACACTGTGTACAGGGCTGGATCTCAGTTAGTTCCAGAGGAGATCTCACCAGATGAAAATCATGTAAAGTACAACATATTGGAAGAGAGAAACTTCACTCTGACGATCAAAACTCTGACAGAAAGTGATGCAAAGGTTTACTGCTGCAAAGAATCTACTGGCACATCAGACAACTGCAAGCAAAGTGCAATTCAGCTCCATGTGGCAGGTACAGTGGTTGTCAGTAATAAATTACTCAAAGAATGACAACAGTATATTAATTCTTATTATATACATGATCATCTCAGACCTGCAGGTGAAGGTGATTCCCACCACAGAGGGACAGACAGTAACACTGATATGTAACACCAGCTGCTCTCTGACTGAAAACCCTGCAGCCTACATCTGGTACAAGAACAGAGAGATCCTCTATCAGGACTGGTCTCCCTGGTACCACCAGCTGGTCAGCAGTGAGGAAGCAGTCACATACTCCTGTGCTATCAAAGGCTACAAGCATCTCAGAGCTCCTGAAGTCTCAGTGGGTGAGTGACAATGATTAGCTTCTAATGATATGATGAAATTTCTGGCTAAATGTGTAAATATGTGTATTCACAAATCATTATTCAAGCACTGGGACCTTTAATTATAAGGATTATGAAACGCAGTAACTTATGAACTAACTTCACTGACATCATTTTTTATTGTTCAGATTCTGTCACATCGACCTGCTTTAGTGTGACCTATGCTAAAGGGACAATGTGTTCTTATAAGCAGTCATCAGGGGATGAGCCCTGCTCCATCACATATCCAACAGGTTCAACATCCACAAAACACGAACACACCTCCACACCGCTCATCCTTTTGACATCATTTTTCCTATAAGGTTTAATTTGCAACAGATAATTCATTTATTTTGATCATATCTTTGCTTTTTTAATATTTTGTTACAAACACAAAAGCCACAGTCTTTCTTTCTGGTTTCATTGTGCTTTGAGTACATATATAATAATTACTGTTTTACTGATATTTACTGATAACTGATGAAAACTGTATTTGTCATCTCCCAACAGAGGTACATATTCAAAATACTCCTGCAGACAAACGGGACCATGTCACACTGACCTGTAACACCAGCTGTCCCCCGACTCCCATTATATGGTATAAGAGCAGACATTTAGTTGGAGAGAATAAGAAACATCAGTTTACAGTTCTCACCAGCTCTGCTGAAAGCTTCTCCTGTGCTGTAAAAGGCCTCGAGGATCTGCGCTCTGCTGAAGTCTGTAAGTACAAACCAACTTATGGTCTGTTAGAACTTATGATATAGGATATTTGTGTTAATGGTCTGAGAAATATGATGATTTAATACTGCTTAATCCTCACAGGATGTGGACAAAACAACAGAGGCACTTAGAGTGTAATGCAGATGCTGTGAAGTAGTAATCACACATGATTACTATGATTTAATCTTTTTAGCCTGCAGTTGTTTGTAACACTGATTTATGTATCTTGTTAAGTGTCTTCCAGTCTCTGTTATCTCTGGGATCTGCTGCTGACCACTAAACGTAGACACTGGTGTTTGTCTAGACACCATGCTTTATGATATACAATACAATTACACAGTAACTAGGTTCCATTGTGAATTGTAATTGACCCTTCGCTAAGCCCCCCCCCCCCTTAGTTACTCTTGCTGTTTGAGACTGGCAGGTCCTGATGTCTATCATTTCTGTCTAATACAAAGCTGACATCTTCTACCACACAGGAATTGTAGTTTGCATATTTTGTACAGTGACTTTCAACCTTACTTAAAATGTAACTGGCTCTTGTCTTTCATCAACATTTCAGGTGCTGACGATACAAACTGCTGGACTGTAAATTATGTCAGCAGGAGAATCTGTGCTCTGGAAGGTTCTTCAGTGAACATTTCAAGTGAATATTCTGATCCTAACGACGGGTGGCTAGAGTCAAAATCATGGTATAAAGTAAAGAGAAGTGGGGAGGGAGAGGTTGAAAAGCCATTTAAGGCTGGAGACAGAGTGAAGTATCATGACAACATACAGAATCATCACATCCTGAGAATCAATAACCTGAAGAGGAATGACTCAGCAGAATACAGATTCAAACTGCAGACAGATGATGGACGGAAACCTGGAGTGACTTTGATTGTCACAGGTAATTCTTTAGATTAACTCTGTTATTTTTGTATTGTGAATTATTGACGTCCACACCATGTACTACCAGCAGTTAACACACTGAAAGGTCGATTCATGCTTAATGTATTCTAAATTAGACTAGCCGCAGTCTACTGCTTCTTCTACTGTTTTCCTAAGGTTGGGATAGGTGGCTGGGAATACACCTTCATGCTGTACAGTTAAGCATGACAGTGATCTTTCTTTAACCCTTGGTACTACAGTTTTAGTTGCCTACGCAGAGAGCCCTGACACACCAACAACACAACACACAACATTATGTGCACCTTGGCCATTGGCTGTAGTTTCTGTGGTGTGTTCATGTGCAGCTTTTTGGCTGAGACAGAGGCAATGAGAGATGATGCAATAGTTAGCCTTTGTCGCCATTAGTTCATTGATGTGTGTTTGGTGTGTCTGGGCCTTAACATAGAGGTGGCCGACCAGAAAACACTTTTCATGAGTCTTTTTGCCTCTGTGGGTTGTTTTACTGACAAACAACCTATTTTTCTGTTTAGGACGTGGGAGATGATACTTCTTTATTTACTGACCACTTTAACCATCTTTCAGGTTTGAAAGTAAAGTTTACTCCTTCTGCAGTGGTGACAGAAGGCCACAGAGTCACACTGACCTGCATTACCAGCTGTCCTCTGACTGACAGCACAACCTATGTTTGGTTCCTCAACAGTCGACCTCTGACCCTGACAGAGAACCAAAACAAACACCTGGTTCTAGACCCAGTCAGCAGTCAGCATGCAGGAAACTACTCATGTGCTGTCAAAACCCCTCAAAACACCACCTCTCGTGAAAAAACTCTCACTGTCAAAAGTGAAACGGGAAAAAGGACATCAGCAGTAGCTGCAGGAGCCTGTGCTGCTCTCCTGCTTTTAATAGCCCTCGCTGTCTTCTTGTGGAAGAGGTGAGGAGCGTCGTTCTCTGTTTCATAGCAATAATATTCAAATTCTGATATGACATCACTTATTCACTCACATATTCATTGATTTTATAAAACAGACATAGGTCTTCTAGTCGCTCTCCAAGAACTGAGACATCAGACAACATGGAACAGGTAAAAAACTGATTTATTTTACAATGCTGCTACATTAAAGTTCACTGTCTTAAATCTTGCTTTACTTCAAAAGGAATGATGGACGGCTGCATAAACTTCTTCCTCCTATCTTTCTTTCTCTCGTTTGAATCATTCCGTTTTGATGTTGCAGCATTTTATTCAGTTATGCTCAACTCCTGCACCTGGTCCTGTTTCTCACTGTTTTATGCTTTCTCTGAGGTTCTCATTTGTTAGGTTAACCCCCCCACACACACAAGTGTCACTAAAGTCACATAAAGAAACACAGGTTTTATAGTGTGACACCTTACAACCTGCATGTCATGCTAACAACCTCAGATTAAAATCTTCTTTTACTGCAGTCCAGGTTCGATGGCTACCGTACGTCAACACTTAAACAATAAATCAGACTAATATCAGCCTTTTGTTATTTATTGCATATCGACCAGTCATGATGTTCATCATTGATAGGACAGAGAATTCACCGGGATTTGAACTGTCAAAACACTCTGTATAATCTGCAAATAAGGATTACTTTCTTTGCACTGTTTGATTGATGGATCTATACTTCTTCTAACATATCTTATGGGGTAACATGCTCCAAACATTTGCAAACTATACCTAAAAAGGCTTTCAAAAACCTTTAACAACTGAGCTCTGGTTTCATTTTATAATGTTCTTACTGGAGAATCAGCCAAACTTCTGCCTGCAATATAAGAAACTCATTTTATTTGTCTTGCCTCCTCAGCTAAACCCTGGTTCCATGTATGAAAACATCTCAGGTCAATCAAGAGAGCAGGGTGACAACCCCTACAGCAGACTCCACTTCTCTAAGGACCACACAGATGCTCTCTACTCCACCATCGCACCAGCGTCTTCTAACTAAATTAAACTTTGATGCCATGGTATTTTGAAAGGGACCCTCCCCTGATAGTCTTAGTGACTGTAACCTTCTGTATTTATAATTCATATGTATCTATTAGGTGCAAATTACTCAACTGCTGCAATTCTGTGCAATTATTCAACTGCAATATTTCTCAGTATACCACTTTATCATGCACATAACTGCTACTTTTACTGTATTCTTGTTTATTCTATTGATGTATATATATTGTAGTTAAATTTCACACTTACAGCCTCAGCACAGTGACAATATATATTTATTTTTAATATTTTTAAATCTTAAGTACTAGTGTTAAACACTGGGGCAGGGCTCCAGACTGCGCCTAATTGGTCGCATTTTGCGACCTTTTTTGGAGCCGTGCGACATAGTTTTTAACTAGGAGCACCAGCGCGACTTACAATCCACCCCTGTACCCCTTTTTCTTTCTTTTTTTATTTTTTTTTTATAATTGCATTATAAATATACGATAGTTCAGAGGACGAGTCAGCAATGTCCTGCCCACAGCCCCCCATTGATATTTTGCGCGACGGACACTTCATATAATAACATAACAATATACTAAAAATTATAGAGAGAGAACGATACAGTGTGAATAAAGATTACATAACATAAAAATAACTGCAGTCTTTGTTATTTGATAGCCACTTAAATTAAACAATTTTTATAGGGCAAGTAAAAACTGACTTCGGCCAAGTGAAAAAAAACCTTAGCGTTGAACCCTGCAGGGTTGTCTGTGTTTATTGCTAAATTATCAGTAATGCAGTTAATCTCGACAAAATTATGAATGTGTTGTGTCGATATAGATAGTGCTCCTAAATTTTGTGCTGGTGCTCCTAAAATTTTCAGTAAGGAGCACTGGTGCTCCCAGTGGAAAAAGTTAGTCTGGAGCCCTGACTGTGGCATAATGCACATTCTGTTTTTTTATTTTAATGTACATTTTTATTTCCATGTTATTTTATTGCTTTATATTTACATACTACTATTTCATACTCTTATTCTTACTTCTTACAGTTCTCTATCGGAGCAACTGTAACAAATCACAATTTCCCCTCAGGGATTAATAAAGTGTTTCTGATTCTGATTCTGGACAACATCAATATCACAGCACCAACAGGCAAGGGTAAAGCCGAGTGCAAACATAATGGTGACCACCTATTTTTTTCTTTTGAACTCAATGAGAAAATGTTCTGCCTGATCTGCCAGACTTAACTTTCACACTTCAAGGCTTCTAACCTCCAGCAGCTTTACAGTTTACTCCACTGATATGGACCACAAGTTTCCCAAAAGTACTGAGCATCTCAAACAGAAGCATGCCATTAAACTTCCTGATATATGAGATGCACTGCATTTTGCCTGTGTGGAGGATGCATTTGGACCAGCAGAATGAAGAGCAACAAATAAACAGAGTGCAGCATGCAGCACTGTCTGAAAACTCCTAAGATTGTCCCTCAATCATTTTTTTTTATTATTATTTGTTCTTGAGAAAGATCATGGAAAAGTCTATGTGAGATTCACTATGTGTTCTTATAGCACACAAGCAATATTGCATTGATCTGTCTTTATTAATCTGTCTGGTTGTAACAGGACACAAGCCAGAATTTAAAAGTGACTGTGGAAACATGCAAACCACACACACACATACACATATATATACATAAGCGGATGGAGTTGTGGTTTTGTTTGTGTGTGTGCGAGTGCATTTTGTGACGATGTGTCTCAGTGTCCGACTGGTTTGCCACATCTAATTTATAGTACAGATACAGTAACAGCTTGTTAAAGCAGCTCATCAAAGCACTTTGTCAATGTTGTTTTACTCTCTGAATGATTTTCAGCTGTGGCTGTAAAAAGAAATTGTTAGACAGATTTTACTGCCAAAAATATATGTTGCTCTGCATGTGAAAAGACCACAGACATTGTGTCTGCAGCTTCCTGTCTGCAGTTTTTTCCCACCAAAAAATGACCACAATCACCTTCACATGTCTCTGCTCTCACACCGGCAACGTAAACAGCATTTTCAAGGTGCCCTTGAGCAAAGCATCGAACCCCCCAACCAAGGTAGCCCCCTCACTCTGACATCTCTCCACTTTGTGCATGTATAGGTCCTGTTTGTGCATGTGTGTGTCTTTTGGACCTGTGTGTTAATGACAAAAGAGTGAAAAAATTGAATTTCCCCTCAGAGGGATAAATGATAATATAAATTTATAAATTTCATTGACATATAATGCAATTCACTAATGACCGATTTTAATAACAGCAATACATAGATTCCTCACTAGAGGGATTTTTTTTTTATTAAGAACAACAATGAGGAAGGAAGTGACTTTTAAGTGTCAGAGCTGCAGTTTGTCTGCCAGCCGCGCTCACACTGATCAACAGTCAATTTCTTTGTAAGAAGACTGCCGCTGATTTCAGCCATTTATTCATGTTCTTTATGTTTTGGGAGTTTTCACAAAGGTAGTAGTTGTAATAAAGCCATTAAATTATATCATCAACATTCTGATTGGAGACTGACGACTACAACAGCCATGTTGCTGGCAGGAGCTGGATGTGTGTTCATGGCTTTTATCCTGTGCGTCTCAGGTATGAATGACTGTTTCTTATTTCTTATACAATGCTAAATAAATGTGAATTGTAATTAAAAAATGTTTATCAGGAGTGTACAATCAATGTTAATTTGGAGGGATAATACAGGAAACTGCAGGTTGATTTATAAATAAAAAAGATAATTGAATGTTAGCTTGTAATGGTTTCCACTTATTCTGCTATGAGCTCTTTAGATGTGCTGCAGTGTATCAGTGTGATCCTTTAGTCTCATGCTATCATCACTGACCTGTTAGTATAGAGAAGAAAGTTATGAGAGAGAATAAATACTTTCCAGATGTTTGCTGATTCAAGTTTTTCTTAAAGGGATTGAGGGACGACAAAAAAACATCTGTGCCTTAAAAGGTTCATCAGTGGATCTGCCCTGCTCAGCAAAACGTCCCACTTCAAGCATGAAATGGTACACTGTGTACAGGGCTGGATCTCAGTTAGTTCTGGAGGAGATCTCACCAGATGAAAATCATGTAAAGTACAACATATTGGAAGAGAGAAACTTCACTCTGACGATCAAAACTCTGACAGAAAGTGATGCAAAGGTTTACTGCTGCGAAGAAACTACCGGCACATCAGACAACTGCAAGCAAAGTGAAATTCAGCTCCATGTGGCAGGTACAGTGGTTGTCAGTAATAAATTACTCAAAGAATGACAACAGTATATTAATTCTTATTATATACATGATCATCTCAGACCTGCAGGTGAAGGTGATTCCCACCACAGAGGGACAGACAGTAACACTGATATGTAACACCAGCTGTCCTCTGACTGAAAACCCTGCAGCCTACATCTGGTACAAGAACAGAGAGATCCTCTATCAGGACTGGTCTCCCTGGTACCACCAGCTGGTCAGCAGTGAGGAAGCAGTCACATACTCCTGTGCTATCAAAGGCTACAAGCATCTCAGAGCTCCTGAAGTCTCAGTGGGTGAGTGACAATGATTAGCTTCTAATGATATGATGAAACTTCTGGCTAAATGTGTAAATATGTATATTCACAAATCATTATTCAAGCACTGGGACCTTTAATTATAAGGATTATGAAACGCAGTAACTTATGAACTAACTTCACTGACATCATTTCTTATTGTCCAGATTCTGTCACGTCGACCTGCTTTAGTGTGACTTATGCTAAAGGGACAATGTGTTCTTATAAGCAGTCATCAGAGGATGAGCCCTGCTCCATCACATATCCAACAGGTTAAACATCCACAAAACACGAACACACCTCCACACCTCTCATCCTTTTGACATAATTTTTAGGTTTAGGTTTAATTTGCAACAGATAATCCATTTATTTTGATCATATCTTTGCTTTTTAAATATTTTGTTACAAGCACAAAAACCACAGTCATTCTTTCTGGTTTCATTGTGCTTTGAGTACATATACAGTACAGGCCAAAATTTTGGACACACCTTCTTATTCAATGCGTTTTCTTTATTTTCATGACTATTTACATTGTAGATTCTCACTGAAGGCATCAAAACTATGAATGAACACATGTGGAGTTATGTACTTAACAAAAAAAGGTGAAATAACTGAAAACATGTTTTATATTCTAGTTTCTTCAAAATAGCCACCCTTTGCTCTGATTACTGCTTTGCACACTCTTGGCATTCTCTCGATGAGCTTCAAGAGGTAGTCACCTGAAATGGTTTTCACTTCACAGGTGTGCCTTATCAGGGTTAATTAGTGGAATTCCTTGCTTTATCAATGGGGTTGGGACCATCAGTTGTGTTGTGCAGAAGTCAGGTTAATACACAGCCGACAGCCCTATTGGACAACTGTTAAAATTCATATTATGGCAAGAACCAATCAGCTAACTAAAGAAAAACGAGTGGCCATCATTACTTTAAGAAATGAAGGTCAGTCAGTCCGGAAAATTGCAAAAACTTTAAATGTGTCCCCAAGTGGAGTCGCAAAAACCATCAAGCGCTACAACGAAACTGGCACACATGAGATCCGACCCAGGAAAGGAAGACCAAGAGTCACCTCTGCTTCTGAGGATAAGTTCATCCGAGTCACCAGCCTCAGAAATCGCAAGTTAACAGCAGCTCAGATCAGAGACCAGATGAATGCCACACAGTTCTAGCAGCAGACTCGTCTCTAGAACAACTGTTAAGAGGAGACTGCGCGAATCAGGCCTTCATGGTCAAATAGCTGCTAGGAAACCACTGCTAAGGAGAGGCAACAAGCAGAAGAGATTTGTTTGGGCCAAGAAACACAAGGATTGGACATTAGACCAGTGGAAATCTGTGTTTTGGTCTGATGAGTCCAAATTTGAGATCTTTGGTTCCAACCGCCGTGTCTTTGTGAGACGCAGAAAAGGTGAACGGATGGATTCCACATGCCTGGTTCCCACTGTGAAGCATGGAGGAGGAGGTGTGATGGTGTGGGGCTGTTTTGCTGGTGACACTGTTGGGGATTTATTCAAAATTGAAGGCACACTGAACCAGCATGGCTACCACAGCACCCTGCAGCGACATGTCATCCCATCCGGTTTGCGTTTAGTTGGACGATCATTTATTTTTCAACAGGACAATGACCCCAAACACACCCCCCGGCTGTGTAAGGGCTATTTGACCAAGAAGGAGAGTGATGGAGTGCTGCGGCAGATGACCTGGCCTCCACAGTCACCGGACCTGAACCCAATCGAGATGGTTTGGGGTGAGCTGGACCGCAGAGTGAAGGCAAAGGGGCCAACAAGTGCTAAACACCTCTGGGAACTACTTCAAGACTGTTGGAAAACCATTTCAGGTGGCTACCTCTTGAAGCTCATCGAGAGAATGCCAAGAGTGTGCAAAGCAGTAATCAGAGCAAAGGGTGGCTATTTTGAAGAAACTAGAAGATAAAACGTTTTCAGTTATTTCACCTTTTTTTGTTAAGTACATAACTCCATATGTGTTCATTCATAGTTTTGATGCCTTCAGTGAGAATCTACAATGTAAATAGTCATGAAAATAAAGAAAACGCATTGAATGAGAAGGTGTGTCCAAACTTTTGGCCTGTACTATATATAATAATGTTTTAACGTATATGCTGATATTTACTGATAACTGATGAAAACTGTATTTGTCATCTCCCAACAGAGGTACATATTCAAAAGACAGACAAATGGGCCCATGTCACACTGACCTGTAACACCAGCTGTCCCCTGACTCCCATTATATGGTATAAGAGCAGACTTTTACTTAGACAGAGTGAGAAACATCAGTATGTAGCTCCCATCAGCTCTGGTGAAAGCTTCTCCTGTGCTGTAAAAGGCCTCGAGGATCTGCGCTCTGCTGAAGTCTGTAAGTACAAACCAACTTATGGTCTGTTTGAACTTATGATATAGGATATTTGTGTTAATGGTCTGAGAAATATGATTTAATACTGCTTAATCCTCACAGCATGTGTACAAAACAACAGAGGCACTTTAGAGTGTAATGCAGTTGCTGTGAAGTAGTAATCACACATAATTACTATGATTTAATCTTTTTAGCCTGCAGTTGCACTGATTTATGTATCTTGTTAAGTGTCTCTCAGTCTCTGTTATCTCTGGGATCTGCTGCTGACCACTAAACGTTGACACTGGTGTTTGTCTAGACACCATGCTTTATGATATACAATACAATTACACAGTAACTAGGTTCCATTGTGAATTGTAATTGACCCTTGGCTAAGCCCCCCCCCCCCTTAGTTACTCTTGCTGTTTGAGACTGGCAGGTCCTGACGTCTATCATTTATGTCTAATACAAAGCTGACATCTCCTGCCACACAGGAATTGTAGTTTGCATATTTTGTACAGTGACTTTCAACGTTACTTAAAATGTAACTGGCTCTTGTCTTTCATCAACATTTCAGGTGCTAAGGATACAAACTGCTGGACTGTAAATTATGTCAGCAGGAGAATCTGCGCTCTGGAAGGTTCTTCAGTGAACATTTCAAGTGAATATTCTAATCCTAACTACGGGTGGCCAGAGTCAAAATCATGGTATAAAGTAAAGAGAAGTGGGGAGGGAGAAGCTGAAAAGCCATTTAAGGCTGGAGACAGAGTGAAGTATCATGACAACATACAGAATCATCACATCCTGAGAATCAATAACCTGAAGAGGAATGACTCAGCAGAATACAGATTCAAACTGAAGACAGACGATGGATGGAAACCTGGAGTGACTTTGGTTGTCACAGGTAATTCTTTAGATTAACTCTGTTATTTTTGTATTGTGAATTTGTAACAGGTGTTGTTTGGACCCAAATGCAGTACACAGGCGCACAGGAACAGTTGGTAATGACCTTTATTATCACCACAGCAAACAGGGTATGCAGCAGGCAGAATTGGCACAGAATAAAGTTCGTTCTTCGGGCTGAGAGCCCTCACACAGTCTCTGGGGCTCAGAGGAGGGAAAGGGAGGCGACTGGGATCAGCCGCGGAACCGAGGGGAGGCTTCTGAGCCCCCGGTTCCACACAGTTCAATTCTCTTTCGTAGTGAGGGGAAGAGATGTAGCTTACTTCAGCCGAAGAAGACGAGCAGGACGCTCTGCGGTCTGGAGAGCTGGCTGCACGTGCTGTGAGGCTGGCGAGGAGTGAGCTGAAGAGAGGTCGGAGACAGGCGGGGGGGTCGTAGCCAGGTGAGCAGTCAGCGAAGACAGAGGCACCGTTGGGGAGCAGGCAGGAGAGGAGACGAGGCCAGGCAGAGGAGTCAAAACCAGACGAGCAGGCAGATACCAGAGACGCTGAGGCAGAGCACGAGGTCAGGAACAGAAGGCAGGTGAGTTTACCGGGAGGCAGACGAGAATGGCAGGTCAGGGACAGGCAGAGTCGACACCGGGAGATCAGACAGGGAATGAACGCTGGAAAGTCTCGCATGACGCTGAAGAACAATCTGGCAACGAGTGAGAGTGCTGGAGAGGCTTATATGCAGGGCTGATTATGATGAGCTGCAGCTGTGTAGGCAGGTGAGCAGAGTTGGGCTGATGAGGTGGGCGTGGCTGGCAGGTAGAGTGGAGCAGAGGGAGGGAGAGTGGAAAATTACTGCAGCAGAGTGACAGGAGGGGAATGAGAGACAGGGACTGTGACAGAATTATTGACGTCCACACCATGTACTACCAGCAGTTAACACACTGAAAGGTCGATTCATGCTTAATGTATTCTAAATTAGACTAGCTGCAGTCTACTGCTTCTTCTACTGTTTTCCTAAGGTTGGGATAGGTGGCTGGGAGTACACCTTCATGCTGTACAGTTAAGCATGACAGTGATCTTTCTTTAACCCTTGGTACTACAGTTACAGTTGCCTACGCAGAGAGCCCTGACACACCAAGCTGACAGTTGGCCGTTGATCAATGTTTGTGTATCAGTGAGTTACCCTAGTTTTTGCAGTGTGTCCCACACTGGTAGCACTCGTCAGCCCTCGTCTGCTTTCTTTGGCTGATTCAGGATGTTGAGTCGGCATCAGAGACGGCGGACTATTGCATCGTCTCTCAATGCCAGGTGCAGAACATTATGTGCACCTTGGCCATTGGCTGTAGTTTCTGTGGTGTGTTCATGCGCAGCTTTTTGGCTGAGACAGAGGCAATGAGAGACGATGCAATAATCAGCCTTTGTCACCATTAGTTCATTGATGTGTGTTTGGTGTGTCTGGGCCTAAACATAGAGGTGGCCGACCAGATAACACTTTTCATGAGTCTTTTTGCCTCTGTGGGTTGTTTTACTGACAAACAACCTATTTTTCTGTTTAGGATGTGGGAGATGATACTTCTTTATTTACTGACCACTTTAACCATCTTTCAGGTTTGAAAGTAAAGTTTACTCCTTCTGCAGTGGTGACAGAGGGTCACAGAGTCACACTGACCTGCATTGCCAGCTGTCCTCTGACTGACAGCACAACCTACGTTTGGTTCCTCAACAGTCGACCTCTGACCCTGACACAGAACCAAAACAAACAGCTGGTTCTAGACCCAGTCAGCAGTCAGCATGCAGGAAACTACTCATGTGCTGTCAAAACCCCTCAAAACACCACCTCTCGTGAAAAAACTCTCACTGTCAAAAGTAAAACGGGAAAAAGGACATCAGCAGCAGCTGCAGGAGTCTGTGTTGCTCTCCTGCTTTTAATAGCCCTCGCTGTCTTCTTGTGGATTAGGTGAGCAACACTGTTCTGTTTCAGAGACATTCACACACTAATTCACACACTAACTTGGCTTCACCTATTAACGTTTATTTACTGATTTCATTAACCAGAAGAAGAAGAAGAAGGACTTCTAATCAGTCTCCCAGAAATGAAACTTCAGACAACTTGGAGCAGGTAAAGAAAAGAATCTGTACACTTGTGCTACATGAGAAAAACATCACCGTATCATTTTTTGCTTCTCTTCCATGCTGTGGACTACTTTTTTCTTAACTAAACACTTATTGTGATGACAGAGAAACACAATATTGCACAAGTTTCATGGGTCCTATATTTTGGAAAACACGGAAGAGAGTTAGCATTTTAGCACCTCTGTTTCCCTTGTCTTGAATTCAGTCTGTTTATTTAATGGGTTTTTGGTTGGATACCTGAAATAAGGTCTGTGGTTCGAACAAGCTTGAGATATTTTTACATTTTGTTCTGAAGTGTGTGTCTTATAAAGGCAGTAGATAAGAACTGGCTGATTGAAAATTCAGAACGCCATCACATCAAACACAGCGTTACAGCCTAGGTGTGGTGGTTACATTGAAGTTATGCACTGTGGTGTAGTTTGTTTATAGCCTGACCTTCTCTTTTTACTTCTGACAACTGCATTTACACTTCAAAATGATCATAAAATTGGTATTCATTTCTGGAGATTATTTGCTGAAGAAAAAACATGTAGGCCTTTCACAAACTTGTGCTTGCCACAGAGCTGATTTTCGGCAATATCCCAAAATCCAATGCAAAATTCCATTGGCTTTTTGACAGGTGAACCAGGGTGATGTTAACTTCTGGATCTTCTGTAGAACATGACATAATCATGTTGTTCGCCACTCATAAAAATACTATTTGAGTTTGTAATTCTGTAAAAGCTGCCACACAATTAGGTTTTGTCTGCACTATTTTGTTCTGCAATAAATATATTCTTGATTAACTCTTTTAAAGTATCCAAGAGCTACTCCAGCCAGCTATTTCAGAAGCTGCAATACTGCGCTAACCCTACAACTGAGCTCGAGTGGGAATCATTTATACTGCTAATATGATCTCTCTTGTCTCTTCATCAGCTGAACCCTGGTCCGCTGTATGGCAACGTCTCAGCTCAATCAACAGAGCAGGATGAACTTCACTACAGCAGCGTCCACTTCTCTCAGAACCACACAGATCCTCTTTACTCCACAGTCCAGCCACATCCCCCTCACAAAGAAGAGCATGTCCCCTATGCTGTTGTCAACTTCAGACGAAACATGACCCCTGAGTATGCATTTCTTGCTATTACAACTGATTCATGTTCAACTCTACATTGTAAAAAATATGTAGCTTATTACAGATTGGGCTACATGATATCTTTGAACCAACTAGTACTATTTTGATAAAATATTGTTTGCATTTATATTAATTTTTTTACATAAATTTCCATCTTGGGATAAGGATTCGTGGTGAAAATTCATGGCTACTAACACCCATTGTCACATCACTAATCTGATTTCCATGAGACATTAAGGGGTGTAAAAATGGTTTAAAGATTTCCCAAGAATATCATTTTAAAGGTTATTGTGTAACTGCCTCAACTGGGACAATCACTTTTCTTAATTATATATTTAAAATACTTTGCCATATGTTTAATCCACAGTATGTTAATGCATTTTTTCCTATACTCTCAGGCATGACGGCCAGGCAGTGGATACCTAGAATTTGTTCAGCACAACAAACAGAATATAAAAACACACCCACCTCTGTGCAGAACGTGGAAATTATTGTGTTGATTATCTCTGGACTGCGTTTACGTCTGGGGACTTCGGCGGATGGCCTCATCTACACCAGCTTACTGGGAATGAGCAGGCAGACATCCAGCATCTCATGGACACCTCAGACGCATGCTTGACAGCGTGGATTGGACGCCAACTGTGTCTTCTAGGAAGTGAGACTTCTTAGTTACTCTGATAAACCCATGCTCATGTCTGTTAAACTATATAGTCATGACTTGTTGAACAGCCTTTCAATATGTGATACTTTCCAACATACATGGAACCCTTCAACAAAATTACTATTTCTGTGAAACTTAAGAGAAGGTAAATTAATCAAAGTCGCAACAAAAAAGCCCTTTATAGATATTATCCAGCGCAACACCTGCATAATTCTCATTCACGGCTGAAACATATTCCTGAGGAGTTTTTCAAGCTAACAATAGCTAATGTCTTGAAAATTAGCACTGAATTGAAAACCACGAAAACTGTTGTGGCAAAGTGACAACAAAAACTGGTTCTTAAAATTGTTATGTGCTGTTTTATGTGTTTGGTGTGTCCAACGTCTATATTTCTTTGCTAGCTAGTTAGATGTAGCATTGCATAGCTAAAATTCGGTTGTGTTGCTAAGCAACCAGAGCACTTAAGGGTTGGTTTGTGAAGTCATGCTAACCACGCACGCTAACGCTAGCTATGTCTTTCTATTAAATTAAATTAAATTAAATTAAATTAAATTAAATTATAAACCTTACGTTGCTGTTTCATGTTGACAGTCTGTGGGTAACAAACACAATGTTACAGAAAGCTAATGTTAACTGGTTGAGAAATACTCACCCAACAGAAAACAAGTTAACTGCCGTTGTTAGCTGCTAACTGCTAACCCTGCGGAATCCGGGAAAAATTTGCATAAGTCCCGCCCTCGAGTGCTGGGATTGGACAGGCAGCCTGTCAGTCAAACTCGCACCACAGCCAGAGCTACGTCATCATGACTTCATTCATAAATTCTCTGCAGCCAGTCAATCTGTGTCCAGCTTCACGCACCAAACAGCTGTAACGAAACTGTGAGGCTAGATTAGAAATGTTGATTCGTTTGCCTTTGTAATCTTGGATATTTCTGTAAAAGAGAAATGTTGATTCATTTGTTTGCTCTTTTGTTTGATCATTAGGCTGTTGATAGGCCTACATTGTAAATAGTTCATCGCTCTTCTTAATTACGCCATTACTATAATTCCATTATGTAGAAATTATTTATATATTGAATAATTACTTGCATTGCTATAATTCCATTATGTAGAAATTATTATATATTTAATAATTACTTGCATTGCTATAATTTTATTATGTAGAAATTATTTATATATTTAATAATTACTTGCATTGCTATAATTCCATTATGTAGAAATTATTTATATATTTAATAATTACTTGCATTGCTATAATTCCATTATGTAGAAATTATTATATATTTAATAATTACTTGCATTGCTATAATTTTATTATGTAGAAATTATTTATATATTTAATAATTACTTGCATTGCTATAATTCCATTATGTAGAAATTATTTATGTATTGACTAATTATTCTAATGTGCTTGGCTTAGACCTGGGCTGTTTGAATTGTGGTAGGTGATCAGATCAGCCCGCACAGCATTGCAAAACTGGATAATATCATGTCAGGTCAGACTCTGAAGTCAGACTAGTAGCCTACACCATGGATATATATATATATAGAACACACCCTACACAGTCCAACTTCTGCATCACAATCATGGATAGAAAAAATTGTCAATCTAATGAATAATACACACGCGAATCAGAGAGATTCGTTTGACTAATGTCAGTTTAATAATAAATACACACTACAATATGGGTGATTCTTCCTCCTCCTTAGGGAAGCGTGAGCAAGGCATCTAGTCACGTGACGGGGGATTTTGGCCTTTTTGGATTGGATCAGGGATTTAATAAACGAGATTGGATAATCTCTGGCTATCACCTCATTAACATTCATGATGTTCCCGGATTCCGCCTACGAAAAACATATTCGTGCCCCGGTTGCCTGTGTATGGAACGCGGAAAGGACCAAAACGTCTTGAATTATCACGGGAAATAAGCTCCGAGTCAAACAGACGTTTATGAAACTTACATGTTTTGCTCAGCAGTATAATATTTTCAAATGAATCCTACTTACATGATTGTTAAAGTCTGAATGCATTAGCCAGAAATAAAAGGCTACAGTTAGGCTAAAAACTACACTACACGGTTGCGTGACGTAACGTTTCCAAGGCCGTGTTCAGTTCAGCGCAGCTCGGCGTGATGACGTTTCTTTAGTCTTATTTAGCCGCTTGTTTAGCAACCGCTATTTTTAAGACTCATAGACTTCAAAATTCACAGTGGGGTATTTATTGAGAATAAAATGTGAAAATCCCTAAAGTTTGTGTTAACCGCAGACCTTGTTGAGGCTCATAGTCAAGAACCCATTCAAAAAACCCAGTGACTTTGAGACAAAGGAACAAGGAGCTCTAAAATGTTAACTCATTTCCAGGTTGGCGGTCGGACTCTATTAGCATTAGCCAGCTAATTAACATTACCTGTGCTACAACAGTGACCTCTTTGATTTTTTTTTTTTTTGGCTAAAATTTAACTCAATCGTTATTACACAGACTAACGTTACAGGTACTGAGTCAAAAAATGCAGTTTTTCTGCTTTATTTGCTTAATTTTTCTTAAGTCTAGTGTGTAATATTTAACCATAAAGCACAGGTTCATTCAAATATTTGCCATGTAGGTTGGCCTTTTGCAATATTTTAGAAAAATGTTTCTTATCTGACCACAACTTACATGAAAAATTAATTGTTTTATCCTATGTCTTAACATCTAAAACAAAGTGTTAGCTGTTATCTACCATCATTCCTTGAGATACAAGTGTGTTTTAAGTTTTGGTAGAGGGTTGAACCTTTTTGCAGTTGTAATAATGGACTGTGCTTTTAAATAAAGTTGACTCAGTTGTCTTTTGCTTGTTCTCTGTATTGTTTAACCTCCACATTGACTAATTGATAAGTCTTCAGTCATCTGAGTTCAAGTGAATGACAAGCCAGATATTTAAGGAAGCGTGAGACTGAAGAAGAAACATAATGTCACAGACACAATTCAAGTCCATATTAATATATTTTTATTACCATACGAGTATACACTTCAGTTATTAATCCAAATACAAAAAACATAGGAAATTATTTGTAACTTATCCTTTATGTTGTGCAAGTAGCTGTGGGTCTTCTGTTTGTCTTTCAAGTAAGTTAAAAAGACTAGTCACAAGTCCAGTTGTAACAGTACATGTTAAATATGTGCTCAAAACACTTTTCCAGTTGACTGAGAGGTTGCACAGTGTGTAAGCAAATTACACACTGTGCAAATTATCAGGGCATGTGAGTTAAAAGTCAGTATAAATAATTTACACAGTAAAGGCGTGAAATTGAGTTGTGGAGAAAAAAAGAGGAATCAGTACAAATGTGGGTCCCAGATATGTAAGGCAGAACTGTTCATTATTACAATTATCCAAACTGTGCTACAGTATGCAGGGTGCCTTTGATCGTATGAACTCATGGAAATGTCTGTGTAATGAGTGTCTTTTTTTTAGCCTTCTTGGGTGAGAAAAAGGGAACAAGAGAAAGAGGAATGAGGTGAGTTTCAGTTTTAGAACAGCCAATCACCACTGAATTCAAAATTGCCTTATTTGCTTCTCAACAGTATGATAAGGGGAAGGGCGATTGTTAACTGACAGGGTCACAGTTAGTGTTCATATGGTTAATAGCACTTCCTTCATCATTTCCTCTGCAGTCACATATCAAAGACAAGAAATCTCCTTCACTGGTTTGTACAAACATGAAACTCAATGAACCTTGATAGTGAGAAGGTCAGTGATAAGGTCACATAATGCTACATAACTTGCCTTTCAGTAGGCTATATTAAGTCGGTGGTTTTTATGTGTTTTCATTAGTTTTCATTTGTCTGTCTTGATTTACACATTTGCTACCATGCACTGACATTTCAGCAGAAATGTGCGTCACTGTGGTCACGTCGTCTCTGAGAGTTTGAAAGAAAGACACACCAACACAGACGATCCAGTCCTGAATCCGACAACATGGCTCGCTAATCTTTGTGCCCCATCCAAGCACGCTCGTCCTTGACTCCACTCTCGGGACTCTCCTTTGCTCTCATATTCTCCATCTCTTCCAACTCTCACAGTCCCATCTTCGCAGCCTCCCCTTGTGGTTTTCTTGTGCTTTCATTTGTCCAGTAGCACCTTCGCCAGGGACTGTAGCTTTTCCCTCTTCTCGTACAGATACATCTGGGTTTCCCACAACATGTCCACCAGGACTGCGTCACTCACCTCGTCCAGCATCACTTCCTGAGACAACTGGGGACTCAATCTGCACAAAAGACGATAAACAGTTTCACAGCACTTTAGAGATAATGAAACAATATTTATTTATTTTGTTTTCAGTAGCATGTGAGCAGGTTTGTTAAATGATTTTACTGGACTTGAAACAACTGCTGAGGGTTAAAAACTTGTCTGATGGCATGTGTTCTCTTCCTGTTGACTCTAAAGCTGTGAAGAAGTGGTGTCATATATCTGTATCTACACAAATTGCGACAACGAGGATCTGTCTGGTCTGTGCCATCGAACACAGCACACTGCAGCACTTCTCTCATTAAAGATAAAATGGCTGCGTAAAACATGGCACAGGAAGTGTGTCAAGTGTGTGTGATGAACGTGACAGACAAAGAGAAGTGGGCAAAACGGGATGACGTGATGAAGATCAGAAAAATAGATGTGGGCATGCTGAGTCAGAATGATGACAGGAAGCAGATGAAACAAGAAATGAGAGCCAAATTGGGCAGAGTCATATCGGCTGACCTGTGGTAGATGGTGTCGATCATTTCACACCAGGCTGCGGCTCTGTCTACTGCGCAGCCATCGGAGTCTGTACACTGTTCAGTCAGATAGAGCGAGGGAGAATGTTTTACGGTTAGAAACAAGAATACACTTTCCTGTGATAACAAACAGATTGAAGCAGGTGCTGTAGATGTACTCACACACCACCAGCATCTTGCCCAGCTCCTTGGCTCCTACGAAGCTCTTGGCCAGCTCCAGAGGGTTGGAGGGTCGGAAAACATCCACAGAGCTCACCACCACCTGAGGAGGTTTACCTGGAGATACACAGGAGCATAGATGTGATACAAGTGTTCAAACAGGAAGACTTTTGTCAGTTTAGTTATTCACAATGTGCTGTGTAACTTTTCCTGTGTTGCCATTCATACTGCTGCCTCTCTTTTTTTTGAAACGTTCGTTTCCTGTCCACAATTAAAATACAAAAGAAGAAGGATCAGTGAGTGCCACTGTTTTGTTTGTTTGTTTAATCTTTATCGCAACTGTGCACCCGACATTATCTTGAGATTTTGAGTTGTGCTTACTGTTTCTAAGTAATAGTTACTGCAGCTTTCAATGGAAGTGCACTAATTTATATACATGGAGGGATTTGGTTGGAAATGTCTAATTAGATTCTTCATTAAAGCAGAAAGCACACGCTACAGGACAGACTCCAAAGTGCTGGAGATTGTGCGGGAGCCAGGATGCAAATCAGTCATCAAATGATGGACGTTTTAATCTGGGTCGCCGTCAGCCATTAGGTGTGCAGTTGTACTGCTACCCACTTCTCCCTTGGATCTCCGTAAGTGTTGTGAGGACTCTAAAACTTCACCAGAGCCTCCCTCGGCATATGGGTGATTAGATTATGGCTGAATTGTAATTTTTCAGTGCACTATCCCTTTAAGTCATGCTAGTATATATATATATATATACTGTATTTTTTTTCCTTCGGGTAATTGTTTGTCTGCTTGCAATTAACCCTTTAAAAAAATAATAACATGTATACCAGAGTACAGAGTGACTATGTATGATGAATAAACAACAGATTCAGATCCACAATGTGACCCTGAGCTTTGAATTTAGTTCACAAGACGCATAAAATTCATTATTCACAACGGTCAGACATAATAAAGTGGCGTACCTGTACCAAGAGAGACCACTATACCCAACTTCTTGACTTCGTTTCCATGGCCCTGAGATGGCAGAGGAATAAGAGGGGATAAAAGAGGAGACAGATAATTAAATGATCGAATTAAACATAAATGCTTTCTTATGCAAAGACCAAGGACAAAGTAAAAACAGCCTACCTCTACTTTTAAAGCTTTATTGTACTGATGGATTTCTGACATGGCGTCTAACGTTGGGTTATTGGCCAGTAGCCCTCCATCCAGAAAGCGGCCCATTGGTCGGAAGTAGGTGGGGGCAGCGCCGCTGGAGCGGGCAGCTCGCCACACGAGTTGCTCTGGTGTAAAGACAGGGATATGAATATTTTTAAAAAAGGCATGAAAGAATTAGACTTTATGAGGCAGGCTTTAAAAAACAAATTTACAGAGAAAGATTGTTAACCTCGCAAAACACACATTCATTCGTGCTGAAAAGGGCAAAGATGTTATTTGCTGCTGTGCTGTTACAGTTAAAATAAACATGTATTTGATATGGAATCACATTCAATGGGAAAAGTTTGACATTTTGGGAAATATGATTATTGGCTTTCTTGCTGAGAGTCGGATAATTAGACTGATACCACTCTGATGTCTGCATGGAAAGTATGAAGCAGCTAGCAGCAGGCTAACGTAGCTTAGCATAATGACAGGAAACAGAGAAAAACATGCTGTGTCTGAAAACAACAAAAAACACCAACCAGCACCTCTTAAGCTCACTAATTAACAAAGTGTCCAAGTGCTCACTGAAACACTGAAACATTTAAGTTTTTAAGGTGTTTCCCCAAAACTGTGACAGATAAATTCTTTGTGAAGCTGTTTCTTTCACATGCCTTTAGTCTCTCACTCACGCCGACACACACCTTCATCCGTCACCTTCCTACGCTTTCTGGGTGGCTCCTCTGTGTATCCTACTATCAATACATCCTCATCCTCCCATCCTGCAACAACAACATGGCTGGCACTCAAACAACACAGCAGAGGTGGACTTCAGAAACAGGATGGCATGCAAGTTCAGAAATAGGTTTTTGCACTCCCCCACTGCAACACTTTACAGGTTTCATTTCCTGAATGAACTGAGTCTTTATCACCTCTTTACTGACCCCAGAATTTATAGCCACCAAGTGCAGGGTTTGCTTACTTTGACACCATCCAGTGGTAGTATCATGCACTGCACTACCTCTCCGGTACAGCATCAGTGAGCACTTGCAAACAAACATAACGGGTTCAAGTTGTTGAGGTACCTTGTGGGGTGGTGAGGGGCTTGAACGTGGCAGTGGCATATGGCGGCTCTCTGTGGACGGAGGGAGGGTCATAGTTCCTGAAGATGTGCAGCTCGCCTGGATGTCTGTCTGCTAGAACGCTGGTCACCATCACCCTGTGCAAGAACAAATAAATGAGTGGAAAGGGAGAAGAACATGTTTGAGAAAAATACAGGCAGGTGCTGCGGCATTTATGTATTTCACTAAATGTGACAAGAAATAGTTCATTTTCAAACTCTGGTTACTATTTTAAGAAGAAATGTTTCAGTGGTTTCAGAGCATCTGCGCACATTTAAGTCATTTTTCCCAGAGTATTGAGGATGGTTGAAGTGCCACAATCCAGCACTCCAGTGTGAAATCAGCTCAACTTATCAACTTGTTCACTTGACAAAGTAATTCTTCTTAAACTGACCAATCACGGCAAAGGAGTAGGATATTTAAAGCTTGTTGATGTCATTTTTACCAGCAGAAAAATGACAGCAGACACCCAGAAAACACAAATTACCAGAGGAAAGAAATAAATACTCTTTTATGGGAACTCATTGGCTGAGTCTTCTGGGAAAATTCTTTGAGTATGCGTTTTAAATTTGCATATTTTTGTGTGGTATCATAGTGCTGTCTTACACTACTCAGCTAGCTAACATTAGAGCACTTTAACATTTGCTAGTGAGTATGTCTGTGGAGACATTTTCATTCCTAGTGCTCCTGAGCAAGGCCTCCATGAACAGCAGTGGCCTTTAATTCCAATTTGACATAGTGGCCAAACAGTGGAATTATAACTCCCAGGTCTGTCACGTGATGCCATTGGGCCCAAAAAGACTTTCTCCCATAGACTAGCGTTATGAAAGAAAGGTCTGTGAATCAGTAGATACATTTTTTGTGCATCGCAAACTCTGCAAAATGACTCAGTTCCCTTTCAGAAATGATCCATTCAGTCCAACAACATAAAAAAGTCAAAGAGCCGCAAGACTGAATTTATCCCTGTAGCAAAGGGCTAAAATGAAAGTTAGCTGCTCAGCTGGCAAAAGTTGCTTGCTCTATGGGCTCAACAATGCAAAAGATCTGGGTAATATACCTGGGAAATTTAAATTTTTTGGTTTCATGTGCCACTGAACAAGGCCACATCTCTTCATCTCTTTCTCTTTATACATTCATACTCTGTTCACTCTTCTGCCTACTATCTCGCGGACAGATTCAACCTGAGCAGTCACCTGGGGTATCGGACGTCTGTCATCTTGGTGTTCTCCCCAAACTCTTTCTTCAGGAAGTCCTCCAGTGGTGCTGATTCATAAGGTCGTGACCCCCTGAACACCTGCTCCTTCATCCTAAAGTAAAGGCAGCGCAGGTACTCCATGGATTTACCTAAAAAGAGAAGCAACATGATTATTGTTTTGATGCTACGTTTTAAAAACCATTTGGAAAAAATATACTGTAAGGGAAACACACACACCGTGGATTATAGCAAGGGCCAGGATGCCGCCCGTGCTGGTGCCAGCCACCCAGTCAAAGAGCTCTCTGGTGGGTCGACCGGCTTCTCTCTCCAGTGCAATCAACATCTGGATCAACACCAGGCCTTTAATACCTCCACCATCCAGACACAGCAGTCTGTCCATCCTGCAGGGGAGAGCAGAAGATTAAAAAATATTTTTTTATAGTGTTCTGTCTCCAGACCTGCTATATCTACAAATAAAACAAAGTAAAATACTCATTCATAAAAGTACAAACAACATAAATTGAAGTTTCTTGCTCACTTCTTTTTCTCCATTCTGGGGCCGTCCACTTCAGATGTGCCTCTGCTCATTGCACTGACGGCAGCCCCCATATACATGATGTCCTCAAACCCTGTCAGCCAATTACAACAGCTATTGATTTGGGACCAACACATGGCATCAAGTGTATGCATGAAGGACGGGAAAGGAAAGGAGTGACTAGGTTTTCTACAAGCCATGTGGGAGTCTTACAAGGAGTGTCTCTGCATGGTTTCACTGTCCAAAAAGAACCTATGCTTTCAATCACTTATCACTTATAAAGATGTGAACAGGAGGAAGGCAATGTTGTCTCATCACATATTCTTTTTAGCAGTGCTGGCTCATCAAACAAACATCACACCTTGCAGCTGAAAATTCACAAAAAACTCAAATCTTGTTCATGAATAAAAATTCCCCCTAATCACGAATAAAAACGTGTTAATCTGTTGACAATCAGCCTGAACTCTTTGGAATATGAAACAAAGCTAAAGCCATCTAGCTGTCCAATCTGTACAGTTTGATAAATGAAAAAAAAAAATAAAGAGTTATGGAAAAGAGAAACACACTCCCCAATATACTTGATACCTTAATGAATTGAAATGAGACATTTAAATATAAGTAAGGTTGAAACAGTGAAGGAGGGGCTGGAGGAGATGGCGTTGTTACCTATGCCTTTATTGCTTGGAGGCTTGGCGTTGTTGGAGAAGGGGGGAGGACTGCCAGGGGAGGGTGGGAGGCACCGCTGGACCCCTACACTACACAGCATGTCCAGCAGTATCTTTCTATTAGGACCTTTAATGTTAACACAAACACATCCACACACACATGCAAGTCAACATGTTAGACATGCACACACACACACACACACCACAAAAAGCAGTGAGAAAGAAGACAGATAAAGACAGAGAGATAGATGGGAGACACAGAGAGAGAGAAAGCAAGAACACAAGCAAGCTGTTAGCAATTATCATGCATTTCAAAAATCAGTAAATGACAGTTAACTCCTTTAACCACCATTTCTGCTCCAGAGCAACGAGTGGGTGGCGTCATATACAATCATCTCTACGCTCAATCAACAATAATGCTCATGCAATTATGCTGTTTCTGAATAGCAAGACAAATTCAGGAGTTACAATGTCTAAATCTTTTATATAAATCTAAATGAAATATCAAAATGTGCATGCAACTTTTTACGCATGGTGCATTTTACATTATTATTAGTAGAAGTAACATCAGTTATCTCAGACATAGTCTCATGCCAATGTGCACTGAAAGTATGCATCACACTGATGTGGTTCTTTTAGTCACGCTACAGACCAGAGAGGTAATGTGTCATGGAAGCAACTAGACTGTTTCTGATCAGTCGGCCACAATTAACAGGTCACCGGCAAAACAGAAACACCTTTCTACAATCCAATATGGCACAATTAAAAGTAGTAACTTCTACATTTGTGTTTAATCATTTCAAATGTTTCAAAATTGTGTCAGAGCCAAAGTAAACTGGTAACTTCTGAAATTAAAGGGCAGTGCAAATACTGACAAAGGTGAGAGAGCAAAGATTTTTTGCTTTTGTAACTTGAATATTTTCAAATGCTACTCACATGTTGCACTGCCCCCTACTGTTGAAAAGGTGAACATGGTAGTATTGAGTTTTATTTTATCTTAAATCACTCTTTCATCTGCTTACTTCCAAGACTCGGCCGGTGTTCTACCCATGTCACTTCTAACCAGTCACTACACAATGTATTGAGACGAGACACTAAGGATTATTTAAAATTTGTAATTTTGTAAATCACTCGTTACACAGCCATTTCCATGCATTAGCTTTAGTGTCTACAGTGGAACGCATGCATTTCAGTGAGGCTACATGTTTTAGAGGTATGCAAACTGGCCTGTTAGGTCGAGCATATTAAGTTCCATAAACTCATCAATATTCCTTATTTGCCTCCTGCTTCTCTTCCTTGAATTCATCCTGCGTATACCTCCTTGCCTCCTTACAGTTTAAAGCTCTCTTTTTCATCCCTTTTCTCTGTCTTACCTTTGCTGGTGCGAGCAGCGATGAGTCCAGGTGTCTCTCCCAGGTCGTTGTGGATCTCCACATCAGCCCCGAACACAATGAGAGCTTTGATCAGCTCTATGTGGTCCTTCTAATGAACACAGAGAGAGAGAGTCATTTAAAATGTGATATATTTCTTAAACATACAATTCTACAGCAAACGACAAAGAAAGGAAAAATACAACTGTGGGTGGGTACTCTACATGATGTCATCAGCCTGTTGTTGTTTAAGCTTTAAGGGTGTATCTTTTTCGATTTTTCATATTACATAAACATCACAGTTGAAACACATTTTTTTCTGAGTTGACTAGCTGAAAACAACAAGAACATTTGCTTCTCACGAAATGTCAGCAGGAACTCATGTCAACTGAGACAGAGAGATAACATGTTGTAGCGTAAGCACGCTGGCCATCACAGGGAGGCAGATCTGTCGAGTTTATTCATACCAAATGTGTGATGCAACCTCATTTCCTAATTGGCTGGAATTTCAAAACTTGTGTAATCTTTTAGTTTTCTCTCTTCTCATCCTCCTAATGCTATCTTGCAACCACTTGACACATCTCTTCCCTTTTATGAACACTTTCATTATCAGCAAGAGATTACTGTTCTCATGTGGAAAACAAAAACAAGGCAGAGACGTTATCTTGTACACACACACACACACACCTTCATAGCGAGGTGCAGAGCTGTGTTTCCATCCTGGCCCTTCAGGTTGGCATTCGCTCCGTGGGTGAGCAGCACCATGGCCGCCTCAAAGCGCCCCTTCTTGGTCAGAATGTGGAGGGGGCTCTCTCCAGTCTTACTGAGGTAGTTCACCGCACAGCCGTGTTCCAGCAGCAAACGACACATCTGGCAAAGAGAGAGGGAGATTTATCTTAACATCTGCTTGGTATCTCCCCTCCAATGTCTTGGTTCGGTGGCTTTGAGCAAACAGGCCACTATCACTGAATGGGAGTTGTGTCATACATATGTGGTGGATTTAAGTTTTGCAATAGTTGCTTGAACTCCAAGTGGTTGCTAAAGTTAAAGAGACAGTTCACCCAAAAATCAAAGTGAGGTAGATATCAGCCTTCTCTCCAATGTAACAGACCTAGGTGGCTTGTGGTGCTCAAAGAGCCAAAAAAATACATTTGAAAAACTCAACAGCAACGTCTCTTTCCAAAAATCATGACGTGGGTGTAGTTCAGTAGAAAGAAAATGAGCTTTTTGAGTGTATTTTTGGCACTTTGAGCACCACAAGCTGAGTGCCATCTAGTTCTATTATACTGGAGAGAAGGCAGACATCTCTTTGACCGATATCTCCGACACTCACTCAGAGAAAAACAATCTAGATCGATAGATTGCAACACAGGTAAGAGGAGAAATATATATTTTATGATTCCAGGTTGAACTGTCCCTTTAACAAAGATCATACATCCACAGTCGTAACATCAAAGCATTATATTTCTCTACATCTACGAATATGCAAAAATGTACAATAATTCAAACAGCTCATTGTGGATTTCAGTTCTGATGCATTATTTTCACCTCAGCAGTTTTGGACCAGTGAAGAGGCGTCCCTCCATACATGGAGTCCTCAGCATGGAGCTGGCCTGGGTCCGCTTTGAGAATCTCCTCCACACAGCTGACGTTCAAACACACAATAAAAGAGGATGATCATATTCTGTACTAACTGAGGTACATCTTTTTATATCTCTTAAATTTTGTACCCTGGAAATTTGAGTAACCCATTCAAAAGGCCCAATTTGTCTCTGCCTTTAGTACAGAGCCTTTTAATTTCTGTCTCCTTACTGTGATGGAAAATCAATTTAACAACCTCAGCGGTTCCCAATCCAGTACAGACAATTCAAATGCTCAGTATTACTTATGAGTTTAGTTAATGTGCTTGAGTAGATACTCATCAGAATTGTTTCTTTATTTACTTTTATGTACTGTCTGATACGGGTAAATAAACTCCTGCAGGTATGTTGCAAAAGCTTGTGACAGAACGAGCATCTATCTACAGTTGAAGGCATATTTATGATGAAGGAAGAGCAGCAGGGTAACCAGGCACAACTTAAAAATCTTATGCTACTTTGAAAATAAAAATACAGACACCTTCCAGCTCCTGGGAAGCTGGTTTATAACAGTATGTTTGGACACTGCATAACTATCAAGAAACATTAATTTGAACACCTACACGAAGACTTTCATGGACCGATTACAACTTACAGAAACCATTTCAATATCTACAAGCAACAAAACCTGTTGGAAGTCATTATCTTCATCTTCAACCCTCCTCACCCCTTCTCACTGTACTTCATGGCACTGTGAATCGCATAGCCAGTGCCACCATTGACATCACACTTGGCCCCACCCTCCAACAGAGCTTTTACGGCATCCACGCGTCCCAGACGGCAGGCCACATGGAGCGGCGTCTCTCCGTTGCTATTCAGCTCGTTCACCCCCGGACACAATCGCGAGCACATGACCTGAATGAGGAAATGATGACATGATGAAGAGTAGCATGTTGGATGAAGTGGGAGAAGGGAAAATGGTGTTACTTTGCAGTTTAGAGAGTAACATCAGTTGAATTTTAAGAAAAAGAGCAGTGACTTCTCCTGTCTCACCTGGATTATGGCAGAAGTATCCTGCTTGGCAGCACAGTGCAAGGGCGTCTCTCCATTGCAGTCTTTGATGTCAGTGCGAGCCTGGCTTTCCTCCAACAGCTCCTTCACACATGCCGCGTCGCCACGCTCACATGCCCGGTGCAGCGGCGTCTGACCTGATGCATTCCGAGCATTGATCTGACTGGAGACAGAAAGATGACCTGGATGATTTCATTTCTGAGTAAAGAGTGGCACGGACTATTGACTTTAATCATTTTATGTCTTTAAGATTCTGAGTTCTTGCAGCTACACACACAAGGATCACACAGGTCATTAATGGAAAAACACTCTTGGTTGTATGTTTTTAAACCAATCACAATCATCTTGGGCAGAGCTAAGCCCAGGATGCAGTGATGGTGCTCTTGCAAAACAGTGTTGGGAGGGAACTTGCTTTGGTTCAAAGGCAAGCGCTGGCATAAAAATGGCTAAATCCCTGCTAAAGGGATCGCAACATTAAACTTTAAAATACATTTTAACGTGTAGGTTGCTAGCTTGGAGGTTGCTGTTTCATGCACAGCACTAAAACAAAGTCTGGAGATAGTTCTGACTATAGGAGACTATTTTATCGTAGCAACAGGGATACTGAAAACAGGAACACAGAGGAAGCGCGTTTCCATCTGAGATAGGCGGCTCATGACAGGCTTTGTACCAACAGTCTACATCCTGTGACTCAGACTATGATTGAAGGGATGGCTTTTAGGCGGCCACTGTTTTCCAATCACATCACTGCTATATGAGAGTGAGCTTGCAGAGACTTTGGAGTTGCTTCAGACACATGGGAAAACCACTACAATGAACTCTTAGCCCACTTTATTGGCAAAGTGATGTTAACATTGTGTGGCAACGCAGCTCCAGCAGGGACAGATTAGATTTTCTTCTTCAAAGGTCCGACAGTTGGCTGCGAACCAAAAGCTTTAAAATTGTCACTTCAAATGTCCTTTTCATGATGTTCATGGTTCTTCTCTGTGTATTGTATCAACATGTACTGAAATGAATGAAAACAAAACGCTGCATTGCAAATGGATAATGCCACGTAACACAGCCTCGACTGAATCAGTTGAGGAACTCATTTGCTCCTCAGTCTTTCGATAAATTAAATTAGAGTATGGCTTCTAAGTGGCCTGGGTTGAGCACTATATGCATTAGGTAATGAGTGATATGTTGCACTACATCCGCTTTTCATGTCTGTTGTGATTTGTAGCGTTTGGTGCATGATTCTGTTGTCTGGTAAGATGTTGTTTTGTATTTTTGTATTAGTTTGAAACAGCTGATGTCCAGGGACGCGAGACAAATTTCAGAAATTTATTTAGACAATAAAGAGAAATCAAATTAAATCAAGTAACCTGTATTTACTAAAACCTGCAAAACCACCAGAAGGAGTTTAAAGCCCTGTTGTTCCGATCTACTTCTAAATAGTTAATAATATTTTTTGCATTGTTTGCATTTAGCTGGGAGTCTTACACTGGCTGCCTCCCAATTAATGCCTCTGTGGAACAATCTTACACATATCCACTCTTAATTCAACTTTATCCTGGGGCACTTATCTCTGGGCGGCTGCCCTGAGCCACAGACTAGTGCTGAAATTATTACTCAGCTCATTCTTTAGTTGATCAACAGAAAACCTACCAATAACAGTTTTGATAATCACTTAACAATACAACAATTTAAGTGATTTACCAAGCACAAATGCCAAACATCTGCAGGTCACAGCTTTTCAAATGACAAGACTTGATGCCTTCAAAACTGTCTTAAATATTTTTCTCAAGCAGCAACAGCCGGCCAAATCAAAATCAGTGTTTTCCATCTTACCTCTGTACATAGTTATGTTTGAGACACTCTCTCAGGCCTGTCTCCACGGCAATGTGGGCAGAGCTCCAGTCAGGATGGCTGCGGATGCAGTCCACGATTGGCTGGGCGGTCTCAGCCTTCAGAGCAAGTGTCTCATAAAAGGGCCGAAGCTTGAGGGCATACTGGGGAACCAGTTCATGGCATCCTCCTCTGACGCCACCTGAAACAGCCTGGTTTACAACACAGCGCAGTGATAACACAGTCTCATTTCACAAGAACCATGAGGAGAAATCTGAATGAGTGGCCAAAACGTGAGTGTGGTAATAATGGTACAAGTCACAGCTCAGACAAATAATCCTTGAATATGACTTTTCAAGTAAGTTTTACTGATTGTTTATAAAGTAAAGATGCACTCCAGTTTTCTCATTTGTTTACTACTGCTAATTAATTTTGTAACCTTTATGTTCACAATTTGCAGATTATGTGACACTAAGGTGCTTACATGAAAGTTCAAGTTTTAAAAGTAGCTTCGACAATTATATGCAAACCAGCACAACAGTGGTAAATATTCAGTGTAATTTGAGAATTTTAGAAGTTCTCAAAAACCCTTTGCTTTTTTGGATGCTATTGCAGGGACCATACTGTTTGCATTCGAGGTAAGGTCTATATTTAAATCATCCATATTTCCCTGGCAGACATTAAAACTTGGATTTCAGTTCTAAGAAATTGTAAAACCTTCTTATGTTCATTGCTTAACCCAGCTTCTTAGATCTATGGCTGAATGACCCTGCACTGAGTCATTCAAGATAAAGGGCTTTGGTTTTGTTAAGCTGCTTTGTTGGATAATAGTGTATGTCAACAGTGATCCATACTAAATCAATAATATGTTGTATAAGTAATAAACAAATCTGCAGGGGGGGCATAGAATCACAAACTACCAAAAGCTGCATCTTAAAATGTACGAGTGGTCATTAAACTGACATTGGGGCCTATGTTCAGTGGCGACAGTACACTGCAAGTGCCACATATCACACGACACCACACCACTCACCCTGATCAATACTGACCTCAGAGTGACATTAGGCGTCTCAGGGCACATAAGCAGACAGTCCCATGACTGACACTGAGTGTTTCTGTACAGGATCATGCGCCCTTCCTCTTTCAGAAGGATCTTGCCTCCCCAGCGTAGTCGGCCAGCGGCACATCCCTGACCCGGTAAGGGTTGGTGAAGAGGGTTGACACAGAGGACACAGTGTCTAAGAGACGGCCAAGGAACTGCATTGTCACCTGAGAACAAAGAACAGAGAGCTCAGGGAGGACAGACAATCTATGCTGTAGAATAGACCGAGATAGCGGCATGTGAACAACACGAAGCTGAGTGTCTCTTTGGATTCTGCAAATTTGTTATTTGTCTGTTTTTATACCACAGTCTATATTGTATATAAACAGTGGCATCTGTAGTGTATAGACCTATTTATATTGTACCTCCAGCTTTTATTCTGTGCATATTTACTATCAGCACAACTCTACTTACACTGTCTACACTATTTGTTTATACTCGTAACACTGTAAAGACTCTACATATTGCTCACACTGTATATATCTAGTGTTTTCACACCCCTTTCTGTATTTTATTCTGTACATTACTCTGCACGTTATTGCGTCTCTGCACTTCCATGCCAAACTGCATTTTGTTGTTTTAGTACCTGTGCAATGACAGTAAAGTTGAATGCAATGTAATCTCTATGATCTCTACTGAAATATGACAGAGGGTTTTGGCTACACACGCAGAAATGTCTGGCTCAGCCCTGCTCTAACAGCCTGTAGGATTGGTGTCAACACCAATGAATGATTTATTCTGTCCACAAGACTCGGTGTGACCTCTCAAGAACAGCAACAGGTGTAACGCCTCAGATGTTACATGTTATACTTGAAGTAACGTTAGTCTCAAATTTGTGGTTAGATGAGGGGAGCAACGAAGTCACTCTCATTTCCTGTGAGGTGCAGCTATTGATACTAACTTGTTACCGGCTGAGCTGTCACATCAGTTGACGTCTCGGGTTAGCTGTCAACTCTCCACTTCCTATTACACTCTGAGACCATCCAGTGACGATGCAAACTGAGGCTGGTGGTTATTTAAATGGGGAACAAGTGGCTCCATTCATGCTGCTCACGAGTTCCCAGTTAAACAGAATCAATTTGACATGATACCTAAAGCGAAACCAGAGAGGCGACGGACACAGTCAACGAAACCCCCATTTTGCTCATGTTTTTAATATGAATATCCTAAATATTGTGAGCCTCTACACTACAGTTAGCTTCATGTTAAGTGTAGCTAATCGCATTAACTCGTATACGCGGAGCTAGCCGCCGTCTGTCCATGCTTACCTGCTAGCTGTCCTGTTATCCGCTGACTTCTGACAGCGACATCAACAGCCGCGACGCTGCAACCAAGCTTGCTACAAATCATGACTGACGCGACGTGCTCCAATCAGAGCTCAGGATCTGGTCATGCTAGGTAAAAGGGGAGGGGCATTGAAGTGCTAGGTTGTCCTCACTTTGGAAAGTCCCACACTGGACTGATCAGTGACCAGTAACACCAGAGCTGGAAGAAGGTTGACAGCAATATTACAATAAAAAGACTCCAGAGGTATCAGCAAAAGTAAAAGTAGACATAATGCACAGTGGCTACTGTCTGTGTTTTGGAATTAGAGATCTGTAATTACATTATTGGATCCGAATCAGAGAAAGGTTCATTATCAAATGGGCTTTCATTTAGGGACTATCAGGGTGGAGGGGTGGTGCAAAAAAGAGGAGGCATATCAAATATTTTTTGCAAGCACTGGGGAAGGACTTATGATTTCATTTTGGCTTAGAGGAGAGGCAAATTTACAGTAAATGCAGTAAATGTTAATTCTTTTAACACTGATTTTTTTTTAAAAGAAAACATGCAATTGGAGGGCATGTTTTCTTTAAAAACTGACAAAATTACATTAGTCATACTTCTACTGTTATTACACACATATGATTATTATCACACATGTATACTGCCAGATACTAATACTTTCAACATATTGTACCACAGTAGCCAGAACTATAACGATAATATTACTTCCATGAATGTTGTTGTAAGCTACTGTCATTACCGAGGATGTCCTGCATCTCTGTCTCTCTTTCTCTCTCTCTCTCTCTCTCTCTCTCTCTCTCTCTCTCTCTCTTATTGTGTCATACAGATTACTGTTAATTTGTTATGCTGATCTGTTCTGTACGACATCTATTGCACGTCTGTCCGTCCTGGATGAGGGATCCCTAGTCAGTTGCTCTTCCTGAGGTTTCTACTGTTTTTTTTTTCCCCGGTAAAGGGTTTCTTTTGGGGAGTTTTTCCTTATCCGCTGTGAGGGTCTAAAGGACAGAGGGATGTCGTATGCTGTAAGCCCTGTAAGGCAAATTGTGATTTGTGATATTGGGCTTTATAAATAAAATTGATTGAATTGATTGATTGATCAATTATTCACCAAAAAAATTACACGTTAAAAATAATATCGCGTCCGTGGTGTCCTGTGGCCCTGTTTGGCCCCTTGAATGTAACATTTACATTTAGAAAAACGCCCACGTGGAACTGTTGATGGGAGCACCATTCTCTGCAGTTTCTGCAGTGATTAATTTTCATACCATCAAAGTACTTCAAGCCTGAAATATCACCTCAAGAAAAAGCATTTAGCAGTAAACCAAGAGGCCGAGCTGGCACAGCCTCTGAGGGGAGACAAATTCTGTCCAAAATCCAGCAGCTTTACTTTATGACACATCTGCCAAAATTCATTGTAATTGACATTTTTTAAATACTTTCACAGCAAAAGTTGATGTATGTGATTGATTTAGATTAATTAATCACAGCATGTAATTAATTAGAGTTTTTTTTAAATTGCTAAAAAAAAAATTATTGCTGTATTTTCACATTCCCGGTGGTCCTTGTACACATCATGTGCAATGGACACTTCCATCAAAAAAATACACAACCAAATCTGTGCTTAAAATAGTGATATTTCATCAAAATCTCTTCATTCTCCTTTAAAATCTGGCTAAAACCAAACTGGTGGTATTTTGTATTTATTTTGCCTCTGATTTTTCAGAAGATATGCATTTGCAAGGCATGTTTTCTTTAAAAAACACCATTATTACACTGTTTATCATAGCTACAAAAAAACAACAAATATTATGGGGCACCCAATAGCTCAGTGGATCGAGCAGCCAATGTCTTTGCTGCAGTGGCTGTAGGTTTGATGCCAACCTGTGGCTCTTTGCTGTATGTCATCCCCTCTCTCTCTCTCTTCCTCTATTCATGCTTAAACACTGTCCTGTCAAATAAAGGCAAAAGCCCAAAAGAAAAGCCATTAAAAAAAAACAGAAATTATCATTGGATTTTTAAGTTTCCGACAGTCTTTGGATACATCATATGCAATGGACACTTCCATCAGAAAAAGTACACAACCAAATCTGAGCTTAAAATAGTGATATTTCATCAAAATAATTTTACTCTAGCCAGGATGCACAACAAGAGTGAAAAAACCAAAGCTCTTTTTTCAACTTTCAAACATCAGAGGGTAAGTTTTCAAAATCCAGTAACTAATTTACGGTGAAGGGAGGGTCATGCATTTTCTGCCAGTCACTCATAAGCTCAAGGGAAAAAAAATTGTAGCTTCAGGGAGGGTCAAAATAAAAGATAAATAAATGAATTTTAAAGAAAGAAGTCAAACTCCAGCCACCCCACTACACTGGTAAGAAAAGAACAGTCTCTTACAAGGAATTTGCCTTGATGTTTGGTGCATGTATTAAACATATCAAGAGGGAATAAAATATAAGCAAAATACTGCTAAAGACAAGAACATACATATGGAATAAACAATAAAAAAATATAGAAACATTAAAATATGAAGACCTGCTTCAGAATGAGAGAGTTGAACAATTTTGTGCAGGAGGCGCAAACATATTGGTCAGTGGAAGTGCATAAGTTTGTAGTGGAGACTATGTGTAATGTACAGGGATAATAGTCCAAGATGTGTGTCAATGTCACAGGCTGTACTTTAATGCTGATGTTGACTGATCAAGGTTGAGTTAATTTTAACTACTCCATAGTTTTGGATCATATTTTATAAACTGATAATATGTTTTGTTTGGAAAGTGAGTATTTTAAGTAAGTGTAGTGAAGTGAAAAAAATACCCACAGTGCCTTGCAAAAGTATTCTCCAACCTTTTTTTCCCCCTGTTTTGTTGCATTACAACCTGTAAATTAAAATGTATTTTATCAGGACTATTTTATAATAGACTGACTGATTGGTGAAATGAAATTAAAAGAAGATGTGCTGAAAAATTCTGGAAACAAAAACCTGAAATGTGGTGCGTGCGTATATTCACCCCCACACATATAGGAGATTTGACTAGAAGGCTGGTGTTGCTGGCTGCTGCCTACACATGGAATATAAGAGGTGCGATTTTAAACTTTGTGTCAATTGAAACTTGGTTTTGCAAGCTGCTTTCTGCACATGGCATGCAGGGGATTTGAAAACAAACTCGGTGTTGCTGGCTGCTAGATGTACGACGACTTCATTAAAATGTGGTTTTGCTGGCTGGTGTATATGGCATGTCGGAGATGTAAGACTTGTTTTTGCTGCCTGCTGTCTACACATGGCATATAGGAAATGTGATTTAAAACTTGATGTGAACTGAAACTTGGTTTTGCTGACTGCTTTCTGCACCTGACATGCAGGAGATGTGAATTAAACTTTGGTTTTGCTGCTGGTTGCTGTCTACAGGTCATGTAGATTTGAACAGGAAACTCAGTGTTGCTGGCTGCTATTTGTAGGAGGACTAATTAAAAATGCGGTTTTGCTGGATGCTGCATTCACACCATATAAGAGATTTGAAGTAAAACGCAGTGTTGCAGGCTGCTGTATACAGCATGTTGGAGATGTGACTCAAAACTTGGTTTGCTACCTGCTGTCTGCAGATATTTAGGAGATGAAAACTTGGCTGCTGCACATGCAGGAAAGTTGAATTAAAACTTGTGTGTGTCACATGTCACTAGAGAGATTTTAATCATCTTGTTAGCAGGATAAAGCAGCTGGCATGGCGCCGTCCGTCATCACACACATGATGGGAGCTGAAAGTAGCGCGCGGTTCTTTGCATCCTCGTGAGTGTCTTCATCGTTGCCAGGACGACCAAAGGGGCTGACCCCGGCCACGTGACAGATACGCTGTCCGCCGCCGCCGCCGCTGCCGCTGCTGTTATAGTGGTGTGTGTGTGTGTGTGTATGTGTGTGTGAGAGAGAGTGTTTGCATGTGTGTCTGCTGCCTCTCACACAGTGTGGCTGTGGTCGGCCTGAGCAGACAGCAGAGCTTGACGTCTGGAGCAAAACAGACACAGGTAACGACAGCTTAGTCCGGGCATGAAAGATGGAGCTGTCGGCGGTGGGAGATCGCGTTTTCGCCGCGGAAGCCATACTGAAACGCCGCGTCCGTAAGGTGAGCTACAGCCGCTGCCGTCCCGCGTGTTTTTCTCTTGATGTTGGCCGCGGTCCGGCACGGCACGGCACGGCACGGCGCCGCTCCAGTCCATAGACTCGGGGCTATCTTCTTGCGCCTA
The DNA here is from genome assembly GCA_026686955.1 of Epinephelus cyanopodus. Lineage (NCBI taxonomy): Eukaryota > Metazoa > Chordata > Actinopteri > Perciformes > Serranidae > Epinephelus > Epinephelus cyanopodus. Next base: position 8,550,547 of record CM048916.1, on the reverse strand, counting down.
TGCAACGCTACGGAGGCCTTGTGGATGGCGGATGCCTTTACTTTGCTAACCAGAGCTAGCGAGGAGCTAACTAGCGAGGCTATCAGTCATGGCTCGTATATCCAGGCATTAGCAGGGCAATAAAAAACACAAAGAAGGGGCTAAGCTGCAGAACAAGGCAGCCCGGCCGATGGGCTGAGGGCTGTGGTAGGAAATGGAGGGGCCCTTTTTCTCTGCCAGCTAATGGTAGCTAAAGCTATACGGTCACAGTCTGCATTTTACAGCCTGTGGCAGAGGTACATGTAGCAGCCACATTAAAGGCTGTTGGAGGCTACTGCCTTCTGCTGCCGGTTGTGAAAAACGGTCCCAGAACATTAGTCATCACACTCATCTACTGCTGGTGTTAAAGGAGTCAATCAGCCACAGTTGATGAAGGGCATCCAATAGTTTCTCAGTGTTTTATCAGCCCAGTTTGGCTTGTATACTGGAGGGAAAAAGACCCTATAAATCATGGTAGGGTCCATCTAAAGGGGCTGGTAGTCACAGTTAACCAGCAGGCCCACCAGGCCTCCAGTTACTTCTGAAATTCCTGCTACAACTTCATAGTTGCAGCCTCTCTTGGGAGATGTAAGTAATCAAAGCACTTGACAAAAGTAGGAGCAGCATATTTAGGGTGAGGCTTAGCTCCTTTACAGATGTATTTCAGTCACTTATCCTTTTTGAAAATCATTCATGTTCCTGCCATTGCATGGTTACTGTAATGATAAAAAAAAAAGTTAAATGTATGTGATATTATAGCTTTGAAAGGCAGGGTGAGCACATCAAGATGAGAACAGCACAGTGTCCCCAATCACAGGAGAAGAAATCAATATAATGAAGTTCCAATATGTTTGCTGCAAATGCATGGGAAGATTAAAGGGATTTCAGAAAAAAGTCTCTCACCCCTGTTTTTCTTAACCTACTGTATGGCTTTTTCCTGCAGGGAAGACTTGAATACCTGGTAAAATGGAAAGGATGGGCAATGAAGTAAGTGCTTCCCTTGACTTTGACTTGAACAGGAGTTAGCAAACCTCGTTCTGTTTAAAATGAGACATGTGTCTGTTATACTATTTTTAATGCCCTCGCATTGAACTGGAAATGTGGATTGAATTATTGTTGGTTTAGAAAATATTTTGTGGTAAAACAGTTCCCTTTTTTGTGTGTTTTCATTCATGTTGCTCCATCTTTGTTTAGGCACAGCACTTGGGAGCCAGAGGAGAATATCCTGGATGACAGGCTGATACTGGGCTTTGAGCGAAAGTGAGTAAAGCAGTGAATTTGTTGCGTTCATTTCAGTCATTAGTCTCAACATTTCTACATTGTTATGTGCCGTTACTTTGTTAACTCCCATGTATCTTACTGTTAGTGCTTGTGCTTGTATCATTTGCCTCATCTCTCACTGTCTTTGCCTTCCTCCGCCTCTTCCTGATCTTAACACCCGTCTCAGCTGAAGTCCTTTATGTCTGCTGCCAGACCACTTGAAAGCCTTGCGCTGCTCACAGAGAGTAGATGTTTACAGTAAACTAAAATGGACACCATAAAACGGACAAACTTAAAAGACACATCAAATGGAAGCTAAAATGGACATGTAACGACAGAGAATCTTGCTGTGCTCAAACACGGCTTCAAACAGTTCGCTGTGCCCGACTGCTCTACTTTCACGCACACACACAGAGCTTTCATCACCATCTTCTCTTTTCATTTGTTACATTCGCTCTCATTGTGTTGTTCTATTTTTAGCCCGTCTTTACCTGTGTGCTTATAACTGTCATTTCCTTTTCTTTCTGTTTTTTTTTATAGGGAACGGGAAAGGGAAATGCACGGGCCGAAGAAACGGGGACCAAAACCCAAAAACTTTGTCTTGAAGGTACAGTTTCTGATGCTTGTTTCAGTGTCTCAGCTTGAAGATGGTACTTTATGGATGCTGCAACACATCAGTGATTTAAAAAGTCAGCCATGCATGTGAAAAACAAGCCTTCCAGTAATACACAATGAGCACATCTTTCATAATAGTCTTAAAATTTATAGCAAAAATCCTTCGTTGGTCACTTTCATCAAGATCCTCTAGATAAGTCCAAATGCTTATGCTGTAGGAAAGTGCAAAGTTCTGTTTGTAAATTCTACTGGTAAAGGGTAAGTTTGGTTTTATTCAACCTGGACCCTATTTCCCCTTGTTTTTGTATCTATGTGACTAATGGGAACGCCAATTTTTTAAATTGGTACAGTAATGAGCAGGAACTTTGCAGCCAGCTGCGGCAAAACACACTTGAGTGTAACCATTCAGGGCTTTTTTGCACCGAATCTCCACAAAAAGTGCTTGTTTTTGTCACTGATCAGCTCAGATTGTTATAGTAAATGTCTGACAACATTTTGGAAAGGATCCCCACAGAGACAGACCTTTTTGACGAAGAGTAGTATCCTTTTGTTCAACCAGAAACAACCCAGACATCACAGTTCCTCCATCCACCAGACCTCATTTAAATAAATAGTAATTTTAGTGTGTATAGAGCCAGTATAATTTAACATCCAACTGGGTGAACTAAGGGTTTATTTAAATTTACCCAGAGTTTGAGATTGTTAGAACAGTGGAAAATGAATAAAAACTTATTTTGTGAGTTTAATCTCTGTCAACTTTGAATGAAGCATGTTTTACATTAATAAAATTACTGTTTTATTTAAATGGAGTCTGGTGGGATTGGCAATGGCGATTTTTATAGGCGTGTTTCTAGTTAAAATAAAAGGGTCTTACTCTCAGACAGAAAGGTCTGTCTCTTTAGGGATCTTTCCATAATGTTGTCAGACACTTAGAATAACAATCTGAGCCTGTCAGTGGCAAAAACAAGCACTTGTAGTGGACGTAAAGTGACAGTCCGAATGTGCTGTTTCACTGCTGCCAGCTGCAGCAGACTCGCTCACTTTTGGACCAGTGTTAAAATTGTTGTTGCCACTTGTCACTTAGACTCAAAAACACGAGGAAATAGGGTCCAGGCTGATAAAAACTGAATATATTCTTCAAAGTAAGAATAAGATCAACCCATGTGGTCGTGCTGGGTTGTAGTTTACTTTTATCTTGGTGGTGTATACTATCTATGCTGTGCTACTTCCTTTCTCACACTGCCATTTTCATTATTACAAATCAACTGGCAGCAGGCAGTGCAGTCAGAACGATGTTAAAGTCAAGTGCTTTCTGAAATTTAAATAAAGTTTCACTGTCAACCACAGAGATTTCAATCTTGTACACAAGTTGTATACCATAAATAGCCAACGATCAGTAGCTGTTAAGTAGAACTTAATGGTCACATGTTAATTGCAGTTACTGCTCAGTAGTCTAACCATGCACTGTTTTGGTGATTTGCAGGCAAGAAAAAGATATCCACACGTCTAGAAATCTTGGGATTATGCAGTTGGAAAGAGAGATTTTTGTTTGTATTTTAAGTATTTAAAGTTTGTATAGTATTTAAATGACACAACTACACAATAAAATACAGTTATTGGAATGTTTTTAGAACATGTTACTTGGATGTCTAATAGAAACATTTAAACAAATGTAACGCCTACACGTCTTTTCACCTGCAGAACACCAAAACCATGCATTTAGGCTTATATGGGAGGCAAAGTGGGAGCTGTGCACACATTTTCAAATTGTCCGTACAAATTGTGGTGAAAGAGGCAGGTTCTCTACAAAAATAAACCTCACACTCCTTCAAAATGGTTTCTCCCTCAGGCTCTTGCTCAGAAAGGAGGGCCCAGCAGCCGAGCCTCAAATGCCCGTCAAACTACATCTCGCTCCTCTTCGTCCACTTCCAGACGAGCAACTCCTTCCTCCTCCGCCTCACCTCATTTAGCATCTTCGTCCTCCTCCTCCTCTTCCACTGTGGCACCCACTCCCAAACTCAATTCCCTTGCAGCCACCCACAAGCTGAAGAAAGACATTCACCGTTGCCACAGGATGTCCAGGCGCCCCCTGCCCCGCTCAGACCCCATGGCGGCCTCCTTCTCCAACCCCGGTGGCTTCCCCTCCCGCGTGCACGTCTCCCCCTTCTCCGAGACCGTCCGCATCCTCAACCGTAGAGTCAAACCCCGGGAGGTCAAGAGAGGTCGCATCATCCTCAACTTGAAGGTCATTGACAAGCCAGGTAGGGGTGGCACAGCTGCAGGCAGCCGGAATATCACAACAGGACGCCAAAATATCCCCTCCCGCAATCGCATCATCGGGAAGAAGGGAGAGGCACCCTATAGACCTTTCCAGCCCCCTCTGAAGATGCTCGGTTTCCCGATGTATGGGAAGCCGTTTGGGCTGCAGTGTGGAGGCCCTGTGTCCTTTCACTCCCACCCAGGCTCCAGCACAGGGGCCAGGACACCCACTCTACTTCCTCCCAGTACCAGTCACCTCCTTCTCCGTCTAGCTCCAGCAGCTCTGAAGGAAAGTCTAGCACCTCAGCTGCTCAGCCCCAGCCTGCCACAGGAGCCTCACCTTCCAGCGAGGGTTCCAAGTCCAGTAAACCTCACACAGAGACCCAGAAGGGCCAGAATGCCAAGCTAGCTGCTCCTGCCCCGTCCTCAGATGCAAACTCCACTGCATCAGCATCGCAATTCCTCCCTGCCTCACCATCATCTTCCTTGGAAGACGAGGAGGAGGACAGCGCCCTTGATCGTTCGGCGACCCCAGAGGGAGGCAGGAAAAGTCCTCGCCAGCGCAGGGCTAAACGCCAGCCGCCCGCCACCCCTGCCTCCGTCACCCCTGGGGACCAGAGCTCTGCCCCTGCCGACCCCAAAGGGTGCCTGCAGAGGGAGACCCCGACTGGCACCCTGAAATGGCACCGAGCTGCAAGGATGTGGTGGTCACCGACGTCACCACCAACCTCGTCACTGTCACCATAAAGAGTTCCCCTCTCCTGCCTCCTGCCCTGCCTCACCCTCCGCTAGCCCTGAAAATGCCTCCTCCCTCCCTCCTGCACCACCAATGACGACCCCTCCCCACCCAAGCCATAGGAGATCTGATGTTATGAAGTCGATTGCCATTGATGATGGAAGAAAATATCATGCCAGTGTTGCCACTTCAACCCCCTCCTACCTTTTTCTTAAAGGTGTGTCCATATTCGTGTAACAATTAATGAAATGCAATGTAACTTAACAACGCCCAGCCATTGAATAGTATGAAAAAGAGCATATTTTTTTTAAGAGAAGTGTATAAATTTGAAACGGGCAGCTAATACGCCCTGAAATTGCCATATTTTTGTCCACTTGCACAGCACTGACTCTTTTAAGGCAGCCTTGGATGGAAATGGTATTTGTTTTCTTTCCTTTGCTTCAGACATGCTCAGTTTAGCGTGTTTGTTGTAATAACAAATTGTCCAAAAAAAAAGTGAAAACACACAACCATCTGGTGTGTGGGGTGAGCTTTTATCAAGCACACTTATATGAAAGAAACAAATACTTTTTTGATTCAGGCTCTGCTGTGAAGGCTGTTACTGAAAGCCTTCAGGTGTTATGCCAATTTCCTGCCCCGTATAGTTTCATTGGAAGTCCAGCTTGTTAATGATAAATGAGGTGATGTGTTTTTGCACTTAACACAGTTGGACTCTCATATATTGCATCAATACAGCGAGGTAAATGCAATGCACTTGACTGCATCGAAAAACAACCTATTTTATGTAGTTCATCAATTTTTCAAAGCCTTTTCCTCTTGCTCTCTTGAACGCACATGCATATATACATACAGTATGAGTAAGTATTTATATGCACGCACAACCTTAAAAGCTGCAAAAGAATATACAAAAACAATAGTTTTTAAGTTATTGCTGTCCTTGCCGTCTTTCCCTGCTTGCCTTGTTTTCTCACAAACCCACCATCTTCTTTAACTCTGTGACGTCCACCAAGACTCTAAACTGGCCAGCAGTTGGTTGTGAAATTTTCCTCTTTACACCAGATTTGCGTCATATAACTTCTAAACTTGTCAAGGTCTAGAAGGTCCGTGAGCTGAACACAGTTCAGGCTGAAGCCACCAACCAAATGCAGCTAAAAATAGTAGTTTGTCGAGCCTTTGAGCCACTTGGCAGGTGTTTGAAGTCTGTGGAACATGTATCAAGGTGGTTTGGCTTTTTAACATCAGAAGTGACGGGTAAGCTTGTCTCCTTACCTTCCACTTTGGCAGTTAGAGTAAACAGCTTTACACCCTGTTTTGTTCCTTTTGAATGTTGCTTGTCAGTTTAGCTAACAGTGCTTTATTAGTATGTTCTCAAGTTTCAATAGAAGTGGTTCTTATGTAGCATGTTTCAGTCTCCTCCTGCTACCCATAGGATCAGATGAACTGAACCAGGCCGAGACTGTGTCAGGACTTTGAGGACAAGTGTTGTTCTTTTCCTCCTCCTTCGTCAGCTTATTCAGCAACTCTCTGTCAGGCGTCGTAATTGCTTACTGTGCCAGTTGTTTTAGGTTATACCAAAACATAAACAGACGTGGTTGAGATTTTGGCATCTGTGGAATTAAGAACTTTTGGAGAAATACAAACTTTACACCCTTTAATAGAATCTTTGTCGAACTTCCATTAAAGGCGTCATTTTCTGAACGATGTGTAATGAAGAATAGTTTCTCTAGTTACAATCAAGTAGTATTAGAGGCGAAGGTATGCCAGCTTTCAGTATCTCTGCCAGTGTTTTTGTAGCTCAGTTGATGAATCACAGCAGTTAAGCTAGGGTTATGCTCGCCGTAGAGTCCCTGGCACAAGGTCTGCACACCAAAAAATTACGTTACCATGACTTTTACGTCAAGCAGGAAGACTCCCAAAGTAGTTGTGCTGCTTGGCTGTGCACCTAGTGCCTAGTTTTAGATGGATGCCTTTGAGGGAATCTGAAGACAGACATCTCTACCACTCATTGAGAGACTGGAGGGACAGTCAAATGGCCTTAAATTCTTGAAAAGAAATAGCTGCCACACGGGAAAGAAGAGGTGTGGAGGAACATGAGAGATAGCTATAAAGGCAAAAAAAAAAAGGGTGGCGACTGAGGGGGGAATCAAAACTGTACAGAAGAATTTTGACTTGAAGGTAAACAACTGCAGTAATTACAGAGTACACAGTTGCAGTGATTGGTGGTATGTTGATGTGAACTACTGTTGTTAGGCAGCCCACTTTTCTGTGAGGTTTTTTGTCAGCACTTGTTGACTTCTTGCTTATCCACAAATATTTTGCCACCTGACTTTTGGAGCATTTTGCAACGAACAACTCATTGAGCATAAACGTCCGTGTATGCTTGTACCTTGCTTGCCACCTACGGAGGCTTGTGCCACGGTGTCTCGCGAAAGTATTTACAAAGCTTGATGGTTCCACCACAGTTCCTAGTTTGGTCCATAGTGTCGGCCTAACTCTATCCACTGTAAAGAAGTAGTCTATCCGTTAACGACATTGCCTCCCTTTTGAAATAGCATGCAGGTTTGCCCTTCGAAGCTCGGCCATCCTGTAGCAATGCCGCTTACAGCAAGAAAACTGTGACCAAGTTCTTGCATTGCAGGTTTGCCACTAGCCAATCACAGCCCACACTGAAAAAAATGTGGTGTTTCGAAATTCAAGTGGAATACAGTTGCACTTTGCACTGTGTTTCCACCACAAGTGTCTACATGAAGGGTAAGGCAAGGTGCTGTGTCCTGATTTAGACCCTGATATTTGGTTATTTCATTACTTGCGGTGACCCAGTGCTCTTGAGGAAGAGAAACCTTGACAAATTAGACCCGAGGATGCATTGATGTGCCAGGCTCAAACATGAAAAACATCCTCTCTTGCCGCTGATTTTTCATGTGGTATATCACCTCATGACAAATTCTCTTTCGTCTGGCTGATAATTGCATCAGCTTGGTGCTTCTCCAGCCGTTTTACCAGATTACAGTTGCCTCATTTTTACTGTCAAAGATGAGCAAGTGTTTTGTTTCTGGCCTTGCAGTTTTTACCTTTTTACATAGGTGACAACCTTTGACGAGGACATTTTCAGACCTGAGAGCAAAGGATGTTGGCACAGTTGTTTTCTACGAACACATCAAGTGTGCTGTCTGTCAGTGACATTATGTTACGGTCAGAAAGCGTGTCGGGTGGTTAGAAAAGAAGCTTTAAATTGAAAGGTGTGATCCATCACCCACATGGTCTTGAACATTCGCCGAGATTGTTCACAGCGGGATGTTTTCAGCTGAATGTCTGAAAGCCGTTCAAAGTTTTTGACCGTCAAGTCCACCTGAAGTACTTCAAAAGAAACCCGGCCCTTTATACACAGACTCCAAACCCTTTTCTTTGGTGCTGCCTGCTCTGTCTAGACCTTCCCAGACCTTGGCTCTTACTCTGGTGTACCTGTGTGTTACAGTATTTTAAAAATAAAAGAAAAAAATCTTCCGCATGTGTTGCCTTATAGCTGCTCCGTTCAACCCCAGCTGCACTCCAGGCGACGTTTACCTCGTCTTACTCCGCTCTTACATGCTAAAAAGAAAAAAAAAAAAAAATAGAAAAGAAACCGTCTGACTTGCCATGGCTTTGGTGGTAGGATAAAGATTTATGATCTCGCAAACAGTAATAACCTTGAAAGGCTTCTGATGTCTCAAACGCAGCGTTCTCCATGTCTTCGTTAATGCAGACGAGGAAGATGTCGCCTCCTCTCCTGTTATTTACTGGATGGTTCTAGTTGTTGTCAATACTGTTTCAATACTCTCATAGGTTACATGTGGAAGGATTTATTCCAAAATGACACATCCATTATATGAAGAAAACAGTAAGCGAGTTACTCTTACGAAATGGTCTCAACCTCAAATTCAAATCAAGGTACTTTTTCAAAGGACAGTACTTAACTTAAATCCTTATTTGACAAAGTGAAAAACTATATTTTCCAGAAACAGACGAACTAAAGGATTATTTTCTTCTCCAAATGGATATATCGTGATTTGGAATAGATTTTTTCATCAACTATATCTTTGATATCTTTAAGTGGTGGATAGAAGTGACTCTTGCAGTTGGTAGATGTGTAAGGTATTAGGCTGCTAGGCGATGTTTCCAACAGTTGATAGCAATGTTTTTTCTTCTTTTTTCTTTCTCATATGGAGTAGCACAACTCAACTTAGTGGCCTATCTTTCAACCAAATAGGGCTCTTGATTTTGTTATTTCACTTTTTTAAGCCTTTCGTTTCCCTTTTTGGAATTGTTTTACATTTATGTGATGTAATTTTAAGTGCTAGAAGTATTTGGCACTGATTGGAAAAAAGGAAGGATCCTTGTTTAAATGTATGGATAAAGATGCTTAATGAATTGAAAATTGTGCTTTTTAAGCCGTTTTTTTTCCCCTTTGTACTGTACTTTAATACTTTTTTTTTTTTTTTTGAAATATGCATAATTAATGTTAATGTGATGCTGTTTATTTGAATGCCATTTTTTTTAATAGTCCAGTATGGGTTTGATCGGAAGGCAAACTCCGACTGATTTAAATGTGTCAAGACTGCAGTTTTGTCTGGTATAATGCTAATATGAACTATGTACATTGTATTGATGGTAATGACGAGGAGGTGGAGGATAACGATGACATTGTAATGTATCTGAACTTCTGAAGCATGTTTTGCAAACCCTTATTGTACAGATTATGTATTCAGTGTCATGTTACCCGTTGTTGCTTTCTGTGTTTCTTGTACAAGGCTTTTAATTAAAAGCTCTTCAAAAAGCAGTTTGCTCTGTTGTACTTTTTCAGCTGCTCTCTTGAAGCACGATTTGCTTTCTAAAGCATTTGAAATTTGAGTGCAAGATAAAATCATTCAGCCTCCGCCTTTCATTCCTCTTTCATTTAGCAACTTCCCACAGACAGAAAGCTTCAAAGTTCAGCAGTGCTGCAACAAAAAGAGAGAATTCCTGGTTTGGTATGTCATCTGTAAACATTGCCTCCATGTCTCGTAATGACCAATAATGGGCAGAAAAGTAAGCTGAATGAATAGAAGAAAGTCAGGGTGAATGTTTGGTTGCTGATGTGCTTTGCACAGAACACACCATAACCTTTAAATTGCTTCTTTCCACCTTGAAGCTTCATTAAGTGAGCTATGATGCCACTGGGGAGCAGAGGAGCAACCTGGAAACACAATACTGACTTGTATCACCTGATTAACGTTTTACAGCAAATTTGTAAGCAAAACGTTGCCTGTCAGGGTGCCCAGTAGCTCGCCTGATAGAGCGGGCAACCCTTGTACAAAGGCATTGTCCTTGCTGCGGCGGCTGTGGCCTCAACTCTGACCCGTGGCCCTTTGCTGCATGATAGAGCGGGCAACCCTTGTACAAAGGCATTGTCCTTGCTGCAGCGGCTGTGGCCTCAGCTCTGACCTGTGGCCCTTTGCTGCATATTGTCCCCTCTCTCTTCCCACACTCATCTTGTCCTGTATAATTAAGGCAAAAAATAAATTAAAATAATCCTAAAAAAAGTTCCCTATCCTTGAGAAGCAGCAGCAACATTAGCATTCATTTGGAGTCGTGTTTCAAGCCACCTGGTGAATGTGTCCAATATTCACTCTCCTTTTAGCTCTGCTTTTCTTCTCCAGTAACTCCGGACAAAAATACACTCATCAACATTAAAACCACTGGCTGATGAAGTTAGTAACATCGATCATTTCATTACAAGGCAACATCCTGCTGGGAAACCTTGGGTCCTTGAATTCATGGATCATTCAAAATTTCAAGTACCTGTGGGAACCTTGTGTTCATTTTTTTTGTTTGTCTTTTTGGTCCGCTTTCAACCCTCTCATCAACCTTGTTTCCAACAACAGCAACTATTCTCAGTGGGGAAAAAAGCTTGACACAATGCAATGTACTGCTGAGAAACCTTTGGTCCTGGCAGTCATGTCGATGTCACTTAACACGCACCTGCCACCCAAATACTGCTGCAGACAAAGTCCACCCCCTCGTGGCAACAGCACTCTTTGATGGCAGCTCCCCATCAGCAGGACAGTACACATGCCACGCCACATAAACTGCTCAGGGAAGACCAGAGGAACATGACAAAGAGCTCAAGGTGTAAACCTGGTCCGCATATTCCCCAGATTCCAATTTTATTGAGTATCTGAGGGACGTGCCGGTACCCACAGGACTCGATGGATCCGCTGCCAGCGCCCTGGTGCCAGAGACCACAGATGCTTCACGTTGCTCTTGCTTCCACAGATGCTTGATTGAATTGGGATCTGGGGGATTTAGAGGCCAGGTCGACACCTTGAGCCCTTTGACACATTCCTCCAGCCTCTTCGGAGCAGATTTTGTGGTGTGGCAGAGGGCATTTACCTGCAGGGAGGGGCACTGCCTTCAGGGTCTGCCATTACCATAAGGGGGTGTACTGTCGGTGTACGTCGGGCTCTTGAGCTGCTAAATGCTCCACCATGTTCACCAGGAAATCTCTGACTGTCTGTGTGCTGTTTGGTGCTGGTTTATCAGAGCTTTTATCCCCACTGAGAATAGCTGCTGTTGTGGTTGGAAACAAGCTTGATGACAGGATTGAAAGCAAACCAAAAAGACAAACGAAAAATGAGCACAAGGTTCCCACAGGTACTTGAAATCCTTTCAAAGTTCCTTTTTGAAGTTTGGCAGTTTGAGGAAGAAACTGCTTAAAAGTTTTTGATAATCGACATTAATAGACACAGGGTGTTGAAGGTGCTTGAATTGACATATTTTGTACAAGAGTAGAAACTGAAGTTCTCTTGATAATTTCTGCCATCACTGTAACAGCACAGTTGAGGAGCGTTGACACATCCAAGCCTCTCTCTCATTTTAATTGCTGTCTCTGAGCTTCTGTGGAGCTGCTACTTCTCATTAGTGAAATTCTCAGTGTTGTTACAGTAATTGATCTTGATCCGTGTCTCAAACTACGCCGTGTTGGGTCCCACAATGTGAGGGAATTAGGCCTGTGAGGTCCCTGAGAAGTTCTTAAATTTGATGTTGGAGAAAGTCTGAGATCCCTGTTAACGATGAGCTTAAAATACTCCCCTGAATCTGGTCGGCAATTCATACAAAAACACGATCATTATAACAGGTAACACACGTTTAGTTACTCCTTAAATATACCAGGTACATATAAAAAGAGTACATGCCCAGTATTTAGCAGGTTTAGCAGGAAGTAAAAACTTAACTTAAAATAGACTCATTATTGGCCTTATTTCTTCCTCTGATGGCGATATTGCTGCTGTAGGTCTCGAATGTCCCCACAGGGTGGCACTGTTGGTGCGCTCATATGACGGCAGCAGAGCAGCATCTGTCTGTTTTCAGAGGGATTGTGAAGCTGGGGTGATGTTAAGGTCATCGCGCCTGGGTATTCATCTCCTAGTGTTTTGATGTTATGATGAATGCATGCATCTAGTTCAAACTGCTTTCTTCTTTTCCACAGCCAGTGTTTTATTTTATTTGTCTTCTGTTCAGACTGTTGAAACGGATGTAAAAAGATGACTGACACAGAGAGGTGATATATAGGTCCTCTGTTACTTTTCTCTCCTCTCCCTCTATTTCTCTCTCTTGTCTATTCCCTCCCTAGCAGTATAACACCGGATTTATGAGCCAGATGGAGCTAAAATAGTCACCGTAGTGTGATGCGTTTGGCCCACATCTGTGTATGTCTGTGTGTGCGTATTAGTGTGTACGTGCGCGCAGCATCAGCCACCTCTGGAGATTAATCCACAATCTAGGCTACTGGTCTCTTCGGGGAAGCCTGACTGGACTGGTGTTTGAGTCTGTGAGCATGGTGGATGTTCAAGCTTCAGTGTATATTTTCATATACTTTTTCATACACTTTATTTTCAGATACTTTTTGCAGCAATGGAATGTAAACTAAGTACATTTACTCAATACTGTGACCTATTTAAGTTTATTTTTGAGGTGCTTACTTTACTTTATTTCCATTTCATGCCACTTTATACTTCTTCTTAACTACAGATGTTGTGATTGTAACACCACAACAGTCATTCATTTATAACTTTAGACCTTAGTGACTTTGCATATTCATATTACTAATACAAAATATAAATCAGCTAATGAGTTATGATGTACACCGATCAACCAAAACATTAAAACCACTGGCTGGTGAAGTGAATAACACTGATTGTTTTGTTACAGTGCAATGTTCTTCTAAGGAACCTTGGCTCCTGCCATTCAAGCAGGTGCCACTTGACATGCTGCAATCACCCAAACGACATTACAGACCAAGTGCACCCCCCTATTGGCAACTGCACTCCCTGGTGGAAGTGCACTCCCACCATGCTGCACCACAAAAAGTGCTCCAAAGACGTGACTAAGCTCAAGGCGTCAACGTAGCCTCCATTGGGCATGCTGGTACCTTACCTCGCAACCCACAGGACTAAAAGGATCCTTCGACAACGCCTTGGTGCCAGACGACACAGGACACCCCCAGAGGTCCTGTCTCCGTGCCTCGACAGGGCAGAAGCCCCACCGCAGATCGGCCTTGCTCTGGCCTGTTGAGGCCTGGACAAAGGACCTCTGGGGTTCCGGTTTGCCCCACAGATGATCAATCTGAATGATGTGGGGAATTTGAATGCTAGGTCGATGCCTTGAGCTCATCATCACATTCATTGGGACATTACTGAGCAGTTTTTCTGGTATGGCAAGGTGCACTGCCTTGCTGGGGGGCTACTGCCATCAGGGGTACTGTTGCAATAAGTGGGGTACTTCTAGAACAATGTTTAGATGGGTGGAGTGTGTAAAGGGGCATCCACATAAATGAGAGGACCAAAAGTGTTTAAGATACCCAGCAGTATAAAAAATATATAAAAAAAAAAGCTCTGTCTTTACCAGCTGCAATAGTATATTTTGATGCTCATAAAATACATATGTACTTTTACCATAGTGAGACTTAGGATGCAGTACTTTTACATGTAACAGAGTATTTTTACACGGTGGTATTGCTTCTTTCACTTCACCTAAAAAATGTCTTGAGTATTTTGCCCACAATTGGCTTTTCTGAAGTGTTCAACTTGAGCACGAAAACCACCGCTTTCTGAAGCTGTCGCGATGCATATGAATTCTGCTTTTGCATTCATATCATAACATTTATACAATAGTTTGACATTTTGGAAAATACTGCTTATTTGCTTTCTTGCTGAGAGTTGGAGGGAAGATTGATACCACTCTCAGAGTCCGGAAATCTCCTCTAACTCTTGGCAAGAAAGTGAATAAGTGTCCCTCCTAAAATGAACTATTCTTTCTGCCAGATAAAATGTGAACACTGTAGTCCACAATAGATTAAACCTCATTTCCAAGCTCACACAAGTAGAAAATCTTCTTGGAGGAGAAATGAACTAAGAGCTAAGTGGGAAGAGGCTTTTTCTCTGCAGTTTTTCACATATTTCAGCCTTTTCACTCTAAAACTCATGTAAAGTTTGTTGAGATGTGTCATACTGAAAAACAAAATTTTGTTTCACAAGGTTAGGTTATGTCAGGGAAAGAACTCAGCTTTCTAAAGCATCAGTCCTTCAAACTCAAAGAGCGACAGCATCCCTATAGACTTGCCTTGAAATGTAGCAATCAAAAGTATGAGAAGTGAATCAGATGAGAGGCAGAGATACTGAATTCTGCTGCATCAGTAGTTCCTCAATAGACTAAAATTCAATACAGTCACAAGATGCTCTGTGCTTTACATTTACCTTTTAGCCCTGCTGGCGGTCTGACTCTAAGGATGGCAATGTCAGCCGGGTGGGCCATGACTTTGGTTAAAAACTAAAATATCTGAACTATCAGATGTATTGCTATAAAATCTGGTCGAAACAGGTAGAAGTTCACTTCCAGCTGTTTATGCAACGAAAGCTGGTAGTTTTTAATGAGAGTTTTGAATATTTCCAGCTGCATTCGTAGCAACAGAGCAGGTATTTCTTTAACAAAAGTCCAGGTTATTTTAAGCAGGCTTCAGCATATTTCCAGCTGTGTTTGTAGCAACAAAAGTGGGTATTTTTTAACGAGATTTGGGGACATTTCTAGCTGCATTTGTAGTGACAAAAGCTGGTATTTTTTTAACAAAAGTCTGAAACATTTCCAGACATGTACGTAATGATAAAAGCGGGTATTCTTTTATAGATAGATCAGAACATTTCCAGCTGACATTTTCAGCCGTGTTTATAGCGTCAAAAACAAGTAATTTTTAGATGAGTTTGGGGCATTTCCAGTTGTGTTTGCAGCTTCAAAAGTGAGTATTTTTTCAAGGAGAGTTCAGTACATTTCCGGCCGTGTTTGTGCCGACAAAAGTGGGTATTTTTCAAAGAAGGTTCAATGCATTTGCAGCCGTGTTTATAGCAAAAAGTGATTTTTGTTTTTTTTTGTAGAGACATCACCAACCATGTTTGTACTGTCAAAAGCGAGTATTTTTGAACAAGTGTTGAGGACATTTCCAGCCGGGTTCGTAGCAACAAAAGCAGAGTTTTTTTTCACGAGAGTTTGAGAGATTTCCAGCTGTGTTTGTAACGACAAAAGTGAGTAATTTTGAAGGACAGTTTAGCACATTTCCAGCTTTGTATGAGCTTCAAAAGCAAATAATTTTTAACAAGAGTTCAGTATATTTCCTGCCATGATTGTAGCTACAAAAGTGGGTATTTTTTTAGGGATAGTTCAGAACATTTCCAGCTGCATTTATAGCAAAAAGTGGGTATTTTTGACGAGTTAGGGACATCTCCAGCTGTGTTTGTAGCAACAAAGGTTTCTGGGTTTTTTTTAAGTATGAGAGTTCAGGACATTTCTAGCCTTGTTTAAAGCGACAAAAGCGGGTATTTTTTAACAAGGAGTATTTCAAGCCAAAGCAGGATGTTTTCCTAACCCTCTGCTATTAAATTTACAAATGTTACCAATCCATACTTTGCAATGCATGATGCAAACATTTATTCTTGTGATTGGGCTGATCAGAAAGACTCTATGCTCTATTATTGTCACTCAAGTTGTTGAAGTGCATTTTAGAAAATGTACAAGTCACGCAGCCTGATGGAAAGTGTGCTCACCAACAAAGTAAAGTCTGGCATTCATCACAGAAAGAACTCCTGGAATTTTATCCAAGGTGTCTGAGTTTGGAGTTTCCCTTTAATGTTGTGCTCATTAGCAGATTCACCTCCCTGATTGGCAGAAGGCCGATCGTGGGCACGGTGAACCGCCCTACCAAGAGAGGAGAGGCTCCATCCTGCGTTGCAATTTGGATTAACATCAAGAGCAAACTTTCTGAAAGTGGTTCATCCACCCTGTGAAGAAAAAGCTTTGGAGTGAGAATGTTTGTTGAACAAGGCCACAAAGGACTTCAGTGTCAGGGTCATTTCTGTTGGCGTCAGTGGTGAGTTTTAGTTAGCACTGCCTCTTGGGGAAAGTATGTTCTTCCTCCTACTCAGTGAAAACATGTTTAAGGTCCCAGCTCTTAGTGTTCTTCGTTCTTCTTCTTCTTCTTTTTCCTTTCACCGTAAATGTATTTTACCTTTTTTCCTCATCACTTCTGCAGACAGCACCTATATGCCTGACAAGGTTAGACTATTTCAGTCCACTGAGCATGTAAGGGTGCATGGTACATTTGCAGGGACTTGTTAGGCTGTTTTTCCACTAGTTTTGTATCTCTTTATAGTCTCTAATTTTTTTTTTGCATTGATGTTTCTGTGATAGAAATAAAATAAGAATAAAAATCATGTCAAACAATTCTCAAAACGTTACATACAAACATGCCAGACACATATAAACTGTCGCTTTTCACTCACCACCTTCTCTGTTCTTTCTTCCTCTTCCTGTGTTTAACACACACACACACACACACACACACACACACACACACACACACACACACACACACACACACTCTGCACGCATCGATCCATCACCGCCTTGTTTGTTCACGCTGTTGCTGGAGGTTCACCTCTGCTCTGACTGACGCATGCCCACAGCCTCGCTCCTCCTCTCCCCTCGGTCCCCATGGTAACGCACGGAGGAGAGAGCAGCTTAGCAACACCGAGACGGAGAGGGAGCATCTCTGGTCCAGACAGCGCGGTGCCATCAATATTACACACAGTGGAAAACCAAGGAGGCAAGAGGAAAACAGCAGCAGCAGCAGCAGCAGCAGCGCCCCTGGCAAACATCTCCTCTCCGTAAGTGCCACATTTTGACAGCAAAAACAGCTCTGGCGCTTTAATGTGAGATGTCAGACTGAGTTTAGTTAATCGGCTCAGTAGATCATGATGATGTTCGGGTGATGCAGTGCTCCGACACGGTGCTGCACGGAGTGATGCTGCCTCCGAAGAGAGGATGTTTTTCAGTTGTGTGCATGTCAGCCTTTTTTCTCTGAGCCGTAATCTTTTGCATCGATCTCCACAGTAATCATGAAGTTCGTGGTGGTGCTGGTGGGAGCGGGCACCCCTGGCCTTCCTCGGCGCGGTCATCTGCATCATAGCCAGTGTTTATCCCCGGAAACGCGCCGCGCCTCTCAGCGACAACGGCACCCTGGCGTCGGAGAATCTGCTGGAGCCCCTGGAGCCCGGCTCGGTGGCACACGCCGGACCGCTGGGCGCTCTGCACGGCGCCGAGTCTTACGATGGGGAGAACGGGCTGGGCGGCATCGGCCTGGAGGTCCCCACTCTGAACGAGCTCAACCTCGGGGAGGAAACCGGCGGTGGGTCCGCTAAACAGTTCAGCTTCAGCCGGTTGATCTGCACACCTGTGCCGGTCGGGGAATGCAAGACCAAAGACCTGAGGCAGCGGCGGGGGGAGCAGCAGCAGCAGCAGCAGCAGCAGCAGCAGCAGGCGGATGATCCGCTGTACGGAGCCGGGGATGAAGACTGGACTTACCTCCGGACCACCGCGGAGGAGCTCCGTCAGATGGTCCTGCAGCAGAACGACCAGATCCTCATGGACCAGAGGACCATCCGGGAGCTCACAGGGAAGCTGAGCGAGTGTGAGAGCGGCCTGGAGGATGAGAGGAACGTCCCGGAGCGGAGCATCGGCGTCTGGAGCGGCAACCGCCGCATCATGGCCGGGGACGATGTGAGCTCCTCCGCCGCGGCGCAGCTGCAGACGGCGCGGGCTGTGGAGGAGCTGGCCAGGGCCATCATGGACCTGAAGGACCGTATTGAGAAACTCGAGGTAAGTGGAGAGATTGTAAACACAGGGTGGAAAAACTTTGGCAAAAACCTGTTGTTCTCGTTGTTTACGCTCCTGTTTGAGTTTTGTTGGACAGCAGGAGATTTGGGCTGAGAATCAAAATCATGAATGAGCCAAGTGAGTCAGTGTTGCCCAGAGACCAAATTAGGCCTGTTTATGGTCCATTAAACAGCCGGTTGTCCCAATGTCAGGTCGATATCCACTGTGAAGTACACTATAAGACCTCCTAGGTAAAAGTGGATGAATAATCCTTCCATAATTTCTTATTTTAAAATGTAAAGATTCAGATTACAAGTGCCACAGCCCATGGCTATATGCTGAAGTAATGAGATGCTTTAAAGGCCTGTGCAGTTGATTTATGTTCATCATCCCAGGTGCCCTGATCTCTCTCTAACTCCCTCCCTCCCCTTCTTCATCCTCCTCTCCCTCTTTTATCTTCACCTCACATCTCCACTGACAAGCAACTCGTGACAGGCGTTCCTCATGTCTTGCGCAAACTCCCCACGGACCCAAGGGAAATCTTTCCACCTGCTGGCCCTCACACCCCTCTGCTACTACCCCTCCCACTCCTCCCCATCGTGTCAGCCGCCTCTACCCTCTACCTCCGCATCCGACAGCAGGATAGAGACATAAATAAAAGATGAAGCTGGCTGGACAGGAAAGAGGGTGGTGGTGGTGGTGGTGGTGTTGGTGGTGATGGAGGGGAGTCAGGTTCTCAGCTTGTGTGTGTGTGCTGAGATTGAGACATTATAACCACACACACACACGCACTGCTGCATCACAGCCAGCCTTCTCCAAGCACAGTCAGTTACAAGCTTGTCTCCGTCAGTGTGAATTTATATCCTGGATGTCCAGGTCCAGCCCTGCCTCAGCAACTCTCTTGATATTATATATCACCCTAGCAGCCGCCTCACTAATAGCTGCATCTCTCCCTTTACTGCCGCTTCACCCAACACCATCTTTTTTCAACTTCTGCTATGAATACTAATACTGCTATTCCTGGGCAGCTATAATCATCAATACAACACCTCCCAATGTGTTGCTGCGATGTCATTTTACTCCCCTTCCTGCAGTTTCATTTCAGTTTAAAACCACTATGACTAACAGGAATAGTAAAATGATTCTATTTATGCTCCTGCAAAGACAGTAATGGGCTCATCTTACCGCCTTTATGTTCGATTTCTAGGGTGCGAGCAGCCAGGAACAAAGAGCCACTCAATTCACATATAAGTAGAATGAGCACTGACGTTTTCCCCCTTATTTAATTAATATATACTCTATTTAAACACCACTTTAATGTTCTGCCTTCAGCATACAGTACTTGAAATAGTTATATTGACCCCCCACTCCGCCCATCCACCCAATAGTCTACCTATGATCAATATAATCATTGCACATCGAGTCAACACACATTTAGAAACGCAGAGCTCAAAATGTCCACGTGTTTAAATAGACTGTTGCTCTTTATCTAATCCTGCAGGGAAGCATCTGCACACTTAAGTCCACTGCAAGTGTTTAATTAAAAATCCGAGCTTTTGATCCAGAGACCCTCGTTAGTGAAATTATCTGAATCTCAGAGCTTATGATAACACTAAAATAGCACATGTGCTCTCTCATGCAAGTACACACATGGGAAATGCAGTTTCCAATTGTAGTTCCCAAGATGCTAATGCATAGGAAGCTCCAGGGATACAACATAAATGAGTACACAAGGCAATCATGAAATGTAAATGATATAAATACATATTAGAAGTAATAAAAGGGAAATAATACTGTACGTTGGTCCAGGGAAAACGCTTGGACACGCTTGGTTCTGGCTAGAGAAAGATCAATTTCAGCTTAAAATACCTGGTGTCGAAGCATCATCCCAGCTGGAAAAGCGGCGATGTTGGGGTGAAAAACAACCACGCTTCGTGACACTATCCCTTGCAAAAATTGCAGTAATGTCTCCGTCAAAACAAATACTTTTAATGTATCTACATCCGCCGGAAACACAGTGACGGGTCACTGAAAAACACCTTTGCTGAGCGTCTAAAAAGTAGCTGGAAACAGATTTGACCCACTGAAAACCAACCAGTTTTGTTGTTAGTTGGTCTTGAACAGCTCAGCAGGCACCATCACCTTCACCTCCTGATGACAAATACTACGTCATTTTAGAAACCCTGATTGAAACATATGAAACGTGCAAATATAATGTGTTCGTGGTTTGCAGAAACACGCAATGCCAACATTTTCTTCCTGCAACTGCTAAAAGATAGCTGTTGCTTCAAGCTAATGTTAGCATGCTAACATGTTTTAAAAGGTCTAATCTTTTTTACCATGTTAGTTTAGCATGCTAATTTGGAAATTAACAGCTAACAAAATGCACTGCTAAGGGTGGTGATCATGCCACTAGTTTTGCAACTTTGTGGTCATAAATCGGATTATTGGACACAATTATTTTTGACCTGTTGATGGCGCTAGATGTAAAATCAGGGGAACACCGAAATTGTTACAGTTCATCATAAGGGTGATATGAATATGTGAATGAAATTTCATGGCAATTCGTCCAGCTGTTGTTGAGATTTTTTAGAGGAAAAAGCCTAGGGATTAGTCTTCTGGATTTATCCTCTGGGGATCATGAATGTCTTTAATTTCACAGCAATCCATCCAACTGTTGAGATATTTCATTCTGGACCAAAGTAAGCCGACCATCCGACAGCCAGACGAACATAAGAGCCATAAAAACTGAAAAACGACTATTATATATGCCAACAAAAACCCTTCTATGAACACTTAGCCTACATGTGCTCCTAACAGCACCCTGGCCCTGGCTGCTTCCATTACAGGTCTCTTATGAACAGACGAGTTGTTTTCTTCTCTCCACAGGATTTCTTTTATGATCACTCTGTGAGCTTTAAATCATTTAAGTCTCAAACACCTACTATAATTCTTTTTTCTCTGCCTCTCTTGCAGGCGGAGATAGGCCCCGCTGCCTTGAACCTCACTGACACATCCGTGGGTACCAGTGGCAGCAGCAGTAACAGTGGCAGTGCCAGCAGCCCGGCTGGTAACGCCGGCAAAGCTCCCGCCCCGCCCACCGGCAGTGCCTCCTCCCCACCTGCAGCGGCTCCTCCAGGGGGTCGCCGTCCTGCCTCCCCCGCTTCCCCTGCCCCCAAGTCCCCAACCAAGGGCTCCCCCGGTCGCGGAAAGGGCACCTGGAGGGTGGAGGACCTGGAAGGGGAGCTGGAGCGAAAGATCAAGCTGTTGGAGAAGGAGCGTCAGGCCATGAGGAAGGAGACGCAGGGCCAACACGAGAAGATCAACCAAGGCATTGACAACGCCAACCACCGCGTCACTGAGCTGGAACACAGTGAGTCTGCGGGAGGAGGAGGAGAGTAAAGACACGGGGCGGTGGCTGAATAGATGACGGATGTATGGGTGAAGTGATGCACACAGGGAGGCTAACAACCGCCAGCTGACGTACATGAGAGCGTGGCAAGAGGAGGCTAAAATTAAACTTTAATGAACACTGTGGGTGAAGTGGGTCATCACAGCAGTGGAGAATAAGCTGTAGATTTAAATAAGATGATTAATGAGCACTGAAGGTTGGGAAATGTCAAATAGAGCTCGGAGCTGATATTACAAATACAGCAAATGAAAAAGAAATGAGCTTAAACGCTGCTCTTACTTGTAACCTCTAAATTTTCATTATCGCAGGCATTTATATTTCAAATACTTATTTCATGGTTGGCAGTTATTGAGTTTGGGAATGTCACGCAGGCTTTGGGGAGTTTTATCTGCTGTATCCGGTGAAATTTCCTCCGGCATGAACAATCATGGTGACCGGAAGCTTAGTTTTTCTTTGGTGGTTATAAGTGACTGTAAAAAGGAGACAGAGATGTCTGATAACAGGAGAAGTGAAAGTCTGGAGGAGAGATTGAGAGTTCGTGAGGTGCAAAGAGGAAGGTTAAAAAGGAAAGAAAAAGCACTTCTCTATTCTCTTTTTAGCTCTGTCATTCTCCCAGCCTCTCCGACTGTCTCTACATCTTCTCTGCCTCAAGAGCTGCAGTGTGGCCTCGAGTGTTACAGAGGCTGATCATTAACTGTGGTGCTGGAGCTCTTGTAAGGCACCGTGTGTGTGTGTGTGCGCGCGCGCAAACTGTGAGAGGAGCAATACCAGTGTCTTTGTATAAATTGGCCATTAAAGCATTGTCCCTCCCAGACTTTCTGTCTTTGTCAGCCATATCTGACTGTTTCTCATAATCGCCTTCATCTGTGTCCCCACAGCGCTGACGGAGCCGTCGTTCCCCGATGGCTTTGTCCTCTCCTTCCCCATGAGAACCAACTACATGTACGGCCTGGTGAGAAAAGAGATAACAGAGATGTACGCTTTCACTGCTTGCGTGTGGCTGAAAGCCAAAGAAGGAGGCATCGGGACCCCCTTCTCTTACTCCGTCCCGGGGCAGCCCAATGAGCTGGTGCTGCTACAGGGAGTCCACAACCCTGTGGAGCTGCTCATCAATGATAAGGTACATGGGTGTTTCTTTGTCTTTGCATAACTTCTAATAACAGTGGGTTCCTCAAGTGATTAAAATATAAACTCGGTGTGCTTGTCGGAAGTTAATAAAAAAAGATCATATATTAAGTGTGTAAATGAATGGCTTCTCCTGGTGAAAAGAATGAATATTTTGTACCCTGTAGTTTCTGTATAATCACTCAAGCGAAATAGCCTGCCAAGCAAATCATTACCAGCTCATTATGCTGCTCCACAGAGCAGCGCAAGCAACTTGGTGGTTCGTTGTAATTCATTGATTAAAATGAGCAATGAAAACACGTTCGCTCTTGTGACAGACCAACTTTTTCATACCACCTTACATGAGCGGCGGAGAGAACAAACATTACAATTGAAGGTGTCACAGCATCCAATTATTGTTTGATTCAATATGATGTGGAGCTTATATTAGCTTTGGTTCTCTGGGTGCACTGTAGCCTAAGGTGTGCACGTGAGTGTCTATCCTCCTCTAAGTGTTACCACCCATTTAATGAGCCCTGGGTAAGAAACATTTATTCCCGTTGCTACTGTACAGAAAAGGTAGAACTAAAACAGATGGTGCCCCTGAACAACACATTAAAATTTAAAAGCCACAAAACGAAAGAAGCAAAAGAGAAATAAGTGATTAACATTCCACAGTAAATGGTTATATTACTTTGAATCAAATCTTTTTCTTCCAAAATGAAATCTTTAATTAAGTGGCGCTGAGTGCATGAGAAGCCCATGTTATTTTTTCACATTTTTAATGCTGACAACAGCAAATGGCACCGGAGGAAAGAGACGGCACTGAGGCAAGCCTTCTGCCCGTGTTTTATATAGTGCATTAATGCTTACCTTTTATAGCACTCACACTTATAGTTCCCATGGCAGAGAAAGGCTGGGACTGTCCCCTGGGTGCCGTTTCACTGACATAAACCACCAATGTGTCGACATTCTACCCTGATTACTGCCCACACTTGTCCAGCATCCAATCACAATGTGAGCTTGATGTGTCGCTCACTTGAAATCACTGTGTTTTTGTAAAGAAAGGTATAACCGCCGTGTTTACTGACCTGTAGGTGGCGCAGCTGCCCCTGTCCCTACCACAAGACGAGTGGCAGCACATCTGTGTCAGCTGGACCCTGAGGGACGGGGTGTGGAAGGCCTACCAGGGGGGGAAGATGAAGGGCAGGGGAGAGGGACTGGCTGCCTGGCATCCCATCAAACCAGGAGGGGTCCTCATACTGGGACAGGAGCAGGTGAGTTATACCATATTTCCACTATTGCTCTGAAATGAAAGATGACGACTTACAAGCTGCGCAAATGGTAGAAAATGATGCATTTATACTTGTTTGGTGGTGTGTCTGTGTCACTCTGCAGTTACAGAGTTTTGGAGGTGTAACTGCAGAGGTTTCTGTGAAGTGCTGTAAAGTTTAGTTGATTCAAAACACACAGTAAACACACAGTAAACTCACAGTAAACACACAGTAAACATGGCTTAATAGAGACAGTTTCAAACACAAGTACACAAATCAGCTTCACTGTCACTCAAAGCGTTCACAGACAAAACATTTCTCATTTGCCGGACACATTGTCTTCACAAATACAACATGCTAATTAGCACAAGCCTATGGCGTTTTACATTGAATAAATTAGCCTAGTTGCTAGCGGACTTTTCTCTATTCATATGAAGCCAGGAGCAACAGCAACATTTAACAAAGGTAACGTTACAAAATTCATCTCTATTCCAACTCACAAGGTTCACTGACAAAACAACTTTATACTAAACACGTTTTCCAAACAAATACAACATGCTAACATTATTAGCGCCAGCCTATGGCTTTTTACATTTTATACATTAGCCTAGCGGCGAGCGGGGATTTCCTCTGCTCACATGAAGCCAGGCTAAATCCCTGAAGGATAAATCACACACAGGACTTAAAATGCTATTTTTGTGGAAGCTTTATTGTCTTCACAATTTATTGTTTCTTATCTGTGAAATTAAAGTAAATAAAGGCTTTCAGCTTACAAAAATAAACAGGAGGTCTGCGTCGCCGCAACATGTAGTTACATTTCTGGGGAGGTGCATGTCAGGCTATGGTGTAGGGTACGGCGCAGGCTCGACATCAACGCAGAACCTACCCTGCAGGTAAGGTGTTGATTTGACACAGAAATATAAATTCTGCAATTCTTTCAATCTACTATGAGGGTGTGGCCGTATCTCCCCTGCCTCCTCCCACCTAGTTTTGAAGTGTTGTGAACGTTGTGTGGATGGATGATAGCGGATTCAAAACAATATTACACCAGATACAGCACAAATTTAATGTTTGCTTCTGATATTAATCAATTACAAGATCATCAGTCTAATAATGTTCTCTTTCACTTGATGGTTTTACGTATAAATTTATTTAATTTTCTGTTTATCTGCTTGAAAGCGACGTCGGCAGCACTGCAGTGAAGCCGGACTGTGGGTTCAGCTCCAACAGAGAGAAGAGTTGCCAGGTCTCACAAGAGTGTGATGCCCAGTCGGAGAACAAATTTAATTTTCTCCTGATTCATTTGTCTGAAAAATGTAGTTTTAGTGTCAGAGCGTTGTGGCTGATGAAAAACGAGTCCAATATTTACTTGGGCGACTATGGGGCGAAAGTATCCATCATTTCTGTGCTAACGTTCACTTCTCCCGTTAGAATTAATAGACTCAGGATTGCCATTTGTCTCCTGACGGGGTGGGGCAGTGGCGAAACCCACATGACACAGATACTGGAAATTCTCGTCTCGTTTATAAACTTGTCTGGCATGCCTCTGTGGTGTATTGAGTTAGGTGTATCGAGTCTTTCTTTTAGACTCGATGGACTTTTTCCAGTTGACAATGTTTGAGTGCTGCTTGGGTGGAGATGGACCATAATTTTTGGCAGCATGTCACGTCATCGATCCAGAAAAGGGGTAAAAATGAACGTGTCTACCCAGATGTTGTATTTCCATCACTGCTGATAAGAGTTGATTGGAGCTGGAGCTGTTCAATACCCAAGACTCTGTGGAGTCATTTGCATTGTTTGCATGAGGATTGTATCCTTTCTCATTACAGACAAAAGCCAGATGTTAGTGGGTGTTAGTGTCCAATGGGAAAGGGGCTTTATACAGATAAATGAACGGATGGTTTAACAAACTTGGTAGACAGACAGCTGGTCGGATGGATGGATGCATGGATGATGGTCCGACAGATAAATGGATGGATGTAGGGATGACAGACCGATAGACACATGAATGAATGGACTGATGGATGATACATGGATAAATAGATGGCAAGATCTATTTTAAGGGACCACCATTAGGTTTTCACACATGAACAGACCGAATGGTGTTTATCCTCACACTGGGCTGCCTCGCTCTCATTAGCGAAACGCCCACATTACATAACCATTATGAAATCTGACATTATCCCTCCTCCCTGGTGTCAAAAGAACAGCCCAAAGCTCATTCTGCAGCCTGTCATCCTCACATAAAGGATAAAAAGCAGAGAGCTGGGAGTTGCAAGATGCTGCAGTGATGCAACAACTTGATGTAATGGATTTTTTTTTTTTTCTTTTCGAGATCAAGAGCGAGTACTTTATTAATCTCATTTGAAGATGAATGATGAATTGCAGTTGTGTGGATGTGTTGAGCAGATTTGATGAGGAAAATCCCAGGACATCCCTCTCTCAAGGGGGATAAACAGTTTTTAATCTTATCAAGAGGGGAATCGTCACATCACAATATTTTGTGCGTATGGATGAAGCTTCAGCTGCCATTTTCTTTTTTACTTAACCAAGAAAAATGTTGAAAATAGTTACTGTTCATCAATTACGTGAGGAGGGTTATAGTTTTTTAGGATAACATATTGAATTCAACATACTATCTGGATTAATCTAGTAAAGTATAGTACTAGAGAATATTTTCAAAGTGTAAAATCTATAATAACTCACAAGATGTACTGATCTCTCATTATTTAAAATGTTTGCCAAACTCATGGAGGGAAACCTAAAAACCTGACATTTTGTCAAGATACACTTGTTTTCACCACATTTGTTGTGGGAAGTATATAAAAGAGTTCTTGAGTATCTAAGAAAAAATCCTACAATTGATTTTGTCTCAGATCTGTTGGTACACAAATACATGTAACACTCATAAATACAGCACACTGTGGGCCAAATATATTCCCTTATATACTTTTTTTTTTTGTTGAGAGACCCTTGTTTTCACTAGATTTGTTGTGGGGAGTATTTCAGATTTGATAATGTCCACCTTCACCCTTTTGGGGGACAGGACCTACAGCCTGACAATTCAGTTTAAACCCTGCTGAAACTCAGGTTAAATTCCCAAGTTCCTAAAAAAGAGCTTTGAGTTTCTGACAAAAAATCCTGCAGTGTAAAAGGGACTAAAAAGCCCCTCATTGACCACAGGATCCCCAGGGACGAGGAACCTTTTGAGGAACTCAGTGCATTTCGACTGCAGGTACCAGGGTCAAATGTGCATTCATGTGCTCCTCAAATGGTCCCATTTCCCGTGTAGGAAAGTCGTTCTTCCAGCTTTGGTGTGTTTATTAGCTTTACATAATAAGGTTGTATTTTATTGCTTAGATCATTTAATCAACAGGTCGATAACAGTTGGAGGCTTTATATTACAATTGATTTTGTCCCAGTTTTGCTGGAATACGAGTACATCCCCTGATGCTACTAAAATATTTCTTTATCTAACTATTGCTAATTAATAACTTTACTATCTAATCTAGGTCACTCTCTGTGGATAAAAGTTACAACGTAATATATTACAAATTACGTGTGAGCAAAAATGCAGCATGTGAATTAATATAAAGCTTATTACCATCAATGTTCCTGTAAATATGACATCAACTTGGCAACTCGTGAATCAAAATTTACATTGACTTTCAATATTCAACTTTATATTGGTGTTCCAGCTTGAAGGGGCAATCATGTGAATTTTCCCAGTTGGGAACTCACCTCTCTGATTACTCTGACACCAAACTATCCGATCATATAGTTTGGAGCTGCTGTTTTAAGAGCTCCGTTCTTTTAATCCATATTCTGCTCAAAAACCTTGACCAGGAGGCGATGGTCTCTGAGTCTTAAGTTCCAGGGGACATTATTTTACCCCCCTAGAAAGTCTCTGTTTGTGGGGTTGTACTTTCTAAAAGTACAGGAACTTTCAGGTTTGGGTGAGCAGGGGTGATTCGTCAAACACACAACACTGCCTCAACTCGTGCACTGCGTCTTTCATAAAACAAGGAAATAGTTTAGTATCAATTCAGGACCAGTTTAGAAAGTGAAGAGAACATTTTTCTTTGTCTGACAACATTACAACTAAAGGTAGGCTTTGCATTTGGCTTCTTGAATCATTTTGAAAATGACAGAGCGAAAGAGAGATAGTGCCAGCGAGGTGACAGCACGGCACAGCGGGCTGAGACAGCACTGCAAATGTTATTTTCTGATTGTTTCACAGCAATTACATTCAAAAGAACAAATGAATTAGCATCAAACGCTCAACAGATGATTTACTGTGGAGACAGACGCTCTCAGTTTTTTTTCCTTTGCTTCATTTCATTCATTACATCCAACCTTGCAGCAATACTATGCAGCAGTAAATGTTGTCACAGTGAGACAAAACCTAAGATGTGTTTATTTTCAACTTGTTTTTTTTAGATGAAACAGGAAGACAGACTGAGTGGCAAGCTGCAGAGTGTGTTCACCCCTGCGAGCACCAGCAGCCCTCGGCCTGTCATATTGCTTTTTCATACGTTAATTTGCTTTGGCGGAATTTATACCTCTGCATTGAATTGACGCCGTACCTACAATGTGGGTTGTGTGTTGACGTAGAGCCTGCGCCAAAACCTACGCCGTGGCCTGCCGTGCGCCTCCCCAGAAATGTAACTACACATTGCAATGACACAGACCTCCTGTTTATATTTGGAAGCTGAAACCATTTCCATCAGTGGAAATGACGTTTTTATTTACTTAAATTTCACAGATGAGAAACAATATTGTGTACATAAGAAAGCCTACACAAAATAGCATTTTAAGTCTTAAGGTATTTACAGCTGGGGATTTATCCTGGCTTCATATGAACACAGGACATTTCTGCTCATCGCTAGGCTAATTTATACAATGTAAAATGTCATAGGCTTGTGCTAATGACATTAACATGTTGTTATTGTGGGGAAAATGTGTCCGGATAAAGACAAGTGTTTGTCTGTGAATGCTGTGAGTTGCAGTGAAGCCACATTGTGTACTTGTGTTTGTATTTGTCTCTATTAAGCCATGTTGTGTGTTTAATGTGTGTTTTGAATCAACTAAACTTTACAGCATTTCACAAAAACCCTGCCATTTAGTGTTGTGGAGGTGTAACTGCAGAGTGACACAGACACACCACTGCACAAGTATAAACGTTCACAGTGGCACAAGCGTCATGTGTAGGCTACGGCGTAGGGTCTGCCGCACAAGTATAAATCCCGCTTTAGTCTTCACACGTCCTTCCCCAGTGGAAATGCAGATGACAATAGGCTGACGGAACCTTTTTTGTACATAATCCCAGCAAAGTTTGGTCTCCTGGCTATTCATGCTAGCATTATGACATTTAACCCTTTGTTTTCTTCCAACTCTTCTACCCAAGGATACACTGGGCGGGCATTTTGATGCCTCCCAGGCCCTGGTCGGGGAGCTTTCCCAGTTCAACCTGTGGGATCGGGTGTTGAAGCCAGCAGAGGTCGCCGCCGTGGCCGAGTGCAGCTCCTCAGCGCTGGGCAACATCGCCCCCTGGACCGACCACGACGTAGATGTGTACGGCGGAGCCACCAAGGAGTCTTTGGACCCGTGCCACGCTGCCCAGAGAACCAACCCGTCCAGCCCCAAACAGTGAGGGGTGACTGGGAGAGGTCAGCCAAGGGTGGCTGTGGTGTTTGATAAGTCAGTTTAGGAGACGATGATGTATAACAATGTATCACATCGGGGTTTACGCTATATTTGACGGGGATGGGAGGCTTACTGGTGGACTGAAATGTGCCATGGAGGGTTTAAGCTGTTAAGACCGGTGTATCTGTTTTGTTTTTAGTGTTGGTGTCCACGCTCATGTGTTTACTTCTGCAGTGAGATACAGTGAGTTTAGTCACAGAATCACCTTAGTGAAGGCTTCATAGGTGGGTCAACTTCTGGCATGAACAGGACTCTGATGGAGGTATTCCATAATAGATTGATTTCTGGCGAAATGTGCCACCCTCTGTTTAAGGAAACGATCTTTTGTGCCAGTTAACCGTGTGGTTATTCAGGCAGAGGGCTCCGATGGGTTTGAAAACAGTTATGGAATGAACCTTTACTGATGCCATATCTGAGGGTTTCTTAATTTTACACCGCAGTGACACAAAGTTCTCGTCTTGTGTCCAGTTGGTTGTGTTTAATGCTCAAACTGAGTTCTGAGATGCTACCATATTGATTTAAACACTCAATGGGAAACAAAATGAGTTTTGTTCATTTTTAACTGTATATGATCCTGTTGAGTAACGTCTGTGTACTGTTAAGTTTTCTACATTGCATACCATGATCTGGTAAAACAGTGGTCTTATAAATGTATATTGTGTAATGTATCTCTGCTAATGTTGCTCTGTGCCAGTCTGCTCCTCTCCTGCTGTAGCCTCTCACACACCTCACAGCCCTGCAAAGTTAAGTTGCAGCATTTTTGTTTGCAGCTCAGACGAAGCAGCGCTCTCGTTCGACCCCTGAAAGAAACACTTGATGTCTATCCAAGCACCAATCAGACACTGAAATTGTGACGAACCTGAGCGGGTTTGGTAAAGCTGTGTTGTATCCCTGAATGTAAAGCAGGTGGAATGTCAGTGTATTTGCATGAGCGAAGTCACATTTCCTCTCACTAAAGAAACGAACTCAAAAGTGTAAATTACAGTGTTGGTGTCCCCAAACTGCCCCACACTCTGAAACACACAGATGTCTCTATGGTAAATCAGATCCTCACAGAATACCTGACAGTAATGGAGGTGTATGAATTAGAAATATTATTCCTATGGTGGCCCTTTTGCATTCAGCATCTGACTCGGAGGATCAGAACAAAAAATAGGTACTTTCACTCTCTTTGCAAACGACCGAAAGAACAAACAAGAAAATGTGAGCAAATTTTAGGATGCATGTATTTGTTTTCAAGCCTGATGCATTTTTTCTGTCATGACAGTCCATGTTATGATCATTTATGTGACTGAAAGTTTCTTTTACTACAAAATACGTAATGCTACGTTTACCAAGCCCCCAGGGACAGGGCCTTGAAACCTATTACACACAGTGGCCAAACATGGAATTACAACTTCCACGCCCATCACATGATTGAGTGCAAAAGGCTTTTTCCCCACAAACTAACACTGCTGAATCCAGTTCTCTCTATACATCCATGTAGGGCTGCCCCCGTCTAACTATTTTTAGTCGACTAGTCACCTGCATCTTTATGATATTAATTTAATTATTAAATGATATATTTTGGGTGGTTTGAATTGAAGGTGTGAGAAAGAATAGTATCAGTAACATTGTTAACAGTGTGCTAAATTACAGAGAAACACAAAACCGTACTAATGAACCTTCATTAATATAGGCCTATATTTTATCTACGAGTGCACGTCACACACTGAGCGAGCCGCCTGTTAATGACGCTGTGGGCTAATGGGCATGTAGCTACTTCCATGTTTCAGATGATACGTCATGTTTGTAGTCGACCAATGAAGATGAGTTTACATATCACCTTGGGTTTGTCCTTCACCTTCTCAAAATGATCCCACACTTTGGATTTCCTGCCCGACATGTTATTAACTAGCCTGTGGAATAACCGCAGGTACCAGCCCTGGAAATTAACCTGACTCCTGTCTGACTGATGAGCCTGGACACTTCCTGTGTCTGTCCTGGCAAATTAAATTCCCACATGGTCCAGTTATATAGGCTAAGAGACCAATGAAATCTTGCCGACTCATGACCTTTCTGGTCGACTGACGTTTGGTCGACTGTTAGGGGGCAGCCCTACATCCATGATGTTTACATCATGTGGGATTGAAGATAGATTACTTGTCAAAAGGAGTGTAATTCTGCACTCTGAATGAAAGTAGAGTTTCTAATCTACTGGGAAAAATGGTGCAGCAAAGTTGTTTAATGTTCGACACTGTAAATTGTATTTTATAGAATTTGAGGTAACTTCCATATGACTGGGACCTAACAGCTGGATTAAGATGCATGAAAAAATATGACGTATGATGTTCACCTTCCTCATTAGAGCACCTCAAATTAGCCACGATTTCAGCCTGAGGAGCACCAGGTCGTCCAAGTCAATTATCTGCTTGACTTTTAGCCACAATCCAGTATTAGTATAAATCAGTTAGCTGCTGTGTAGAGGGCAAAATATATTACTTTAGACTGTGATGTTATGTCCTCCAGTATCTGGGATCAGTTTAGTTTTCAGTTGGGAGACTGTGAGATAATTATGTTTCTCATAATTTGCATCTTTTCACATAAACAAGACAATTTAGATTTGCTCACTGTCTTGTTTTGAGCTCAGAGCAAATTCAAAATGGACATCATAGGAATGATATTTAGAGAAGGTGGACACTGTCAGGGGTGAGGGTTTGATTCCCACTTTGGCCAACTACACTGAACATGTATCCAGTCAACACTGTGCAGTAAAGTGAACTGTAGTTCAAATACAAATTCACTTATTACCTCAAGACATCAGCCCCACATGTGATTTTTCACCCAGTTGTAAAGTGCCTGCCTGGGCTCTCGTGCCCGAAATAATAGTGAAATGTTTTTTATGTTTTCTTCTTCTTCTTCGTCGTCTCTTTTTTCTCCTTCTCTCTGTCTCTTTCTCTCTGTCTCTCTCTCTCTCTGTTGCTTTTGGTTGTTGAAGGCTGTGACAGTGTTGCGCTTGTCCTTATTTGCATCTTCATGGATCTTCTATGATATTGTGAAATAGATGGATTAAAAAAATAAATAAATAATATGGTTATGACAACATTCCTGGACTCGTAGCTCCAAAAATGATGTCAGAGAAGTGTGTTCAGTGTGTGTGTGTGTGTGTGTGTGTGTGTTATTGTGACAGATCTCTTTACACTTGTCAGCTCATCTGGATTACACCTCAACTAATCATCTGCAGGTACACTGTAAACCTGTTAATGAGATTATGCTGCATACCTGTGTGTGTGTTGTAGACAGATTAGATTAGCTGCATCTTTTTTGTCAGATGAATTTGGCTTTGATCCGTGTGTGTGTGTGTGTGTGTGTGTGTGTGTGTGTGTTAACGTGCAGATGGAGAAGCCAGTACCCCACAGAAAAGTCTGATCTTTGATGTAGACATAATAGATTACTCACAATTTTAACGAAGACCGTGGTGATTCGTGACTGCCGAGCTGCCCACGCACACGTTTCTTGGCGTTCGGCTCGGCTGAACTGTGATCTGATGTGTAACCTCCCACTACTAACATTTCATAATATTATTTGTCTGACTTGTGCTTGATTTCCTGTCTTCTTCTTGGGGCACACGGTCTCTGTTTTTATGACCAAAGAAATATGATTAAAGTTCTAGTATTTTTTTCTGTCACTGCAGCTACTCATAAAAATCACAGCACCATTACTGTTGCTGATGAACAACACTAAGTCCAGTGCTCCACTTAACTCCAGTTCCAATTTGTTTTCTACACTCATTGCTTAATTTAAGGTTTTTAAAAAGCATTTAAGTCTCCTTATCATCTTTGTTTCATTTGCTTCGCTAATGGTGGAAAACAGATCTTGGTCATTGTGGGACGATGCTCCCATCTGCTCTGTGTGGGCATGTTTTCTGATCAGGAGCTTTAACACATTGCAATATAAAGTCATTGAAGTGATTCTGACCTTGAGATGACTTACATTTTAAAGGACATTCAAAAGCCGGCTTTTCAATGTTAAGTTACCGTCTCCTCTGCTGCATCAACGACTTATTTACCCACATCATGTCCGTGTGGCAATAAAAGGCTTCACTTACTCACACCTACTCACCATCTCTCCACCTCTCAATAACAGTTTAACCATTAAATTCAGGATCATGCGACATTTTGACATGGTTTAACGTGAGTAATAAAGTTCTTAAAGGCCCTGAAAACCGATTTTCTCAGTCATTATTATTGATGGGGTCTGACATGAACTCTCTGCTAATGTTAGAGCAGTTTCAGTTATTTTGAATGACAGATTTCTGTATTTCTTGCAGGTTTAAAGTGGGCGTGCTGTGTTGGAAATCCGCATTGCCACAATCCCAGAGTTGAGCATCATTTGAATCACAATCAGTTTGTGGGTTGTTTGGTTTCTGCCAGTCAAATCTGATCAAACTGCACCCCCACTGTCCTGATGGAGCTGTTTACCTCAATGTGTGAATGTTAAAAAAAAAAAAAAACACCTTGTAATAAATAAAACGCCTACCTAGAATCTTTTTTATTTTATAAATCAACTGTTTAATTGATTTTTTGCTGTTTGTCAAAATTTAATTCTTACATTGCTTTCAGCTTCAGGTGTTTAGTGCTTATTGTAAGTGTTAGCATGTTTAACTAAGATGGAGGACTTTGCAAACATTACACCTACTCAGCATCATCATGTTAGAAATGTCATTGTCAGCATGTTTGAATGCTAATGTTGGCATCTAGCTGAAAGCACTGCTGTGCCTCAGTACAGCCAAGGCTGTAGACTTGTGGGCTGCATTCAGACTGCAAGCAAATCTGATTTGCTTCTCAAATTCAGTCTTCGTGGACTGTTGTTGTCCATGCTGTCCTCCATAGCGCTCTGCTAGTAGCAGCATGGATTCTACTCAGCACGTCCGTCACTCTGGATTTGACGTCACCGTGTGTCGCGTTTCGAGTCGAGTCAATTTAGTAGCATCAAGCGGTGAGGACTGCAGATTGCAACCAGCTGAAACTTCTCCTGGTTCGAATTCCTTCAATGTTCATTGTTCAAGAAGTTTTTACCGGGAGCCAAATTATCTGCAGAGGTCTCTTCAAATCTGGTGATTAAAACACTGAATGAAGCAGTTTCTCCAGAGCTGTTTGGCATGTCAAAGATGGGCTGCTATCCTAGCACCTGCTAATAGATATCCAATGATCTTATTTCAAACCACTGACTTGGATCTGATTTGCAAAAACTGCATTTCATGTGGTTTTTCAACCTTAGCCAAGTGAGCACCAGATAAGGTGCCCATTTTGGACCCATCACAGTTGCCCTAGCATAACCGATGAGGAGCCCTGACCAAGCGTTGAGAACATGTTGGGGTTATTTTGCTGTCCAGACTTTCTGAAATCAATCTGCATGGCTGTGTGAGGCCTTGATGTTGTTCATCAGTGATACAGCTCCCGAGGATTTAGAGAACATTTACAGCCCAAATGTGTGTGTGTGTATGTGTGTGTAGTGCAACAGCAACTCATTTCAAACAGTCATTTATGGCTAACAAGAATAAATAAATTGGGATGCAGCAAATTTGGCGAATGCATAAAAAATGCCTTTGAGATGATAAATGCACCCTGCACGGTTTTGGCTGCCTGTAGCCGTTCATCAATTACAATATCAATCAATGTACCAGTGGGTGAATGAGCTGGTGAGTCAGTCAGGGAGTCAACAACCACTCAGTCAATTAGATAATCAGACAGTCGGTGAGTCATCGTTGCAGTCAGTGAATATATTTATTTCGCTGTTATGATTCTCTCTGCTGAACTCTGTCACAGCTTGTTAGCGGAGTCACATGGGGTCTTCCTCCCCCTCCCCAACAATCTGCTTCCTCCGCTGCTGAATTATAGATACACCTTAATTACCTCTCTTGGAGGCAGGCAGATATTATGGAAATCCTGATATGACCCACCACCACACTTTCTGTCACACACACACACACAGACACAAATACACCAGCTCAAATATTAATTTTCACAGCAAATCTTCATCCCTTTCATAATCTTTCTCAACTTTTTCTCATCCCCTGCCGCACAGACGCTCTCAGCGGGTGTCAGTCTTCCTCGTGACTACAGAAACACATTACGAATGTTTTTTTATTCCCTTTGCAACGCGTCGCTTCAATGCTGCAACCTCTCCAGTCGAGCAGTTCTTACACATCCTCCATATCTACATTCTGTGATTTCACTGCTGATCAGTCCTTCACCTCAAACTGATTCACTCCCAGAGCCTTTCGTCCATCTCCCAACCTTGATTTTCTTCACCAATTTGCAGCTGCATTTTCTGTTTTTTTTTGTTCAGGGCTCCTTTTTACCACAAAATGTTTACAGAATATTCTCCCCTCATGATGAATACTTTCCTCAAGGTCTTTATACCATCACCTCCTCCTCCTCCTCCTCTCTTTCATCCACCTCACGTCACCAGTTGGCATCTTTTCACTGCACCTTCTGTCAAAAACACCTCCATCTCCTTCCCTCCATCCTTCTGCTTTGTTTTGACATCCTTATTTCAGCTCATACCTTCCTGCCCTCTGGCGCTTTTCTTTGTGAGTCTCACCTGGGTATTTAATGCTTCCTCTCTCTCACTCTCAGAGTATTTTAAGATGTTTCCCTCTTGATATGAGAGCCAAATCCACATGCGCAGGTTGTTAGAATCACTGTCATTTCTCTTGTTTTAATCGGTATAAAAGCATATACTTAAAAGCTGAGTGTGCAGGATTTAGGGGGATATATTGGCAGAAATGGAATATAATACAATATGTTCTCTTCAGTGAAAAATCACCTGAAAATAAGAAAAGTTTTTTTGTTTTGTTTTTTACCTTAAACTGAGTTGTTTATATCTATTTGGGGAGCGCTACCCCTTCACAATGAGCGGTAATGGAAAAACACTTTTTTTTTTCAACGTGAAACTGCTTTATGTGGCGTTTGTACTGGTTTAAATCACCAGGTTTGTTTGTTTTAGAAGGAAAGAGACCTCTTAGGATAACGTGGCTCTCGGAGTAGAAGAAAGGTGAGCGCACATGATCAGGCACTGGGCGAGAGGCCGGTCTGCAACATGCTAAACAGTGTTGAAGAAACACTGATTTGTAATGTTTAACTGTTTTATTCAGTATTTCTACCAGCCTCAATCACTTGGTCTGTTTGTTTTGGAGAGGAAGAGACCCCTGCAGATAATCTGGCTCTCAGTAAAAACCTTCTGTGCAATGAACACTAAAGAAATTTCAACCATGTATCCTCATACAACAGTTTTGTATGATATCCTACAAATTTGTGCCCCATTGACGACCTTATGTCCTTAAATGTAACGTTGTGTATTTAACTGTAAGTGCAAGTGAAGTTATTATGGTTAGGTTTAGGAAAAGAAACATGGTGATGCCTCAGAAGTTCACACAATTCGGAACACTGGTCTCCTGGGGAAGGTCCTTTGTTTTGTGACCCATCCAACGCACCAACCTCCCTCCTTACGGGCACTGCCTGGGGCTGCAACCATCTTCACTCCCATCAGCACATTAGCCACACAATGGCAGTCATCCAGAATGCGTGGGTTATGAATTAATCTGCAGAAAATTCCTCTCCTGGTAAAAAACCTTTTGAGCAATGAACACTAAAAGAACTCCAACGTGTGGTATGTGTGTTGTGGTTAGGTTTAGGAAAAGAAACATGGTGACAACGTACCTCTAAGTTCACACAATTCCGAAACACTGGTCTCCTGGGGAAAGTCCTGTGTTTTGTGACCCATCCAACGCACCAACCTGCCTCCTTATGAGACCTGCCTGGGACTCCTTCCTTTTTTACTCCCATTACTGCATTAGTCACATGATCACAGCTTTCCAAAAATAAGTGTGTTATGCATGATTTACTGGCTCATCATTATGTGGGATATGCACTGATTTTGGCGTGTTATTTTTCTTGGGAAAATGTATGATCAGTGCATGAGAATGGCCTGATTCTAACCAGGAGACGACTCAGCTGGTTGCAATCTGCCATCCTCACTACGAGATGCCACTAAATCTTAAATCTTAAATCTTACACACTGGACCATTAAGGCATAAACCAAATAACTGCGACATCTTTTGTTCAATTGATCAAAAATGTTTTTAAAAGAATACAAAGAAGACAAGGACATCTCAATAGTACTAGGGGTTAAATCATAACAGCTACTGGGCTTCCATTTCAACAGATCTATATCTCCTTATGTATACCATTAAAAAATGAAATAACAAAAAGATTCCCTTGGTTGCATAAAGAGGACAGAAGAGAGAAAGATTGTCATCTGGTAGTTGTTTGTCTGCCTTTCCAAGGACTGATAATCCACTGTAATCCAGTGAAGAGCCATTCTTTCAGAAACCAAATGAATCCTGACGCTCGTGGTGATATTTCAAACTGGGTTATTCCAGCAGGCTTGTGAGGCAAAATGCACAACTCAGGTTAACAGACACAACTCTCACACAGAGAATCCATTTCAAGGCTTTGTGGATTATTATGCGTGTGTGTGTGTGTGTGTGTGTGTGTGTGTGTGTGT
The DNA here is from genome assembly GCA_026686955.1 of Epinephelus cyanopodus. Classification (NCBI taxonomy): domain Eukaryota; kingdom Metazoa; phylum Chordata; class Actinopteri; order Perciformes; family Serranidae; genus Epinephelus; species Epinephelus cyanopodus. Next base: position 8,512,398 of record CM048916.1, on the reverse strand, counting down.
GTGTGTGTGTGTGTGTGTGTAGAGCAGGCTGACAATTCTGGGTCAAAACTCTCCACCTGGGGATTCCACCCAGATGTTTCCAGCTGAATGTGGGTCAGATGCAGTAAGATGGCTGATTACAAAGGATAGAAAAAAGATTTTACTCACACAGAGCTTGATGGACGGTGGTGTAATTTTAGAACACACGGACAGACGGTGGTGGAAAGAAACTGAGTACATTTACTCAAGTAGTGTATAGATACAATTAGGACATATTTTCATTTCACTTGACTTCATTTTCGTCCTGCTTTTTACTTCTATCCACTACAATTCTGAGACAAACATTTGAGACAAATATTGGCATTTCTTCAGAATCAAAATCAGTTTCATGTCTACTCATACAAGATAAGAGATAAGATAAAGCTGTATTTATCCTGAGGGAAATTGCTCTGCTGCAGTTGCAGTAAAAAGTGGGACGAGTATAAATATAAAAAGTGCAAA